>JAHLKI010000012.1:0-600000 GCA_025602905.1 Phlyctochytrium arcticum | reverse complement strand
CGAGTCTTTCTCAATAGCAAGACATACTGGATCTCAAGTCCCGATCGGCAAACGGTGCGCGTCCTGCGGATTCCTAACCGTCACATATAAACATTTGCGAATTCTACTGGGTCTTTGCGCCTGCAGGCAGGCTGAAAAGGAGGTAGTTGTTGTGCTACTCAAGTAAAATGTCGACTTATTCATGTATCTGGCTGAAGGACTATGTTGAAGATACGCCAACCCCAGGGCCGGTCAAACGGAATCGGAGGAGGAAGCGTAAAGCTGTCAACCCAGCGACCGGACCAGAAGATGCGAAAGACGGCGCTGAGAATTCTGCTGGCCCGTCGGTCAAGAGGAGGCGGACCACTACTCGCTCGGGTGGGTTATCGAGGAGCAGCACCCAGAATTGACCACAATGAACTCACCATCCCTCAGATCAAGTAGAACCTGTGACCTACGAATGCACAAAAGGTTGCTCGTCAGGCTCAAACTTTACATCTGTTCATCTCGAGGTCAGCGTTGGCAACCATTTTTCAATGGGAAAGCCGCCTGACGCGTAGTTGCCTTTAGCGTCTGCGAACAGCTTGTGCAGCGGCACGAGATAAAGCGTCACCCCCGGATCGAATGATGGTATGTCGCTATGGACTTACTTTCCCATGCTGTGATAATCAAATTTGAATGGTGCTTAAGGCATTACAAAATTTAGCGGATTCGCTCTTTACTTCTGAATGGCATGTACAAGACGCACTGACGAGGATGGTGTGCTATGCAGAAACAGCAGTAGCTTCCTCTGAGCCATCATCTTGCATCGTGGCCTCCGCCTCCGTCAAGGCAACAATGAACTTTCAGCGACTAGCTCTGCCCTTTATGAAAGGCCTGGAGTTGATCAATGCCGTTCTGGCCGACTCGTATCGACAGCTCCTGAGCGACTACCCGAATTCAGACGATACCCTTCCTCCGACCGATTACCAGAGTACTTCTGCATTTCAACCCTTAAATGTTGATCACTTAATCAAAGAGTAGGGCTTCAACCAACTTTAGCAGCCCTGCCCAATACTAAGTTTTTATCCGTAGATTGCATATGAAGGCCATTGAGGGAGATCTCCCACGCTTTCCTGTCCCAAAATCCAATCTACCATTACTCGACCGTGTTCATCTGCTGTACAAACTATATTATTCAATAACCGGCTTGCTTCAAATACATTAATGGAAGTTGTGCACAAATATGTCTTAAATACAGAGAGGGTGCCCTTTTTGTATACTCTGTTATGGATTCTGCCTTTCAGTTGTTGGCAGTGGTCCGTCATAGACTCATTGATCGGACTTGTGGAATGACAAGCATTTGGAAGATGTGCTGGCAATTGGATCTCAATTAGTGATGCCCAGATGCTGACGACTTGACGCGTGGGAGTGGAGGGTCATAGTGTAAGTTCTTAAATACTCGTCAGTTTCTGTCTCCTTTCACAAAGGTTGCCAACGAGTATCAGTCTTGCTGCTATGGAGCGGCGAGTGGGGCAAGAATAGCATATGTTATTGCTGGCAAGTCCGTATGAAACCTAGTGGCCATATGCTCGGGTCCAATCGGGGGCTCTGGGATGAATGGTTCATTGTTTTGCGCTCGTAAACAACAATCATTTCTGGAAGTTGGTGGTGTGCACTCTTTTGCGGTCGTAAACAACGATTGGTTTGGGGGTAGGAGGTGTGGGAAAGGTTTTCAGGAGGCGACTTTCTGACCAGTACTAGTAGGTAGGGTGTTGGTTGTTCAAGCTTGAGGCGGTAGGTCTACTTGAGTCTGTTTTCAGAGGTCAGAGAAGAACCAAACGTGGTAAACACAACGACTGGCATACCCAATACCCGAGCACCGGCGGCCTTCCTCCTCGATAGACAACGTGCGCAGCTCCAGGACCAGCACCATATTGCAGCTTTCTGTTTGCCGCTGTGTCGATGCTCTTGGTAGTTTTCTGTGTGCAAAAGTCGCGAGTTTTATCGAGAGGAAAACACTTTGACTTTGGAGAACTTGCCAGGGGCAAGACGCGATTTTTGGGCCAAGCGACGAAAGCTCAAAGGAAAAACGAGACGGAAAGGCTGAACAACAAGACCCTCTGGACAACGGAACTACATAGGCCAATCTGTACAGCTTCCATTTCATACCATGCCGTCGTCGTATCATTATGCCATTTGGCCGAGACCGCTCACTTCAACCCCGTTGGTGTTCAGAATACCACCAAAACCGCAACGCCAGCTCATCACAGACGGTTCACCGCACGAGGAGGATCACTCCTCAACAAGACTTATACATTCATTATCACCCTGGGACAGTCTCGGCAGTCCCAACCGCCGCTACCTCTCCCAATGAAAAAGTTCTTTACGAGGTCAAGATGCAAATCTGGCCCTACGCGTCGACCCAGCCGCGACGCGTAAGCCATATTCCTAGAATTTCCTGCGCAAGGGATGGCCCGGATGGCCTGATGGAACTTTCAGCCAATCGCAGGCATTTCCCCAGTCACGCCATAGTCACCCTCTCGGGCTATAAAAGCCGGCCTTCCCCCCGTTTCCCTCTTGCTTTTCTCCTCATCTCGCCCACCCCGCGTCCAGCTCCATTCCGCGCCTTGTAAGTATACTTTACCCGTCTCATCTATTGGATTTTCTTATGCTGACCGCCGCCATATCCCTTCTTCTTCCCCTTCACTTCTCTCAGTTCCCATTCACCTCGCCATCCTTCCTTCACTTCAACCCGCCGTCACCAGCACCTCCTTCAACCAGCACCCCTCTTCAGCACCCCTCTTCAGCACCCCATTCAGCACCCCATTCAGCACCCCATTCAGCACCCCATTCAGCACCCCATTCAGCACCCCATTCAGCACCCCATTCAGCACCCCATTCAGCACCCCATTCAGCACCCCATTCAGCACCCCCTCTCAACACCCCATTCAGTACCCCCTCTCAACACCCCATTCAGCACCTCAACGCCAGGACTGGATCGGATCAGGACCGGATCAGGACAGGACTGGATCAGGACTGGATCAGGACTGGATCAGGACTGGATCAGGACTGGACAGGATCAGGACTGGAGGGCTTTCTTAGGTGAGTGGTCTGTAGTGTAGGTACGTGGCAGAAACGGACTGACACTGCGCGTGGCGGCGCGCAGTGCTGTACTGTGCTCGGGATGGCAGTGCATGTGACGTCTGAGAGCCGGAGGGGCTCGATGAGGGCGCGCAAGGGCCGGGAAGACTTCAACTTTTATTCTCTTTGCTTGTTTTCTTACCCTTGTAACATAACATACTCTTGTAACATACAATACACTTTGCGCTATATACAAATGAAATCCTTTGACCATACTATGTTCTTCATCTTGCAAACTTGATCATTGCCTGAGACGCGTCCATCAGTCAATAGTAGGCAATTTCAGACTGCGAAAGATGGCCATGTTTGAACTACATCTCTACCGTCTCAACATGGTCTCGATGCCGAGATTGTTGGTCGTGTTCTACTATGAGATTTGTACCACAAAAAACGTACCGCCCCACGCTGCATAAGGCATTCGCTGGCTCCCTCCCACAAACAACGAAAAGAGTATCGCGAGAGAGAGTTTATTGAAGTCGAATGGTAGTGCCCGGACACCTGTGCTGCCCCCCTTTGCAATCACCTCCCCCTATCAAGCATCTCCAGCAACTTACTTTGCTTCGTAGAGTGCTTCACAGAAACTCGTTCTTATGATCAGCAATCATCCGTTGGAAAAGGACCTTATAGGCAGTGTCACGGGTAGGAACAGTTGCGCAGCACTTGGAGAGCCGCATACTCGTTGTGGGCGTCGATACGCTTCAAGCACCTCGTATGCACAGATTTACCCACCGAATAGGTCACTCTAGCTTACAATTGTCGTTGTCGAGATGATTTCTCTTCCCGCAAGCAAGCTAATCCGGAACGTTCCCACCGCTTGATCTGAACTGTATATTCTAATGGCCGTCGCTTTTGCCTTGCCGAAACGACTCTGAATCACTTCTCTCACACAAGCCAAAGCTTACCTTTCATCAGTGTATACAGTCATCTATGTACGATTAACATATTTCTGAAAACATCTCCTAGCCCGAGTGTTTGCGCAGCACCTATTCTTACGGGGCGGCCGGTGAATGTCCATCTCACGGTGTCTTACTTTATACATCCGTCAATAATGAAACATGCATGATATTTCTGATTTGGCGCGAGAGGACTCTGGCACCGTATGCTTTGAGCTCCACCGTTCATGAAGTACGAGTAACATCACTGACGCATATACATGTCTTTACACGCACTATGTTAGATCAACTCGAGAAGAGCTATTCATGGTCCTTAACTATTTATGCTTCTGCTACTATGGAAAGAAGATAGCAACGTAGAGACTTCGGGTACAGAATGGATACACAAAGATCGTTCATTGAAATTGTGTTATTGGAACTAAGGATGTGTTTAAGATATATCTAGGAACGTGAGGCAATAACGGTTGTCCGCTTTGCAATCTAAGGAATTGTCTCTTACTCCTTCATCATTATGTATTCCTACAAGTACTTCCTCTCCCATCACCATTTCTCTGTCTCGCCCAGAAAGATACCCTGCTTTCGCCCAAACCTCCTTCAGATGCAAACCATACAGTCAAATAAAATGCGGCCAGTGATTCTGCCTCTGACGGTTTAGTCCATTGTATTGTAAACACACATGTTTGTTAACCTAAATTAATCCCAATTGTATCATCAAATGGGCGATGCTCGGAAAGTCTTCCCAAATCTTCATACTATCCTGCTCCCAAATTGGATCCACCCACATTCTGACCCACATTTCTTCTCTCACCTCAGCACGCAAAGGCGTGTTGCCAGGATCCATTGAGGACACATATACAGGGGGCAGGTTTCGTGCGTACTGTTGTTCGGTTAAGTCTATGTAATAATATGAAGAATGGGAAGGTCAGTCTGTGAATTTTTGTGGACAATGCAGATAGTATGGTCAACAAACCTGGGCCGTCACCTGCAAGGTGAACCTTCATCCATTGATGCACAAGAGATAGATTGTGCGGGTCACAGGATTTACCTTCCCTTTTATCAAGAAAATCATATCCACACGTCTTCCCTTATATGTGAGTGTCCTGGCTGCTGCCGCATATGCAGCTACGGGTGCCAGGAGTTTTGTTGCATCATAACCACTCCATTTCGACCACCGATCTGTTCCATTCTGGTGCTCTACAGCCGCAATAATTGTTTCCAGTGCCATTTCCTGCGTACGGTATTTAGACGCAATTCAAACACTACTGCCTTTGTTTCCCCTACCGGTATAAGCGAGCTCTCGACCAGACCCGGGTCCACCACGGGTTCCGGCACCGGTGCTTCATCCACTAGATGAGGTTCAACCAAAACTGGGTCCACCACGAGTTCCGGCACCGGTGCTCCATCTACTAAATGAGGTTGCCCTTCGGTCTCTTCAGATGCCAACTCAGGCGCATCAGCGACCAGATCCTGCGGAGAAGTACTCGTAATGTCTGGGGTCTGTTCCGGTATCTCCTGAGTAGCCTCCATCGCTGTAAAAACCAATAGATGTTGAATGACACTCGGGATTTCGAGACTGAGTCTGAATTTGGATTAAGTGTTGGAATCCAGATCGAAGAAGGCTATAAGTTTCCATTCACTCCTTTTGTTGAAGATCGACCGAGAAAGTCATCTTCTGGTAGGATTGGATTCCATCTTAGTCTTAGAATCACTTCCCCATTTCCTTACTGTCTGAGTAGCTGTCCCACCCCTTCACTTGCATAATTTATCCCCACCGCATATACTTGCCCTCATCATTCCTTGACTATCCTGCATCATTGTCTTAGCCAATTAGATTAGTCGAGGTGTATAATACATGGTTGAAGGGGAGTTACATATTCCCGAAAGCACCTTGACGCGAGAGTTTGCGCAGCCCTTGTTCTCACGCGGCGGCCGGTGAATGTCCATCTCAGGGTGTCTTTTACCTTCTACATCCGTCAAGAATAAAACATACAGCGTGTTTGGTGGTTTGGCCTGAGAAAAGCATTGCCCTAGGCTCTACACCGCACGTTCGAGCTCACCGTCCGTGAAGTGCGAGTAACATCACGGATGCATATCCACGTCGATGCATCCTTTACACACATTACAGTAGCTCATTTCAGAAAGCTGTTCATCATCATTCACTATCATTGGTTCTACTACCACCGAAAACCTACACATACATTCATCTGCTCAGATCAGGCTCAGATCTCGCTTACGTAATCAAAACTCAGTCCTAGACTCAGTCCCGAAATTTCAAGCATTTCATTCCACAAAATTATTTGTTTTTACAGCGATGGAGGCTACTCAGGAGATACCGGATCATACCCCAGACATTTCGAGTTCCTCTCAACAGGACTTGGTCAATGACTCGCCTGAGTTGGCATCGGAAGGGAATGAAGGGCAACCTCATTTAGTGGATGAAGCACCGGTGCCGGAACCCGTGGTAGATCCAGTTCTGGTCGAGAGTTCACTTATACCCGATGAAACTACACTCCAGTTCCTCAAGTCCTTAGGTGAGGATCTGCTGTACGCACAATATCCCCCTACAAACGTCCTAATTGCTCTGTGAATCTCAGCGACCCAATCCCTCAACCCCGCAATCCAATTCAAAGACCAAGTCCCCATCTCACACCCTACCACCCGCTCCATCCTCGGCTACCTAACAATCGACCTAACAACTTCAACGTTCGCGGGACAGGAATGTTATCTCCTCTCCCTTTCGGCCCATTTCGAGCCTGAAAGCGGGGAGACATGGACGCGAAGTCTCACGACCTATGTTGATGCGGGATTGCGGTCCCTGATGATGGCGGAGGAAGGGAGTGTGGTGCGGAAAGACGGGCGGTGGGAGTGGAGCGAGGAGTGGAAGACGGATGCGGGGGGCGAGGGTGGGATTGTAGTTGTGAGGAGGGGGAGTAGGGGACGGGAGGATGAAGCGAGACCTGCGCCAGCTGCCATATCAAAGACCCACGCCGCCGTTCTTTTGTCTGGAGGTGAGTCTACGACCTTCACTCATCGTAACACCAATCTAATTCGCACAATCGATCGTTAGGCAGCCAATGGATCCTAAGTCGAATTCTATCCCAACATCCGAATCCACCCCCTCAGCCCATAAAGTTCCTTGTGTTCTCACCCACCAACACACTATCCGAAATCCAATGCTCCATCAACCAAAACACGCCAGACCAGACCATAATATCTATTTCACCAGTGGGCGGATCAAAGACCACTCAATCGTTCGAAACGGATACACCTACTTTGGATGCGTGGAGTGAAAAGACTATTGTTTTGGGGGCCGGGCAGAGGTGTTTGCGGGTCTCCTCCTCCGATGAGACTATCATATTGGGATCACCAGAATCGGCGGCATCAGGTTCGAGTATCACTGAATGTAAGTCATTTCAAAATATCCAACCGTGGAGGAAATGTGGGTGCTAAGTACTCCGCTATCCAGCTCGAAAAGCGGATCAAGATCCATACGACGCTTCAGATTTTGATGGCAATATCGAACTTCAAGCTGAATACTCCAAACGCAAGGTCAGTCTATTTTTAGTGTTCAAAAACACCAAGGGGAAAAGTTCTAAATGTTTGACGTATTACAGGAAGAAATCAAACAACTCCAATTCGCGTACATCAAGGACCACCCCGAGCTCCGAGATATCATGGCCGACTACATTCAGTTGATCCTGCATCGAAAACCGCAAGATGTTTATGCGTTCACGCAAACGTGTTTTGCTCCCACACAGGGCCCAACAACGTGAAAAAAAATATTTTTCTTTGGGGTCAAATAGATAGCTTCTTGATTTTGTCCAAGATGCGGAGGTGGTCCTCTTCTACTGCTGAATAGCTCTCGTCCAGTTTTTCGAGGCGGACTTCCTTTTCCAGTGTCATAAGAGCCTCCTATCCATGAAATAGTGATGAGCGACGTCAAATATTACGCTTGTTTGTCAAAATTTTACCTCGTTGTGCTTAAAAAGACGTCGCTTGATGAGCAATCGCACTTCACGCGTCATCTTTTTGTCTTTGCGGTTCAGTGACCGCAGCAAAGCCATTTCCATGCATCTTTCCACCTGGCGCTATATTGCAACGGCCGAAGGTTATCATATGCTCTTCTAATCAACGAAGCCCACATGTGATGTTCTTACCTTACTGAGTTTATACTTGATGGCCATCCGGCTGGGAAAAGACTGATCTATTGGTGGGCGCAGATCTGCAAATACTTTTCGGGTCAAAAGTTCAATCAAGTCGCATTTGTCGCGCATGGTGGAAAATTCTTCATTAGGGTCCTCCACTGGATGCACTTGGTTAGCATGCGGCGGACGGAGAGTAAAGTACACAATCCAAACCTGTTATTTCGGCGATTTTGGGATCGTCCAGGAAGCGTTGATAAAGAGTTCGGTATAGTGTTTCTGCACAGCAGCGCAGGTCAGTATGATTGTGATCCAGGAAAATATGAATGGTGAATACCTCCATAACCTCGTCCTTGGAAGGGTGGGAGAATAATAAACTGGCTGGAACAGGCATCAAAAAACATCAGTCTCATTTCGAGATGGGTACATTCAATCTTTTTGCTAACCTGATTCGCATGCGTTGTCGGTTGGGGTAGTTAAAGAACGAGTAAAATGTGGTATATCCAACAATAGCATAGCGTGGCCCGTTCGCCGTCGCCTTTTTTTCAAACCTGTTGGTTTTGTATGGGCACATTGTCAATCTCCAGCGACTGCCGAAACTCACATGAGCGCCATCTCCCAGCGGTCGTCTTCCTCCTCGATAAAAGACGCGCCTTCAATGTACCATAGAAGGAAAACTTGCAGGCGACGATGGTATTCTCGAAAGCGTGGTGTCGAGAAATTGCACTTTAAGAACGGGTCTGAGCAATGTGGTAATCCCCGCTTACACGTTTGATGCAACCCACCTGATAGATCTCGAGCTGCCGTTCAGCATCGGCCTCAGACACCCACACTTTCGTCCCAGGAGGCACAAAACTGGCCTCTGCTGCTTGACATGCCGGGACATACTCTGCGAGACTCTTGTGATAGTCTAACCAACGCAGGTGAGTCGTTCATCTCATTCGTATCTGCAAGCTGGCAACTTACCATGTGGTAGCTTATCGCGCAGTAACGCTTCAATGTCATCCACAGGACCCATTGGATCGCGTTTGGAGTAACTGACTCCTAGATACAACTCCAGCGACCCCATCCCATAGTGCAACTACAAAAAAGTCATTATAAACAAACGGCCATTTTGCACGCGTTATCGCTGTTTCCGCACCTTGACCTCCAAGTCCTGATATCCATTGATAGTCTCGGTTTCGCCAAAAATTGGGTATGTAAATTCGGGATGGAATTCCTCGCTATCTTGGGACGCATCATCAGGGCATACTGTCGGGGTAAGGTATAAGTTTTAGAGAGCCAGCAACTTGAAAGGATAAAAGGCAGTCTTTACCAAGCTTCAGCTGAATGGCTTCATTGGAAGATGTTTGAAATGGACCATAGGTGACCTCTTCAGCATCACCATCTTCGCTCTCCTCGTCAGCAGCTGCTGTACCAGAGATCACGGTCAATCCGAGCTCAAAACACCCGCAAAAACCGTCTCGAACGAACCTATCCGTCTCCGCTTGGTGCTTGGCTCTTGGGTCATGTTCTTTTGATTGGCAGCTGGGAGCTGTATATATATAGTAGCCCTTGTCGTCGTCCTCCAAACCGCAAACGTCCGAGATTCGGCTGACACAAATAGCTCACGTGAGTTTTGCGCAGCCGCCGCTTGGAGCGCGGTGAAGTTGAAATTGTTGTGAAATGGCAAAAGGCCAAAAGGTGAAATCATGAAAGTAACTGCCGCATGAGTTGGCTATCATCCTTTGCCAACGCCGAGAATGCGGCCGCGCTGTTTAAGCAGGCCGTCTCGACGGTCGAAAGCAAGATTGACCAGGTGCTGGACATTCCCGGCTCGCAACAACCAACGCAAAGCTCGCCATCTTCCCAGCCCGGCACCAGTCCGTCCTCTCCCAAAGGTAGGCCCTGATACAACTTGTAACCTTCTCGGATTGTTGGTGGAAGCCAGCAAGAAAAAGTTGGTATACTGAGAGGATCTTACTTACTTTTTCTGTATAGTAAGGGATCCTGGGAGATCGCCGCGTCTGGGTGCGTCCAGCCCGAGTCCCAAACGAGCGTCAAACACTCAACAACCATCGAATCCGCAACCACCATCAAAGTCACGCACTGGAAGTACCGATAAAGGCCCGCGACTGAACATCCATGACCGCCTAAGTGCCCTCGCGGCGACCAAGGCGGCAAACTCCAGCAGCCAACCCCCGATCAAAGCTGGTCCCTCTGCCACTCAAAGCCCCATTCCAGCAAATGTCCCTGCCGAACCATCCCCAATTGCTCCGTCGACTATAGCTTCAAAACCCGAGTCACCATTAGTAGAACTGACAGACAGCCCGCCGAAAATCGATCCCGCACACGTACCACTCCCGACATCTTCATCATCCGACCCTGCTGTAGGCTGGGGATTATCGCCTTTGGAGCAGGAAGTGAGCAATGTCAACCTTTCAGAACCACTTGTGGCAAATGGGCATGTTACGAGTCAAGGGGTTGGCCCCGAGGTGGTGGCACAACCGAGTACAGATCCGGCCGAAACCCCCTCTGCGACAGAAACGCGTTTACAGGTGGATGAATCAGGGCCATCGCGGGTTGTTAATACCGTCCTAGAATGGAGCTCATCTCCCAGCTTACCAGAGGGGTCAATGCAAGCCACCGATACCCAAGCAGGGGAGGTTGAAATTAGCAGCGAAGATTTGCAAAGGGCTATATCAACTCGTCTTCCAAACGAGAGTCCAAGTGAGGAATCTTTAGCGGCACTTGCTGGTGAAGGTATGTCTTCTTTTCAAACTTGATCAAGAATGTCGGCTAAATAAATACAATAGAAACGCTTCCAGCATCTATTCAGCTTGTGCCGGATGCAAGCTCGGAACGAAATACAAAGGCTGCTTCTGAAGCGGATCACATTATACCCGAAATGCCCACCTCCGCAGCAGAACCTGTCGCATCTTCCGGCAAAGATTCCCAGCTGCAAGTTATCCTCGAGCAGCGCGAACATCAGCTAATGAGGTCTATGCAAGACAATGCTACTTTAACAGACAGTCTCGTCAGTCTGAAAGCACGCGTGGAACGGATGGAGGAAGAGCGGCAGCTTGAAGCGAATGAATATGAGGAACGAATCGCGAGTCTAACTGAGCATAATGCGGATCTGGAGCAGAAGATAGCCATTTCAGCCAAGGTGGGTAGTTAAGTGTTGAGCTTATTTTGGCATAAATCTTACTGATGATGGTAATTCCATAGCTGAATGTGGAAGAACTCGCCGCCAAACTTGAGCAGAAAGAGGAGCTTGTGGCTCAGTTGATGAGTGAAGGTGCCCTACATTCTGATATGACGCGTGAGCTACAGACGAACTGACCAATGTGTATGTTATTCCTTAGGTGAAAAGTTATCAAAGGCGGAATTCAAAGCCAACACCACCGTCAAAAAGTTACGCGCCGAGAAGGGCGATTTGGAGAAGCAGATCAAAGATCTCACGGCCAAAATAGATGGCTCTGCTGTGGAGACCAATGCACTGCAAATCAAGCTGCAACATGCGCAAGATTCGGAACGAAAAACCCAGGAGGCGTCGAAATCATACAAAGATGCGCATGAGAGGCAGTCGAAAGAGTTGTCCAAAGCACAAGCTGAGCTGGCTACCGTACGCAGTAGAGAGGGTGAATTAGAGGCTACTTTGCAGAGGGTACGGGATGAACTTGCAGAGGTACGGCGATTGGATCATCAAACAAGGTCGGCTGCGGCGTCGGAAGCGCTTGCGGAGCAGACCAAGGTTGTGGAAGAATTGCGTGGAAAGCTAGATGCCTCCGATCGCGAATTGGAGCGTGTACAAGTTGCTGCACAGAGAGAGGTTCGTTTAATTGATAAATATCCGCGTTGATTCTCTTTTTATTAATTTTGGTGAAGCTGCATGATTTGCGTTTAGCGCTTTCCCAACGCGATGAAGATCTTGCCATTAGGGAAGAAACCTATCAACGAGATTCTGCGGCTTTACAGGCGCGACTACGACAGGCAGAATCCCGACACAATGATTTGTACGCCCAAGGCCAAGAATCTTCCCGTCCTCTTTTAAGGCAAATAGAAACATTGCAGTCACAGCATAGCACCGCTATACGACAATGGGAGCATTTGGAGCGGGGTTTGACGGCTCAAGTGCGCGATGCGGAACGAGCCAGTCAAGAGGCGCAAGACCGAGTCAAAAGTTTGACATTGCAATGTGAGCAACTGACCAAACATGTACGGGATTTGCAGCAGCGGTGTGAAACCGCGGAAGCCGCGAGCAGCTCGTTACGCGTCGAATTACAGGTAATTGGAGTTCTCATCAGGGCCAGGGGTCATGATTTAATATTTTTTTTAAATTGCAGAGCTGCCAGGAAAAGTTGAAGGCACTGGAAGTGGAAAAGACGAAGATTGAGGCAGAATGTCGGTCCAGTGTAGAAGAAAAGGAGCGAAAGTTGGTGCAGCAGGCTGCCCGATTTGACGAAAAATTGCGGACGCGGCTTGAGGAAGAGAAGCAAAAGTGGGAAAGCGCTCGCCCCCCAGAACCCGCACCAATCCCAACTCCAGCATCTGGAACATCCCCAGGTACACCTCAAATGGCACGCACGGCTAGCAGCCGTGTGGATTCAGAGTCTGCTCTACCCATACCCAATACCCTTGATACCCCCATGACACCAGCATCCCATCCCCCAGCCCCCTTCCCGACTGCCTTCACACGTTCCTCGTCAACAGCATCGGCGTCTCGCTTATCGCTCAATATGGCGGGTCTGCCAGCTGCCAATGTGGGCACGCCATCGACCCCCAGCGCGACTCTCAGTGCGTTTATCAACGAGGCGCCATCAATGTCAACGGCAGCCATGCTGGAACGACTCCGGACGGCCGTCAAGCAGTATGAAGGACAAATGGGTTCCTTGCAGGTCCAACTGCAGTATGCAGAACAGGCCCGCCAAGAACTCGAGAATGAGGTTGTTCGCCTTACGCGCGAGAATGAAGACATGTATGTATGAACTCATAACCTTATCGTTGCAAGAGAACTAACTTTTGGAATCCAAATTATAGAACTGTCAAGCTCGCTCAACTCGAAGCTACCGACCGCTCCAATAAGGATTTGAATGCGCGCTATGACACACTCCTCGAACTGCTGGGTGAAAAGACGGAGCGGGTCGAAGAATTACAGGCCGATATTGCAGACATGAAGGCTGCCTTCCGGGAACAAGTGCAGCGCCTGACCGAAGAATCTGCCCGGCGATAGAATCTTATTTTTATTTTACAATCGGTTGACGGTATTTTTTCCATTCGATTCATTCTGGTGTTTTTCCTGTTGCCCATCTTTTTCTTCTGCTTGTACATTTTTTTGGTAGTTTTGTTTGTCATTTACGTTTCCCACTATGAATTTACTCCTACACACCTCCCCAAGCTCGGGCTTCCATTCAAGTTGCACACTCCAGCTCTCTCACACGTCACATCCCTTGTAAAGGAGACCACATTGTTTGCGTGGATTATGGAGGCCCACGGAAATCAGAATTTCACCAGGGACTATGGTCTAGTGGTACGATTCCCGCTTTGGGTGCGGGAGGTCCCGGGTTCGAACCCCGGTAGTCCCCCACGTTTTTGCCCATTTTGACCTTGCAGGACATGTATTTTTTGCTCCTTCTTTATCGGATGTCCAATGTGGCCAGTCTATGCAGTACTTTTGTTTCAGCCTCTTGCGTCTTTACGCGTTCAGCAGCGAGGTTAAGTTTCTTGCCCACATGTACCGCATATATTTCGCCCCGCACTGCAGAGGATGGATATCTGCACATCCTTAAAGCAAAGAAACAAGTCCATCGTTGTAGAGCGGATGGCCTATAAGCAGATTCCTGCGTTGATGATAATGTTCATGCTGGAGTAGCTATTTGGAGATCTCGGAGACAGTGACCCAGAGACACTGCTTTCCTTCGAGGGCAAATCCGCTACTACATATGGCACCATGAGCACCATTGTCCGTCCTCACAATCATCATAAGCAGGTTCTTGCGCAAAAATAAAGAGCTTTCCATACTAGTTCGGACGTCGCGTGAACCGCCCTGAACCGCATATCCTCTAGAAGCAATTGTTTTGTTTACGCCTTGACAATTCGACTCAGCACCGTTAGAAATCTCAACAATAAAAGCAACACTCCATATTCTCTGGCATATTTGCAGCGAGCTTGAGGAGTTGTTAGTATTGACGGTCAAAGTTGCACGATCTGCCTGGGGTGTGCTAAAGATTTGCCAAAGTGTTCAAAATTCCAAGCGCGACGAAGGGAGCGGACTTTGGCCTGTCGGAGTAATTTCTTGGTTCCTACAGGCATTTCGGACAGTCATTGTCGAACCGGACATACACGCAAGCGGATATTAAAAAGCCCAGAGGACCTTCTTTACCCCCCCTTCGTTTTCCCTCCCGTTGAGTGCGCAGGAAAATTGATTCGCGATAACAATTCCGCATAGTCTCGTCCACATATTTGGCAACGACGGCTACCATATTCAACACATCATACACACATCCCATCATCACCTGCGTTAACGACTACTCGTATCAATTCTCTCGTCTGTGGGAAGCAGTGCTAGAACTATTAGCCATCATCAACGTGTCCCTGTCCGTCTCGGCACCGTATAGATCTACATCACATCACATTCCGTCCAATGACTAGTCCGCGACGAGGCAGACAGCGCCAGCGCACTGATGACAGCTCTCAACCTACATCCCCAGATTCCGCCAGTGCTGTAGATCAAGATCGCTCCGAGTCATCCGAATCAGGTATCGAACTGGCCAAGACGGATCTGCAACAAAAACTCTTGGATGCCGAATCCGATGACAGCGTCTGGGGCATTCTTCGCTGTCTTACCCCGGGATCGTCCGATGTCGTTCTTCTCCGCAAAGGCACTAGCAAAGAATCTGGTCAAGCATCCAAGGAGGCAGGCTACGTGTTGGGGCGGGCCCCCGAATGCGATGTAGTCTTTGATGACCCCCACCATCTCACATCCAAGCGCCATTGTCTTATTTATCAGGACTATCGTTTCATTGAGGCCACCCATCGCATGGAAACCAATCCGTACATTGAAGACATGAGCACGAACGGCATGACTGTCCGCGATCTCCCCCTGGAAAAAAACGTTGAGTACCGGCTCCAGCATGGTGATGTTTTGAAATTTGCCGGCATAGCGCGCGAGCAACAAAACCTCCCTGATGACCTAGCCTACATGTTTACAATTCCTGACCGGGTCCGCACCAATCGAATGAGCCACGGCCTACACCAACGCTACAAAATGGAGAAAAGTTTGGGAAGTGGAAACTTTGCAACTGTAAAGCGGGCACGCGACATGCAAACTGGAGTATTCCGTGCGATTACCCGCCCAAAGTTCCTGGAAAACCTGCGGACAGAAATTGCCATCCTGCGCACGTTAAATCATCCCAATATCATGTCCTTGTACGATGCCTACTGGGAGTCCGATTTTGTCTATATTGTGTTGGAACTCGTCGAGGGGGGTGAGCTCTTTGACGCATTATCAAAGGCAGGGAGATTCACCGAAGTCCAGGCTCGAGAAATAATGGCCCAACTATTTCTCGCCCTCAAATACCTGCACGACCGGGGAATCAGCCATCGGGATTTGAAGCCAGAGAATATATTGATGGTTTCGACAGATCCCAATGATTTGCGGATTAAAGTCTCTGACTTTGGGTTGGCCAAGATAGCCAATGCGTCAGATTATATGAATACCCTCTGTGGAACCCCCAACTATGTCGCCCCCGAGGTTCTCGCCAATAAACAAACCAGAAAGTACACATGCGCGGTCGACCTATGGTCCGCCGGAGTCATTATGTACGTTTTGCTGGCCGGATACCCCCCCTTTGCGGACGAACTAGGCCCACCCGAGATGTCAGAGCAAATCCGCCAAGGAAAGTTTGTTTTCCAAAAGCAGTGGTGGGGCCACATTTCTGGCGAGGCCAAATCTTTGATCAAGGGGCTACTGACGGTCGATCCCAGTAAGCGCCTGACCATTGACGAAGCCATGAAGCACCCGTGGATGCAGGATGCCTTCAAAGACGCCATAATTTCCGAGCAAAAGTATGTAAAACACGACACCCAAAAATTCCCACCCAACCACTACCGACGCCGGAGAGAAAAGACTCCCCCGCTGGAAGGCAAAGTCAACAAATGGAACCGAACCAAAGTACAGGCAGCAGCAAATGTTGTTACCCCCCGTGTTGCCCGAGCTCGACCTCCTGCTCCGCCCCCCTTTGCTGATGTCCCATCCTCCTCTACCATCACGGCTCCCAAGATCAATCCCATTGTAAGCGGTACCAGCTCATCCACCCACACTTCCTCTGCAGCAACCACCCGCCACAGCAGTACGCCGGTGCCCCAGCAGCAGCCATCGGCCAGACACCGAGACATGACCCCATCCTCACGCCAAACCCCCGACAACACCGATACCACCTCTGTCCCCTCGACTCGTGTCAACTCTCCACTCAGTTCTGGAGGCAGGGATCCCGACCTTATTGAGATTTTGACCAACGCCATCCACAATGACGTGAAATCCATTCCCACTCCACAAGGTGAGCGGGCAGAGTCGCCGGTCCGGCAGAGCAAGAAGCCACGATTGGAGACTGTCATCCCGCCAGAGGAGGTTGCAAGCCCTGTTGAGGCGACGCCCCTGGCGCCCGTGGCTGTAGCTATTGCAGATGTTCAAGTCACTTCGACAGCTCCACACTCTAGCGCAAAGGTTGACACCGTACCAGCCGTGATTGGAGACAGGAAACTTTCGGTTGCAGAGGCTCCGGTGGATGAATCCCGCGCTTCAGAACTTGCGAAATCACCTCCCGCGACACCAGAACCCGTGAAGGAAGCCTCACCCGTCTCACCAGTAAAACCAGTATCGAGAACACCCATACCCAGAAATTCTACCCCACCCAGGCAGCGTCGAGGTCGCGCACCCACACCCGTTGCAGCATCGCTTTCAATCACTCCACCTCTCCATCCGCGCCCCGTACCTGCTGCTCTATCAGAGAATTTTCCATCTCAAGAGCCTTTATTCACTACTTCCACAGCACCGGTCCCTCAACCTAAACCGCGAGGACTGAAGAAAGACGCAAATGTCACCCGCACACCACCACTGAACAAGCGCAAAAAGGCCGAAGAGGCGGTTGCTGAGCGTCCTGCCAAAAAAGCTACCCGACCGAAAGCAGGTGAAGTCGTTTCCAGCTCCGTTACTACTACCACCACCACCATCCAAGCCGTCGTCACCAAGAATGAAGCGGTTGTCACTGCCGTCGCGCCGAAACCAGTTCCCAAAACCCGCCAACGTAAATCCGCGAAGCCAGTCCCAAAACCAGACGTCACACCTCCGGTCACCCCTGCCCTTCTTCAAACAGTTAGCTCTATGAAAGGATTGATTGAAGAGGATGGGAAACGTCGCTCGTGCCGTCTTCGCAAGAAGCGCTCATAGTTTATCTTGTTTTTGGCTAGACTTTTTTTTTGTTTTGTCTGTTTTTTCACTTCCAGTTGTTTTTTTCTTTTCTTTTTCCTTCTTTTTCCTTCTGTTTTGTGAATTTTTATTTTTGCGTCAGACGTTGAGCATGATTTATATATATATACATCCCCTATTTTCCATTTGAATTTACCCTACTAGTCTATATACTTGAATTTTTGGGATGAAGAGGAGGGTGATGAGAGGTTAGTCCAATCAAGAATGTCCTCGCGGGCAATTGTGAGGGTGGACACGATTTCGGGCTGTGCCGTTATGGACGAGTCATCGGGATGCGGTATCCTGTCTACCCTGCCAATCCTTATATCTTGATTGTTTTCTGATATAAGGTAACCGGAAACCGAATCCCCATTTCTCAGTGTGCACTCGACTTTGGGTAACTTGCGCGCCTGCTCGGTCGTCAGGGTATAGGCAGCATCCGGCTGCGCGTATACACGCTCCACATCCTCAATTTCCACCCCCACACCCACCTCATCTCTATTTTCCAGATACTGTTCCAAGTTGTCGACCCATTGGGCCACATGACGAAACTGGCTGTTCCAGAGAGGTCGTACGGAAGGAAGTGAGCGGGAGACCCGGCAACTCGCGCCGAGGACCAAGTCTGTAATGTGGGGGAAGACGGCCCGGCCATGAATCCCGACCCATGACGGCGAGGAAGAGTTTTCGGGGTCGTTGTTGGTTGGAGGCTCTATTGAAGGTGGGGATGCGTAAAGTGAGGATTGGAGCATGGTGTCGATGGTGTGGAGATGAGATAAAATGGGACTGTTGGTACTTGATGGTGTTGGTGGTGATGATGATGATGATGTTGGTGATGAGGCTGTGGAAATAGATCAATTCATCATGGTCAGACACTTGTATTCACTCAATGCACGCGGCAGTTACGACCCATCCCCAATGCACCCCATCGCTCGTAATAAGACCCCTCCCATCAACCAGACATTCGCCCACAGGTCCAGGGATAACCTACCTATGGAAGCAGCTTCCAGAGATGGCACAACGCAATGGGTATTCCAAGATACGAGAGCATAAGATATTCCCTGATGCGATCCGCGTCCCGGCGCAAACATATCCAGTGATGACCCAGGGTAAAACGTCGGATGTATTTTCCTATACACCAAATACTTTTAGAAAACTACGTTGTTCAGATCTCAGAACGCTCAGACTTACAGGTGATCCAAGCTCCGTATAATGGATCCCATCCCGGCATAAACATTGGTTCCAATTTGGAGAATCGTGTCGTGTCCCGTAATAGGCCAAGATCCTTCTCCGCCGGCCCGAATACCCGATTTTCCTTCATACTCTGTCTCGAACCAGTCGAGATCTTTCAGACGCAGGCCCCAGCGGAGAGCTGTGAGTGTCGGAGTTGCTTCTACGTTTCTTGACGAACGGGCAGAGGTGAGGCGGTGGATGATGATGGGTGGTTGGCTGGACTGGGAATTGTTGAGCGCCGTTCGGGCTTGCCAGCGTGCGAGGCGGCCTACAACCATTGTTGTATTCTTGCCCGGGGGATGTCTTCTCTCTTGCGATTTCCGCAGATTCAAAACCCCGAAATTCTGTTGAAACTCAGATCTTCATTTAGCCCAAAAATGGAGCTGCAGTTGCGCAGTACGATGTGAGCGTGGGAAGGTGGAAACCCAGGACTGTCCAAGTCAGTCAACCATACATAATCCTACACATCAAGGATGCCGACATTAATCTAGAGCAAAGAGAATATATTGATTTACTGAGTAGTGCAGCAGGAACAAGCGGTCTAGTCTAACAGGGTATCAAACTCACACCAAGTGCGAGTTGGTCAAAATGGTTTCAAACCGCCCTGCCCAAATTTGGAAATTACCAACGACTTCCGTCGTCTCCTCGTCTTCACACGTAGCAATCCCCGCAGCCTCGGGCGCTTCCGGAAGCGGCAGAAATCCCTGTTTACGCAGCGTCTTGGCCACCTCCGTGTCCATCTGCCCGTTCCGCCCGCCACAACTCACATTCAAGCAGATCCAGCCCAGCGGAGGTGGGTTGAAGCCCTCCGCGGTCATCCTGGCGTGGTCCGCTTTGATGGAGTTGAGCATGAGAGCCCAGGCCTCTCCCCGGTGTTTTCCTGAACACGCGACCCCCAAAAAATTGGACATGTTGCCAGTCGTCGTATTCCAATCCCCAATCATGACGGTAAAAATGACGCGGCGGCCTGAACAGTCTGTCCAGCCTTTACAGGGTGGACTGCCAGAGTCGGACGTGCTTGTTTCGTGTTTGGGACTGATCCAGCGAAGATTGACGTAGCGTCGAATTCCTGGCCGCAAATCTTTATCTTCACCATTCAGCATCTCGTCGATATTTTTGCGCAGATGGGCCACAATTCGCTGAAGACCTTCCCATGTGGATCGGTTAGGGCACCGCTCCATCACTTTGGCAACGGCACTATGCGACAAAACGATATCTTCGCATGCTTCAAGGATGACAGAGATCATTTCCGGAGAAATCTGCGGATCCATGGTGGGGGGTACAGCTGTTTCACCGGGGCGGACAACACTCCATTGCTCAGTGTGCAAAGACGACTGGGCACCGTAGCGCTCGTGGCTGAGAGAACAGGTCAGACGATTGGCGGCAAACAGCTGAGATGGTCGCCATTTGCCTGTGCGGTACTTTCCACCGCCTCCACAGTCGCTACAGAGGGTATATTTCTCGTGACACGGCGCACAAACGACTTCAACTCCAAAGGGAGGGTTTAAACGGCATATTCCCACGGGCTCGGCGGGCTTTCCATTTGTTGCTTGCCGTTTTGCACTGTCGGCTCCTCCGTTAGCAGACAGATCGGTGCTTCGCCAGATGCCGCCGACAGCGGCCTGTCGCTTGCACACTTCACAGTTGACGGGTCGGGTTTCGGGAGCCAAGCATGCAGCTTTGCGCTTCCGGGATGTTGGGGCTGTTGCAGGTGGGGTTGGTTCAATGGGGGTCGACGCCTGCCCGTCCTCGGTCGCAGAGGGACACACCACACATTTCATTTGAACAACGTAGGGGTCCAAAAATTGGTCTTCGGTACCGTGCAAAAAGAGACGAGCCACACGACGGGAACAGTTGGTGCACAAAGCGTCCACTTCACGCATATCACGTTTCCGGCGCTTACGGTTGTTCGTCGGAGGGATCGGGACGGCTGAAGAATTGATGGGCATAAATGTGCTGCTGGGCTTTTCTGATGCTGCTGCAGGCTGGGTGCCCGATCCTGATGCCACAGTTGGGGAATCTTCCCTGGCATCACCGTTGTCATTTTCGATAAAATGGTTGGAATCCTCAGCACCATCTGCCCCCGACGGGGCCTGAGAATTGTACACACTTTTCAAATGCTCGGCAAATCCTCTTTCCGGCCAAGCATCCAGAAAGGACATGTCTTCTTCTGGTATCGAGGAGGGATTACTGACAGCGGCTCTGAATGACCCGTACGGATCTACATCGACAGGGGGAGTGCTGGGTGAGAGCGCGGTTTCAAACTCGGGAAAAAGGGAGGATGTGAATCTGGTTGGCTGGTATATGTCTGGCAGAACGTGCAGCTGGTGCATGGGTTGTTGCTGATGATGATGTTGCTGAGGCATTGGAGGTTGCATTTGGTAGGATATATTAGATGGAGTGGACGCAAACAAATCTTCCAGAGATTGGGGTTGCGAGTACGGGACTGTCGATGCGCTTGGAGGCGGAGGGTCGGGAAGCGGTGATGCATTCATAAAGTACAGGTCGTGCTGTGAGGTTTGGGGAGTCAATCCGCGCTGCTGCTGGGTTTGCTCCATCATGCTGATGGCTGCCGATGTTGGAGACTGAAAGCTGTTCATTGCAGTAGACTCGCCATAGTTTGATGGAGGACCGGTCTAAAAGCACACAAATACATGAGCACTTCTAATATTGATAAACATGAGAATCAACACAAACATACCATTGAAAAGCTCACAGAATTCGTAATCCCATCCTGCGACGCACATTCCGATCCATGCCGCTGCTGCTTTGTCGCTTCCAACGTCGCTTCAGCCGTCACTTTGGCCGTCTCAGCCTGCACAAGAGCAGTCTTTTCCTTGACAATAGCCAATTCCAGCTCTTTGACTTTGCGCTCTTCTTCCAATTTGGAGCTTTCGGCTTCTTTGGCCTTGCGGTGCTCTTGGAGGAGGGAGAGGACTAGTTGCATGGACGACTCTGAGGCTTCGGGTGGGAGCCGGCCCAGGAGCATTTGCAGCATGTCGGCCATAGTGTTCTCTCTCGCCGAAGTCGTCGCCCGCTCTGGTTCTGGCAGTCGGTTGCTTCAAGACCTGGCGGGGACCTTGTCGTCGTGATGCGCTCGGGATGCGCTACAACTGGCACTTTGTTCTTTTTGTCAATGCCTCTGGGCCGCTCAATTGCGGTAGTCAACACCTCAAACAACACTCTTTCGCGTCCTGCTGGGCGTCCCCTGTTTGTAAAGAAAGTGACAGCATCTTTGAGCACAGCCAAAGATAATATGGTACGGCAATCCTTGGAATTTCATCGAGGGACTATGGTCTAGTGGTACGATTCCCGCTTTGGGTGCGGGAGGCCCCGGGTTCGAACCCCGGTAGTCCCCCATATTTTTTGTCGATTTTTGATTTTTGATCTTGACTTTTGGTGATCTTTTTTCGCTTTTGCCCCCCGCGACGACAAAAGTCCTTGCTCAGAGCGCAAACTCAACTGGGTCTTGTATAGTAAAACACGTATGAAATTTGAAGATAATAATATAATGAAATAGAGAGAGACGGAGAGTCCAATAACAGAAGGATTTACGCCTTGGCAATGTCTAGTACAAAGCGGTAGTGGACATCCCCCTTTCGCACACGCTCAACCGCAGCCTGACAATCCCGGAGAGGAACCACCTCAATCTGAGCCTTGATATCCTTTTCGGCCGCAAACGCCAACATTTCTTCAATCTCGGCCCGGCTGCCCACAGAGCTGCCTATGACCTCGACCTGCTTGGTGGTGAGGGAGAAGGGGCTAATGGCGAGGGGTTCTTCAGGCAAGGAAACAATAATCATCTTGCCGCCCACGTCGAGAAGGTTGAGGTACGTGCCCCACTGATCGTTGGGAACATGGCCCGTGCAAAGGATAATGTCGAATGAGGCCTGGGCGGCCTTGACGGCGTCCTCGTTGCCCTTGCCAGTGGCGAGGAACTCGTGGGCACCGAGACGGAGGGCTTCGTCCTTTTTGCGGGGAGAGTGTGAGATGGCGGTGACTTGAGCACCCAGAGCGCGTGCCCATTGCAGACCGAGATGGCCCAGGCCACCGATTCCGAGGACACCGACGCGTTTTCCTGGTCCCGCACCGTGTCGCTTCAGTCTAATGCAATAGATTTAGCACAACTTGATGATCATTACGCGTCGTCTAATGAAAAGAAGTACTCACGGTGCATAAGTCGTAACACCAGCGCACAACAATGGGGCAGCCGATGCACTGTCCAGTTTCTCAGGCAACTTGAAGGTCAGTTTGGACTGAACGCGAACGCGATCGGCATAGCCACCCTGGGAAACCTCGCCATCGGCAAACTTGTTGGCGTAGGTCCATACTTTCTTGTCGCAGCAATTGTCGAAACCGCGGTTACAGTCTTTGCAATCAAAGCAGCCGTAGCAGAGGGCACCGACACCGACGCGATCGCCGACGTTCAGATGCCCGACCTTGGAACCCTTGGCAGCAATCTTGCCGACAATTTCGTGTCCTATAAATAAAAAAGAGAGCCCAAATGTCATTAGAAAGATACTCTAGTAAACGCCCCAAGATCATCAAAATGAAGAAACGTACCGACAATGACGGGGTAGGGAGTTGGGTACCAGCCCGAATCAATGGTGTGGAGATCACTGCCGCAGATTCCGCAGAAATCAATGGTGATTTCGACATCGTCGTCGCCCAGCGGCCGGGGAGTATACTTCCAGGGCTTGAGCTCGCCTGATTTCTCGTGGACGGCATATCCGGAAAACTGCTCTGGCGAAGACATTCTGGCAATGCAGGATATTCCAAAGTAGATGAAAGAATGGGGGGAAATCCGGCACAGTCCTTTCCTTTTTATAGTCTGGACGGCGGAGATGAGAATAAAAAATCTCCCGCAGAATATTTTGAATTAGAAATCGAAGGAGGAGCTCTGTATCACGTCACGACATTCGAAATTTATTTTGGTCAAAAACCTCCATTTGAAACACAGCTAACCCTCAATATTTTTCTTGCAGCGCCATTAATGCTAATAAAAAATCCTCAAAAAAATGGCGGGGGTGAAGCCAATATATGCTCGCAATTTTCCTTTGAATGTACAATAATGAATTTTCCATTTGGCGATACCGG
Source organism: Phlyctochytrium arcticum (assembly GCA_025602905.1). Lineage (NCBI taxonomy): Eukaryota > Fungi > Chytridiomycota > Chytridiomycetes > Chytridiales > Chytridiaceae > Phlyctochytrium > Phlyctochytrium arcticum. Next base: position 576,088 of record JAHLKI010000012.1, on the reverse strand, counting down.
GTCCTAGTGACCTCCACCATTGTACGAACAAAAGAATTGTCGCTGATAAACATAACCAAAAAGTGTTTTATTGTATGGTAGGGCAAATCTACGGTTAGATAACATGTATTTTAAACAATCTAGATGCAAAGATGAAAAAGGAATGGGAGGAAAGGGAAGGAAAAAGTTCGAGAGCTGTCCAGCAGTTATCGTAGGCGATATTAATGATGGATTAAGTTGGGGTTGACTGGTAAATATTTTTAATGAGTAGGTCATAATCTGATTTTGAAGGAAGACATGTACGTGTGTGGTCGAGAGGAGTCTAGTCGTAGGCGGCCACGGGCCGTTGGTCGGGCACATTTCGATTCTGGGATGATGATCGGTTAAACAGGGATGCGAGACTCTGGCTGGGCTTCAAGCGCACAGAAGGAACCAGGGTAAACAGCCGAGTCAGACTTCGAGACCGGCTTCTTCGGTTCCCATCCGTGCTCGCACTGCGTTGTTGCTTGTCAGAGCGGTTGGCTGATCGGGCGCGTCCGCGGTCATTCTCCTCATCTTCAGGGTAGTCAAATGTGCTGGGCTTAGAGAAAAAGCGGCTGACCGAGGATGAGCGCTTGGAGGATTTCTCATAGCGAGAGTTTGGACTGGATTCACGACGGCCGCGCCGGGGCAAAGATCCATGGTCAGACTGCATTTCCGCCGAGTTTGGGCGCAAAAAGGACGAAATGGCGCGGGTAAAAGTGCTGAAACGAGACACTTCGGGGCTTTGCCGGTATTCGTCTTCGTGTTCGTCATACGGGTCATATTGCTCCCGCAGGCCAGACCGGCTGGCGGGGCGGTTGTCATACCGATCGTCCACTTCATAATCGTCCGTTTCCTTGGCAAAGCGAACGACTGAGCGTTTGCGGTGAATGACTGTGTTTTGTCTACGGACATTGGCGGGGGAGCGTCCGCGTTCCACCTGATGAACATCCTCTGCGTCAAAGTAAGCGTCTCGACTAGCAGCAGGGCTGCTGCTGCCCCGATCACTCCCTTCGTAGCCCCACTGATCGCCGCCACCCCACACGCCCGAGCTGGCTATAGAGTCAGTCGTATCTGTGCGATACGGTGCGTTTGGCCTATTTCGTGATTGCGAGCGGTTCCGGGGAAGGGTTGACACCCGAGGTGACACTTTTGTGGCCAGAGACCGTTGCTGAAAACAGGTCGTCAAGGCACTAATCCACACTTTGTAGTCTTTGGAAGATGTGGCTAGGAACTTGTAGTCCTTGTGCTCACAGACGATGCTGAACGAGCAGGGTGCCTGCGAGGCTTGCTCATCCTGGATCTCAGTCACTTGACTCAAGTGAATGTATGTTCGCAAACCCGTTCCCAGAACCAGCAGTGGGGAGTCTATGATCAACACAAATTTTGGGTAAGTCATCCGCTTTTCAAATTGTGTTTTTCTCTCCCACACATACCTGCAATAGCAGCAGCAGCCAAGTGTCCCAATGCCTCTAAATCCTGCATTTTGCGCTCACTCCCATCATCCTCCTCATCATCCAATCCTCGTCCAGAACTCGTCGGTCGGCCTCCCGTTTGCTGCAACTTTTTCTGCTCGTGGTCGGCAATTTGGCGGTTGAGGATACGGGCTACGACCCGCACATCTCGAGTTGATGCTGGCCGGCAGAGGAGGACGTTCCGGCGAGACTTTCCTCCTAATCGTTTCTGGACCACGACGCCTTCGTACAGTGGTCGTCCCGAAGGCAGCGACGAGCACTTTACAGTCATGATCTTTGTTCTTTCGTCTCAAGGGTTGCTTCTTCCGTCCAGAGCAGCAACAGTAGCAAATGTTGTCGCTGTCTTCACCCGTCAGTAGTAAGTTGGGCTATAACTTTCCGTCCGTCTATCAATGTCAATTTGTGCGAGAAAGTTGCAAGACTTGAATCGATATTTGACTTGAGGTCGCGCTCCACGCAAAAATTCACTGCAAATTTCGCAAGGTTCGTCCGCCGTGGACTTTCTGATAGAAATCACCTTCTCTCTTCATCAACAGAAACTTTAAAACCATGCGGTGTTTTGCTGGATACAGGTCCTGCACGAAAAGAAAGGTCGGGAAGTAAAAAAATGTGGTTGGCAATCGCAAAAAAGAGAGTAATAAAAAAAACAAAAAATATGGGGGACTACCGGGGTTCGAACCCGGGGCCTCCCGCACCCAAAGCGGGAATCGTACCACTAGACCATAGTCCCTTGATGAAATTTGAGTTGGGATTTACCTATCTATTCCTGCGCTCACGCTGCGCCATCGTCAGCCCAAGAGCTGAAAGCTGAAAGGACTGTGCTCTCTCTATCAATGCCACCCACAAGCAACATTCATTGGATATACTGGACTTGGACTTGAGACTAAGATTGGTTACCTAGAGGAAGCCTGTACTGTGGACATCGGATCTATCTAAAACTGTCCCGGGCAACTGAGAAAGATCAAGCGAGGAGGGAGATCTTGAACAAGATTGTTTATGCCTACCCGAGCACAGGTGGATAGCACCTGGAGCGCAAAGTTCCCGTCGAAGAGGAGTGGAAAAAGCAGTGGAAGCCTGCGAACGATCGTAAAAGGCACTCAAAATGGATGAGAAGACCCTGATTGGCCTACTGGCCGGGATTTGCGCCGTCCTGGGACTCGCACTCGTTGTCCTGGGCGTAGCCATTACCCGTCGACGCTCCCGAAACCGCTATGCCAAAGGACTTGACCCCGTAGCGGATGCCATCAGCGATGCCAAAGCGGCACGATATATACAGTTGGAGGACGGACGAGGGAGTGTGGATGGATCAGGCCCCGAAAAGACAGGGTGGTTTGGAAGGAAATCGAAAGCTACTACTCCACATGGACAAGGCAAAGATGCCACGCAAATGGGCACTTCAAAAGGCTACTTTGATATTTCATCCGGCAATACTACCCGTGCATCCTTACATCCCGAAAAGGCCCTTCCTCCACCCATCCCAGGGACCACGGCTGTGGCTACTCCGGGCGGACAGCAGGGACACTTGACCGAGCAGCTCTCCAACTTTTTGGAAGACCAGGAAGGTTTACCCAGTTATCATGTGGTAAAGGCCTACGAGCCACGTAAACGGGATGATATGAGGTTGCGGGTGGACGACATGGTGACAATATCAATGGTAGGTCAACAAGGACTAGCATTTTTCACATCCTACCCCCATAAACTTACCCTCCCCGCCCATAGACATTTACCGACGGGTGGTGCCACGGATACAATCACACACAAAAGACTATGGGCATGTTCCCGATCTCGGCTGTTGCCGTGCTAGATCGGAAGAACCGGTCTCAAAAACCCGCCCCCGCACGCTTCAACAGCGGTGAACCGTCTCCACCACCCGACTCGGTCGCACCTTTTGCCCCTCCCCCCTCACGCAATAATACAGAAACAAAACGACCCGAGCAAAAGAAATCTGGCAATGGAGGAGGGAAACTCATCTTTTCCATTGTACCCCCCGAACAAGCGATCGAAATTGTCGCTGAATCCCTGACGGCCGAACGACGCGCCCACTACTTTGAGACCCTTCTCCGCGATGCCAAAAAGAGCAATTCCATAACCTCTACCAGCCCCACGTCACCCCACTCTCCCAACGACTCTACATCCTCCAATCCGCTGGAAGCCCAGCTCCGGGCCTCCATGGAAGGCGCATCCGGCGAAGAATCCCGCGCAAAGCAGGCCTGGCGAAAATTGCGGGTCAACTGGAAGGACGCTGTGCGAGAACAGTTGCAGGACGGGTACTCGGCCTGGCTTGACCGGCGCAACCAATTTGATATTTGGGGATTTATGGCTGATAGTTATCGGTTGGAACCCGGTATGAGTGGAAGTGGATGGGGCATGTCCGAGGCTGATACCATGTCGGAACGGGGCTCGGTGGAGTTTATTCACTCGCCATGATGATGGGGTTGAGGTTATGGACGTGAAACGACTTGTATATTTCTGTATATCCAATTATCTTTTTTGCATATATTCTGTTCTGAGTTCTGTCTTCCATGTGGTCTGTCATAAACTCATTCACCGGAAATGTCCCGACAATACGTGCTGCGCAACTGGGAGAGCATCTGCAAGATTTTCTTGGAATTTCAACTTCATCTCCAGCTCGCTCTTTTGAGGGCTGTATATGTGACGATATTCCTTTAGCAATTTTTTACTTCACATAACAATCTCTGAGAAAGTATGCATTACTATCACCAACGAATTACTGGCTGACAGTTCCTGCCGCCTGTCAAATCGCTGCGCGCGCCGCTCCATCATACATTTTTGAGAAAAGGAAGCAGCCATGTCAAAATGTAGTGGGAGGGAGTATCGTCAGGTCAAGCGCCCCCCCAAAACTCGCGCAGAAGGAATAACCCTTTTTCGCAAAGCCTTTGCCCAACTGTACGCCACAGCTTGTATTGTCTGCGATCAGCACATCATTCAACCCTTCCGCCAGAAACACAGCAGAACCATGTCTCTCATAGCTAGACCCGACCAGAGCATTTTAAGTCATCATTGTTCTGGCTGTGACGGCGTATGCATCCATGCTTCTTGTTATCCGCCCGTTGGCAGCGGTCTGGCAGCCCCTGCTGCCCATATTATTCTTGTCCCCGTCTTTGTTCCTTTTGGACTTTGGATCTTTTGTGCGGCTTGTGTGAAGCAGCTGGGAATAGTACTATAGTACCGGTAGGCCTGCCTTTGGGCAATGTTGTACGCCCACGAGCCCATCGCCGTGATTTGAAGTTGGGTTGCCCTTTGTTGGTATGGTGCCAGTGCGGGGTAGGTTGCAAGTTCTGCTTATTCCCGAATTCTCTTTGCTGCGGGCAATTTACCTACCAAGCAAACAGGGAAGATCTACAATCTAAAGAATAGCACCTCAATGCTTTAACCAAGTACCCGGGCGCGCCGCCAATGATAGTCTAATCAGCATCAAAGTATCCATCTGCATTTACCGGCTCAAAAAAGAGCTGTATGGCTTGGCTTATACGAGAGCGCTTTCTATTTAGTACAATTATAAATGATGGCTGCGCATAAACGCATCGAGTCTTTTCCCTTTGTAAACTAATCATATTCCGGGATATTCCGGGCACAGTTTGACGAGACTTGGATATAATTTTCATCAGCGTATGCTGGGGATCTGACATTACTGTAGAAAAGCGATTAGGCGCCCATTGGCCACCAGAAGTAGGAACTGTATCATATTCTCAAAGACATTTTAGTAGGATACAAGCTAAGAAATAATGTACAAAAAATGGTAGGAAGGAAAGAATAATTCACCTACTTAAAACTAGACTAATATTTGGTCCCACACAATAAAATACGTAAGTTAGTAAATCCTTCCTAGATCTCGCTCCGCCAGACATTTCTGAAAGCCATCCAGTCCGCCCCGCAGCGCAGCCCGCTCAAGCGTATGCAACCACTCTAAAGACAATGGGAGAACCCCCTTTACCCCCGCGGCCAGCAAGCGTATATGTATTGTATCCGCATCATCCAAAATATGTAGCCATCCTTTCGGGTCCAGCGTATACGGCAAAATACTCAAGAAGGGCATTCCATGATCCCCTAAATGCAGATCGTCCAGAATGGACGTGGCCAGTACACGGAATCCTGTGATGTAGTAGCCGATGACGATAAACATGTCCACCGTCTGCCCGTTCAAGCTTTCGCGCAGTAGGAATTTAGCTTGGCCGGCGAGGACTTCGGCGGGAGTATCAGGTCTGACTGGGCGGGACAGGGTGCGGATGAAATCCTTGAGGCGGGGTTGAATGACGTGCTGGTAGTGCAGGAGATGTGTTGCGGCAGAGTTTTGGGCAAAGGCGGCGCGGAATTGGGTCTCCCCACTTCCGCGAGTCGTTATTGCGCATTTGACCTGAAGATGAAGAATGGAGAGTTGATTAACAGATGTTTCCACAATAATACAAAGAAACAAACTTACCTCAACAGTTGCATCTAATGTGTTTGGCTCCCCAGAGATACCAAGATCCGCACGCGTTTTGTTGTTGCCTTTCCCATGAATATTCTTGGCACCCCTGCGCATCAGCGTGAGTAAGGCCCCCCCTGACCCGCACGACTTGCTAAATACTCACAGTTCCCATGCAGTCTTGCATCCCATTGAGCTGAATAAGATGTCAACCGCAGCCTGGTACCTCTTCTCCTTATCTAATGGCATTGACTTCAACAGTATAGTGACCAGCGACTTCATGACGGTAGCAAATTCTGCTACGGGCATTTGCTGAATTCCGTGATTGCTCACACCCACTGCGTTGAACGCTAGGGAGGGAATGTCGACGGCACGCATGGCTGGTGGCGGATGAATGATTCTTGAAGTTTTGCTGGGTTTGTTGTTGAGCCAAGAGGTTTCGGGAAGGGTTTTAGATTGCGGTAGCAGCGCAAGTGATGGGTTGTGAGCGTGACGTGTAGTTGGTTTTTGTCCTGGCTGGGTCAACGCTGTCGCGCTACGGTAACAAAGAACATGCAAATCAGTTCTACGGTTACGTGTGAAAAAACTCCAAAAAGTAATGTTATAAACTCACGTTTTGGCGTCAGAGTCGAGAACCCCTACGACATGCCGGTCAGGATCAATGAGACGGACCCAATTTTTATGGTCCGACGGTCTAACGTGATAATCGGGAAAATCAGGATGGACCGCGTGAGACCATCTAACAAAAGTTACACTGATTAGACCCGAAAGTTATAAACCCGGAACCCAAACATAAAATACTTACATCTTGTTCTGTTTGCTTGTAGATAATAGGTCAGGTGTAAGGGTACGTGAGGCATAGCTTCTAGCACACAAATTCCCGACAAGCAATGGACGAACAATCTTGACAAGCCCAGGCCTCACAACCGCTCGCGTCAAACTCATGCTGCTGATGTGTTATATGTGGCCGGAGAAATCCCAATAAAATGTCGAGGCCCTCCTTCCCTCCCCCAACATTTTCTTTATACTCCCTCCCATTACATTTTGACGTTGCTGCTTCTTTTCCTCAAAGAAGTATGAGGGAGCGCGCGCGCAGCGATTTGACAGGTAGCAGAAATGTCAAAACGCTGAACGTAAACAAACCGATGAGGGTCTGCTAAGAACGAGTGTTTTTCGAACATAGATCTGTGCTTTGGAGGTAACATAAGTGAAATTTTTCTAATGATTCCGCTGCAAAATCACAGTCAAGATGTACAGCTAGAACGCTAGTGGAGAGTCTTCTCCCCCCATTTTTCAATCAAATTAGGCAGCTAACAAAGTACATTCTCAAGATAAGGAAACAGGAACGATGGCTGAACCAGGAAAGATATATAGGCGGAAATGATCAATACTTTGGCTTCATCAACTCGAAGTTTTCAATGTCCGCTATATATAACACACCTGCGCAGCAGCTGACTGTGCGTTTCCGGAAACTCAGCCCAAAACCTCTTTGACAAACTTGACACACCATTTTCGCTACCGATCACCACATAACATAAAAACAACTACCAAAAGAACTATCTAGGTCCTACCAAGTCTTGAAGCTGCAAACATGGCGGAAGCATCCGGGGCAAATCCGGACTATTATTCGGTATGTTTTTTGCGAGATCTTTTACAACCAGAGTTTTGAACACTGAACGATTTGTCCAGCTTCTGAAAGTGCAGTCCACCGCAACACAAAATGAGATCAAGAAGGTCAGTCAGTTGCTGAGTACTGCCTATTGGAACCCGAACTTACATATTCGGAATGATTTAGGCCTACCGGAAGTTGGCGTTGCAATACCACCCCGACAAAACTGGGCACAACCCAACAGCAACCGCAAAGTTTCAAGAGATTGCTAAAGCCTACGAAATCTTGTCGGACGAGCAGAAGCGTCAAATCTATGATCAATATGTAATGTCATCCATTGCAACAAGTGTTGATTTGCGGATATTGACACCACAGGGTTTGTTTATTTTAGGGCGAGAATGGACTGAATTTTGTCAATGGGATGAGTGGGACACCATTTGCCGATCCTCAAATGCTCTTGGCCGTCAACAAGTTTTTCACCATTGTCACCATCTTTCTCCTCATCCTGTCCGTATTCCCCATTCTGGTCGCGCTCCGTGCTGATCGGGTCATAACATGGTCGTGGGGCATTGTGGGGATCCCCGTCTTTCTGGTCGACTTCATTGTGGGTCTAGGGGTATGGGCAGCTGCTTTTGGGGCTGATCCGGCCGATGCTGATGGGTATGTCGAATTGGATGAAGAGGAGGAGGATGATGGGGAGGCGACGCTTGCGGGATCGTCATCGGGTGCGATGCCAGATGCCCGTGCCGAGCGCGCATCTCGACGGGCCCGTCGGCATCAACTTCGTCAAACCAATGCCCGCCGGAAGAGCTATGCGCGGCTGGCGGTACTGGTTCTGTTCATCACCTTTCAAATCCTGTTTGTGCTGCGGATAGATACCCGAATTACGTGGCCATGGCTGGCCGTCCTCACACCTTTATTTGTCGTCGAAGCCGCCAATCTGGTTCGAATTACGCTGGACATGATCAAAAACCTGCGGAAACCTGTTCCCATCCATGAACTTCCCTCGCCCTTTGCCTCGGACGATCTCGAGGAAGGTGGCCCGCAGGCTACGCGTCCTCGCACCGGTCTGGAACGGGTCCGTACCGTCATTGGCGCCTACATTATCGCCATCCCCCGGATCACCCAGATCCTCCTCCTGGGACTCCAACTCGACCGCGGCGCTCCATGGTCGTGGCCGGCAGTCTTTATCCCCACGTGGATCATGCTTCTCTGCTACATTGGGACAATCCTGATGGATTATGCCATTATGAAGCAAAAGATTCGGTTCGTGGCCCAATGGGCTGCTTCCTCACCGTCTCCATCGGCCGTCAAGGACGAAACAATGATGTACAAAAGCATGTTTTGGAGCCGAGCAATCTCGGTCATCATTTTCCTGATTTTGGTCGTATCCACATCCATACTTCTCGTTCTCCGCCTGCTAAACCAGTTTGGCAGCGGGTTGGCCGTCCCCCCCGCCGTCATCATTCTTGTCCCCGTCTTTGTGGTGTTGGGACTGTTGATTTGTTGTACGGGGTGTGTCATGCCGCTCGGGATCAAGGTTGTCAGAGATGTATGGTTGAAGGGAAAGGGATATCAGGCACCCGCTCAATCTGCGGTTTAGTTATTTGTCATATTTGTACATAGATGCATCTGTTTTAGATGTCTCAGCTTATGATTTGTATCAGAATCCGAGAATGGTAGACTTCATTTTCTTCCAATATACCAACCACACTTCACAAACGTTCAAATCTCAGGTCCAGTTATGGATACAGTCCTGGTGTCTATGCAAAGATTGCGAATTCCCCTGGACCCGATAAGATCACAGGATGGTCAAAAAGAGACTCTCTGAGAAAAAGCAACCACAACTTCCCAAAGTCGCACGCCAAGGTCAAAAATGATCAATTAAAAGTGTAAGGTATACATGTATAGATAATATGCGAGTACAGGGGGGAACGCTCAACCCGTTCCCAGAATATAAAAATAAAAAAAATGAAGTGATATGCCTAAAAAATAAAAAGATGTGAACTCTCAACCTCTGAGCGGGGCAATTAGATCCCCTTCAAGAATTTGCGACTTCCGCGCGAACCCAGGCCCAACACGAAACCAATGAGGAGGATGATGAGACGGCTTTTAGGGAGGAGACGCGCCATGTACATGAATTGGGTTTGGGTTGGTTTTTTGTCAAGAGTCGTGGTCGTGGGTGCATTTGAAGAAGAGCGGGCGCGAAGTGGAGCTGATGACGTCGAGGTAGTGGTGGGCGTTTGTGCAGTTTTCTTTGAAGAAGCAGCTGCAGCAGGGCTCGCCTTCTTGCCTTGAGGGGTACCGGCCGGCCCGGGAGCTGACAGGCTCGGAGCACTAATCAATGAGGCACGTCTAGGAGGTAACGGCAAATGCGCCGCCGACACGAGGCTCTGTTTAGATTCTTTGGGCAAACTCTGATGTGCTTCCACAATCGCCCGAATGAATTCACCAACGGGTTTCGCGTGCATTCGTTTGGGGATCAGACCCGTAAACCACCCGATATGTCCGCCGTGGGCTGTAGTCGCGAGTAAGACGTACGGGTTTTCTTTGACTTCAAAAAACGGAATACTGGCTTTGGTCGCGATTGGGTCGTCCATAGCGGAAAAGAGGAGCATGGGTCGGCGAATGTCGGGAACAAATTGGGCACTAGACCCTTTCCGGTAGTACTCATGCACGGTTCTGAAATTGAAATTGCGGCGTGTCAATGCGTCGTCGAATTCGTAAATGTATTTGGCGGAAAAGACGCCCTTTAGGTCTAGCCATTCCGAGTTGGTAAATTGGTGCATGTGCCGCTTAAAGACGTTACGCAGGTTTTCGGTCATGCGTTTGCTGTAAATGTTGCGGCCAAACCACGTCCGGTGCATGACGTGGGTTCCTAAAAGTAAGTCAAATGGGTTGGCCAAGGCCGCTGCACCAATCAACAGGCAATCATCTCCGCTCTCTCCTACAAACTAGAAGACATCTTGTGTTAGTTTCTTTCTTTATTGTGATCTGAGACACTCTCCCTTCCAACACTCAATATCATGGGACAACACATCTGCTCCCAATGTGACAAAGGCAAGATACTTTGCCGGCACGAGCCCTTTTGATTTTGTCCTACATACTCAGCGCCGTCGCTCGCGCGGCGGCCTTCGTTGGAATTTGCGCCCCTCTCGCCAATCCATTTTCCCTCCAGAAAATATCTAGGCCAACGGCCTTCGCCCTCATTTGCGGATGACTGGTCCTGGGACTCACCTTTGTCAAAACGTTGGCACCCAAAGAGAATCCCACACCAAACAGGGGAGCCTCGGGACATTTAGAGTGAATATAATCAATGGCAAACTTGAGATCACCGGTATAAGCTCCAGAGTACAATTGCTGCGATGTCACGGTCGAATCAGCACAACCGCGGAAGTTTGTCACTACAGAGCGATAGCCCATCTTCGTCACTTCGGCGATAATGTCTTGGACGTAGCGTTCATGGGATCCACCCGTCAAGCCGTGGAGGACAATGACAATCGGGGTTGGGTCATTTTCGGTTGGGGGCCCGGGATTCCAGTCGAGGGCAATGTTGCCGCCGTCGGGCATAAACAAGAGTTCTCGGTCAAAAGTGACTGCAGGCTTGGCATAGTCGCCAAAGAGGGCGGCATAGATGGTCTGCAAGTGACCATTCCAAAGGTAGAAAGTGGGAGAGTAGATGTTTTGTTTGTTGAGGGGGTCAGCGAGCGCAGGACATTCGCGGCGGACAAGAGTGTGGAGGGGGAGTTCCTCCAAAATGCATCGGACGTCTTTGGTAAGCTTCTTGCGGCGACGGATGGAGATTGTGCGCGGGGCATGATGGATCTTGATGGGTTTGGCCAAGATGAAGCGTTGGCGCAGGTAGAGCAGGACCACGAGGATCATGCATCCCATAGCGACATTGCTGAGAGAGAACTCCCAGTCCCTCACCGGTACCAGCAGACGGCGTAGGTAGGTGCTGCTTGTATACTCTGGGTTGACAAGTGGTACTGGTGATCCTGATGCCGTAGCTCCCACCGCTACGCCGGGCGATGCCGGCAAAACTGCCTGCTGCTGCTGCTGGCCCATCCTTGTTATTTTCTCTCTGGTTCCTAGTCTCCTCGTCCTGGTGAATCCCAGGTATTCCCGTAAGTTTCCTGCTAATTCCTCGCGATTAAATGCCGTGCAAAATGCCAAAGTCCCAAAAAACCGAGCAACTTCGGCTCGGCAGAATTGCTGGGAGCAGCCAGCCACCCAGCCAATCGGCGGCACAGCCATACAACCATCAGATGCGAATCCTGCTTAGACTTGCTATGGGTGGGAATATTTCACACATCTGGGCCAGTTATACACCCGATCTGATGATATTCCAATTGTTTCAAAAGAACAGCCAAAGAATATATGCGACAAACGAGAAAAGTCAGAAGTGCGAAAAGGAATATGTGAGGGAGGAGCGCCAGGAAATAAATCTTCAGTTTGGTCAACTGAGTCGCGTTCTGGGGAAGACAGATCCAATACTGTCCTTGTAGTCAGATGGAGATGGACCGAGATGGTAGTTCTAAGCGTTCTTTTCAAGCTGTCATCGGCACAGAATATGCCTTTGTTCCGGGGAAGTGATCGGTCGCCAAAGGGTTTACCCTCTGAGCCATGGTTTTAGCGACCAATTTAGGTTTCTAAATTTTTCTTTGAAAACATCACAGAAAGGAATTCTAACGGTTACCCAATCGTTTTTTTCGCACATTTTCAATTCAGGATCAAAAGGGCTTGCAGAAAAGTCATATGGCAGCTCCTAAGCTCAGATATTGTATTTGCTATCATTGTTTTGTCACGAATTTGCGGTAAATGTGGTCTCTGGCTGGCAAAACATACTTTAGACTGAAAATTTTAACCCCATTAGAAACCATACAGCGTCAGAGAGAAGAACCGGGGCAACAATCCCATAAGCACAGAATACTTTTTGTAGCTAATATTTGTTTGCGCATTTGCCGTTCGAAAATGTATAGCAACGCGACCTTTTGGAATTTGAATTTTTTTCGAATTCTTCCTAATTCAAAACGCATAGAAAACGCGTCCGCCCAGGTCTATAAAAACTGTGGAGTGACTCTACAGCCACGAAAAATACTGAGGAGCGTATGAGATGATAGCTAGCGTTTGGGGCAACATTTCCAATGCAAGAATCATAAAAGTTATTAAAAAAGTTTTGAGAATATCAAGAAATTTTGACTGGCTAAGCGTTTTCTGACCTAAATTTAGGCTTCTTGGCTCAGAGGGTTAAGCCTCAACGTTTCGCTGGAAGTACATCAGGGTAATCCCAGCCATCAAGGCCGCCAGGGACCCCTTTTCCTCCACGTAATATCTGGCGGCTGCCAGCATCCGGCCTTTTTCATACTCGCGACCGCCCTCCGGCCGCATTGTTTTGTAGTCTAGGTCGCGCGTGGCGAACAACAGGCTCGGGTCGTCCTCCTCGGCAAGGACCGAGCGCAGGACGACTTCGCCGCTCGGCCAATACCCGGCTGTATAGCCTACAAATGAATATTTCAAAATAGGCCGGTCTGAACCTATCCAGTAAAACGAATTTATAGCTTACCGAGTAAATTGAATGATGGCATGGCTGGCTCCTCGCCCAGCCAGTATTCCTCGACCATCATCAGCCTTTCGGTCAACACTGCCGAGTCCGTCTCATATTGGCGGGCGCGCTGCTGCCATTCCTCCACCTCCCTTTCTAGACGGCTGATAGAATTCTGCCTCTGCATGCTTAAAATTCTTTGCTTGAATAATTCCACTTTCTTCTCTTCCTTAAGGCGCTTGACCAGCATGTGACTAGTCTTGCTGGGAGAGTCAATTCCTTGCAATTTGGCAAATGAATGTCGTGGATTGTATTGGGATCGGATTTGAGTTTCAGGTCCAGGTCCTGGTCCTGGTGCAGTATATGGTCAGGGCCGAGGCAGAAAGTCGTCCAAATGGAATCGCAGCACGTCAATTGCGTCTTCTTGTGCCAATTCCCAACTTTCCTCAACCCATTTCAATTTCGTACTCTGAGCTTCGAGTTGCGCTCCGAGTTCGCGGGCCCGACGCTGCCATTCATGCGCTTCGCCAAATCTCTCATGAATGCCGACGAGAAAATGCAGACCACCCCCCTCCAAAATCACAAAGGATGGCGTCAGGTGATGTCATCGAAACATGCCATGGTCATCACGGCCAGAAAGGCCGGCACCGCGTTCCATTCTCCCAGAAAATGGACGGCCGCGGCCCGGATCCGGGCAGATAAATTCCCGGACCCCCCGACCACGGCAACGGTTCCTTTGGTAAGACCTGTGAATAACAGAGTGGGAGCCTTCCTGCTCCCATATGTGGATGCCAGCTGGACTTGTCCATCCACTTTGAACGTAACACGGAAACCTACAAATGAATATTTCAATATAGGCCAGTCTCCCCCAATCCAGTAGAACGAATTCAAAACTTACCCATCAAGGCAAAGATGTCTTTTAACTCTCGTGTAGTGCCGGTCGGTGTTGGCAGAGCAGAGACATTGGGGAGCTCCTTCCCCAATGTCTACAACCGTGTTGGGGCCTCCGATGCTGTCCTGGTGACCGGCATCGTGTTGCCGCGCCTTATTCCATTCACCAGGGAGATACTTGATATCAACGTCAAGTTCTTGAAGGAGTCCGACCCAGTTCGCTTGTCGTCGGCTCAAATGCTGCTGATGCTTGTAAATAGATCAGAGACTTGTGATCGACGAACGCATGAAAGTGGCGTCCCAATAGGAGCTGTCGATTCGCCTTCAACGTTTTGACGAGGGCGAATGATTTCCAGTTCGTCAACTGGGTACCGTATCTCCGCATCTCGCATACTTGGAGAAGAGACGGATTTGTGGAATTGATAGCCTACAAATGAATATTTCAAGTTAGGCCGGCCTGACTGTATGCAGTAGAATGAATTCAAAACTTACCGAGTAGAAAACAGTTCCTGAAATTCGTGCGCCTTTTCCCAATACTATTCATTCGTTTCTAATGCCTCGGTTTGAGCAGCAACTGGGCGCTTTCCTTCTCTTGATTGGATGTTTCCAAATCAAAAAGTTTGTGATCTCCACGTCAGTGGCTTGAGTGGATCTCACGGCGGGCCTTCACCAACTCTGAATCAGCTGGATCTAGCGATCTTTTTTAGCATTGTATTGCGGGGATAATGGATCGGGATAAATAAACTGACCTGAGAATATGTCTAAAGCGGATGCGGTGGACAGTTTTGAACGAAGATTGTGTGGAGATGCAAGGGATTCTGTCTCGCCGGCGTGGGAACGTGGTTGGAGGGCGGCTGGAATGCAAATGCGGCTCCTGGCACAGCCACCGCAAGCTCTCATGTCACCAATCAACTGTCAGTCGCAATCCCCAGCAATTCCCCAGATCGTGTATATAAAAGAGGCCGTTAGGCTGCCCCCCGGAAGGAAGTTCCAACGCAATACCAGTCGACTGGCTTCAACCCCGGATCACAGATTTCATCCAGACTTCCAACGAGATTCAAAGAATCTCCAAACGCCAAGATCTGAGCCAAGATGACTTTCAGCCTCGGCCTAGACCATATACTGCACCAGGACCAGGACCTGGAACTCGAATTTGATTCCAAGGCTATCCACGAAATTCATTTGCCAAACCGCAAGGAACTCATACGGCCTATTTCCTGAGACCCACCACCGATTTTACACCACGTCAATCTCAACCGTTCTCCCCTCACATCAATAAGACTTTGACCACCACCACCCCAGACGACTTCCTACCGCAATTTTTTTTTTCTTTCGAGGAGTTCAAAGATTACTTTGAGCACCGGGCGTCTGATCACGACGACGCGATCGCCCTTTTCGAAACGCTGGCCACTCTGGAGGGCATCGACATGGACCTGCTATTTGCCAGAAAGGCTGAGGCCGTTCACGAAACTATGTGTTGCGCGATCGCTTGTTTGCATGACCACTACCACAAGTACGGGCCGAGGCCGCTGCGCAACAAGGCCGTTCGATGGATGCAAATCATGGTACGTACTCTACATGAAGCGTCCCACGGGCTTTGTACTAACGACAAGTTTTGCTTTATTTTATAGATGGACAGCTGGGCGGATTTCGCCAAGTACTACCGCACCAAGCAGGCCCGTCTTCATTACTTTGAGGAGGTTTCCCGCGAAACGGCACTGGCCGTGCGCCGCCACGGGAAGCGCAAGGCGGAGGACGGAGAGGTCACCTCTGTCGAGAAACGGCAGCGCACACTCACCGAATCTTCCGACGAATGCAGCATTGAGTTCGACGAACCGTTCCCGTGTCAATATGCTCACGGTTTGGTGCTTGCCTAAAAGAAAGAATCGATTCATTTTTGTGTGATTTGGAAATTGTTGTTCTCGGATTCTTGGGCTCTAAATATTTATACATCATCAATATAGTACTGTTTATATTGTTCTTGGAAGCTGTTCGGCCTCATTGTTTCTTACTTGTGCCTGAGATTTTGGAGAATGCGGCAACCAATGGAAGAGTTTGATGCTGGTGAGGAGGGTGTCGCATCTTCTTTGATGGAGTCGCTGAGCTCCTCCAAAGCTTTCGGGACTAGTTTCGTTGTAACACTACGCAGGACTTCGCGTGGTTATAAATTGGGACTTGATTGCGACCGACAACTTCAAGCGGTATCTCTCCGGCCTCCAAGCAGCAAGTTCTCGATGGGTGCTTTGTTGGCGATGTTTTCTTTTTTTCGAGAAACCCCTATTGGTGTCGTTCCATATAGCGCGTCCTATGTTCCCTGGGCAGTTTTTTTAATGTCGGAGTATGATTCGGTTCCCGGTTGTTACTTATTTGTGTTGTTCTTTTTCCGTTTTCACGAAAATTGCCTTGTAGGGGCGTCCACTCCTCATCAGTGCGGGCGACAAGAAGGCAGAGTTCAAGTAATGTGGCATACAGTATATAATTAGAGTGATGGTATATTCGAGTATTCTCGCCTCGACGGCGTAAGTGCGCATAGTATTGGAGATACTATTCAATGTATTCCCGTTTTGGCGACCGGGATAGCCTCACAGTATGCGTCAAGGACAAGGTGAGGGTGAGCGGGTTAAGACTCCTTCTCCGGCCATCAGTCCACTAGCAACTGCTCAGTCATAAAAGTTCGTGCGATTTGGGCGACGAGCGCTTCCAGAGGAAGCGGGGATGGTAATCACAAACACGGTCGAACCAATGTATGGCTGTGAAATGACTAAAGCGCTGCCGATAGCGGAAAGGCTGGGTCTATCTATAGATAGGGCCAGATGGTGGGTGGAAGGTATTTGTGTTTTGCGATGGTAGTAGCGCAGCAAAACTTGAGAAAGGCGAGAGAGGTATACGCGATG
The DNA here is from genome assembly GCA_025602905.1 of Phlyctochytrium arcticum. Lineage (NCBI taxonomy): Eukaryota > Fungi > Chytridiomycota > Chytridiomycetes > Chytridiales > Chytridiaceae > Phlyctochytrium > Phlyctochytrium arcticum. The sequence goes on along the minus strand of JAHLKI010000012.1, from coordinate 559,248 downwards.
GTGGCAGGAACCGTTTTTGCAATGCCAGTGGTTTAGAGCAACTGGCGGTCCATGATGCTATACTGTGGGTGTTTCGAAATGACACGTGTAACCGGGGGAGTGCGCAGCAGGCAACGGTAGGCCTACTGAGCCAAATAGGACCAAAAAAGCTGGACAGACAAAAATGCAGAAATCATGGACGAGCAATAACTTGATAAATTACGCCCACAAATCAAAAACATTTTAGTGATCAGTTCAAAATCAGTAAGTAGTAGGGGAAAGTCTTTTAGACCAGTCATATATTTTTAAAAATTGGAGGAGATATTGACGAAGGCAGGATTGCCCGCTCCTTGGCCGTCAGACCTGAAGAGGGTAGTTATGAGACGAAGAAGAAACGCCAGCAAGATCGGATCGCCTCCGCACTCTTGCTATCCAAATCCTTACCCTTCAATGCCAACCCCCGTGCGAGCTCACACGCTGCAATCCTTTCTCAAGCGGGCAAATACTGCTGTGCCTACATCCTCAACCACCTCGTCCTCTCGCGCATCCACACCCGGAGCAATCCCCCACCACCCCTTCCTTCCTGCCAGCTCGGCGACGCGCGACAAGACAATCGAGTACGAAAGAGCCATTGATGCCCGCGGGCTTACCACGATGCACCATTTAGCGGAGGGGGAAAAATTTGGGACAGTCCTTAAAACAGACTTTTCCCTGTATGGTTTTGGTAAATGTATTCATTTATTTAAAGAAAAATCAAAGATTGCTAGGGTCATCACGGCTAACAACGCCGGGACTGACCCCAATTGGTCAACGTAGAATCTTTGCATGGCTTCAATTTGGCGCAGGCATTTGCCTGACCCGCCCACCAACGTGATTGTGGCTGCTTCGGCGAATATGGCGGGGTAATTCGTCCCCGCCGCATATATCGATGAGAAATGGACGCCTGCGTCCTTCACCTCGACTTGATAACCTACAAATGAACATTAACTAGGCCGGTCTCACGCTATCCAGTCGAACGAATTCAAAGCTTACCTAACAAACCGAAAATGTTGGTGGGGCCGGTTGGTGTGGGCAACTGAGAGATATTGGCGAGTTGTTTCTCCAATATCTTAACCTAGTCTTGGTACTGGTTAAGAAGCTCTTGGGATTGTGAGTTTTCGTCACTACCAGCCATCGCTGCTCGCAGGATATGGTTGGCCTCCTGTGCTAATCCCCGGCCTCGCTCTGCCCGCTGCAGATTGCCTTTGGTGATTTCGAATTTTTCCTCGAGATGTTTGGCCCACGATTGCCATTCGCTAACCGACCTTTCGAGACTGGTCATTTTGTTTTGAAATTGCTGATTTTTAATATTATCAATCCCGTAGTTTAACCTGAGCTGTCTGTTGTTTTTCTCGAGCTCGGCCAGTTTGCGACTCAGCGTGTACGGAGAGTCAATGCCCGTATCATCATAGTCTTGCAAGAACTTTGTCCAGCGTGCCTTTTCTGCTTTGAGATGGACGCCTCCGTCCTTCACTTCGACTTTATAACCTACAAATGAATATTGACTAGGCCGGTCTCACCCTATCCAGTCGAACGAATTCAAAGCTTACCTAATAAATCAAATATGTTTGTAGGGCCGGTTGGTGTTGGCAACATAGAGACATTGTCGAGCTGCTTCTCCAGCGTCTTCACATAATCTTGATACTGTTTTACCAGTTCTTGACATTTGGGTTTTTCGTCATTATCGGCCGCCGCTGCTCGCAGCATATTGTTTGTCTCCTGTGCCAATCCCCGACTTCGCTCTGCCCGCTGGAGATTGCCTTGCGAAATTTCAAACTGTTCTTCGAGGACTTGGGCCCAAGATTGCCATTCGCTGACTGTCCTTTCGAGACGGGTAATTTTGATGTTAAATTGCTGCTGTTTGATACTATCTATCCCGTTATTCAACCTGAGCTGTCTATTGTGTTCTTGCAGCTCGGCCAGCTTGCGACTGAGCGTGTAGGGAGAGTCAATGCCCGTATCATCCTGTTTTTCCAAAAACTTTGTCCAGCGCGCCTTTTCTGCTTTGAGATGGGCCACTTCCAAGGCAAGCTCACCAGAGCGGTCTTGGTTTTGGAGCATGCGAGTGATGCGCTGCGATAGAGCCAGATTCTCTTCCTCAAGACGCTCAGTGTTCTCTTGCATACTACGAAGATAACGGATCTGGTCATTGAGTTCGGAGATCCGGGAATCTTTGGCTTGATTGAGGAGGCTAAGTTCTGAATTTCGGCTATAGTCAGAACCTGTTGACCTACTGCACTGCCCCGGGCTACTCACCATCAAGGGTTTGCTGTTCAACTCTTCTCTTGCGCCTCCCGAAATCTTATTTTGTGCCACCAACGCCTCGGATTTGGCACATCTGCGTTCCAGATCAGCATACATCTCCTTTCCTCTTTTGGCCGAGTCGGCTTGTCTCTCCAACTACGAAAAGATATCAGGATCTATATATAGATGTAGAAACAATGCCTTAAAAACCCTTACCGCATCTTCATACTGGTCAACCTGCATCTTCAGTGAATCTCGCTCAGATGTCAACAATTCCAAACGTTGCTCCAAATCCCTCGGTGTCTGCTCTGCCTGCCCGGTCCTTTCACTTATATAATATTTGAGGTTTTTATTCTCGAATCTAAAAGTTTGCGATCTGTGAATGCCTACGCCGCTGCTGTTTGAGTTTGCGAGTCTCACGGCGGCCTTTCACCAACTCTGAATCTGCTGAATCAAGAGATCTTGTTTAGCATGGTATTGCGGGGATAGTGGATGGGGATAAGTAAACTAACCTGAGAATATGTCTACAGCGATATGGTGGACAGTTTTGAACGAAGATGCCTGGAGATGCAGATTGGATTGAATCGGTCGCGCCGAGCGCCCGCGTGGGAACATTGGTTGGAGGGCGGCTGGAATGCAAATCCTGGCTCTCGGTTGGCGGCACAGCCACCGCAAGCTCTCATGTCACCAATCAACTGTCAGTCGCAAACGCCAGATCGTGTATATAAAGAGACCATAAGGATGCCCCCCGGAAGGAAGTTTTGTTGCAGTTATCAGTTGGCCTCGACCCCGGAGCACAGATTTGATCCAGACCTCCAACGACATTTCAAAGACTCTCCAAACGCCAAGATCAGAGCCAAGATGACTTTCAGCCTCGGCCTAGACCATATACTGTACCAGGACCAGGACCAGGACCTGGAACTCAAATCCGATCCCAAGGCTATCCACGAAATTCATTTGCCAAACCGTAAGGAACTCACACCGCCTTTCTTCTGAGAACTACCACCGATTTTACACCACATCAATCTCAACCTCTCTTTCCCTCTTCACCCTCACATCAATAAAACTTTGACCACCACCCCCCGGACGACTTCCCACCGCAAATTTTTTTTTCTTTCGAGGAGTTCAAAGATCACTTTGAGCACCGGGCGTCTGATCACGACGACGCGATCGCCCTTTTCGAAAGGCTGGCCACTCTGGAGGGCATCGACATGGACCTGCTATTTGTCAGAAAGGCAGAGGTTGTCCACGAAACGATGTGTTTGCGTGACCACTACCATAAGTACGGGCCGAAGCGCTGCGAAACAAGGCCTTTCGATGGATGAAAACAATGGTACGTACCGTACATGAAGCGTCGCATGGGCTTTGTACTAACGACAAGTTTTGCTTAATTTTATAGATGGACAGCTGGGCGGATTTCGCCAAGTACTACCGCACCAAGCAGGCCCGTCTTCATTACTTTGAGGAGGTTTCTCGCGATACGGCATTGACTGTGCGCGAAGGCCAGCTTGCCTGCATCTAACGCCTCGGAGGCGTTGGCGGAACGTCAGCGGACGTTCAGCGACTCCTCCGACAAATTCCGGGTTGAATTCGACGAACCGTTCACCTGTAAATATGCCTACGGTTTGGTGCTTGCCCTAAAGAGAGAATATTTTTATTTTTGTGTGTTCTGAGAATCCATTGTTCTCGGATTCTTGGGCTCCAAATACCTATACATCATCAATATACTACTTTACATATCCACGGTTGTGTTCTTGTAAGCTTTTCGGCCTCAATGTTTCTCACTTGTGCCTGAGGCAGGATGAGTTTGCAGAATGCGGCAGCTGGTGAAAAAGTTCGGTGGTTCAGCTTCTGATGTCCCTCTTTTTGTGCATGCAGACTTGGCATATGTACTCCCTCCTCCCTCCGCACGTACAGTTGACCCAAATGCAAAATGCCGGCCATCCGCAGTGACAAACACTTGGTTTTTCAGACGTTTTACAGATCCACCCCATAAGGAAGAAGGAAGGACTCCGTAGGAAGTTCCTACATACCGTCGGGTATCTTATGTCACCCGGTAAATCCCGATGCTCCTTTATTTAGTTTCACCTGTCAACAAGACCTGTCAAGATGTCTTTTCCTTCCTCCACATATATAAGGTCCCTAGGGATTCCCCCAGAACATTTTTTCCAGGATAGGAATTTTTTTTTGAGTCCCACCACTTTTTTACACCACATCTATATCAACCTTTCTCGCCCTCCTCACCCTTTAATATGACTTCGACCACAACCACCCCACCGGGCTTTCCCAACCACAACTTCTTCACGTTTGAAGACTTCAAGGCGTTTTTTGAAAATGGCGTTTCTAAACAGACGGATGCAATCGCCCTTTTCGAGGAGCTTTGCCAGCAGCCTGGCATTGACAAGATGCAGCTATACGGTAGAACGCCGGAATCGGTTTATAAAACAATCTCCAACGCGGTTGTCTGCCTCCGAGACCATTATCACCAACACGGGCCGAGCCAACTCGAGGAGACAGCCACGGGATGGGCAAACTTAGTGGTATGTACATGAAGTACCGCATGATTGATTTAGGTTATGTACTTAGCGACATATTTCATTTAATAGACTGCCAGTTGGGATGACTTCAAAATGTATTTTGTGGCAAAACAGGGGCGCATTCGCTACTATGAGATGGTATCATGAGGGACATCTATGTGCCAATGCAGCCAATCCCCCCGGCATCAGTATTCCGCATATTGGAGGAAACTAGATCTCGGTTTACATTGTGAAGCGGTTGTCAAATTCGTACCTCATAAGCCCTTCCCCCTTCCGATATGGATACCCAACAAAAAAATAAATCTGCGCTCATGTTGTGAACTCGTTGTCCAATATATACATCATAAATAAACATACCACAACTTTACGTTCTTAAAACTCCTCTCTCTCGTTGGTCACCTGTGCCTCTGCCAAGGTCGCCTTATCGGCAGGATTCTAGACTGCTCTTTCGTAGTGGGGTGGACTTTCTTTACAAGAAATCCGTAGACTTTGAGGGAGATTCGAAATAGAAGGAGGAATAATTTGAAATAGAAGGAGGAATAATTTTGGAGAATGTGGTAGCAGGTAGGAGAGGTTCATCTTCTTGTGCATCTCCTTGTGCATTCAGACTCACAGACAGTGTCATTATCAAGATACACGATAGATGTTGAGATCCAACTTCCAAATCCCGCATGTCCGCACACGGTGAGAAACAGGTGACCCAAATGTGAAATGCCGGCTATCCATTGCCATCCACAGTGGCATACACTTGGTTTTCCGTTGTTCCATATGAAGGGTGCCTTAACATCCAGTCATATTAAGTTCTTTTGCGAACAAATTTTTTTCTAGCATTTCTATATGTTGATGAGAACCGAGTTTTTTTTCTTATACGTATATAGAAGGTACTCGGGATCCCCCTCTCAAAAAAAACAATTCTTTCTATTGTAGGAATATATTTTGTGAAATCCACTATCGATTTTACACCACATCACTCTCAAAAGTGTGAATGAAGAACCAGTTACTCGACCCACTGGTCTGTCCACTGGTCATCTAATGCAAGTAGCTCGAATGATATTGGCTTTGGTTCACGTATGACCCAATGTATCAGAGTTTTGCCCATGCCCACCGAATCACCTGTCCCAAATGCGAAGGCATTTATGCAAATACATGCAAATAACGGGCAAAATATCCCAGTGAGTTGTCCATATTCCTTTGAGTTACAGGATTAACTCACAAAAACAGCGGAAGCCAAATTTAAAGTCATTTACGTCTTACGTAATGTGTCATGTCAAGTGCCAAGATGTGGCGTGAGAAAGAGCGGAGGGGTGCTGTCAAAATGAATATTTTGTGTGCTTCTCAGACCCGCAAGTTTTTTTGAAGCATTTTCTCGACACAAAATTTTCAATAATGACCGGATGCAGATCTCAGACAAACTCCATGGCCGTGATACCCCAGTTGCCGCTGGAACTTGTTCTCAGAATTATCGACTACTTTTCCGGAGGAGCTGATCATCCACCCGACGTATACAGACAATCAGGAATCTTGTGGACCATTGCACCGGCAGAGTATGCTTGCCAAAATGTCGAGAGTTTGCCGCCTTTGGCGATCAGCCACTATTCCCCTTTTGTTGCACGCGCCCCAAGTCACATCTGAACATCGGGCCGAAAAACTATGCGCATTGTTAAAATTTGGCAAGGAGTTTGCAGAAATATTCCGAGTTTGGAATTGGCCATTCAGCTCACATTGGTACTACTACCACTTCTCCGGTATGCAAAACGTGAAAACTTTGGCTCACAATTGTACCAACTTGTACGTCTCAGATTTTGCCCCATCGCCTAGTAGCTGCTCTAGTGATGAATGCCAGGGAAGATATTTATGTGGGACTCAGCGGCATATCCGTCAACATCTGAAGTACAGTAGTTCTTTCGCGACATGTTCGAATACGGCGTCTAGGTCTAGCTGAAGACGGTAACTTTGAAAGATTTCGGACCCCGGCAAGACGAATGTATCAGAAAACTTCAATTAGCAATCCCACTGCTCGAGATACTGGACCTTCCCGGGACAGAAATAGAACCGGACACGACTTTAATTTTGCTCCGCGAATGCACGCGTTTAAACAAACTGGTCCTCCACAAGAGGTATGCCCCTTATGGCAGATCCTGCCTTCCTGCTGAGACCCACCTCGACTTGACTTGGGTCAATCAGTTTCAACATTGATCACGCCGAGACACGCTTCATCACGTCTCAAGAGTCTGCTGGTCCTGGAGAAGCGCAACGTTACCGCATCTACTTCGCTGGCCTCCTATACTCCGTCCCAACAAATTCAACAAGTTTATGTCTTGTCTTGGTGATCGGCCAGATTTTGGACAGTACGTGTGTGTTTTCCCCGACTGGATGCTGACGGACGCGTTCAGTGCCATGTTCGGTGCTCGATGGTCTGTTCTATTTTATATGAGGACCCTCCTGAATGCTTGCCCATATATGTGAGTTTCACTCCTTATTCCTCCAATTTGCCTATTCTGACCAATGAATGGTAGGGAAATACTTTGCCTGGACTGTTCACATGAATCCCGTTCATATTTTGAGCTAATCTTAGATGCACGCCGCATTTCTGCGACGACCTTGTAATGCGACTCATATTTGCGAACCCATTTCTCCAGCACCTGGACCTATGCAACATGAATATCAAACTGGAAACAATGCTTACTGTGCCCAAAAGCTGCAAGCACTTGACGTTGCTGATTCTCCCATTAGATTTTCGCGGAGGAGAGCGACCGAAATCGAAAGAGCGAAGCCTGAAGGTGTTCGAATTTCTCGTTCACCCATATTACTTCACCCATATTAGTCTGGAAGTAGATTGTGTTCTTGTCATACGTATTTTGATATATATATTTGCTTCGCTGAATCTATCATAGCGCCGTTGGGTCCATATTGTAGTTAATCACCCCAGCAGGCGTGGCACTGAAAATGAAGGTATTGCTTGAGCGTGGGTTGAGTTTGCCATATGTACTCTAATTTAAATATGTTGTTAATGGAGTCAAACTAAATACATTTTTTGAACGTAGAGATGATTTTTCCGTCTAGCCGTATCGAGATGTGAAGATTATGGATTACACTTAAAGCTTAGGTAGCTGAAAATACCATTATCCATCGATCGCAGATAGTGAGTGACCCGATGCGAACAATGCAGGATGGAAACAATTCTTAATTTCAAGCCGAATACACGATTGTTCTACATAGATCTTCGAGACGGCCAAAGACTGTTCTCTAAAGCTGCCACATTATCTTAACCGCATAAGTGAAAACCCTTTCGACAACGGATGAACGAAAACGAGCTGCACACTCCGGGAACGCCTGCAATCTGATCCATTAACCAAAGATCATTTCTATACACAGGCACGACACATCATACAAGCTTTCGCGTCGAAAATAGAGAAGATAGCGGCACCCTTTATTTACTTATAAGATCATTTCTCTAAATTGCGTTGGAAGTACATGAGAGTAATCCCAGCGAGCAAGGCTGCCAGGGGCCCATGCTCCTCGACGTAAAATCTGGCGGCTGCCAGGTTCCGGCCTTTTTCATAATCGCAACCGCCCTCCAGCCGCATATTTTTGTATTCCAGATTGCGCGAGGTGAATACAAGATTTGGATCTCCCTCCTCGGCAAGGACCGAGCGAAGTATAACTTCGCCGCTCGGCCAATACCCGACTGTATAGCCTACAAATGAATATTTCAATATAGGCCGGTCTGAACCTATCCAGTAAAACGAATTCATAGCTTACCGAGTGGATTGAATGATGGCATGGCTGGCTCCTCGCCTAGCCAGCATTCCTCGACCATCATCAGCCTTGTGGTGTACACTGCGCAGTCCGTCTCATATTGGCGGGCGCGCTGCTGCCAGTCATCGACCTCCCTTTCTAGACGGCTGATGTTGGAGTTAAACTGCTTCCGCTTGATCCTATCTACCCCGTGCTTCAACTTGAGTTGTTTATTATCCTCTCGCAGTAGAATCTGCCGGCCGCCCGGACCCGGCCTCGTTCATAGTCGCTGCCTCCCTGCAGCCGCATTGTGCCATAGTCGAGTTCACGGGATGTGAACAAGAGACTTGGATCTTGATCGGTCGTGAGGACGGATGAAAGTCGGACTTGTTCCTCGGGCAGGATAGCTAGCCTACAAATGAATATTTCAGGTTAGGCCGGTCTCACCCTATCCAGTAGAACTAATTCAAAGCTTACCGAGTAGGGCTATGATATCTTCCAGCTTTCGTGCAGTGCCGGCCGCGGAAGTTGGTGTGGGCACATTCTACACCCGTGCTGAGGCCTCCGATGCTGCCCTGGTGACCGGCGTCGTGTTGCAGCGCCTGGTTCCATTCACCAGGGAGATATCGTGCGTCCCAATAGGAGCTGTCGATTCGCTTTCAACGTTTTGGAGGAACCCCTGTTTTTTAAATGGGTACCGTATCTCCGCATCTCGCATACGTGGAGAAGAGACGGATCTGTGGACTGATAGCCTACAAACAAATAGTTCAAGTTAGGCCGGCCTGACCGTATGCAGTAGAGCGGGTTCAAAATTCACCTCGTTGAAAAAACAGTTTCTGAAATGCGTGCACCTTTTCCCTCGTTTCTAATGCCTCGATTTGAGGCAGCAACTGGGTGCTTTCCTTGTCTTGATTGGATGCTTCAAAATCAAAAAGTCTGCGATCCGTAAATGCCTCCACAACGCTGACTTTACGCCGCTGCTCTTTGAGTTTGCGAATCTCACGGCGGGCCTTCACCAATTTTGAATCTGCTGAACCTAGAGATCTTGTTTAGCATAGTATTGCGGGGATAGTGGATGGGGAACTAATCTGAAGATTTGTCTACAGCCGATATGGTGGACAGTTTTGAACGAAGATGTGCAGGAAGATTGTGTGGAGATGCAAGGGATTCTGTCTCGCCAGCGTGGGAACGTCAAATGGAGTGCGGCTGGAATGCAGATCCTGGCTTTCACTTGGTGGCACAGGCACAGCAGCACTCATTCGAGCCAGGCCATTGGCCGTCAGCACCGCGGTGGAAAAAAGAACGAGGCATCCCGCGGCGCATCCCATTAGGAAAAACATCTTCTTAACACCTTTTCCATACTAGAACTTGCACGGACAGTGCAGCTAGTATCAACACAGACTTGGTGGGATAGCAACCGGAGAAGCAAAGAGCGTTCGACGGCAAGAGTGAGGGATTTGCACTGGGCAAAAGTGAAGAACTAAGAGAAGGAAATTGCATACCTTCCTTCCTTGGGCGGGTACGACAACTATCCCCACCCCCCCAACTACCAACACTCTCAGATTTGAGGCTTTCTTTGCGGATGGAGCTGGGCTCGATAAGAAAGGCAACTGGCTTTGGAATTGACAGTGCTTCTGCTGTTTTTTGCGCGCCGCGGCCGCCATTATTGCTGAAACCATGTCAGAATCATCTCCCACATTCAATATAGAGGACGTCAACCCCGACGAGCCTGCCGACTTACCCCTCGATGCCTCCACTGATCCTCCCTTTGAGGATGCAGATCCCAGCACGTTCCATGCCATGATGGAGAATGAGGAGAATCAGCGCAGAAAGAGAAAACATAAAAGGAAGCGACGGTTTACCCTGGCGCCCTCAAATTGCTGCTCTGGGCTGCTCTTTACCTGGGTCTTTCGTCTCATCAACATGGCCCGCCAAACGGACGACATTACCAAGCTCTCTCTCCATTTGCGCTCATCCGAGAGTGCCAAAGTCACGGGCGATAACTTGCAAAAGACTTGGGATCGTCAGCTCAATAAACACTCCGGGTAATGTCATCTCTGATCAATCACATGTCCTCTGATTCTAATCCTCATTCCTAGAAAACCGTCCCTGTTGCGCGCATTACAAGAAGCATTTGGTCTGCGCTACTATGCACTGGCGGTCTGGAAAGCTGCGTGGGCCATCTTCATGTGGATCGGGGCTTACTGGTTGCTCAAAAAGCTCGTGCTCTTTTGCGAAGACAACAGTGCCCCAAAATGGCATGGTCACTTGTATGCCCTGTCCTTATTCCTCAGTCACTGCTTGGGTTCTATATGCTTTCACCAGCTGACGATTCAGTGCACACGCATCGGTATTCAGGTAAAGCGTCAACAACTGGGCGGTCTGTGCAAGTCTCGCCCAAAATTCTTAAGCTTGTTCTCCTAGTGCCGAGCTGCATTGATGGTCTTGATCTATCGCAAGTCTCTCCGGCTAAGTTATGTTCGTGGCGGCGTGAGTGACATTGTCAATCTCATATCCAACGAGTGCAATCGCATGGCCGAAGCCGCCGTCAATTGGCACTACGCGTGGTCTGCCGGTTTCGAATGTTGCGGTACTTATATAACTTATCCACTACGTAGTCGTAAATATTGACCTATAGCATTTTAGTGATTATTGCCCTGGCGGCATTGGAAGTGGGCAAAGCCGTTATTCCCGCCATGATTCTTATCCTGTTCTTCCTTCTCCCGCTCCAATTTATCCTGGCCAAGCGTGCATCCGCCATCTCCTACCGTTCCACCGCTCTATTTACCAAGCGCGTCCACCTAATGTCCGAGATCCTCACCGTCATCAAATTGATCAAATCCTACGCTTGGGAGCGCTTTTACGAACAAAAGATATCCGCCGCGCGTAAGCGCGAAGTCATCGAAATGCGCAGGGCGCTCGGCATGAAGATTGGCAACTTTATTGTAGTATTTATTGCACCCGTCGTCGCGGTTCTCGCGTGCATGGCCACCCACCATTTTGTCTATGGCCACCGCTTTTCGGCTTCAACCGTTTTTACCATTCTTTCTCTGTTCAACACTCTTCGATATCCCCTGTTACTTCTTCCCTCAGCGATCCGCACGATTTCTGGTGCTCAGTCTTCCATACTCCGGTTGGAGGAGTTTTTCCTCCTTCCCGAAGTTGATTGGACGGATCTGGCCGGGCCCCATCCTATTGAAAGTGACATTTGCCTCGAAGTCAGCAACGCCGACTTTACCTGGGACGGGGACATTGACCATCCACACATTTCTAATTTAAACTTGCAGCTTCGTAAGGGCCAACTCATTGCGGTGGTTGGGGACCTGGGGTCCGGAAAGTCCCTCCTGGCTGCCATTATGGGCCAAATTAAGCGCACATCAGGCAGCGTGACTTACTTTGGCGCCTGTGGCTATGTCCCGCTCGAACCATGGCTGCTAGAGAATGCCTCACTCCGCGACAATGTTCTGTTTGGTGAAGAAGCCGACGAGGCAAAATACCACGAGGCCGTCCGCGTCGCGGGTTTAATGCAAGACTTTATTTCCCTGCCGAATGGCGACGAAGAGTTTGTTGAAGAGTTGGACCTCTCGCGTAGTCAACGACAACGGCTATCCCTGGCTCGCTGCTTATACCATCAACCAGATATCGCTCTATTGGAAGATTGTCTGAGCGATTTTGACACCAAGCAGGCCAAACGGGTGTTCAGCGAGTGCATCAAAGGACATATGCGGCGCAACATGGCGGTTGTCCTCGTCACGCAGCAAAAGCAGTTTTTGGCCGAATGTGATACAATCCTGGTCATGAAATCCGGGGTGATTGTCGAGAGAGGAACGTTTGAGGAACTCAAAGCGCGAAATGTGCGGTTTAATCTCTGGGCCAATGATTTTATCAACCAGGAAGAAGAAATCTTGCGGCCACCTTCCAATACGGGAACCTCGGAGACTGAGAGTGAGCCAGAACCACACCAAACCGGCCTTTACTTGCCCAAAACCAAGCGCTTGCCACCCAGGAAACGCAGTCCCCTCGCTACCGCCGAGGTGATTACCGCCGAAGAAGCCAACCCACCGTCTCCTATTGTCGGAACACCACCGGTGGCTGGGGATCTCGGTGCCGTGGATCTCACAATCCGCCGATTGAACCAGCTACGAGGCGCCGACAATGTCAATGACCATGCCATATCCCAGATTATCGAGCGGAATCAGCTTTCGGTCCTGTCGGGTAATCCTACTCGGCCGCCGGTCAACTTCGCCAACCAAGATCTTGTTGCTCGAACAATAGAAGCCAACCAGCTGACCGTCCATGCCATTCAGCGATACGATAGCACGGGAGCAAACGGTGCCCCCGGTCCATATATTCCCATATCTAATAGTATCCTCCGGTCCTATTTTGGGTATTTGACAGCGGCGGGCGGAGTTACGGTCGGCATGGTTGTCGTGGGATCCTTTTTCCTCGTAGCAGGCATCAGAGTGCTCAGCGACATTTGGCTCAAATGGTTTGTGGAGGATAAATTTGATATTAGCGAAAGCTTGTATCTCGGAATTTACGCCTTGTTTTGCTCCGCTATTGCTGTCGGGGTTCTGGCGCGCGGATACGCCTTTTCGGCCGCGGCCCTCAGTCGAAGTATCTCTTTACACAATCGTGTGTTGGTCGCCGTGTTACGTGCACCCTTGTCCTTTTTCGACGTGACACCCCTCGGGCAAATATTGGCTCATTTCGCGACCAACCTGTACGCCATTGACGATTTCTTACCTGAAGCGGCCCAACAAGCCCTCTCGTTTGCGCCCATCGTTATGGGTACCATCATTGTCGTCTCGATCGTCACACCCTGGTTCTGGGCGACTCTTCCCCTCTATTTCGCGCTCGTTACGGCTCTTCTAAAGTTTTGCGGCAACACGGAAGAAAAATTCAAACGACTTGAAGCCGGTAACAAACTTCCCATGTTTGCTCATCTCTCTCGCACTCTGGAAGGTTTATTCAGTATCCGGTTGTATCACGCCCAAGAGCGATTTGACGGGTTTAACCGCACATTGATCGATTCAGACCATAAGGCACTGTACTCGCTCATGTTGATCAAGACCTCCGTAGCGCTGTACATGGACCTGATTGCCTCCCTGTTCATTTACGTGACGGCCCTATTCTGTGTTCTGTTTGAAGCAACACCCTCGGCAGCCGGACTGGCCATCACGAACGCTCTACAGCTTTTGCTGTTTTTGCAGTGGTTTGTCCGCATCTTCAGTGAAGTCCACGGTGTCATGGGCAGTGTCTCTACCGTCATCAATTTTGCCGAAACGTGTCCTGCCGAGCGGGATACACTTGGTAACGAACCCGCAGATGATTGGCCCCAATATGGAGAAATCGAGTTTCGGAATGTGGTGTTGCGGTATCACCGATACGGCGTCGCAGTCCTCAAAAACGTCTCGTTTCGCATTGCACCTACCGAAAAGATTGGCGTGGTAGGCCGCTCCGGATCCGGCAAAACAACGCTCATCGTCTCGCTTTTACGTATGGTCGAAGTCTCGGAGGGAGAAATTTCCATTGACGGGATCGATATTCGGCAGCTCAGACTCCAAGACTTGAGATCTCGCATTGCCATTATACCCCAGGAACCCATTATGCTCACGGGGACGATTAGAACCAACTTAGATCCATTTAAGAACTGTGATGATGAAGAGTTGTGGAAGGCTTTGAGAGCTGTACGGCTTGGCGATAAGATTGAGGAGATGCCAGCTCGCCTGGATACACCTGTCATTGGTAAGTGTTTTTAAGAATATGGTTCAAGCATTGGGGATGAGACTGATTTGTTCCGATTTATCAGAAAATGGCAAGGCCTTTACGTTGACTGAACGACAGCTGTTTTGTATTGCCCGTGCAATCATCAACAAATCCAAAGTTGTTGTTCTTGACGGTAAGATTGTCTGTCAGCACATCGGAAAAGACTTATTCTAAAACATATTATTCCATAAACAGAACCCGTCATGTCCATGGGTAACGAAGCCGACAGTTTAATCCACTCGGTCATCCGCACAAATTTCTCCCATTGTACAGTCCTAGTCCTCGCCTCCCGCTTCCGGTTCATTGTCGAAATGGACCGAATTATGGTCATGTCCCGCGGCCGCGTTGTCGAGTTTGATACTCCCATGGCGTTACTTAATGACCCCAAGAGTAAATTCTCGATGATGGTCAGTCAGACTGGGGACGTGGATTTGATGCGCCTCAGGAAACTTGCCTCTGGAGGAGGAGGACCAAGCCAACATGATCAATTGTCGAGAGCACATAGTTCCCTGGATGCCAATAACCGCCCTGATCGCCCCAACATCCGGTCCATTAAATCTGCCCCACCCGTCTCACTCAATCCCGCCATCGCATATAAACCCCCCTCGCCCGTCCTAGAACGCCTCCCTCCCCATCTCGATCTGAAACGCAAATCCATGCCCAGAAGCTTGAAGAATCTATTCAGCGACCAACCCTCTACATCCTCGGCCCGATTCCTCCGATCAACGGATACACCCACCTTGGGAGGGGTTGAACCCGAACGTGGGAACAGCATGGAATCCGTCACGTCGGAATCGGATGGATCCACGGATGCGTTATTGGGAAACAACCACTAAAACCATCCCCTCTACACTTTTCATTTCTATTTTAAAGCATACATAGATTGTCTTTTCGCATTTTGTTGTTTGATTTTTGCTTGCTTGTTTCATATACTTGTTTTTATTAAAATTTTCCATGCCTTGTTTGCATAAACATGTTCGGGTTTCTATCTCGTGCATCAGGTCGTGCATCTGCCAAAATTCCACGTTGATTGTTCACATCGGGTGGGTAGACGTGAGCAGTTGTGTGCAGCGGGGAAGCCAAATCATCTTGGCCAAAGACCTTGTAGTTGTTGGCGGTTATATATTGTTAGATACATTGTGTACAAAAGGATAATATGGGAGTGTAAAATCAGATCAACCCGTTCCCTTATTTTCCTGCACAATCCCTTGTATTGCGACCGTGTATTCCTCCGAGATTTGGGTGGACCGCAAGTCGAGGGTTGTTACGTACTGTAGTTTCATCGTCAGTTCGATGTCACATCAGATTTTGCGGATGATCGCATATCTCACCTTATTTTGGCTCACAGCCTCCAGCAACAATTTTCCCGCAGCATCCGTATCAAATTTACTCTCCGACGCAGTAGAGCTCTCTGGTGCCTTTCCCACCACAGTCTTTCCCAGCTTGTTGCAACTCAGGTCCAGGAATACCAATGCGCGCCCGTTATGTTTTAAAAGGTCACAGACGGCATTGACGGACGCGATACCCAGTCCATTGCTGCTCAACTGCAGTCTTTGGAGGGTCGTGTTTTGTTTCAAGTCTTGGACCAGACTTGCGCCTCCGGCATCGGTCACGAAGTTCATAGAGAGGGCCAGGTGGGTCAGGGCAGAGTTTTGGGTGAGCGCTGCTCCGAGACATTTGGCGCCGTGACGGGCGATTTTGTTGTTGGTGAGGTTGAGGGACGTGAGAGTGGTTACTTTGTTCGACAGGAGCTTGGCGAGTCCACGGGCTCCGTCGTCGCCAATCCGATTATGTGAAATGTCTATAGCTTTCAATTAGCATATGAAGGGAGAGGGGGCTGCATAAGAAGTTACCTAGAGATTTGAGCGTGGTGTTTGGTAGGAGTGCAGAGGCGAGTAGTCTGCACTGGTCATCATTGATTTGGCTGGCCTGAATGGTCAACTCGGTCAAATTCGAGGATGATTTCAGGGCGTTGGAGAGGGAAATGCAGTCGTTCAGTGTCATTCCAAAGTATTGCCAGTCGAAATTGATTCCACAATCGCGTACTCTGTCAGACGCAACACGCGTTAGACCCGACATAAGGCTTCGCTTCAACCACAGTCATCTGCTCACCCGTAGTAGAGGCTGATTTGCGACACCTTGGCCAGTTTGGAGAGAATGAGACCGATGTCCAAATGATCCGGTGGTCCGTTGGCGCGCAGCAAATCTTTGGATGTCATGTCCGTATTGGCCTTGTCCAAACCGACACTCGTGGGCTCCTTGACGGTTTTCTTTGTATGGTCCAACTTCTTCTCGTCTGCACTGACTAGGGCTGATGGTGGATATCCTTCCGGCAGCAGTTGGTTCAACTTTAGAGTCTGAACGTACGGTGCGGCCAAGTCGAGTTCGGTCACTAGATCCTCCAACTTGATGAGTCCGGGGATATACCGCTCAATGACTTGACGCATGTGCTTTTCAAAGAATAAGCGCTTCCATACATTTCCGTGGGCGGCGGGGTCGCAAAGCTTGAACGTCGCAGTGGCCTTGCGTTTCCAGTAAATGTCGTCGGGAATGAGGGGAGCCGTGATCTGCAATGGCATCTCTACGGAAATGGCCGACAGAACATGTTCGCGGTATTTTGTGGGTATCCCTTGTAGTACCGGTCGCTCTTTGGAACAAAAGAACGTCAGTTAGGTTCATGGGGTGGGAAGTGCAGTTGCGCAGTAGCTTACTCTCGAAATTAGCAACGATGGACTTGAGACAAAGCTCGCTCAGATTCTCTACGGCCGCCAGATTCCATTCTGGATCTTCTGCAATCACCCGGCGCTGATTGCTGATGACTTGGGCCTTTGTTGCTCCGCTCAGCGAGTCCGGTGGGGGTGCCATGCCGGAGGCTTCAAAGAGTCCTGGCTTGGTGTCGATGGGGGGAGGAGGAGCTGCTGCTGGTGGTGGTGCAGCGCTCGCGGGACCTGTAGGTGGTGGTGCTGCCGCACTATTGGGCTGTTTGGTTAGATCTGGGTTGGATCTTTTAACCTCTGCTACTGCTGCACTTGGGGGGGCCGTCTCCGCCATAGCTGGTGTTGCCGTCGTCGGAGCTGTCACACTGGCAGCCGACGGGGGCGGCCCCGAGCCCGCACCCTCTGGCATGGTTGGCAAGGGCAAGACGTCGGTCATATTTTGCTACAATATTAACTGGTGAAAGGTCCAATATCATGCTCAAATTGAAATCCCGAGCGGAAATTGAAGCGGCGATCTGCTTACCAAATGTGCGCACGTGACCGCGAGCCCTCGCCTCAGAAAGTGGCCTCTCGAGAAACGACTTTTGAACGGAAGAAGGGGCCCTTTAGCACTCATTTCCGCTCGGTCCAACGGCAATTACATCTTCTTGGGCCTGACGACTTTACCCGCAACTGCTCTGCGACGGCCTGCTGCGACCTGCCGGCGAAAAACTGGTTTACTGGAGCTTTTGCACGCTGGATTCGGAGCCCCGACGACAGGACGACGACGACAACGACAACGCAATGGGTAAGTTAGCCGTGTTCTTTGCCGTCCTGGAGTTTCTTCGGGACAGCCTGTTGTTGAGGAAAAGAGTTCCCTGACCGGTACTGACAGCAACGCTTATAGCGACCAAAGGCGGCGTGAGTCGCTTTGAAGAGATTGTTGAGTACGGCGACACGGAAGACGATGAAGTAACTCGATGTTTATGCGGGCGCACCGGTGAGTTGACCTTGATCTTTGAGGTGGTCCTCCTCTGAGAATCGCCGCTCATTCTGCCTTCTTCGAATACAGATTCGTTCGGCGTCATGGTCCAGTGTGAAGATTGTTTTGTCTGGCAGCATTGCGAATGCATGAACGTCAACCCCCGCAAACTTCCCAAACACTACTACTGTGAACGCTGTCAGCCGGCACATCACTTTCGGTACGTTCTTCTGTCATTCCCCCCAAAATCTTCGCCATTCTGACCTTACCTTCTTTGTCGCGCACTACAGAAGTCACCCACAACGAGCAGCAGCAATAGCAGCAAGAGAGCGCCCACACGTTCCTCCACCACCAGTAGCAACGCCAACTCGCATTTCTCCAACATCTGCTGCTGCAAAATCCGGGCCAAAAAAGCGCAATACGATGAATAGTCGCGAAGCTGCCCAACCCTACACCGAGCTGCTCATGTTTGACGAAACTGGAGCTGCCGACGCCCACCCAGACGCTCAAAGCCAAAGTGGGGATAGCCCAAGTCGACGATCGTCACACGATGTCAAGGAAGACAAGTCCCCGACTGGTAATGTTTGCACTTTTTTAAAACTTGGTAGTCAGCTAATCTAATTTGCCCAAGTAGAGAGTGCCCCAACAACTGAACTCCGAGTGTCGGTCAATGGTCTGCAAGAGACTCGTCGTCGCACATCAGAATCAGTCTCTGCTGTGTCGGATGTTCCACTGTCGGCAAAGCGAAAGCGGGAACAAATTGATTCCCCGACTCCACTGGTTATGGATTCACCCAAACACGCTCAAGACAAGGCACCACTGACACCAAAGTTGTCGGCTGAAGTCAAAAGTCCAGTCACAAATGGCCGTGCAAATGTGACGAATGAAGAGCCTGAGCCGGAAATCAAAAGTAAACGAGCCAAAGTGGATCCACCATCTCGTAAAGCCTCAAATAACAACACCACCCATCACAATACCCGGAACGGTAAATCCACCCGTCCCCAACGCACCCTCAATCGCCATCCATCAAATAGAGACGTGACCGATCAAGCCTCCCATCCATCCCCTGCAACAAATACCCACGAATCTGAACCTTATACGGTCAAAGTCCGTATTCCCCACGCCCGTTCAACTCTAGGCGAGATGAACAAACGCGTCAAGCAGCTGTCCGACTACATTACGCGCCTTCAGGTGTCGATGGCAGCAGAACCCAAATTTTGTATTCCTGATGAGCCAGCCGAGGGTGACCATGGCAAGCCAGCGTTGCTGCTGACCACGAAAGACAACTCTACAGCAGCACAAACACCGCCGTCAAAACGACCCTTGATTCCGCTTCCATCGCCTGCTGGCTCTGCACCCGAATTGATGCGCTCTCCAGACGAGATGCGCTCTGCTAATCCAACTACTACTGAATCTCCCTCTCCCCTACAACCACCACCCTCCGCCACAGATCCTTCCAAGCCTCCATCAACCGACATGCCCGATTCAAGCATAACCCCAATATCGTCAACGGCCGGGCCACCACCAAGGGAAGAGACGAGTCTTGAAATGTTGGATCGCCTGAACCGCGCATTAATCAAGTTTCAGGAGCGTTTTGGGTCACATTCTCGTCGATGATGAACATGGTGGTTACCGTTCATTCCGTTCTTTCAGAACAGCAATACATTCACAAGAAAAACACTTGTTTAATTCATTATTTGTCTTTGTCGATCCATGTAAATAATATAACGATGGCCTTGGAGCTGCTGTGGTTGTGCCACCAACCGAGAGCCAAGATCTGCATTCCAGCCGCCCTCCAACCTATGTTCCCACGCGGGCTCTCCGCGCGACCGATTCAATTCAATCTGCATCTCCAGACAATCTTCGTTCAAAACTGTCAACCGCAACCGCTGTAGACATGTTCTCAGGTCACTTTTATCCCAATCTGTTGTCCCCGCAATACCATGCTAAACAGGATCTCTAGATCCAGAGCTGGTGAAGGCCTGCCGTGACATTCGTCGCAAACTCAAAAGAGCAGCGGCGTAAAGTCATCGCCGTGGCGGCATCCACAGATCACAGACTTTTTGATTTGGAAACACTCAATCAAGAGAAGGAAAGCACCCTGTTGCTGAAATCGAGGGATCAGAAGCGGAATTTGCACTTCTCATCAAACGGTAAAACAAACTGATATCTTTTCGTACCTGGAGAGACAAGCTGACTCGGCCATAAGAGGAAGGGAAATTTACCCTGATCTGGAACGCAGATGTACCAATGCCGAGGCTCGGGGGGCCCAAGTGAAGACTTGAACATAATCAAGCGAAACCTTGATGGTGAGTAACCCGGGCCATTCATTGCAGTAGGTCAACAAGTTCTGACTATAGCCGAAATTCAGAACTTACCCGCCTCAATCAAGCCAATCAAGCCAAAAATTCCCGGATCATCGAACTCATGCAAGAGAATACTGAGCGTCTCAAGAAAGAGAAGCTGGCCTTATTGCAGCGCATCACTCGTTCTGGCGTGCTTGTCCTGGAAGTGACTCATTTGACAGGCGCGCTGGACAAAAATCTTGGAAGACCAGCATGATACGGGCATTGACTCTGCCCGCGAACTTAGTCGCACGCTGTTCCAGCTGCGTGTTGTGGCCGAAACTACGGACTCGAAAAAGAGCACTCCTCAACTGACTGTTTAGAGGATGTGTGTTCACGAACCGATAGTATAGTGGATTTTTATACTATGCGACCTCAAGTTCGAAACTCTCAATCTCCGACAAGCTAGTAACCGATCACGCCAAAACGCTCGCTTTGCACAACTCTACAGATACACTAAGCATGGGATGGGTGGTTTGGAGCGGCAGCGATTCAACTCGAACATCACTCGTCTAGGAAGGGAACTGGGTGAATCGCAGCTTCGGGCCCGTGAACTGGAAGCGCAACTCGAAGCTCAGAGTGCGAAATTGAAATGGGTTGAGGAAAGTTGGGAATTGGCACAAGAAACAATTGACGTGCTGCGATTCCATTTGGACGACTTTCTGCCTCGGCCTAGACCATATACTGTACCAGGACCGGAACCTGAAAGTGGAATCCGATCCCAATACAATCCACGACATTCATTTGCCAAACTGCAAGGAACTGACTCTCCCTACACGCTGAGTCGCAAACTGGCCGAGCTCGAGAAAAACAACAGACAGCTCAGGTTAAACTACGGGATTGGTAATATTAAAAATCAGCAATTTCAAAACAAAATGACCAGTCTCGAAAGGTCGGTTAGCGAATGGCAATCGTGGGCCAAACATCTCGAGAAAAAATTCGAAATCACCAAAGGCAATCTGCAGCGGGCAGAGCGAAGTCGGGGATCAGCACCAACCATATCCTGCGAGCAGCGATGGCCGGTAATGACGAAAACCCAAAATCTCAAGAGCTTTTGAACCAGTATCAAGAGTATGTAAAGATATTGGAGAAACAGCTCGACAATATCTCTGAGTTGCCCACACCAACCGGCCCCACCAACATATTCGATTTGTTAGGTAAGCTTTGAATTCGTTCGACTGGATAGTGTGAGACCGGCCTATTTAATATTCATTTGTAGGTTATAGAGTCGAGGTGAAGGACGGAGGCGTCCATTTCTCATCAATATATGCGGTGGGGACAAGTTACCCCACCATATTCGCCGAATCAGGCGAAATCACGTTGGTGGGCGGGTCAGGCAAATGCCTTCGCCAAATTGAAGCCATGAAAAAATACTACATGGACCAACTGGGGTCAGTCCCGGCGTTGTTCGCCGGGATGACCCTAGCAATACTTGATTTTTCTTTGAATAAATGAATACTTTACCAAAACCATAAAGGGAAAAGTCTGTTTTAAGGACTGTCCCAAATTTTTCCCCCTCCGCTAAATGGTGCATCGTGGTAAGCCCGCGGGCATCAATGGCTCTTTCGTACTCGATTGTCTTGTCGCGCGTCGCCGAGCTGGCAGGAAGGAAGGGGTGGTGGGGGATTGCTCCGGGTGTGGATGCGCGAGAGGACGAGGTGGTTGAGGATGTAGGCACAGCAGTATTTGCCCGCTTGAGAAAGGATTGCAGCTTGTGAGCTCGCACGGGGGTTGGCATTGAAGGGTAAGGATTTGGATAGCAAGAGTGCGGAGGCGATCCGATCTTGCTGGCGTTTCTTCTTCGTCTCATAACTACCCTCTTCAGGTCTGACGGCCAAGGAGCGGGCAATCCTGCCTTCGTCAATATCTCCTCCAATTTTTAAAAATATATGACTGGTCTAAAAGACTTTCCCCTACTACTTACTGATTTTGAACTGATCACTAAAATGTTTTTGATTTGTGGGCGTAATTTATCAAGTTATTGCTCGTCCATGATTTCTGCATTTTTGTCTGTCCAGCTTTTTTGGTCCTATTTGGCTCGGTAGGCCTACCGTTGCCTGCTGCGCACTCCCCCGGTTACACGTGTCATTTCGAAACACCCACAGTATAGCATCATGGACCGCCAGTTGCTCTAAACCACTGGCATTGCAAAAACGGTTCCTGCCACCATCGCGTATACCTCTCTCGCCTTTCTCAAGTTTTGCTGCGCTACTACCATCGCAAAACACAAATACCTTCCACCCACCATCTGGCCCTATCTATAGATAGACCCAGCCTTTCCGCTATCGGCAGCGCTTTAGTCATTTCACAGCCATACATTGGTTCGACCGTGTTTGTGATTACCATCCCCGCTTCCTCTGGAAGCGCTCGTCGCCCAAATCGCACGAACTTTTATGACTGAGCAGTTGCTAGTGGACTGATGGCCGGAGAAGGAGTCTTAACCCGCTCACCCTCACCTTGTCCTTGACGCATACTGTGAGGCTATCCCGGTCGCCAAAACGGGAATACATTGAATAGTATCTCCAATACTATGCGCACTTACGCCGTCGAGGCGAGAATACTCGAATATACCATCACTCTAATTATATACTGTATGCCACATTACTTGAACTCTGCCTTCTTGTCGCCCGCACTGATGAGGAGTGGACGCCCCTACAAGGCAATTTTCGTGAAAACGGAAAAAGAACAACACAAATAAGTAACAACCGGGAACCGAATCATACTCCGACATTAAAAAAACTGCCCAGGGAACATAGGACGCGCTATATGGAACGACACCAATAGGGGTTTCTCGAAAAAAAGAAAACATCGCCAACAAAGCACCCATCGAGAACTTGCTGCTTGGAGGCCGGAGAGATACCGCTTGAAGTTGTCGGTCGCAATCAAGTCCCAATTTATAACCACGCGAAGTCCTGCGTAGTGTTACAACGAAACTAGTCCCGAAAGCTTTGGAGGAGCTCAGCGACTCCATCAAAGAAGATGCGACACCCTCCTCACCAGCATCAAACTCTTCCATTGGTTGCCGCATTCTCCAAAATCTCAGGCACAAGTAAGAAACAATGAGGCCGAACAGCTTCCAAGAACAATATAAACAGTACTATATTGATGATGTATAAATATTTAGAGCCCAAGAATCCGAGAACAACAATTTCCAAATCACACAAAAATGAATCGATTCTTTCTTTTAGGCAAGCACCAAACCGTGAGCATATTGACACGGGAACGGTTCGTCGAACTCAATGCTGCATTCGTCGGAAGATTCTGTGCGTGTACGCTGCCGTTTCTCGACAGAGGTGACCACTCCGTCCTCCGCCTTGCGCTTCCCGTGGCGGCGCACGGCCAGTGCCGTTTCGCGGGAAACCTCCTCATAGTAGTGGAGTCGGGCCTGCTTTGTGCAGTAGTATTTTGCAAAATCATCCCAGCTGTTCATCTATAAAATTAAGCGAACTTGTCGTTAGTACAAAGCCCATGCGACGCTTCATGTAGAGCATGTACCATGCTTTGCATCCATCGAAAGGCCTTGTTGCGCAGCGGCCTCGGCCCGTACTTGTGGTAGTGGTCACGCAAACAAGCGATCGCGCAACACATAGTTTCGTGAACGGCCTCAGCCTTTCTGGCAAATAGCAGGTCCATGTCGATGCCCTCCAGAGTGGCCAGCCTCTCGAAAAGGGCGATCGCGTCGTCGTGATCAGACGCCCGGTGCTCAAAGTAATCTTTGAACTCCTCGAAAGAAAAAAAAAATTGCGGTAGGAAGTCGTCTGGGGTGGTGGTGGTCAAAGTCTTATTGATGTGAGGGGAGAACGGTTGAGATTGACGTGGTGTAAAATCGGTGGTGGGTCTCAGGAAATAGGCCGTATGAGTTCCTTGCGGTTTGGCAAATGAATTTCGTGGATAGCCTTGGAATCAAATTCGAGTTCCAGGTCCTGGTCCTGGTGCAGTATATGGTCTAGGCCGAGGCTGAAAGTCATCTTGGCTCAGATCTTGGCGTTTGGAGATTCTTTGAATCTCGTTGGAAGTCTGGATGAAATCTGTGATCCGGGGTTGAAGCCAGTCGACTGGTATTGCGTTGGAACTTCCTTCCGGGGGGCAGCCTAACGGCCTCTTTTATATACACGATCTGGGGAATTGCTGGGGATTGCGACTGACAGTTGATTGGTGACATGAGAGCTTGCGGTGGCTGTGCCAGGAGCCGCATTTGCATTCCAGCCGCCCTCCAACCACGTTCCCACGCCGGCGAGACAGAATCCCTTGCATCTCCACACAATCTTCGTTCAAAACTGTCCACCGCATCCGCTTTAGACATATTCTCAGGTCAGTTTATTTATCCCGATCCATTATCCCCGCAATACAATGCTAAAAAAGATCGCTAGATCCAGCTGATTCAGAGTTGGTGAAGGCCCGCCGTGAGATTCACTCAAGTCACTGACGTGGAGATCACAAACTTGATTTGGAAACATCCAATCAAGAGAAGGAAAGCGCCCAGTTGCTGGCTGAAACCGAGGCATTAGAAACGAATGACCAGTATTGGGAAAAGGCGCACGAATTTCAGGAACTGCTTTCTACCCGGTAAATTTTGAATCCAATCCACTGCATATGGTCAGGTCGGCCTAACTCGAAATATTCTTGGTTAGGCTATCAATTCCTCACATCCGTCTCTGCTCCACGTATGCGAGATGCAGTGATACGGTACCCAGTTCACGAACAGGAAATCATTCGCCCTAGTCAAAACGTTGAAGGCGAATCGACAGCTCCTATTGGGACGCCACTTTCGTGCGTTCGTCGATCACAAATCTCTGATCTTTTTTCAAGCATCAGCAACATTTGAGCCGACGACAAGCGAACTGGGTCGGACTCCTTCAAGAACTTGACGTTGATAGCGAGTATCTCCCTGGTGAATGGAAAAAGGCGCTGCAACACGACGCCGGTCACCAGAGCATCGGAAGCCCCAACACGGTTGTAGAATGGTACAACCTCTGTCGCAACGTCGGTGGCCACTATCATATCGGCAACCGGTGTCGGTAAGCTTTGAATTCGTTATGCTGCGGATCAGGAGAACATGATGGCCGGTTATGACGAAAAACCAAAATGTCAAGAGCTGGTCAAAAAGTATCAAGATTATGTGAAGACATTGGAGAAGGAGCTCCACAATGTCTCTGCTTTGCCAACACCGACCGGCACTACACGCAAGTTAGAAGACATCTTTGCCCTGATGGGTAAGTTTTGAATTCGTTCTACTGGATTGGGTGAGACTGGCCTATATTGAAATATTCATTTGTAGGTTTCCGTCTAACGTTCGAAGCGGATGGACAAGTCCAGCTGGCATCCACATATGGGAGCAGGAAGGCTCCCACTCTGTTATTCATCGGCCTGACCAACGGTCGCGTGAAGGGTCCGGGAATTTGAACACCCGGATCCGGGCCGCGGCCGCCCATTTCCTTGGAGAACTCAATGCAGTACCGGCCTTCTTGGCCGTCATGACAATAATGTGCTTTGATGATATCCCCAGATGTAATCCTGTATAAATCCTATAAATTAAAATAGAGCAATGGTCCTCGACCACCTCGTCCTCTCGCGCATCCACACTTGGAGCACTCCCCCTCCCTTTCCCTTGGATTGATCACCAGGCATCGAAAGTAGACTCAGGTCCCGGTGAAGCCAGCCACGCGCAACGAGTATATCGAGTATGAAAGGATGTTAAATGTGTCTCTTGAACAGAGCGTCTTTGGGTTTGGAAAGAGGGCAAATGGATATAGCAAAGGCATCGGCAAACTTCACGGAATTCACGTTTACGTAAGCATTTGTGCCATGGCAACTCGCTCGCCATCTTTGAATTCCAACAAAAGTCTCTCGAGAGTTTTCCCAATCTTGCTTCAATCACCTTCACCAACACTTAAAATGGCCGCCAATACCTGCCGAAGAGCTGCGAGCTCGTCTTCCTTCCGCACAACCGCCTCCTTCTCCCCCCGATTTGCTGCCTCTGCCCCCGCCCCATCCGCCTTTACATCCGCCCCAAGCGCTACCTTTTCCGCCTCCACACCCTCTGCTAGCTTCTCGTCCACCTCTACACCTTCCTCCGCCGCTCCCACCTCCCAGTTTGGATCCTCCCTGACCACAACCTCAACAAGCGTAAGTATCACTCGAAAGCAATGAGATCTCAATCCGTTTATTTACCACCTTTTCGAATCCTTTCCAGACCACGGGTCGAGCAGCCATTGGCACATTTCTGGCTCGGGGCATGCACACATTCACTTCCTGGATCGTGGACGACGATACGTGAGTTTCTCTTGTTGTTTTCGTGCAAAATAAAAAGGGGGGGCAAAAAGGGATTGTGAGCGGGGATAAGAAATCATAAAAAACCGGTCCGGGCACAACACAACTCAGAGTCCCCCTCTCACAAAAACTGCCGAATGCTGAAAGAACATACCCCCCTTTTGCCATTGCTTTTTTTGTCCATGTATCAAGAGCCTAAAGATGCCTCCCCCCCTCCTCCCCATCTCTATACCATCTCTATTCTCGAAACTGGATCAATTATCGGGCATTCAATGGTTTGTAAAATCACTCTGATGTGTTTGCTCTTTCCCTTTTGTTTTGTACCTTCTTTCTCTGGGTTCTTGCGATCGCTCATCGACGTACACCTTTTGCCATATCTATGTCGTTCCCCCCTCCTTTTCACACACAACCCCAACGATTTCCACAACTCTTGACCTCGAACACACACGTCCCTCTCCAATTTCTTTTACGCCTTCATTTGGTACGGCTTGCAGAAGGTGGGTGCGAGGGTTCAGGTCCTTGCCCGCCCAGCTATTGTTCTTGCATTGTTTGTTACAAGTCATACTGACAGGCCTTTTCTTTTCGGCGCAGATAAGCTAACTCCGGTTCCAATGAAGTTTGTGATATCGCCCCCCTCCTTCTCACCCACCATCGACCACGTTCCTTTCATACACATCCGCTACGACAATCCACACGGCCCCGCACACCACACATCTCTGTTGCTGCTTGAAGTATGTAATTGGATAGTGTTTAGCACGTAATCCCGCCGTATTCTATCTGCAATTTCTCCCAATACCGTTTTTATCTATTCTTGATCTGCCAAATATACACTTTTTTTCATGCGCCATTAGTCTATTTGTTATGGTATGCTACAAGTGTCAGCTCTAACTATGCACAACTCGGTCGAGCACACGTCGAAACAAATCGAAACGCTCCCGTTCCATGGCGATTATATCACTCCCATCATCCGGCTCACCCACCAGTCCAGTCTCTGTAGGGGCTCCACCACTCTTTGTCGCTGAGGAAATGTAACCTTGCATCCGCTCTTCCGTAGCATACGGATCCACGACAAAATTCGCCAATAGCCGAAACAGTCGTTGCTCAAGCCGGGTAGCCACTGACCCTTTCCATACCGCAAACCCTACACGATTTGTCTCGGGGGTGGTGGGGAGGATGGGTACCGATCCAAAGGAAGGTTGTTGGTTAAAGGGTGACGGAAATTGGTGGATGGTCCATACACGGTTGATCCACCATTGATGCCATTCGGTTGTTGTATCCTGTATGGAAGAAGATGGTACGTGACGGGCCATAGCTCCAAGTAATGTTCCCAGATCCGATTCGGTGCACCGGACATCACCCCGCACAAACGAGAGTCCGAGAGCTCGAGCGGTATGATTGCCACACAGGACCATCGTCATGTAAAACAAGGGCGAGACGACGTGTAATGTGATGGGTGGTGGAACTCCGGGGGTTGATGGTGAGAGGTGAGTAGATGGCCGGCTCGGTTCGACAATCTCAAAATTGAGGCCCAGATCAGACAAGTACGCGAGAACAATAGACCGACACAAACTTTGGAATCCAGTCAGGGGTTTCCAGACCATGCCTGCTCCATCTTTGGGAACCCGCATAGGACTTGGGCGCTGGTAGATTGGCATTTTCTTTTGGTAGGCGAGCACAAACGCTTCTTTTAGGATTCGGGGGACGGTGAGGAAGGTTGTTATGGGGTAGATGGCTAAAATGGAGAGAGTTGTGCGGGTGGTAAGTGGGGAAGGGGGGCCCTGGACACGGGCGGTTAAGTGGATGGGTGCTGCAGGGGATGATGATGGAGTTGTTGCGTCGGTGTAATCGCGAATGTTGAGAAGGACGTCTAATGTGCGTTTAGGGTTTTTGAAGGATGCTTCGTAGGACCCACTTCGGTTGTTGAAGGGTGAGACGTGGAACGAGCGGTTGATTTTGTGGGTATGTTCATACCTATCATTACAAAAGTCAGAACCGGTAATCGCACATCTAAGAAACACAAGTGAATGCTTACCCCGGAATAGAAGGAACCTTGTTACTAGCTTTACAGACATAAATATGCCGTTCACCAAATGTATTATTCACCTCCAGAATCGTCGCCACCAACGTATGTGGTGCATCAGGAGCATAAGCAAAAAAGATGCTCAACGGATTGAACGCATAGCCCGCACATCGGGGCATCGTAACCAACTCTACATCTCCAATAGCCGATCGGGGTACACCCTGTTCTTCCAATACCGCCAATGCCCGGTCTTTAATCCCCCCTCCATTTCCGACCAATGTTCCCTTGATATCACGCAAATAATCGGATTCCCGTATGGAAAAGAGCCCTCGTTCCCAGCCTGCGAGCCAGGAGGGGAGACCGAGTGGGTGGCCGAGGGTGAGGCGAAAGTAGACGAGGGGGTACCGGAAGGAATGTTTGATGGGGTAGTGTCGGGTATGGCTCGTTGTGGCGAAATGAATGTGGTGGAGTTGGGTATCGGTTGATGATGGCTTTGGGGACGTTTTGAGGGAGGATGAGAGGTAGGATTGGGAGAGGTAGAGGGCTAGAGGGATCAGCACCAGGGCTGCAGATACCCCGTAGCTGGTCATGATCTTTCAACTCCTAGCACCGCCTAGATCGAGAGACTTTTTGGTTCTTCCGACTGCAGATATCCTTCCCTTGCCGTAGTAGTAGGATATGCCGGAGGATAATGCCTGCAGATCAAAGGGGATCGGTCTTTCGCCGCTAATGGAAGTGTTCAAAAACGACAAAAACGACGGCTTTCGTGAGGTCACACTCGTTTTATCCCAACCTGGCTTCATCAACTTGTTTGTCACCAAAACTCCGACGACGATTTTGCTTGAAAGACCCATAAGAACGGCAATGAGAGCACGCATAACTTCAAGAACCAACATAACATTGAAAAGTATGTACAAGAATCGTGAGAGAAACCAACGACAAAAAAAGGGGGAGAGGGAAAATCTATATGCAAAAGGTAAAAACACTAATCGCCTAAACCATCATAGGAAAGACAGGATTGGTGCCAAGAAGAATGTGTGAGGTGAAAAAAAAAGGTCCAAGAGATGAGCGCGAGTTTTTCCGGTATAAATAGGTATTTTTGGTATTTTGGTTTTTTACTCGTCGTTTTTTTTGGGGGCGAGGGGATTTCTACTAGAAAAGGAAAAGCGGGGATAAACCTAACTGCAGGTGGTGGTATTCAAGAGTGAAGGGGACCGAGCGATGACTGACCTTTCTTTTTCAAAACCAATGAGCAGTACCGCCAACTCATGGTGCAGGCAAAGCAGCAATCTCCTTGGGCATACGCAAATCTTTACCCAGAACCGCCCGCGAATCGTACAATTGCTTGTAGGCATTCTTAAGGGTGGCCTCGGTACATCCGGCTACGTTGGCAATGTCACGGGCAGACTTTGCGTCGGCGGGTTTGGAAAGACAACTGACAAAGTAGAGACATCCGGCCACAATTGAAATGGGGGATTTACCCGCAAGAGTTCCCATCTCTTGGGCCCGTTTCAGAACCTAAAAGGAAATTGATGAGCCAAGGGTTGTTGTTGTAAGCAACAGGGTCTCTCTCGGTACCTCACTGGTGGCTCTAATCACATCCTGACCGACATCGAGCGCAGACGAAAACCGAATGACATACGAGTCTAGGCAAATCTCTTCTGACGGCTTGTCCAGGAGCGTCTTCAAGACCTTGTAGATTCGACCAATGTCCTTTTTAGAGACTTTGGTCAATGCACAAATTTCTTTAAACGTCCGCGTGTTGCCATTCTCCCGGCACCCAATGTAGATGCAGGCTGCCATGATGGCCACGGGTGGTTTCCCACGGAGCATTTTCTGGTCTTCGGCCCGTTTAAACATTTGTTTGGCCGAGTCAGAGACTAATTTGGAGAGTCCGATACGTTCACACATGGTCTGGATTTCTTTGAACGCCGTCATCAAATTCTTTTCTGAGCGCTGGTTGGTGGCTTTGCCGTGGACACGGTTCAAGTCCCGCGCAGCTCCACTCCCACCATCTCGTTGGGAAATGACGGTCGAGTCAATGTGGTTCATGCCGCCGAGAAGGGGATCGGCAGAGGCACCAACACGGGATGGATCGTCCGTGTTGTCGTCAGAATTGGAAAAGGTTCGCCACTCGGACCGTGTGTCAATGATGCGATTACCCAGAACGAGGCCTGTGTTGCGCGCATAGTCATCAACATGAGATATCACATTCATCAACAGAGACAAAAGGAAGAGAGAGAAGAGAGAGAATGAGAAAACGACTCGAGTCTGCTAGAGACTTTTCGACATTTTTCACCTGACCACAACTCCTCTGGCTTCCACACCACCAAAAATATCCCTCCCAAGTTCAACCAGCCTCAACTCGGGGGAAGGAAAAAGAGTGTACCTACCACAACTCCCACAAATCAAGTCACCCGCCGCAAAATCTTCAACGATATTGGGGACAGGGTCTTGACAGTCGGCGCAAATCAGCTTCAGGTTCAGGTCGGCCTGGATGGGTTTGCCCGCATGTTGCGGCATCTGAGTGGCCAGTTGGGTCATCTTTTTAACACTACTCGCAGTTTTTCCGTCTTCTCAATTTTATGTCAATCCCTTTTCGCGCGAAAAGTCTCTGGCCTCCACTTGTATAGCTTCAAACAACTTTTCTCCTTGTTCTTCTTTTTGCAAACTTGCCGATTGCCGTGAGCTGTTCCCAAGTCAACTCTAACCAGTACGTCGTCTCGTGAGTATAAAAGAAAGAAGAATAAACTGCGATGAATCCGTCAAGGAAGGCTAGAGATTTTGCAAAAAGTGTCTTTTGACGCCGCTTCGAAATTGCCACTTGAACTTTCTGTCACGTGGGCGCAGCATTGAGATTTGGCTTCGACATTGCAACTTTTTGGAGGTTCAACCAAACAATATCAAGCAATGGCACCGCCAAATACCACCAATAGTACGCGGGGCGGCGGGCGAGGAGGTCGAGGAGGAGGACGAGGGAGGGGCGGAGATCGAGGTCGAGGCCGGGGTCGAGGGGGTAGTGGAGCAGCCAGCAGCGGACGGGGCAGCTTCACCGGCACTCGAGGCCGAGGTGTCCCCAGCACGTCCTTTCGAGGCCGAGGAGGAGTCAGCGGAGTCTACCGAGGTCGAGGGCGAGGTCGTGGCGGCAACAGTCTAGCACCCAACCCCGGAATCGCCAAAAAACACGAAATGATTCGGCGAACGAAAATCAAAAAGGAGTATTATAAGATGCTTAAACGGGAGGGTGTTGAGCATGTCAAGGCTGTGGATATGAGTGGGGATGAGAGTGAGAATGTATATTGTTATTAACTCTACCCGTTCAGACAAGATACTTACCTTCGATGTATAGGATCACATGGATGAGGCTCGGAATCAGGGTGATGAGCAACCGGATGCCGACAATGACAGCGAGCAGGAGATTGTGATTGACGACAATGGAGAGCCATACACCAGCGACGAAGAAGATGATGAATCAGAAGCAGAGACATCTCGTGACAACTCACGGTCCACAAAATCATCCACCAAATCACCTTCGAAATCAAAATCAAAATCAAAATCAAATTCCAAACCCTCCAAGTAAGTCCCTTCCACTCTCTCCCTCAAACCCTCATTAATCAATAAAACATAGACCCCACAAACCAAACCCATTCGCCAAATCCCTAGCCATCGCCGCCCAACAAAAAAAGGAGCGCGAGGAATCGATCGCCGAAGCAAAACGGTTACGCGAGGAGCGAGATGCAGGCCGAAAAGCTTATTATACCCAGCGTAATAATACGCGATCGAAATTACAGCAACGGACCCGCAAAGGTCAACCCGTCATGGCCAATCAGTTGTCGCATCTGTTGGCCAAAATCCAGAGTGGAAAGTAGAGTAGCCCCCTAGTGTAGAGAGTAACATATAGCCTATTTATTTATCTGAAGCCAACACTTAATTTATCGAGATCCGACTGAATTTGAGACTACCCATTGAAATGACTTTCATAAAAACCACGGAGACAAACACCTCAAAATAGTAAAAAAGTAAAAAAAAAATTCGTATACAGAATGAATTTGAGAAACACAAAAACTACGTTGCCTGCATCTTGGGGGCGCCCCTTCCAGTCCCCGTCGTGGTACCCGTACTGCTACCGTTGGGTATCGACTTGCGCGGCGTGCCCCATTCCGGACCCGTCGTATCCATTCCTTCCTTGTATCTCAACCACCGCATTCGGGGACCCACCCGGCTACGTTCACTGACGCGGAACCCAAATATTTTCGGGGTGTAAATGTTGTAGTTGGCCAGTGGCTGGCGGTCTTCCGTTCCGTTGGCGTAGCCTTCTCCTTCCTCTGCTGCGTCCTCGTCAGGGGGGGATGTGACAGGCTGACCTTCGGGGGGTGTGGGTGGATCGTTGGCGGCGTTTGATGGGGGTATTGGTGCCGAGGAGGAGGATGCGGGGCTTTGAGTAGTGGGTATGGAGGAGGGTGGACGATTGGAGGGTATGGAGGTAGCCGGGGCAGCAGCTGTGGATGATGGGGCGCGGGTTGCTCGGCGCGGTGGATGCGTCGGGCGAGAAATGAGAGGAGGAACCAGATCCGGGGCATTGAGAAACAGTAAATGAGCTACTGTTGTGCCAAAGAATGCACCATCAATGGTTTGGAATTTTGGCTGAAAATTTCGAGGGTATTGGTCAAAATTTCAAAGATGGTGGGTTTGCGACAGCATGTAAATACCTCTTTGGGGTGGTACAGGTCTGAGCAGCGTGGGCAATACATTTTAACCGTGTCCACACCGGGCACATCCGATCGTCCACAAGGAATAACAGCACATCCTCCGCAATAATGCCTTGGACACCGTCCAAAGATTCCCGTCGTAAACTTTTCTTCAATGGCCGCCAAGCCCTGTTTGGTCAAGATGAATCGCGCGTGGATCAGCCCGTACAATAATTCCGCCGAGCTTTCAATGACAGATTGGGGGGCTTGTTCTGAATCATCGGGTTCGAGGTCGAGAATCAGGTCAAGAGCGTCGTTATAGTATGGAACGTTATTTGAGAGTCCGGTGAGATTAAAGTCGTCCTCTACAAACTCGTCCGGAACTTCGACAAAGAATTCGTGGCCTAATAACCTCCAGCTGGTTAGTTTCTCTGCGCGTATTCGGCAGCAGCATTCGAAACAAACTGCTCGAATCCTGGCTGCATTAAAAGAACAAACTCACCGGGTAGGGAGCAGAACCAGCTAATCCAGGAGATGACCGACGACCCCGTCTCGGACGTGCTGTCGTACTCTTCTCCGTCCTCATCCGCCTGATCATCGTCCGAAGTTGCGGCTGTTGCATAAGTTGTTCATGGTTGCAGAGATTGAAGTCGCATTGGATAACATAGAGTGGAAAAGAAGGGCGGATCCGGGAGTTAGCAAGAGAACCGACAAAAGTATCTGAGCCCCAACCCCTACTTCAAACCCCTACGGCCTACATCGGCCCCGTCCTTTCCCAAAAACTTACATAGCTGCTCCTCAAAGTTCATGATCGCCGTCTTTTTGCTTGTGGGTTTTCGAACGTCCCAAATTCCTTCAAGTGACGATTTCCACCAACTTACCGGCTAGGGCTCGGCAGCGGCACAGCGCACCCTTCAAGATCCGACCGCCGCGATAATAATAGTTATTTCCCGTTGGTTTTTATACAGCAAGATCACGCACAGAATCAATAGAACAAAACAGCTAAGAAGACCTAAATATGGTGCAGGAACAGGTAAGCCATAGATACATCCCTGGGGATG
The DNA here is from genome assembly GCA_025602905.1 of Phlyctochytrium arcticum. Lineage (NCBI taxonomy): Eukaryota > Fungi > Chytridiomycota > Chytridiomycetes > Chytridiales > Chytridiaceae > Phlyctochytrium > Phlyctochytrium arcticum. Next base: position 524,880 of record JAHLKI010000012.1, on the reverse strand, counting down.
GCCTTTGATCACGCAACCGTCAGCTCACATCACAAAAACTAAAGCATTTACCCCAGTCTTCCGTTCTCGTGATTGGTGGGGGCGGGTTCCTAGGCCAAGCCATCATTTCCGCACTCCTTAAGAAAGGCCATTCCGTCTCGGCTTTTGATCTCCGTAAACCCGCGCAAACCCATCCCGATTTGACCGCATTTCATGTAGGGGATATCACTGATCCTGACGCTGTGCGTGATGCGTGCCGGGACAAGACGGTCGTAATTCATACTGCGGCTGTGATTGAAGGGTTTGCGAAGGAAGTATATTGGGCGGTGAACGTCGGTGGGACGCAAAATGTCATTGACGCGTGTAAAGAGTGTGGAGTCCGTGTTCTCGTCTACACATCCTCGGCCAGTGTCACCTACTACGGCCAGGACGTCCGCGGCGGGGACGAATCCGATCCCTACTGTGAAATCCACATGGACTCCTATAACGAAACTAAAGCCGCCGCCGAACAACTCATCCTCGCCGCCAATGATGACGATCTGTGTACGGTAGCCCTCCGCCCCGCAGGCATCTTTGGCCCTGCAGATCATAATGCCAGTAAAGGACTGGTGGATGCGGCTCGAAAGGGGAATTGGAAAGTCAAGATTGGGGATAATACGAGTTTGTTTGACTGGACGTATGTAGATAATGTGGCTCATGCCCATGTGGTGGCCGCCGAAACTTGCGGGAAAAGGGAGGGAGTTGCTGGGCAGGTACTGTACTTTTTGTCTTTCTTACCATGGTACCCCACTTACATTTCCCTTAGGTCTTTTACATTACCAACGACTCACCAGTCTTTTTCTGGGACGTGCCAAAATACCTCTGGAACGCCCTGGGTTACAAAAACACTCTCTCAAAAACCATTCCCCGCCCACTCGGTCTCGCCCTCGGCCACTTCGTCGATGCTCTGCGCTCTTTAGTCCGACCTTTTGCAGCCTGGGACCCCACATTCAACAGTTTCCGCGTCAAAGTCATTACCAGTAACCGATGGTTGGATATTACCCGAGCAAAAGAGGTACTGGGGTACAGGCCGATTGTGACATTGGAGGAGGGGTTAAGGAGGACGGCCGAGCACTGGCGGGAAGTGATGTTGAAGGAGGGGTGGGGGCCACGTTGAGAACATTTCTTTTTGTAACACATGTATTTACCTAATTCATACACTGCCATCTCTTGCCGGAAACGAAATTGTATTTACTTCACAAAATAGAAAATAGATTCAGTCTCTCCATTCTAGTAACAAACACAATAAACAAACAAAAAAAGATCACCCCCCTAAAACTCCCCTCATAGTACATGCGAATCAAAACCAAAAACCCAGCAACTAGTTTAATCCAATCATGAATCCATTACTCCAGCCAGGCAGGTTCGTATCCCGTTTCCACAAGTAGACGGGCTGTCGGAACGGGTTTACGGTAGTTTTCAGGGAGACGTTGCAACCAATCTGTTCCAGTTGTTTCAGGATAAGCTCACAAGAATGTTCCATTTCCTCCGTCACAATCGTCTTGACGCGGTTTTCAATGAGGAGTTTCATGGTCGGGCCCCAGGACGCGTTGGCCAAGAGTCCCGCGTTGAGCATGACGACGAGGTCAGGTTTGCCGGCGCCAAAGGGGAGTCCCGTGGCCGCAAAGGCTTCGCCCGTGTAGAATTCGGGGGAGTAGGGGCCTTGGCGGAGCGTGACGATGAGGGTAGAGTCCAAGGACTCGTTGCGGATGCCTAGGGTGCTGTGCGTGGGAGGGAGGCGGGGAGAAATGGCCGGGGAAATCATGTGAATGGAAATATCCGTTTTGGGTAAAAGGGAGAGAAGCAATTCAAAGGTGGCTGATAGATCCGCTTCCTTCTCGGCCCCCAACAAGTGGATGGTGATTTGGCGGCGCGGGGCAGGGGTGTCGGCGCTGGTGGGAGCTGGCAGCGCTGGTAGCGTGTCGAGGAGATACTTGTTGATAATGTGCCAGATGGTCATGGGGACCTCAAAGACGAGGGCCGCAGGGTCAGACATGGGGATACTGCGAGCATTGTAGAATTTTTCCCATGTGTCAATAGAGCGGGTATCCAGGCCGTCCGGGTAGGCGTTTGAGAGGGGGAACCAGTGCATGTTGAGGCCAAACAGTTTGAACCGCTCCAGTGGGTCCTGAATGTTGTTGGCTTGCAGGTGTTGAATCTGTTGGCCGGCTAGTTCACCGTAAGGTGTCTGCTGGTAACAGTGACACAGGCGGCGGTAGACTCCCACGTTGTGCACATCGCTGTGAATCAATAAAGTAACTTGGTTATAATTATGCAACTGTTTTTTGGAATTGTAGTAGTCAAAGGGCAAATCGTGCAAATTTTCCTTTTCGATGCGGGCCATGTAAGTTTTGAACTGGGGGCAGACTTGTTTATGGGTGGGCCAGTCCTTTTTGGCACATTCGGGGGAGCAGTAGATGATGGCTTTACAAGCACTGCATTGGCTGGGTTTCTCGGTGATTTCCTGTTTGCAGACAAAGCAACCTCGGTCGGGGGTGGGTACAAAAGCAGGTTTGCCGTTGGCATCGAGCTTGACTCCCGCCGCCCCATTTGCGGCGGCATCATTGACAGAGGAAGCATTGGCCAGAGCTGATTTGCGCTCCTCGGTAATTGCCTTGACTTGGTCAGCAATCTTTTCGGTGGGGGCCACCTTCACTTCGGGGCCCAGGACCTGCGTGAGCCGCTTGATTGCGGCGTTCAGGACGGCAGGGGTACACTGTCGACTTTCCAGGAATGCTACTATTTGTGGCCGGTATACGTTGTGGTCCGTCTCGATGGGTAAAGCAACGGCCTTGACGACGGCGGCAGAGATGTGAGCGGCCGAGACTGAGCCCTTCGGGATGACATGAAAAGCACGCAAAAGTCCGTCCTGAGACACGGCCACGGCGTGCGCGCTAATACCGACATCAAACACTACCTTTTCCACAGGAGCGTTTTTGACATTGTCTGCGACCTCCTCGGCCTCTTCCAAAAACGTTTTGCTTTTCCAGCCTTTGATGGTCGTGACCTGTGCCCCCATGTAAAGTCAACAAAAAAGTTTACAATGACGGTATGCATTAGACTTACAGAGTTGGACTGAGAATTGGCCGTCAATGTGCGATATGAGAACCACAGAAGCGATGGCAGGACGAGAAATCCAACCAATCCCGCCGCAACGTGGGGGAGTTCACGGAAGGCCCGCGATGGATCCGTGGCGAGGTGATTGACAAACAACGAGATTTCCTCGAGGAATGAGGCCGAAACCAACGGAATGTCGGTAGAGTTGGCGCCGGCGGAACCTGCCCCAGCGTCTGTAAAGACAAAGTCTGCCATCGTTCACACTTTCACTAGTCGCTTTCGAGTTGCGGGGGTCGTTTGCTTTTGTGGTAACGGCTCTTCACTACAGCAGCGGATATATGCTGCCCGGTATCAGAAAGTTATTGAGTAGGTCTATGTACAAGTGATTCCCAGTGATGATTTTCCTTTGTTGCTGGCTTCGAGAAGATGGTTCAGAGGGAAAAGTCGTCGTCGTCGTCTCCCCAAGAGCGGCAGGACTCATTTACGCCCCTTCCGGTATTTATTGCGCCTTATTTGGGTTAAATTGCGGGACTTAGCGCAGTGAAGCGCAGCACCAGCAGTTTTAAACTGATGAGGGACGATGAACGGGATATATGGCAGAGTTTCATCGCTTTATTCTGAGAAATGCAGGAACTCTGTCGAGGCATAGGACGTGACATTTGTCTCCGGGTTGGGTCAGATTCCGCGTACTATAGGGGTGAACTTGCTCCCAGATATGCCGGGTAGGATTAGGAATATACGTTGGTCCGCACATAACTAGGACGGACATTTTGCAGCATGGGATGAGACTGATTGTGTCAGTGGAGAAACGATGCATCAACCTTGCAGCCTTGGTAGACTGGATATGGCGGGTTGGCCTGCATCAGAGCAGCCTGTACAGATACCCCCCTGCAGTCTCTGGCCGTAAACTCTATGGACTCTTTTACCTCCAATCACCTTGTAAATTCTTGCAGACGATTGTCCTCCTGGTTCAGTAGTCCCAGTGCTCCATGGCATTTGGTCCAGGCCATGCCTTCTGATCAAGAGCATCCGGGCATAGGCTCCTTTCACATCAGACGCGTTCGCATCATGTCCTATATGGACCAAACGCTGAATCCCAGTGTTCATCAATCTTCTGATGCTCAACATTTGTCGAGTCTTGCATAGGCCTGATTCTCATTCATGGCATATACTGATTTACGCCGTGGCTGCATGATGAAAGATGTCCTCCAGCGGATGCACCCCATAGCTCCTATACAACCGCTCCATGTAGATCCAGCTCCTCATCTTCTAATAAAAGAGAATTCATAAAGTGAAGTAAAGAATATAGGAAGAAAGAAAAGACTATAGGCCAATGAATGCTGAGCCGTGGTGGCTTGGGTCTGCAGTGGCAACGCGAAAGCAGCCTCGATCGAGAGCCTCCTCTTCGGAATTTTGTTGGGATCCTCCGCCATCATCTTTCTGCCTTCCCCCCATCCCAATCAGAAAGACTAAACAGCCATGTGTGGAATCTTTGCCTACCTCAACTACCTGGTAAGTAACCAACCGTGCGTCCTCTGCTCCGAACTTGCTGGGGGAGATGATGCGGGCTGGACGTGTCAATTGCCCCATCCATCCTCTGAGGTGGACGTCTCTTTGGATGAGATGAGGAGCCTTGCACTGGTTTTGGATTACAATTAGTAGACTCTTACTTACAATCCCTCTCATAATGAACAGGTCGAAAAGGACCGTCGGTACATTGTCAACACGCTTTTGACGGGTCTCTCCCGTCTCGAATACCGTGGCTACGACTCGGCCGGAATCGCCATCGATGGAGACGTCGACAACACTGTGTTTATTCACAAACAGGTCGGCAAGGTCAATGCCCTCCGCCAGAAAATTGATGCCGACAAGGAGCTGGACATGGACAAGACGTTTGTCTCGCACACTTCCATGGCTCATACTCGTTGGGCGACCCATGGTCAACCCTCTGAGCGCAACTCTCACCCCCACCGATCTGATCCTAAAAATGAATTTCTCGTGGTTCACAACGGAATCATTACAAATTACAAGGTGAGCATCCCGAGGCCGAACGAGACCAGACATTTTTCCGCAGGAAAAATGGATGGGCGAGGCAGCCGAGGCCGAGGGTCTGGCGTAGCGAGTCATTTTTCCAGAGGAAAAATGGCGAGCGGAGCGCGAATTTGGCCCAGACGTTTTTCCGGAGTAAAAATGGATGGGCGAGGCACCGAGGCTGAACAAAGCGAGGCCGAGGGCCTGGCGGAACGAGTCATTTTTACGGAGAAAAATGGCGAGCGGGGGCGGATTCCGATGAAGTTGGACGTAGAGGTTCAGGGCGAGAAATGATTTACCTTCGCAAAACCAGAATTCGGGAGGAAAAGGACTATTTCAACGAGCGTTTTTTTGGTGGAGTGGGTTGGCTGGACCTTCCTTGAGATTGAGAGGGATTGATAATACTAGAAATAATGCTAACCAATGAAAATTGTAAATAGGAACTGCGGACAGTGTTGGAAAAGAAGGGATACGTGTTTGAGTCTGACACGGACACGGAATGTATCGCGAAATTAGCAAAGTACCTGTTTGACTCTCAAAAGGGCAACAAGGCACTCAGCTTCACATCGCTCACCAAGGCCGTCATCAAGGAGCTCGAGGGAGCCTTTGCCCTTATTTTGAAGAGTACCCATTTCCCCCAGGAGGTTGTTGCCACCCGTCGTGGATCCCCGCTATTGATTGGTGTCAAGACGGCTAAAAAGCTCAAGGTTGATTTTGTGGATGTTGAGTTTGGTATGGCCGAGTCCAACCAGGACAAACTTGCCGAAGAGGGCGAGAACCTGTTGACCCCTACTGACCCCACCCACCCCAAAATCCGTCGTAGCCAGTCCCGTAGCTTTTTGAGCGAGGACGGTATGCCCCAGCCCATTGAATACTTTTTGGCGTCTGACCCATCTGCCATTGTCGAGCACACCAAGCGTGTCCTGTACCTCGAGGATGACGATATTGCCCACATTCACGAGGGTGAGCTCAACATTCACCGTCTTCGTCGCGAGGATGGTATTTCGGCCATTCGGTCTATTCAGACATTGGAGATGGAGATTGCTGAAATCATGAAGGGATCCTTTGACCACTTTATGCAAAAGGAAATTTACGAGCAGCCCGAGTCGGTCGTCAACACTATGCGTGGACGTGTCAACTTTGACAACCACACCGTCAACTTGGGCGGTCTCAAGGCGTACCTGTCTACCATCCGTCGGTGCCGTCGTATTGTCTTTGTGGCCTGCGGTACCAGTTTCCACAGTTGTTTGGCCACCCGAGCGATTTTTGAAGAGTTGACTGAAATTCCCGTCAGTGTCGAGTTGGCCAGTGACTTCTTGGATCGTCGCACGCCCATTTTCCGTGACGATGTCTGCGTGTTTGTCTCGCAGTCTGGCGAGACGGCCGATACCATTCTGGCTCTTCGCTACTGTATTGAGCGTGGCGCTCTGGTTGTTGGAATTACCAACACGGTCGGCAGTTCCATTTCTCGCGAGACTCACTGTGGTGTGCACATTAACGCCGGACCCGAGATTGGTGTTGCGTCTACCAAAGCCTACACGTCCCAGTTTATTGCTCTGTTGATGATGGCTCTGCAGCTGTCCGAGGACCGCATCTCCATGGCCCAGCGTCGCCGCACCATTATTGATGAACTCCACGAACTTCCCCGCTACATTAAGGAAACATTGGCTCTGGACAAGGAGCTGCAAACTCTGGCCAAGACGGTGTTGCACAAGGAAAAGTCGTTGTTGATTATGGGTCGCGGTGCGCAGAATGCTACTTGCCTGGAAGGCGCTCTCAAGATTAAGGAAGTCTCGTACATGCACAGTGAAGGGATCCTCGCCGGCGAATTAAAGCACGGGCCTTTAGCCCTCATTGACGAAAACATGCCCGTCATTCTCATCATGACCCGCGACTCGCTGTACCCCAAAGTCCAGTCTGCCCTGCAACAAGTGACGGCGCGTAAAGGTGCACCCATTATTATTTGCAACAAGGAGGACCAAGGGATTTCTGACCAGTACCGGACCATCCGTGTCCCACTCACGACGGATGCCCTGCAGGGGATCTTGACTGTCATTCCTCTGCAATTGCTGTCGTACCACTTGGCCGTCATGAATGGAGTCGATGTGGATTTCCCCCGGAACTTGGCCAAGAGTGTGACTGTCGAGTAAACTCTTTTCTTCTCTCTACCTAGCCTACTACTATACACACCTCTCTTCCTCTCTATTCTATAACCCCTCCCCCTTCCTATTCCACCGCTAGAACTTGGGACCGCATTTGGGACATGTTGTTTTTTTGGTCCTAACCCACTTTTTGCCTGTGCTTGCGATGTGTTTTTTGCTTTGTATCCAAAAACGAATTTATAGTATCGTTTTCCTTTCTTCTTTCTGCTGAATGAATCTACCGTACTTGATGTTGAGGAATTGTGAGAGGACTGAGGGGAAGGTCAAGAATGATGAAAGCCAATCAAGAAGCGGAACGGGTACGACGGGTACAAAGAAATGCATTCCGAGGCAACGTTTATACCTTAACCTCATGGCCAGGTCACGGCCCCATGTAGTCTCACATCTGTCGCAACGTCGAACGGCGTGAATTTCACAGGTTGTATCTGATGAAAGGTACTATTTGGCAGGGATCGGTTTAAAAGTATATTTTGAATAAGATGGTAAACAGGCGGGGGGGAACTCGAGGGGCATCTCAGAGGCCGTCTAATATATCAGGCTCAGGCTCTAGCTAAGACCACAATACGCCGTAATACGAGAATACCAAGAGTCTGCAAATGCTCGATTGCGTTTCTCGCGCGTGCACGTTTGCCTTGTCCTTCAGTATCATCCTGCGTCTCCTACATGGGTCGCAAGTCCCATTGCTCGTTTTCTAGGACTCTGGCAGCCACGGGGTCGTCCTCGATGTCTTCGTCTTCGTCGTCGGCAGCTTCATCTTCGTTGTCGTCGTCCTCCATTATTTCTAAAAGCTCAACAAAATCAACCGGTTCTTCTTGATCTGGCACCGGGATTTTTCATCAAAAGGATTGTGCAGTTCGGCGGCGGCTAATATTCGACACTTGAAGCACACTTTGGATGTTCTGTGCTCATCCACCAACATAACCCTCATGTTCCTTTTGCAGTGCCTTGATGATTGTTTTTGATCGGTGCGACCTTTGGAAGCTTTGAACAGAGCTGCACCGAAAGCAATAACAAACTCGTCCCGCTGTTTATTCCTATTTTCCGTACCCTTGACCCTCATAGCAATCTCGTGGAGGTCTTTTGCTGGCGGATATAGGTGTAGAATCGCCAGCCGGCTTCTTGGATATGAGCTTCACGGAGGGTGTCGTAATGGAAGAGGGTCTGCCGTGAGTAAGCTTGGAATACTTGGAGAGAGGCAGTCTTGCCGCTTCCCAAATTTGTCTGGATATTTTTGACAGTGTCGGTGATATGCTGTGCCCTGAGCCTACTCGTCCGGTTGTAGCCCGCAAGATCTTTCCACTCGGCACCAGAAACGTGGGGCGTCACCCCCCCGACTCCGCCGGCGCATCTCTCTACGCGCCGCAGCCCTGTCAGGAAACGCGGCAAAGACATCCAGTTTGTTTACGTAGCATGTGGAGGCTGAGTGCGGAGAAAGTCAGTGATGTTCAACGGACAAAGTAGGCGAACATTGTCGAAGGAGGTGAATCGGGGACAGTTGCACGTAAAGAGAGGTGAATTCTGGTTTTGCAAGATTGTCAGAGGCGCTTCTTCCATATGATCCGATAACGCCGTTGGGTAACGTCTTCCCTTGAGATTTGTAGTCCGCCAGCACGAAACCTGGAATGACCGGCAATCCAATCCTTTTGCACGAATTTGTTTTGGTGGCTGAGCCCTTGAATTTGTATCGAACGGTCGTTGTGAAGGGGCGGATGAGGAGTGTGCCCACCGGCAAATTCGGGATTTCCAATCCGAGTGTATGAGATGAGCGTAGCAGTACGCGAGTATACCCAGAGGAGGCCCAACGAAAACTTGCAATCGGTCGGAGATGGCGAATGTCCTTGATTTCGGATCTGGCACCACATCCACGCTTTCGAAAATAGAGCTGTTTGCAGCCTTCAAACCGATATACGTGTTGTTGGTGACGCAGATAGGCATACCCGGGGCGTAGGGGAAAAATAGCTGGCACGGGCTACAAATTCTGGCATCTCTTGCCTATTGTCGTCCGTTGGATTGAAAAGGAGAGTGGGCGTGTAAACCATGACAATGTCGGTCTCTCCCGGGTCTATAGACTTGAAAATCGTGTTGGAATCCATGACATTTAGCCGGTGTGAGTAAGGTTGGGTTTGGGTTTGCGGGCCGATCGCAAGAGGAATGAGCACGAATGCCCATCCGTCTCCATGATGAACCGAAAAAACCGATTTTGGGATCGCGGCGGGCGAGCAAAACTGATAAAAGTAAAAGAATCTGCGGTTTAGTGCTCTGCAGTAGTGACAGCAGATACCGGAAATGACTTACAAGGCTTCAAAATAAGGGACTTGAATCCCTCGCAAACGGTCCAACTTGAACGATTTGATCCAAATCCCGTATTTCCAGGCGTCGGGTGGCACATTTTCGACCGGTATAACTTTTGCCTACTGATGGGGGTCAAATCCTTGGTGTCGATTTGCATGTTTCGGGGAGCGAAATGCGACAATGGCAATAGCGTCGAAAGCTTTGCTTTGCTTTGCACTAATATTTGTTTCCAACTTGGCTCCATCAAAGTGCCGTCCGTGATGGCCTTTTGGGTTGGCTTGGGCTACTGTGCGCGCTTTGGTGATCAAATCCAACGAGATTTCCGCGCGACGGTGCTTCTGCCTGCCGCGACTGATGCCCTTTGACAAAGAATCGGAAATTCGTGAATTCGGATCCTCCACAGCTCGCTATAGGGCCGCAGCCAGGCGACTTGCAGCTCGTCGCGAGATGTCAACAGTACAGTTCCCATCTTCTTTTCGTAGCAAATCTTTGCCGAATGGCCCACGCCCGAGAGATTCTTTTGATCGCTCTTTCCTTGGGTGCTGAACTGCCTGATCCTGCGCCGTTTTGCCTGGGCCAGAACAAAGGCTTGCGCCTCGTGGTACGTCAAACGTTTGGCCATCCGCTTGGCCAGAAACGTCGAGTCCGAGGGCATCCACTTTTCCGCAAGGTCCGCACATTTGGCCAACTCGGAGTCTAGGCGTACGGTGAAATGTGTGGTTTATCCGTTTGACCAAATGTACGACAACGTGCTTTCTCGTCGACTCCGCATGCGAGTTTGCTGCATACGCCAGGGCATTGTCGATGTCTCTCCATGGTAGATTTTGAGGACGATATTAGCAATACATCTTCCAACAGTCGTTTGTCATGAAATATGGAGGAGTCGGTGTTGGGATGCTGCTCACCGATGGTGGACACTGCTTGGTAGCACTTTTGCACGAGGAGGGTAAGGTCCTGTACCGATGTGTTGGATTGGGTCAATTGCATCAAGGCATAAACGGTCAGAAGCTGATGACCCTCCAAAAGGATCTGGTTGTATCTGCAACAGATGTTTGGGTTAGAATGCGTTTGAAGTGTGACTAAAAAGTATCTTTGGATTGCTTACCTTTTAGCAGGATATCTGCACCATCCTCGTATCTTTGAACACCGACGACAACATTGCGATGACTAAGGCCGCCTCCTGAGCTCGTGCCCACCCTTCAAGCATCCGACTTCAATTGAAGGGAGTCGTCGCTAAACACCCTTACGGCGTGGGAACATTGGTAGCCTGTGGCTGAGACGTCGCGTCGAACTCAGCGTCGAACTGGGTAAGGAACCAATACAAAACGATGGAGGAACTGGCCTATGTTAACTGTTAACTGCCAGACCTGAGTTCACTCTGTCAAAGAAACTCATCACCTTCCTATCCTTTTCCCGTCTCACAATCGTACTCCATTCCCTCCCTCAAAAAATGCTTTACGATTGTGAATGTCACGAGATCCTTGGTATCTTTATGTTGGGTTGCCAGTGAAGGCAGCCCATATTAGTTACTTGGTAGGTGGGCGGTCGTCTTGTAGTCTTCTTTCATTTTCTAGTCCTGCCTCTGATCTTGCCTCTCCTCGTTCGCCGATCCATTCACTTAAGTAGTATAGGGTGGCCGACGGATTACCCGCATTTTTAACCATAGAGCCGCAATCGAACCAATTAAGCTCAAAAGGGTTAAATTACGGGCATGTGAGCACCGTCATGAGTCCTCTGTGGTTTTCGACAGAAAACTCCGTCTCCCCCCCCCCTGACGAAACCGTCCAAATCCGGACTAATTACACACGCGCGCCTCCTTTCCCAATCCTACGAAAATGCCTGTTGAATTCCGAATTTTAAGACAGCGAGAGAGCAAGCAGTAACGACCGCTGATTGGCTCCGCTTAACTGTGCCGCTATCCGCGCTTAACTCCGCCACCGGCTTCTGATTGGCCGCGCTTAACTCGGACGCGCTTAACTAAACCCGTATGTATGGGCATCCTGCCAACCTTTTGCGATCGCCGCCGACTAGCTGGTCGGAAGCTCAACCACCATTTTCGCCACCAATAATATCTCTCGTCCCATGACTGGAAGTCGCAGCGCGCGCGGCAGTACCTCAACCGCCAGCAGTAGCAGGACGGGCCTGGCTCCGCTCACGCCTCTGTGTAAGGACAAGCTCGTCTGCCCAAGTAAGTTTGCTTCAAGTCAAGCTATGAAAGAATACCAATTGTCTGCTTTTCAGCCTACTGGGAATCCACGCCAATGTCTGACTGGAACATAAATGATTATGCTCTTGCTTTTATAAACAAGGATCCCTTCCGCGTATCGAATCCTTTGGAAGTGCGTCGCCAATACTGTTCGGATCTCACGACACTGTCAGATGGACTGGCGTTCAGATCCCATCGCGTAAAGGCCGGTGCGCTTGCACTGAAGGTGATGTGCTCTTTTGCACGGCACTCTGCACGCGGGAACGTGTCAAGTCTATTGTTAAATTGAGGAAGAGAGTGCTTTCATAGTTGTCAAATCTGACAACCTGCTTCCCGCGTTTTCCCCCTCGTGGATCATGTAGATTGTCGGCGGCTTACAGAGTTCCCGGTGATTATTGGGAAAGATAGCTCGGAATAGATCTGGCTATTGGCAGGAAAGCTTTCTCTTCCATCAAGCACATTCCCAAGTGAAATTCCCGCGTCGTCCCCCTCGTGGATCACGTAGATTGCCGGCGGCTCGCGGAGCTCCTGGTGATCATTGGGAAGAGAGTCCGTTGGCATTGTTGCGTTCCATTTAACCAACAAACTGACATTTTCCATCCTTTTTGCTTTGTAGGCCCAGGACGAAGCCTACATTTCATCTCTGACCGAGTTCATGAAAACGCCAGAATTCTCAGAGTTAATTGAGGTCATGAGGACGAAGAAGAGCCGTGTGATTTTGAATAAACAAGTAGCTTAGACATTTGCTCTGAAGAGATCCTTCACCAACTTACGTGCGACAGCTCACAGATCTTGAGGTGGAGGGACAGATCCACCAGAATCTCAAGCGAAGAGTGAGACAGTCAGACAATGATGATGATGCTGATGATGATGACGCTTCAGGATTTGCAGTCCGGTGAGCTGAACCACCGCCCACTCTCTCGTCTCCCATTTTTGCCAATTAGAGCAGACTTCACAGATTAGCGCACGCAAACGAAGACAAGCGTTAGAAAAGGACGCGTCCACATCGGAGTGGGTGGAAAAACACACCGGTATAGTCAATAGGAAAATTTCACTGCTGTTTAACACTCATGAAACATGTGCAGACCTTTTACCGTCTGCTTTAGTCACACCACAAAAGACACATCAGCATGAGAAGTCTTTTTCCGACGATGAGTTTGAAGAATCATCCTTCTTGCAACCTCATGATATTTCACGTTTACGAGTGAATGTGGGGGATACAACGGTATTGCTGCTTTCCAATTCTTACATCCAGCTTCAGCCACTAATTTAAATATTGATTGAAGGTCAAAGTTGTTGGGGGAGTCGATTTAGCCGCCATAGTACGTGACGTGCAGTCAAATTTACTCAAAGGTTTTATTCAGAAGGAAGACACGGCGACTGTTGCGTAAGTTTCGGGCGCCCCTGCATCATTTTCATCATCGACTCAGCAGTGTGAGCAGCGCCATCTTTTCCGTTGTTTTAATCAGTCGCGGCCCACCGCCGGCGTACCAACATTATCTGATGGCGAACTTTGATAACGCAGAGAGGATTTGGCACGCAGTGGTAACGGATCTAGAGAATCGCTGCATCATTCCCTACGATGACACGCAGTATGTTCGTCAAACCGTGAAAGACGCAACGGATGCCAAGCGCAACGGGGATATGCTATGGCTTCCTACGCGTTGTGATTTGAATGATCAGCACGCATTCGTTAATGTTTTTACCGCGATGTCAATCGCGCAGTGGTAAGATCACTCCAATAGAAGACATAAACGTTCAACTCAAATCTTTTGGCTATTTGAAGTTTTTATAGAGCAAATTGTTTTTTTGGAACCGGCATAAATGAAGCGACGTGGATCAACGTGTATGTTGTACCTTTTCTGGGATCATGCTTTGACCCCAATATTCAAGTCAAGATGTGGGAACTTTGAGTCCGGCTGTGTTCGAGCGCATCTATTCACATCCTTCCTCAGAGATTACGCGGCTGTTCCTCCCAAGCGACCAGATGTAGTATTTTCTATTAACCACCAACACATATCCAGATCTTTATTTATTGCGGAAGTCAAGACGCCAACGGCGACGGTTCAAAGTCGCGCCAAAGAGGTTGGCAGATTAATCCGCCGCGGCGTAGAGATCTTGAAAGCCGATGTCAACAACTTCGACCACGGCGGGCAAGCCCCCACGATGTTGCTTGCACGGATAGATGGTACGTCAGCCCGATGATCGAACGGGTTCTCCCCGCATCGTTGATAACTGTTTATACTTAGGTTTTGATGTAACTGTGTATGAACTGTCTTTATGGCAAAAACTCTTCATGTGTCAACAAATTGGTTCTTGCTCGCTGCCCCGAGCTTTTCTCGAAAGCTCAGTGGATGATTTCTGCAAAGCTATCCTGTTTTCGGCTAGCGTGATGGTATGTGACTTTACTTCCATTGATAGATAATGTATTCTTTCCTTTCTATGCTAAAACCGGCCATGATCCGCAGAAGCGCGTGTTGCGCTTACGCAAGAACTATATCAAGATGCCAAGGAAGGTACATCCACCTTCTTGCCAGCTATTACCCTTTACACCCCCAAAAAACGGAGCGAAACAGCAAGCTTAACCAACCAGGAAGCCCTGATGCTATTTTTGCAATTGTCAGGTCAAGATAGGACATTGGTTACGATCTCCGATTATGGTGTTGCCTTCCGTCTTCTTACTCAGCTCAAGAGTGTTTTTGCGCGCCCATCGCCAAAAAATCCACAGCTCACAGCACCATATAGTTCAAGCCCACTTCAACTCCACACCTGAGGAAGCGTTTGCTCCACAGCCGCCAGCTGGGCCACATACATCTTTATATCAATTCGTAAGTTCTCGTCGGTTTTGTCGCCTTGACTTTGGATGAATAACACGTCTTCTCGTTGAAGATCGATAATTTTTGATTGATGGTCAAACATTTGTGTAGTCATCAGCTCCTTGTAATGAAATATAGCTAGAAACTAGCGAAATGATCTTTAAACGTGGATGAAATGATGTGTTATGCCCAGAGTCCGAAACATGAGTTTTCCCGGGAGTTTTCTCCATCTGTCCACAGTTTCTGAGTGACTCAGACATCTGCGCAGCATTACAATACTGCGCTGCTGCGCACGACAATGGGACATCGGCTTTGATCAAAGCAAACACACAGAAAAGGGTGTTGAGTAAAGTTGGGTCCAGGTTGGGTCGTCCTTTGCGTAATATCTGGCGTGTTACACGGCCAGCAAGCTGCATACGCATATCATCGGATTCGGAAAATCATATGTGGCGCATCCATAGATGGCTGAGCCAATTGGCCAATTGCCTCCGCGTATGCCACGCACATCTCAACAATGCCTATGATTGCATGTGCCAATTACCGATGCTGTACATATGCATGCACATACGCAGACATACGCTCAGCATATGTTATTGAGAAAATGTATGCCCATCATATAGCTGTCAGTGGGTGTGGAATGGAATCAAAATATTAAAATGGGATCAAAACGCTCTTTTTTAGGCCAGCCGTTCGCGGACACCGGGTATTTGATTCGCGGACACCGGGTGCGCCTTTTCATGACTGTGCCTTCGCTATTATTTTCGCATTTCTGCCTGCGTGGGAAAGTTGGGGAAAAGATGTTTGTAGATTGCCCAATAAGAGTCCTACGTTCACTTGATAAGATAAATAAGTTACAATGTAACAGCAGAAGAAGAATCCTATTGTTCTGTTCAACTGTTGTGACCTCTTCATTCCAGGTTTCAATAATATAAACATTTCCTCTCTTGATCTTGATCCCTTTATTTCACCGCACCCACGCCTGGCAGGGACTGATGAAGCCGTAGCATTCTCAACTGGACCTACAGCATTAACCACGGCTTTGACATGCTCAAAAGCGGACGGATCTTCTCTTCTAGATAATCGCTGGCGGTGATAGCCTTCTTCAGTTCCCTGTGACAAGCATGGTGTTTTTAATGTACTAAAAAGCGTGTGGGAAACGCTCAGTAGGCGTGGGAAAAGGGTCTGTTCTATTTCTTTTAGAATCATAAGAGAATCATATATACATCCAAAAGCAAGTGCAGCGAATAATGCGAATTTCCATTGCGAATAAATCGGCGGCACAGCGAAGGAAGGGCGCACCCGGTGTCCGCGAATCAAATACCCGGTGTCCGCGAACGGCTGGCCAAAAAAAATCATCTAAACACCAAAGATTCCTGAATAAAAAATTCTATTTCTCTTGACCGGCTGCTCAGGAGGAGGCATTGCTTTAGCAATTGGTTTATATGTCTTTTTTACTGGCAATTCTTCTTCAAGTTCGTCAGTATTCTTCTTACGTTTAGTCGAAGATAAGCCAGACGTATCCTGGTCTTTGTTGGAGTTCTTCTTTATTTTCTTTATCACTGCTTCTTTCTCTGCTTTCATGAGATCCTTTATTCTTTTCCTTTCCAGTTTCTCCAATTGTTTTTGCCGTTTCTCCTCTTCGGCTTTCTTCTGTAGTTTGCTTTTCTGCTTTTTCGAGTGCTGCTCGTTGCTTGTCTGTTAATTCGCGTTTTTTTTTCGGCTTCTCTGAGGTCTTGGACTCTACAGAGGTTACAGACTTATCTGCAAGTTTTACAGACTCTGTAGATTCTGTAAGGGGTTCTGTAGGTTCTGCGGTTGTTCTGTAGTATCAGACATTTTCTACAATTAGCTACACAAAAAAATTTGCTTGTTAGTCCTGCGGATGCCGGCAACGGCATTGGCATCTCATCACAGTCTGACAACATCTTCATATTCGTCAGCAACGGCAAGCCTAATGTACATTGGAGACCTTGTTTCGAGAGACTTGTGCGTTTGCCCATCTATAAGTGATAAATCAAGTTGAGAAACAGTAGTACCACAGTAAATCCAATCACTATCCTGCTGATAATGAATGATGTTGCCGCTTTGCACATTCGGAATCATTGTGAGAACATTCATACTGCCTTGGTTTGCGTGGTAGGTAATGTACTTACTATTTAGTGATGTGGAACACAGCAGAAGGACAGATGTATTGCTTAAATCAACTTGGTAAGGAAAAGTGTAGGATGTAGCCTTGTTTGGTGAATTATCCTTCTCTGATCCGAGAACTCGCCATGCAGTTGTTCCACTTTGCGAATTCCCAATCTTGAAAGGTGCATCGGAAGTAATTGTCAACTTTTTGGTAACATTGTCGAATGTAATATCATAACCTTGATCACCGACGTTTTCCATTGCTGTCTTGAGTGTTGGTACAATGTTTACACTATTATAATACCCATTAGGAATCGATGCGGTTCGTTTAGAACCGTTGTCCTCATAGAGAACAAGTTTGTTGTTTGTTTCATTAACCGTGTAGACACTGCTACTAGGAATAATGACTTCCTTTATTTTAAACCACTGAACATTCAGATTTGGAAATATCCATGTAGGTTCTGTTGGTGATGAAGCAAACGAACTGTTTAGAATAATCTCATGAATCATGTTATAAGTTTTTTAGTTCTTCTTTTTAAAGAATGGTAATAGAAAAAATGTCACAAACTTGGAAGGTTGAACCAATTAAGATACCTAAAGGTTTGCAGCGTCAACCAAGGGACAAAAGTCGTAACACCGGGTTGCCTGAAATGTTCAGCAATATTTCGATTATAGGTAATGTTCGATCAGGTAAAACGACATTACAAACGTTTCTAGCGGAGAAGTTGATTCCTTTCTATGCTAAAACTATTGTGAGTAGTCCCAATATCTCAACCGATGAGAAATGGAAAGCAC
Source organism: Phlyctochytrium arcticum (assembly GCA_025602905.1). Lineage (NCBI taxonomy): Eukaryota > Fungi > Chytridiomycota > Chytridiomycetes > Chytridiales > Chytridiaceae > Phlyctochytrium > Phlyctochytrium arcticum. Next base: position 507,373 of record JAHLKI010000012.1, on the reverse strand, counting down.
TTTCACTCAAATTTCCTGACAAACTCATCATGAAATCATCTATATCCAATGACATCCTAGACACAATTATAACCAAACAGCGAGAATGTTTTGAAGAGGACGTCGATAATACCTTACTTTTACTTATTGACGACTATGGCTCCCAGGCAAAATATCGTAAGGAATACGGTGCTGCGCTTGACAGTTTGGTGACCATGTATAGATGGGAAGGTATAACCCTCATTAATTCGTTCCATGCATTCAAGCAAATGAGTGCTACACGACGTCTACAGACTTCACAATGGTTCATTTTTCGTACCACAGACGTTGAACTCAAGAAGATGACACCCGAACTTCGTGCGCACTTGTCTGATTCTGAGTTTGAGAACTTAGTAAAAGAGGCTACTTTGAAACCGTTTTCTTTCTTGTATATCAACATGAAGGCACCATCCAACGAGGGTGTCTTCCATAATAATGTGATAGGATGAGTCTGTGACTCCGTACAACTTTCTTCAGCTTCACTAGTAACATCATCGCAGGCTTTAATCACCACGAACCTTTTGCGTCTGTTTTCGTATCCGAGGATGATCGTTCTGAGGTAATACTGTAAAGATTGAATTTAACGCTGCTTGTTCTCTTGCAAATAAGGGTGTCTTTGATACAGAGTCAATCTTTTGCAATTCATACCACTTCCTCGTTCGCGATTCAAGATTCCCACTATGATTGTATAATTCATAATTATACCCTTTTATCCCACCAATGATATACGTTTTTGTTGTATATCTAGGCGCGTATCCTTTTGTAAAGATGTTTTTGTCTAAACGAACTCGTACTACAGCTCCGATTTGAAAAGATTGAAACTTTTCTAGTGCTGGAAGGTTTTGTTCCATAGGATTTTTTCTCGATCCTTTCGTCACAGCCTTTGGTGCTACCCCTATAGTTCGGTGTATTTGTGAATTGTAGTTTCTCACAAATGATGGCAGGATATTTACCCATGTTGTCGCCCCTGTGGAAGTGAAGTACCTTGACAAGTAAGATTTTAGAGTTCTATTGAAGCGTTCGATAATTCCTAGGCGTTCATGATCTCCCGCTTGTGCAGTCTATTGAGTAATGTCGTATTTTTTCAACAATCGGTCGATGTTAACGTTGACAAACTCGCTACCGGCATGAGAAGAGAAGGTAGATAATGGTCGTCGTCCACCGGCAAACAAAGTTGTCAAGGCTTTAGATACGGTTTTGCCTTGTTTGTCTTTTAGCGGAACACAGAAAGCGTACCTAGATCGAATAGACGTCGATAACGGTTAGAATATAGCGAAATCCATTGTTGCTACTTGCTAATTTAGGAAACTCAATGAGATCAGCCACCCATCTTTCGTCTAGATCTTGAGCAACGGTTCTGAGAAAGTCTCGTTCTTTTCGACTGTTTTTATGTATCTGAACAACTTGTTGTTTCGAAAGAAAATCCTGAACCTCTTTGTGAGAAACATTGAGCCCTTCACTTTTTGCAATCAATCGAAGTCGGGCGGCTGACACGTATCCTATTTCAGGATCGTAGTATATTTTTTCAAGTTCTTTTTCCATTGACTGAACTTATGAATAGTAAGTCTAAAAAAAGTTCGTGCGCACGAACTATGTGTTTACGGGTAATTTACACCGCTTTCTTCCTTTTTGAAAAGGAAAAGACTTTTGCCGTACAATTCGCCTATGCCGACACGGAGTGTTAATGTCGGCAACGACATGCCTGCACTCTGCAACGGCATATAAGAATAACCCACTCTCACATCTCTCTCCTCACTCATCAATCTGTAGGAACCTGTAGGAACCATGGGAAAACCTGAAGCAGCTAAGCGATTTGTTATGAAGATAGGATGCGTCCCGCACACTGTGACAGTTAAGAAAGGGACAAACTCTTATGAGAAGACCTTGCCTTTCCATTGTCACCCACCACCCTTACAACGAGAAGATTCAACTGTCACTGCCTTCAGTTTGTACCAGCAGGCATCGAACACTTTCTCTGGTGCACCATCATTCCATGTATTGGCAACAAGGCAAACGTCTGGTTGAAATGTTTGACTCTAGAACAATCACCGCAGAAGAAAGATTCAAAGAAACTCAAATTTTGATTGCACAGGCTGAAAGAGAAATTGTTCAGGATTTTCCAGACATCCCACTCTCTGACGCCAGATACAAGAGTCAGTTCAAGGCTTTTCGGGATTTCGAGTCAACTTGTAGACGACTCTATGAAATCACTCGTTACTTAGGAGTCGGTGTCATTGGGTGTGAGGAAAATTGCAAATGGGGTAGAGCTTCAGCATACCTTGAACTTACCCGTACCGAAAGAAAGAAAGGAGCACTAGTACAAGGAGAGTTTGAAAAAGTTCTAGATATGATTCGGAATGGTTGCTTGAGAGTTCCAAGCTCTGTGAATGATGAAGCTTACGAAAATTATCTCGGTATTGACGATATTCACTCTTTTTACCATCCTTATTATTTTTACGTGGTTGCACCGCATCGGAAACAACTCTTCATTACCTGGACTCCTCAGGACAGAACCCTGATGGATATTAACACGCAACAAGTTCCATCTGTGATAGCGATCCCTGCAGGTTCGACCATTGATGATGTTCCTATCATCGATAATGATATAGATTTTCCCGAATTTGAATTCGAGGAAGAATCGGAGGAAGACGAATTCGACTCTGCACCATCAACCGGATCACCCACCCCAGCACCTTTACCGTCTTCAGCATGGGTACAGCGTGAGGATCGTCGCAGGGGAAAACAATGCTCTGAATGTCACCTCGCTATCTCCAGCCACGAGAACTTTGAGAAACACATTCGGCTCTATGGACAGTATGTCAATCACAATGTGTGTTTGAAATGTGGGAAAAAATCAAACATTCGAGAAGATACTACTTCAAAACGACGAGACAACTTTACTTGTGGTACATGCAAGAATCCTTTCACTAAGAAGTGAGTCAAGCTGACAACCGCACGCGGGCATATCTTTCAATTAAAAATCAACTGTCTTTTCTAAAAAAAACCAAAAATATGTTAAATTTTGCTTCTTGTAATAAAATTTCAGATCCTCTGATCGAGACATTTAATAATGAAAACAACAATGAGTTCAACACTCTTCTTGATAACTTTGCTAACCTGTTAGGAACCAAACAGTTTTCCCTGTCATGGGCGGAACCGAAACCTGTCTACATTAGTATTGCCTTTTTCAAAAAGAAGGATCACCTCGTCACAATCTGTCTAACAAAAAATAAGATAATCAACAAAACTGAACACACAGACGATGCTATTGTGATGCTACAGAAAGATAACCAGACGATCCTAGATAAACTACGAGACCATATAAAATTGAACTCAACACACAACTAGTATAAGGGTTTTGTCCTACGCTTATCATCCAGTAGAGCTCGCTTGTCTTGTCTGAAACTCAGCCCTTTCTTACCTTGCATGTATAGATGTAGTAAGGTGTTATAAACTCGAAATCCACTATTGGTGACAGGAATTTTGAAGTCTAAATCAGTTTGACTTTCGTCGTAGACCTGTTTGTAATTTTCGTAGGTTAAGAGGCTCTTGTTCTGTTCGCGGTTGACACCCTTGCTAGAAAATTTATCACCGGTATCAGCTCCGAGAGCATAATACATCTTTGGTGCTAAGGCAATGACAGCCTGTCCTTCCCATTCTTTTTTGAACAATCCAGGAGTTCTCTTGTCAAAGTCGGTTGTAACTAACCATTCTTTCTTGACTTTGTGATACTCTTCCCGTAGTTCCTCTTTGACAAGATCATCGATGTTAACACCATATATAGTGAGTCGGTGTCCATGAAAAGAATTTCAAAGTCTTCCCGTGATAGGTAAACGTCCAAAAAATCATAGTAAAACTGAAGCATACGTAGTTTTGCGTACCCATAGACCATGAAACCAATCTGGAAAGGTAGATGTTGTTCGTACTTCTTCTTGGCAAACTCCATTTCTGCCATGTCATTCAAGACTTCTATATTTCGGTATCGACCAGATCGTACTTTCTTTGCCACTTGTGACTTATGTACAATCCGTACATCACTATGTTTCTCAAAATTTGTGATTGTCTTTCCGTACGAAGTGTTCAGCATGAGTTTTGCCATCTCGCTGACAATATCTGACTTTTCACGATCTCCCTTGCGACGTTCCTCTGCAAAGTAATCTACGAACCATTTGAAGCACTTGACAGGTTGGTCGTAAAAGATGCCTATAGAGATATTTTCAACCAACAATCCGTGTTCCGTGTACCACTTGAGTAAGGGTGTGCAAACATAAATCTGCTTTGCTGACGTTGTACTAATCAACTTGACTGATTCCTCACCATTTCGATCCTCAACAGAAGCATTGTGAAAGACAGGGCAAAACTCTGAAAAATAATCCTTGGACAAACAATATCACACTTGACGAATCCAAATAACTTGTCATTCACCACACCATCGAGAACTTCTGTCGGAACGGCTCCGTCGAAAATTAAAGAGTCTCCCGCTGGCATCAATTGACTCATAGCCCAGGGGTATAGTGAGTTTGCATCGAATCCTTGCACAGATTTGCAAATCTTGTTACTGTCACGAATACGTGTCTCCTCAACCCGCGCGTAGTGTGCGAATACGATAGCCGCCCCCCCAACACATGGCTCCCTTGTAAATGTCATGGTAAATATCCGCATGTTCTGGTGACCATCTTGAAAAAGACCGAGCAACTATAGGTTGATCTTTCAATCCGTTGAACAATATGATGTTTGCTGCTCCCGGTAACGAAATACACTGCTTGTGAATGTCTACACCGAGTTCAGAAAAGCGCGAATGATGTTTCGAGATGGCTTCAAGCATAGGAAATACATCCGTGTTGTTGTACTCTCTCAGATACTCGTAGATAGTCGTTTCACCATGTGTGGCCATCAGGGTGTCAAAGTCGTTTTGTGAAATCGTTATATTACCACCTAGATCTGTGTAATTTTCCATACCGACTCCTGAAACTTTGACATTCCGCAACAAGTACGCTACACCTTCTTCTTTGATTCTCTTCTTGAATGACTGATTCCGCTCAATGAAACTGTTGAAATTACTGGTAAACTTATGTGGAAAATGCATCTTCTGCATTGAGGATGTGTACAACTCCATAAACTTCGCCAGAGAAGCCAACGGACTCAAGAACGCCTTGATGTCTTTGAAGTGAAAGTTTCCATTGTTTAAAGAACGATACGAATTTCCGCTTTTGATAATTCCGTTGATGGATCCCCACTGTTTGCCTGTTGCCCTTTGTCCTACTAACCAATCACATTCCCAGACATTCGTAACGCTCCATCCTAGTTCGGTTAACCTTTTGGTTCGCCACTGGGTCTGTGCATATTTTTTACCGAAAGTCGAGTCCTTGTAAGTAGGGTGTTGCTGGTTCGGATCAAAACACTTAGGACATCCGTGCCAGTAACATCCTAGGAATTCGTATATCTTTTTTTCTTCTAGAATTGCAAAATCGGGTTCAAATGTCTTTCGGCTCCCTATATTTATCTCAAGTTTCTCAACTGTGTTGCTTTCCTTGTCTTGTATTTTGAGATTTCCACACCGTATCTTCTCCGCCGGATATTTCTTTAGTAGTTCTTTCCCAAATTGTTGCTCTGCTAGTGATCTGACGCCCTTTGTTTTCTGAAATTCTTGCAAAATCTTAAGTAGATCATGTTTCACAACATTCATATCGAACGATGACGAATTGAATCCGTAAACAGGAACCTCCTCTATCCACCTCATAAGACGATCAATCATCCTGTAAGCAGACTTCTCATCCTCTCCATAGTGTATCTTGATGTTCTGAATGACCTGTTCAAAATCTTTCATGATAATTGCGACACATATTCCGCGGCTGTATGTCATCTTGTTAACAAATCGACGCAAGACATTCTCACTGTCTAAAGTCTTTCCTGGTTCGTCCGCAATTGAAAAGAATTCCGGTTTCGAGATAACACCCTTGAAAGAGTAAGCAAACGATACACTCATCAACGACAAATAACCTAGTTTCTTCAATCCGTAACCTTCTTTGCTTCCGGCATCCCAGCCGGGTCCGGTATCTTCTACTACGTACGTCTCCGTGTCGAAACCATAAAACAATGGATAGTCTGTGTAGGGAACCTCAATGTTCAAGTCTTGAATTTCTTTCATGATGTTACGCGAGGGAGTGTAGTAACCATCCTCAAAGACAACCTTTGCTTTTGCTATGCAGTTTTAAAAATGAGTGCTGAGATCTCGATAGTTCTTGAGAACTTCCTGACATTTATCACATTTGTATCCATTTGCGAAGACATTTCTCTTTGTAATGAGTGCAAAATGATGTTTTTCAGACTCCTCCTCGGTAAAATATGCTAAGTGGATTTCTGTTCCTTCAGTACGTTCAGGGCAACGAAGCATTTTTATCGTCTTATTCTCATAAACTTCATTCACATAGATCCTACAATTGAACTTTGCCTCCGCTTTACTCAAATCTGCATATTGAAAGCCTTCATACTCGTTGTTGAATTTCTTCTTGTTGTAATATTGTTTCCATTGGAGTTTTGCTTTTGCAGTGTATCTGTCATAGTCTTTCTCTGTCCCATTGTCCAATCCAGCAGCAACACAAGCCCAGAAACATAGGTTGTATGGGATCTTTGCAAAGCAGGCAAGCGACTTACTTGAAAGTGCCCAGTTGGGAATGATAGTACCACAACCTATGCGTTGATCCATTGCAGTTCGATAAACAAACACGTCATTCAACCGGATAAAACGATACTTTGTGTTAGGTCTTGGTACATTATCACTGATCTCATTGACATACTCCCAGAATCTGTTCATAGCAGTTCTGTGATCGACATCATTCAAAACAGCAAATGCCGTACGGAATACCTCAGTGTTTGTGCTAGGATAGTAGACTTTAAACTCTTTGGTTTCGGTGTTCTGGAGTGTGTATGCAAACGAGAAGTTGATCTTATAGGCAAACATCATTTGTTGGTGTATTCGTTGTAGACGTTGAGTTACTGCATTCTTGCCAATGTATGGTACTCTAATGATTTCAAACCCCATGTTATGTAATGTGTTTTGTCGAATCGGTTGTTGTCTGGCACGATATTCCCGAAGGGCATTCAACTGATTTCTGATTTCTCGTCCTTCTTCGACATCGTAAATTTGTCTGGTTCTGTCAACATTACTTCTTCTTTCTTCCATTCTTCCCTGTCGTTTTTTCGCCGCCGTTATAATCTCATGCTGTATTTGTTCTTGCATTAGTTGACGCTGACGTTTGTTTTTTTTTGTCATTGATTCGTTCCCTTTTCTCTTTGCCATTTTCCAAGAATGGCGGTTTCCCATTAACCGAGAATATTTATATCTGAAAATACCCGCATTTCAGTATTTATATTGTTTAAAGTGCGCTCAATTGATCGATCGAGATTCAGTCATCTTTTCCTCGATAGGTAAGGAACGATTGAGTCTTTTGTCATCTTTTATCGATAGATGCGACGTTTTGCCATTATATAAGGAAGATGCCTCGCTTTGAATTTTCCCTTCCACATTTCTCATCACTACAGCGGTTTGTGAAATTCCCTATCATGTTTTATCTGAATGAGGAGGACTACCAGTCACACGGTCTCAGAAATCTTCTCTCTGCAGTTATTGATAAGATTTTCAAAACACATAAAGCTCAGCTTTCTGATCTTGGTGAATTTTCAAGAGAAAAGCTTTTCATTGATACAATGCTAACAAGCCGACTGCATATGTTAGAGGAGTCTTTAACATCTTTCCTGGAAGATTACGAGTTTGACGTGAGTCTTTATCATGTACCACAACATTCTTTGTACAAAGACGATGCCGGTGTACTGAGTTGGGGGCGCTTAGAAGATAAGATTGTGAGTCCCCGTATGATCAGTATATTAGGGACAGATTGGGTCAATTTTATTAGGAATGTAGGGCTAACACAGGATGCAGAACTTCGTTCTCAAGCTTTAGACTTTCTTAGAAACTCTGAACGAGTAACTAAGGCTTTACAAAATTGGAAAGATGAAATGTGGCAACCTCATGGAGTCATGGCAAGAAAAGGTTGGGAAGAGAGTCAGTTACTAGTCAAGATGAAACATTAGTGATGACCAAGCTAGTGTGTTAGATTAGCTCTTAGTTGGGTTTGTAGTTGTATCTTGTAGTTGTATATTATACAAATAGTAGCGGGATTGGTCTACGGACGCAGTAACCCCAAGAGGTTGCATTTACCATGTACTTAAACCGTTTAGGAGCTTATGGAGTCCAATGATATGTCCACAGGTTGCACTTGTCACATGGCGTAATATAACCCTTTTGAGGTAAATTGAATCGATTGCGGCTCGATGCTAAAAATGCGGGTAATCCGTCGGCCACCCTATACTACTCACTTATGGTAACGTTCTTGTATAATCAATCATCTTGTGTAACTTTCGGTCGTTGTGTGGTTCGAATGTTTCATCAATACAGTATTTACCGTACTTGGTATATATCTACGTTCTACATGTTCTAACAGTCTCCAGTCTACGCAGCCATCTCAGGCCTTTCAAGGGGGGCCGCCGCGCCACGGGGGTTGGAATTAATGCCGCGAAAGCGCGCGCTCCGAGATCTTTTTGTTGTTGCTGCGGCGGCGGGGTTTATTAGAATCTGGATTCTGGACGAGGGGGTTCGTTTTTTTCCTAAAGCATTTTCTTTGTAGGATTTCTTTAGGTCCTGGTTTGGTTGGATTATTGGGCCGAACAAGATTTATATAGACCGACCGCGCATAAGCAAAAAGACGCGCTTTCGAGAACAAAAGATTGACGCGTCCCTCGATCTGCTTTCAGGCTTCAACCTGCCCTTCCCTGGGGGGATACATCAATCACACTGACGGGCAACTACCACCACCATTAGCAATACTTTGACGAACGCGTCAAAAAATCATCCGTCGATCTGGATTGCATCAAGAGCCTGCTCGATTCGGGACTCTTCCACATGTTTTCGTACTTTTCCACATCCTTGGAGTGCGTCGCCGGTGGAAACCCCGAGGCATCAAAGTCGCCCTCTCCTGATACGCACAATGCCCATACGAGACCAAGGAGGATCGTGACGCCCCGGGCGGGATGTGGTGGTGGTGGTGGTGGTGGTGGTGGTGGTGGTGGTGGTGGTGGTGGTGGTGGTGGTGGTGGTGGTGGTGGTGGTGGTGATGGGTTACGACGAGCTGGAAGTGGGAGTGGACGACGGATCCGAGAGTTTCAACAACTCCAGCATCAACATCTTCATCATCCGTATGCTTCGATTGCCTCGGCGGCTGGTACATTATCATCGACAACGCTGACAACCGCCTCTCATCAGGCTCATCTGGCAAAATACGGTCACCCCCCCTCATCAGCAGCAACGGCCAGCAATGTCTTGTCGTTCAACCCCTCAAGCGTCGGCGGAATGGTCGGAGTATCATCTTCTGATTCTTCAGTTCTGTGCAGCCAGGACGACGACGAGCAAAATGTGATTCCCCAATCTGTCATGACCCTCTTTGGAGGCCTATCCTGCTCGACGACAGAAAACAACAGTGAACAGGATGAAGATGACAGTGATCAGGGGCAGAGTGTGGGTGGGATGAGCTGTTCTGGGTCAGAGGAGGAGGGTGAGGAACAGTATGAAGACGGTGAGGTGATTGATGGTTTCGAGCAAGATCTACGTGTCGCGCGCCTACAGGATGAAGAGGACGATGACTACGATTTGCCAATGGACGACGAGGAAGACTCGGACGATCCAACCATTGCTGCATACCTGACATCCGAAGCCCTCCTTCTCCAACCGTCCTGCGATCCAGCAACCAGTGACTACGCTATCGACATTTACGCAACCCTCCTCGAAACTGAGACGACCCGTCTCCCCGATCCAGACTATATGCCTCTCCAGTCGGATCTCTCCTGGGCGGCCCGATCGGCGCTCACCGTCTGGTTGATCCAGGTCCACGCCGAATACCGCCTTCGCCCCGAAACCCTCCACGGGACGATTCAATTACTCGACCGCGTGTGCTCGGTCCGACTCGTCTCGCGGCAACAGTATCAGCTCCTGGGCTTAACCTGTCTATGGCTCGTAGCCAAATTCGAAGAGAATCACGGCCGCGTTCCACCTCTAAAGAACCTGGGGTTTATTTGCATGGAACGCTACCGTCCCAAAGACTTTATCCGGACCGAACGGCTCATTTTACGTACAATCGGATGGGAACTAACGGGTCCAAGCTGTGAAACATTTTTGCGATCGCATTGTCGAGTCATTCCGCATGGGGGGTGTCGGTCCCGAGCCGTTGCGCGGTATTTTATGGAGGTGGCCACTGTTGTCGCGGGACCGGGCATGATTGGGGTTCGACCAAGTGTGGTTGCGAGAGCCGCATTGACCCTTTCCGAGACTGTGATGGGTCGCGGCGACGTTGTCCCGTTTGTCGGCAATGTCTTGATTGGAATGGAACCCTCTTCTTTTACGTCCCGACCGTCATCCGACCATGAAGAGAATCAACAGCACAATATCACCACCCGCACCGACGAATACAGGTACCAATCCATCGTACTGACGATTCCCAACAAGGACGCCCAAGTCATTGCCTGCATGCAACTCATGACTTACAGCGCGGCCCGCCCCTGTCCCGTCGTTCATGCCAAATATGCCGAGGACGAGATGCTGGGAGCTAGTGAAATGACGGATGAGTGGATTCAGATTGCAAAGGATCGGGTCGAGAGAGAGGCGAGAGAAGCTGAAGAGGCTGCCCGACGACGAGCGGCTCTTGAACGGCAATTATTGCTGCTGGGGCGAACAGAGGGAGACGTATCGGGTCAAAGTGATGGGACAGCATCCTCTTTTGGGTCCTCACCACCACCACCCCACTGTTCCTATCCCCAAACCACCCCTGATACCCTCACTCCCTCCCGTCGAACCAGAACACCCAGTAACCCCATCGACACCCCATCCATCCACCACCTGCCCGGCGACTACGGCCATCATGGACACATGGACGGACTGACCCTCATTACGGCTGATGCACCGCCTACGCCGACCACACCAACCAGTATCGGGCCAGATGGAAAATTGTATGCGTGGAGACAGCCCCAACAACAAACGTATTTGGGTAGACCTACCACCCGACACATTTCTGACATCCATCACCACCCGTCAGCAGCAGTCTACCCTTCCCACACAGCATTTTTGGCCCCTCCTCCTCCACCCCACTCCTACCCCATTCCTCGCCGCCCATCACTTCCACCACCACCACCACCATCTCAACTCAAACCTTCCCGCCCCCCAGGTCTCTTTACACCCCCGAAAGAGTCCGCAATTGATATCCTGGCGGCCATTAGCGCACAGGCTCGGCCAGCACCGATCCCTGCTCAGTCGGCAGCAGCTGCAGCCTGGAAACGAGAACTTTGGACTTGTCGCGATGATGAGGAGGATGCGTCGCCGTCGCCCTAAGAGTTTTTGGCTTTTATACGTTTTGGCAAAAAAAACTTTGGGGTCCACACGGTGCAAAACACCCCAAAGCGATTCTTTTCCGTTTCGCAAAAGATTTTCAAAAAATGAGAGAGAGAGATAATAATGATTTTCCTACTTACTTAGTTTATACCCCTTCCAACCCCCTATCTGATCTGAATATGGTTTAAACTTTTCTGATGGGTTCATATACCCCCTCCATGTAATGTTCAATAATAATAACACGAGAGAATAACTTTTTTATTTCAATGTCAAACTGTTTCCCATTATAAATTATCAAAGTATACGATTAAATACATGACTCCCCAAAAAAAATCAACACAAAGGTGTCACCGTGAAGGCGGTCCACCTCCACCCCCTTTCCGTCTTTTGAAAGCTTTAACCATTTCATGGCCTTCCTCGGTCACAACCAGAATCCGTTTTTTGTCGCTTTTCCATAGAATAGCTCCAAAGGGCTCAGCGTACTCGAGGAGTTGTTTGTATTCTTGTAAATCTGGAAAGTCGTTGTACATGTATGCTAGATTTGAAAAAAAAGGGTTAGAAACGGGTTGGTGAGAAAAATGTTTTTCTTTTTGGGGGTGATTTATACCTCGAGAAACACGTAACCGATTCCGTTCCATTTCCCATAACCGGATTTGATCCACGACTGTTTCGGGTAAGATGGGAGACTGCTTGCGAAGTTCGGGGTGGGCGTGGGCGGTCAAGTACGTTACAATCTACCCCACAAAAGTTGAATACAATTCACACGATGAGGTATGTGAGAGGTACAGTACCTGATCTGCGGTGATTCCTTTTGTGAGAGCGTCACGGACACTGTCCCGGGATATACTTCCCACAACCATATTCTGAAATCGAGCTTGGAGAGTCACAAATAGGCTCAAGATGGCGATTTGCAGTGGGGAGTCTTGAACGTATACAATTTTAGTATGGGGTGTAAATGCAAAAAAGGAACCTGGGAAGGGTTTACCTGTATACGCGTAAACCCGGTAATTCGTTTCGACAATAATGTATCCTTGACCTTGCCCGCCTTCTGGTCGTCGGGCCGTAAGCATGGTACCGGATGTGAGAGAAGTGGCCATACGGGAGGGGTAGAACCGTGTTGACTTTTTCTAGAAAATGAAAATGGCATGAGAATTTGAGAATATGAAGGGGAATGGATTTTGGGGGCAGTACTTTGCGTTGATAGAATAAACCAAACCATTTCAGATCTTCCAGGACCATTTTTTGGGTATCCGTCAACGGATCGATTGAGTAGGACTGGGGAAGATGATAGTGTTTAGTCAACTGGAACCAATACTGAATGTGCGTCGATGAACTAACCTGGCCTAATTCCAGACTTCCAACTTGAAACAAAAAGTTGAGGACTTCTACTATATCCATTTGTAATTGTCGCTAAAATGCAACATGAATTAAGTTAGTTCATGAGGGCAGACGTAAAGTGAGAAAGTACTTACTTCTGCCAAATCGAGATATTGCAGTAGCAACGACCAAACTTGTACATTGACATCGAGCAACAGAAACTGAAAGCCTTTACTGGTGATAATGGCGCGTTCGCTATCATGACCACTGTGGAAAAGAAGTGTTAGGATATGGATTGCAATTTCGCGCGCGTCGCATCTGGGTCTTACTCTTGTTCTTGAAGACCTGACGCCACGAGCAATCGGCCAACGGCTTTTGGACGTTTTTCTGTGGGCGTTCCAACCAAGAAGTGTAAAACTGCCTGAAAATACCATATGATGTCAAGTTTCCGTGCTGAGCGGGCCATGAACAGCTCAGATCCTACCTCCCATGCCTCTGACGCATACTTGTCCAAAAACGGTATATCCACCTCGTATTTGTCTTGGGTATCTGCCGGTTTGCCGAAACTGGGATTGTTCCCCCTGGTATCTCACTGTGAGAAACGGAGATTCATTCCAAAATGAACAACATACCCGCCAACCAAAGCATGATGCATGTTTTCCTGAAAGATTCGATTCATTTGTAGATATTCGTTATGGACTTCAATGCAGATATGCATCTTGGATAGTTTCTTGAGGTTATCTCGTAACTCACTGCGGTGTCATTCAGTACTCCAACCTTTACGCAAATCCCCACATGTAGATGAATACCTCCGATGCTCCTGTTGAGCCCATAATTCCACATCAGCTTTGAGAACAGGCTTTTGTATGTACAATAGCCGCATAACGATATGCTTTGCAAACGGCGGGAGGAGTCTGGTTAGCAGAAAAGAGCTCGACGTAAGAACAGACTTTCCGGGGGGCGTGACGGTTATGGACACTCTACCGAAGGGCGGCCAGACATGTTGCGGGTTGGGTATAGAGACGATCAAAGGTCTGTTTTGGTAGTGTTTCGAGGTATTCCGGTATACTGTTCTACAGTACAAAGCAACAAGATAAGTCATTACGGATTTCACATATTTAGCTCAACAGAATCCTACCTTTACAGCCGACCGGGACTCTGTCATATTGCGTTCTTGCCAACCACCTCCCTGCTTAGGTGGTCTCTTGGTAGGTTCTTTGACACCTTCAAGTCAAGAGTATATCCTAGTAAAATGTGATCTTTGCCGAGTGCGAAAGCAACTTTTTGGTGGTTTGTCATTTCTGGGTTCGCTGGCGACCCGTGATAAACAAATCAAGATTCAGCAATCATGCCGAGAGAAATTGTGACAATACAGGCAGGGCAAGCTGCCAACTGGGTTGGAACGCACTTCTGGAATATCCAGGTCGGTACCCATCGCCATATAGTGTGAAAGTGCAATCATTTATATGTCTTGGTTCGGATCTAGGACTCATATTTCAAAAGAGAGGCCGAATATGCAGATCGTCAACCGGAGCTGGACCATGATGTTCTCTTCCGAATAGGACGGAACCTGTATGTGAGTTTATTGCACGTTCCGTTGATCATAGGAAAACTTGGAGCTTAGATGTGACTTAGGGAGATGAGACTTATACCCCGCGTTTGTTGGTGTTGGATTTGAAAGGTATTTGAATGAAATTTGTCTTTACGATGCGGATCTGGAAGATGACTGAATCGGCATTGAAGGGAGCTTTGGAGGATTGAAAAAGTCTAGTGCGTTATATGAGACCCAAGAGACATCCAAAGCGGAATCGAGTCATCTATGGTGTGTAGCGTGGCATGCCAATATTCTATGTGGTCGGAGAGCTGACTATCGCATTCGAAACCAAGGGGGGGAAAGGTGGAACGTTACGATGAGGATCCTTATCCCAAAAATGCGTTTTTGCAGCATTTAGATGAGGTACTGACCATCATTCACAACACTTTGTAAGAATTCAATCTAATGGATCATCATAACAGTCAACGGGAGCAGATCCTGAAGCACCTCCAGTCTCGTTTTCCGAAGAGCTCCAAAGCAAAGCCACTGTTTGGTCTGACTTTAACAAGCTGTACTATCATCCAAAGACCATGATTGAGCTTCCCCACTATCTGCATGATGATGATAAAAATCCGTTCTCCATATTTACCCAGGGTCTCGACGTGATGGGAGAAGCAGAGTTTGTAAGTAACTGTTAAGACTCGACAAATTCCAACGTTTTCTTGACATTGTTGCGTCCTGTTAGAGCGACGAGGTTCTCGAGGATCGACTACGATTCTTTGTCGAGGAGGCTGATTCATTGCAAGGATTCAATATCATGGCAGATGCAACAACAGGCTTTGCCGGTGTTACTGCCGCCATTCTTGACTATGTGCAAGACGAGTTTACAAAAAAATCAACGATAACTTTTGGTATTCACGAGCCTTATGCATCTGATGCTTCCCAGGTACCTCTTCGTTACTTCAGCATGTGCGTACCATCGAGCTGTCACTTACCACGTGATGCTTTTAGAAAAGCAGAACTATCTATGACATCAACTCATCATTGCTCTTGGAAACAGCTGGGCGAACGAGCTCCTTGTATTTCCCACTCTACTCCCCAACCCGGGCTGATTTGAATAGACAAGGATGGTCTCAATTCCTGAAAACAGAGGTACAATTGATTCCCAAGGGTACCAAAAGTCTTCCTCTAACGATCGCCGAAACCTTATGATTTAGTTCTCCACATTATATGAGCGTAGTGCATATCTCGCAGCAGCAATTGAGACAGCGCTACTACCCGTTCGGTACAGAGGCTATGTACATGCTCATCGAGACTAGATTGACCAACGCTCTCCCCCATGTAGGACAAAGCGAAATGCATACCACATGACCGACCTGGTTGCTACTATTAACGGAGGCAGCTCCCGACGTCTTGGGTCGCTAGCGTCATGGATTCCATTCACAGTTCCCAGAGAGGAACTTTTCAAGACTTCACTCAATCCGAAAAAGATGCCAACAATGTTATGGAGTCTTACGCGGAAGCAAAATGTTGAGAAGGTAAATTCTTTTCGGTCAAGTGCCTTGGCAAATCATCTAACTGCTAATTTCCAGATCTCTGGTCTGATTGGGCAATTCTCCGTTTTGCGGGGAGTACCTGAGGTTGCAAAATTTCAGGATTGCGATGTGCGGCAACAGTAAGGACAGATTTTCTCACCTTCGGTCATGTTTCATGTGATTGATCTTGCTTTTCAGGCCGCCGTCAATTGGCGATGTGCAGCAAGCCCTTCAGGAGTCTCTGGGGATGAATGGAGCCGCATCTGCAAGGTACTTAACTGACTTGAGTGACAACAATCTCAATGTAAAATTAATGCCGATCCGTCTACCAGTCTAGCAACACATAACGCGCTGCCTATCGACGAGGGCTTCCCTCAATTATTCTCTCATCAAATCACACAACATGGGGTAGCAAACGAAAGTGCCACGCGGCGGGAAGGACCGACAACAGCCGTTGCATGCATGACACAGCTACGCATGTCCCACAATCTTGGCGAGTACATCAAAACCGGCATGAAAGTGTTCAAAGCAACATCAACGGCCATTTCCGTTCTATATGAGAAAGGAGACCATGGAATCACGCGTGATGATTGGCGCGCTTTGAGCGACGCCCTGAACGATATGGCTGATGAGTATGAGGAAGAATAACCCGATAGAATCCTATTTACGTATTTACAGTTGATGTCTTTGGAGGCGATCACTTTTCATTTTCAAAATACATGCGGATGAATTGCGAGTAGTCGAATATACCCGTCTGTGCCTGAGGGGCGACCTGAAGTTCCTGATTCAGCCACTATCGTATGTGGTGCTTGCCGAGTTGACGAGCTCCTACCTGTGAAATCATATCTTCTGCCTCCTCTTTGGTTAGACGTTTATCTTGATCACCATAGTTGGTCAGGATGCGAACAAGACCCTCCATGGTCAGCGTTCCGTTATGAAGTGGGTCGTCGTCATCAAATCTTTATGGCCTGTATCAGTGGATGTATGTCTCACTTTTCGGAATCAACAAACATTTTGAAGGCTTTTCGAATCTGTTCTCCAGTCACGGATGTCTGCACTTTACGGGACATTGCAGCCACGAACGCTTAACACCAGCTTTAGTATGGGAATGGTGCGCAGCGTAAGGGATCTTACATTCAAAATCAATCTCCCCCGTCCCAGCAGCGTCAATTTCATTCACCATGGTGTCCAGTTCGACCTAATCACATGCAAGTTAGACGACGTCTGACCAAGCTGACGGTCCTTTTTTCTACTTTTGACACTCGCAAGCCCAACGTCTTCATCAAAGTAGCTAACTCATCTTTTGATATCGTCCCGCCGTGATCAACATCAACCAGCGAGAATATCTCAATCAACTCGCGCAATTCCGATTCGGAGAGGCCAGAGCGTTCGATCAGGGTGGGATCTACCTTTTTACACAGGTCGTGAGTGCGGCTTTCCTGCCTGTGCAATAAGACTATAGGCAGCTTACGCGTAGGTAGTCTGAATTCGATGCCTCCTCTGTGATTTCCTTCCGCTCAATTTGTGATGAAGATTGGAAGCCTACTCCACTACTAGACCCAGTGTTCCCGCTGGCCTTTCTGGACCGAGTGGCAGCCGAAGAAGTGCCAGAGTTGACTTCATTTGCCGCAGGCCCGGCGTCTCGCTCACCGGCTGCACTTTTCTTTCCCCGGGCCATTGGCGTGTTAATTTGTTGTCGTCTATATTATGGGTTCGTTCAAGTTTCAAGGTTGCCGTATAATATTGGCTGGAACTTGAAAGGAACTCGGAGCGGAAGTTTTGATTACGCTTGTGGCTGTGCATGCCATTTAACGACCAGGAATGCGATCTTTTGGATTTTCTCGACCACCTATCACAGAATTTGCCTGGGATTTGCAACAATGGCCTCAATACCAGACGAGAACATCCATGCTCGTATTGATACTTGCTACAGCGCGGATTCCGTAGAGTTTTGCCCGATTGCTGGTTCAACTCATCTGGTGGCAGTTGGAACGTATCAAGTCGTCAAGGATGGGGAACTATGGTCTCCCGAGAACAATCAAACGAGTTCATCAGAGGAAGCCAGTGAGACTGCTGATGCAGAGACGCCCAAAACCAGCAGATTGGGAAGGCTTCTCCTGTACGGTTTGGAGAAGTCTGCAACGGATGAATCAGATCTGACCGTGTAATTGATGGTCTTGATGCAAGGATTGCGGTTCTATTCTAACAACCCTTTAGAAATGAAGTATTCAGACAAGACACTGGTGCGATTCTGGACATGAAATGGTATTTATATTGATTACGCCGAACCCAAAGTGAAAGTTAATGTCGACCCATCAGGAATCGTTCAGGCATACTGGGCGTGGTAACAGCATTAGGAGAGACCAAGCTGTTTGGAATGGATGCTGTAAGTAGTAGGCCCTATGCCACCTTTTATCATCGGTCTCATCACTTAGTCTGCAGACCAACGCTCCATTGAATGAAGTGGCAACACATCACAACGATAAGGAGGGCGTTTTAACCCTCTCACTGGACTGGTCGGACCGTCTCAGCACTAATTCAAGGTATGGAGTCATCTCTCAGGAACGTGAATTCAATCAAGACTCAATTATTCTAATACATAGACCACCGGATATAGTCGTCAGTGAGAGCGATGGTAGTATCGCTCGGATAACGGCACGTGAAAGTGCACTTGAACGCACCGAGGAATGGAACGGTCATGACTTTGAGGCGTGGATTGCAGCTTTCAATTACTGGAATCCCGAAATTGTATACTCTGGTACGCGGCCTCGTAACGTTTGTCGAGAACACCTAATAACGTATTACAGGGGCCGACGATTGCACACTGAAGGGTTGGGATTTCCGCGTGGGCACCTCTCAGCCGCTGTTTACCAATCGGCGGTAAGGCAAAATGGGGCTCTGAAAAACGCCCACACCAATCTCACACCGTTATTTAAGACATCAAGCCGGGGTTTGCAGCATCCAATCCAATCCTCATCGCGAGCACATTCTAGCGACTGGAAGGTAGGTTTTGTTGAACCTCCCCAATCTCATAAAATGTATTGAATGTAAATCTAGTTATGATGAAAACATTTTCATTTGGGACACCCGAAAAATGCGCAGTCCATTGGCGGAACACCATGCCGGTGGTGGTGTTTGGCGTGTAAAATGGCATCCCACAGATCCGGAACTTCTATTGGCGGCATGCATGCATAACGGCTTTCGTACGCTCCGCGTCAGCACGAGTGGCGACTCTGTGGCTTTGGAGGAGCAAGCAATCTATATGGGCCACGGATCCCTCGCCTACGGAGCCGACTGGTGCTATGATAGCCCTTCCATCCGGGATGTGATTGGCACCTGTTCGTTTTACGATCATGCGTTTCACGTTCTCTCTATCTGAGCTACCTTACCAACGCCACAGCCATTCGATTTACCTGTTGTCTCCATATAAACATGCAGTCCCAACCACGGGTGCGCTCAAGGGACACATGATCCATCTTGCCCTTGGCTGGCGTCGGGATCACTCTCCGAACTCGCCACCGTATTTATTCACAACAAGGTTGTCGTAGTCGCACTGACCTGCTGACCTTTCCGCCCGTCGTTCACATCCTCCCTCATTTTCCTCGTCGTGTTTGGTGGAAGCGCATTCGGGGAACACGAAACGTAGTCCCAATTATATGGCCGGGAGTATGATCTTCACATATTCTTGGCGAGGGGCTACCATTGCTGCCTCTATCAGCTCCGACTTGCTTGTTCTCCCATTGCTCATAGTTCATCTGGGTGGGCGATGTGCATAGAAGCGTCTTGACAGACTCCCAAGGAACACGCCTGTAACTCTGGGGGTCCGACTTCCCCCGGGTGTGTCCAACATCCCATGCGCGCGCTTCGCGGTCGCATTAAATAGAGCGCGGCAAAGTGTTCGAGCTGGTCGCTGCACAGAACCGCACAATGCGTTCTTGTCTAGAGGAGTGGGGCACATCTCCGCAAAGTTCGGCGGTGCAGCGATGTGGCCTTTGCCACAACCGTCGCGCATACGCGACAGGCAGAAACAGCCACTCACAATGAAGAAATCACCCGATGTGTACCTCGCTATGTTCGCGTGTAGCTATGGGATAGGCAGTTTGGCGAATGAATTTCGTGGATAGTATTATTCGCACACTCTTTGCTTTGAAAAAAATGTCACTATGAGTGGCAGAAGTGAGGACGCGGGACGGAGCGTCACGGAGCTTGGATTTTCGTACCCGGAGAACATTCGCTCAGCGGTACATCCGTCGTCATCAACTTGAAGCCACCGCCGAGCCCGGTTGTTCGGTCTCTGTTGCTACCTGCTTGTTTTGAGAGTGAGTGGCCCATAGTAAAAGCAGCTTCGATCAAACATTTGTTGGGTAGTCGGTTGAAGTTTAAAAAACTGAGAACCAATAAGGCAACGTCGCCAGCTTCACCAACAGCTACTACAATATCCCCCGCTTTGACCTCGGCTTTCACGACGTTCGAACGGCCGCCGCTCGCCTCCAATTTGACTTATAACTGCACCACATTACCCGCCGTATGATCCACAGGTACGACGCGCTTACCCACCCGCAATGACACCGTCGTTCATAGTTTGCCTTCAGACGTTCAAGTCTGTAGGAGCTCTTGGGGCCCAAGTCCGCCATCACGGAGGAGTTGTGGAATTGAAGGCAGGCATTGAAGGAGCATTTTGTCTGTTTACGGTTCAGCGGTATTGGAGTATTGGAGGGCTCTGGCACCCCGTAGGGTTCTTGTGATGTAGTCCTTTATAACTACTCGGTACTGGAATTATCTAATAAATATCGCCTTGTTGTAAACCAAGCGAATTCGCGATACGCGTGAAGCCCAACTTGCACATGGCCATGAATTTGAACTTGTTCATGGGCGTGAAGCCCATCTTTCCATATGTTTTTCTGTATATAGCAGAGGTCTTCCTCGCTCCCCTCTGCATCTGTTAGAAATCAGAATATACTTTACGCATTCCAATACATTCGCGATCACTACGTTCAGTCTCATTGATTCATAACACGCCTCTTTTTATAACATTTTGCTCAACTATGAGTACTCTACATTATACTACTGCTTGTTCCATCTGGTGGTGGACTTGCCAAGATTGGCATGCTAGATTTGGCTTTGCCTTCTTGTTTCTTGATCATTAGCGTTCGTGCTTCCTTGTGGCAACGCGTTAATCTGTTGTTCATCCTTCACTCGAGATGTCACCGCTGCATTCAGATGTGGGTATATATCAAGGTAAACGCCCGCGGTCGAATGGAACTCTAGACGTAGTGAGGCAACCCTAATCGTGGGATAACGGTGGTGGGATATTCTAAACGTGATATTACAGAGTCATTATTCAAACTATGACCCCGCAGATTTATTGGGTGAGGGACACTCCTACAGAAATTCTCTATCCGATATGCAGGCAAGACCCCGTGCCCCATCCTCTTTCTGCACAAAACTCTGCCCGATCCAACGAGTTCACGCGTTCTGCCTGATTGTTGGAACTCTAACTACAAAATCTCAAAACCTCCCAAGCTCCGAATACTAAATATTATCACATCCTCAAAGCCGGTCCCAAAGCTCTATGGGAATCGCCCTCTCCTGTTCCTATACGCAACGATATTCCGCTGGGGGTAATACCACGCGGAGTAAATGAAGCGGATAGAGAAGTTCCAGACGCTGGGATAGGTGGTACTGGCGGTGTCGTATTACGACGGGCGACATAAAGACCTAGACCTTTCCGAGGCAGCGATTGCGCAGGCGCACCCCATTGTCGAACTTCCCCAAGAAGTGCTTCAGGTTTTGTGGTCTGCATGGATATACGCCTTAGCGACCTTTTTCAAACCAACTATGTGACCCACCCGGCAAACTTACAGGATTAAAAGTGGGCATGGGCTGCGTTTGTACAGCTCGGTGCTGAAACGGATCCTCAGGTATATCGGCCGGGACGCTGCCTTTTGTATGCAAAAGGTGTTGTACTTGGCGTGACGAAGGGATTGCTGCAATCACATCATGTAACCCTGCGGGGCGGGTCTTTTTGAGTGGTGGCTGCGGTACGGGAGATTCATGATGAGAAGCGGATGGGTGTGAGTGTGATTGTGCAGCGTGCGATTGATTCAATAGGGGATGTGTCATGTGTGATGGGTCGCTGGGCTCCTTGATTATCCGGCTATCACTGTCTACAATTCACTGTTAATCTTCATCCAAATGGTCTTCGTAATAGATCGATTACCTTGCGGAAGAGGACCAGCGGGAATAAACTTCTGAAATACGTCAGTCAATGGAACCGTTGCTGATTACCATGTCCAATATAGTAAATTACCTGCTCTGCTGGCATACTCGCGACATCTTCTAAAATGACTCTCAACCTACAGCAGAAAATCAACTCAGATAAATATCCTCTGAGCTGATCATTTCGTAAACGCACCGATCAACATGATTAGCAAGAGCTGCTCCATATTCCTCGGGGGTGGTCTGATCCCAAGACTTTATCAGTTCATCAGCTATACTGGACAACTTGAGTACTAGATCTGATAAAGGCGAGTAGTCTAAATGGTTTTCAGGAGCTTCGACCACTGCAGACATGTGCTATGTCATGGCGACTTTGATTAGCGTATTAGCCGGAACTGTATATGAACTTCAAACGTACGGTTGGTATTGGTTCAATTTCTTCCTCGCCTACGCTTCGCGCGCGACTAGTATGACCGTGCTCGTCCTCGAAGTGAACAGAGCTACGCGCATGCCCCATCTCATTTCCCGGGTGCTGCGCGCCATTTGATTCCTCTACATCTTCTGTACCGGCAACGGATGCGTCAGGTTCCCGCGGGAGTTGCTGTTCATATGCTGCTCCGGCGATACTCTCCTCCAACAGGATGGGTCGCTGCTGCTGGTCCTCCCCATCTTCATACATGACATTCCCATCAACATCCAAAAGCCCGCTTTCATACGCAATCTCCAGCATCTTGTCACTCTCTTTCAGCTTTTCGACCAGCATCCGGATGACGCGCTGATTTGTTTGATTCTTTTTGGCAAGTTCCTGCTCCGACTCATTGAGAAGGCCATTACCGGTGCGCAGCTGCGCAACCTTTTGCTTTAGTGTGTCATTTTCGGCAATGAGTTCAAGCGTTTTGGTGCTCATTTTCTTCAGTTGGGAAGAGATGGCCATGTTTTCCCGAATAGCTCGTTTGGTTGTCTAATATATCGTCTTTCAGATTGTGCAACTTTTGGACGCGTGTCAAAAGTGGAACTGCATACCTCTGCCATTTGCTGGTCAGCCACGCGTCGGAAGTTTGCCACCGCTTCGTTAACCTTCTGTAGCATTTCTTTCTTGACCGCATTCTTTGGGGAGCTATCAGTCACTACCATAATACAGCGGGATCATAAAAGGCCCTGACCTTGTCCTGCAAGACTTTCCGCTCAATACTCAGAATTGTTTCTTTGTACGTCCTCTCTTTGGTCTCGAGCTGCGCTTTTAGCGACTTGAGCTGCTGCTCCAACTCGTCCTGATCCAACAACCCAAAATCAGAAACACATCTCGCAAATACGTACAACAAGAACAATGAACCTTGCGCCCCGCAAACGTATTCAAATCGTTGAGTTGGGCTTTCAATACTGCGCATTGACTTTGTAGGCTCTCCGTTTCATGGTGCGCAGCTTTTAAAGCATTTTCGAGCTCCTGTTGTGCCTTTTGATCCATTGCGGCTCGTTCAGCATTGAGTTGCGCGACAGTATCCTCTAGCGTGGATATTTGCTTCTCGTGCTCCGTGACTTTAATATTCAGAAACTCCACAATGTCTTGCTGATTGGGTAGTCAGCATCTGCCCACAAATATACAGGGTATCATCCGAGTGCACCTTGTCATTACTTGTCTTAGATTGCGCCTTTCCCAGGGTATCATTTTCGATCGTGAGAATTTCGCACTTGTGCTTGCTGTAAGCGACATCAATCAGCGACGGATAGCCCTCTGAACCCGAATCTGAACCCTTCCACCTACTATCGTTCCAATTTCTCTACTAAATCCCTCACTTTGGCCTCATAAATCTCAATCGTAACCTCGTCCATTTTTGATTTTTCATTTGACTTGAACTCGCCGTCAGCAGTATTTTGAAACGACCGAGGTAGCAGAAAAATGCAAATTCAACAAAGGGAGAAAAAAGTTAGTGGTCTCAGAGTCAAGGATTATAAAACAAATCAGGAACAACAAGGCAAAAAGAAAAACGTCAAGTAAAGGATATCTATCGCCCCCAGTTGCGCTGGCTGATTTCCGGCCACCCTTCTTTCCCTTCTTGTCAGACATGGTCCTTCAGCCGTCCTTGACGCAAGGTGAGGTTGATTAAATTGCTCTCCAAGTGTGGTAATGAAAGTATATTTGTGTCGTAACGGTTATTGAGATGCCCAAGAATCACTTTGTTTGTAACCTCCAATGACAATGGGACTTGCTTGGTCAATTACAGATCGAGGCGGAGTACTTGGTGTGTGTGAGAAAATGCCTAGCTGTAAAGATCCAATCCAGCTGCCGGAGTTCAATATTTTGAGGTTGAGCATCCAAATGACTGGACGCTTCTATTTTCAGGGTCTATCCCGGGCAAATTTCCCTTTTTAACTTTAGGTTAAGCCAATGCTGTTTACCGCCACCCTACCAGAGGTCATACCAAGTTTATGATACACAGGCTTTTTGATCAATAGCAGCCAGCACGACGCGTCAAAAGAGATCGATGGTGTATTCTGATTGAGATATATATAAGGAAATTACAAGATGTGCATAAATGTAAGCGTTGGGCTGGTTAGAGCTCATCATGGGCGGATGGGGTCTGGGTTGGCTCTTCGCCTTCAGTGGCAGGGAGATCTTCCTCCTTGGGCGGGGCCGCCGTGTTATTCTGTTCCGTGTCCTCATTATCGTCAGTCACGGTTGGTTCCGCCTCCGGAGTGGGTTTAGGAGGAGTCTCGGTTTTGTCTTCGGCCGCGTTGGACGGAATAGTGTTGTTCGCGGGCTTGCTGGTTGCAGACGAGGATGTAGATGAGGATGCCTTGAAAGGTTTGTATGAGAGTGCTCTGGCCCACTTCTTCAAAACGGTCTCCCGGGTGGTTTCGAGATGCTTGACCTTCTGCTTCACTTCCTTGCTCAGCAGGACAGGAGCATCATGAGTAGCCAATTTGCTCTGCTCCTTGACCTTCTCCTCAAACCAATTCCAAACACTCTCAATCTCGGCCACAGCGGAATGAAAAGTCTCATTCGCAAGCTGCGCATTGGCATGCAATTTGGGGTTATGCTCCATCATGGAATCAATGGCAGCACGGGTTGCATTGTAGGTCTTGGTGATAAGGTTGGTAACCTCTGTGCGTGCACGGTGCTCCGTATACTTGAAGTGCCATGGGGCGTGGAGCTTTTTGAGCGATTCGTACTTTTCCTTCAGAACATGCGTGGGAGCCGAGTCGGCTTCCTCGAATAGCCAGTCAGATAGGGCATCTAGATGCTCTTTAAATGAAGACCGCTCAGTTTCCGTCGAAGTTTTCTCCGCGTCATCATGGTAGAAGAAATCCTTTGCCGAGTAAATCAATGCTTCAAGCGTGTTCTGGGCACTTTCCCGTCCGCGCTTAGCTGCATCCATGGCATCCAAAGCCGCGAGCCTGCAAAATATATCAGTAATTTGGCCCAGTTCTTAGCACGTGCCGGAAACCTACTTGATCTCTGCTTTCTTTTTATAGTCCTCAGTCATTGGCTTGACTGTTTGCCACTCGATGGAGACACGGAGAGGAACAGTTTCAGTTACGAGTTTGGTGCTGGGGGTCTTCTCCGCGGGCGCAGTAGTATTAGCGGACTCTGTGTCCGATTCCGCCCTTGTTTCTTCAGCGGCTGGTTCTGTTGCGTTCTCTCCTGCACCTTGGCCGAGTTCTTCTCCGTCATTTTTGCCTCCCTTGAAGAATTTGAGGACCTTGTCGGTGAGCGAGCCCCCTTTGTCCTGATCTGCCTTATCGACAACCTGAGTCTCGAAAGAAGCTGAAACCTCTCCCAACCTGGCCAACCCTGAGTTGCTCAATTCGATCATAGCTTTGACCTTGGGATCACCAATCGAAGTGTTGTGTGCACGAATGGCTTCTTCAAGACCCGTGACACTCGCCTTCAAAATAGTTCGACTTGGTTTTCTGCGTTGCAAAGACATCAGGACGCTAAATATCTCAAATCGCGGGGCCGTAACTCACCCTGATGCCAGCTCGAAAGTAAAATCAGTCTTGCGCTTGAAATTCATGAGCTTCTTGATTCCGAGGGCAGATTTATCGGTGTACAACTCGGTCTTGAGAACTCGGGGTGCGCTTCCATCTAAATCCTTATGTTAAACCTAAGTCAAAAATCGAGCTACGCTGAAATGTACCTTTGGTTTCCGCCTCATGGATCACCTCAATAGGTTGCACGTTCAAGTCCTTCACCTTCATGGCCTTGATGCGGTAAGCCGAACTCAATCGTGCAGCCTGTAAGCCAGCGCCCATCACTGCTGCCTCATCAGCATTGACGTTCTTGGCAATCTTGTCTTCTCCAACTTTTTGAATCAAGGCTTCCTGAACAAGAGGAACACGCGCGCCACCACCAACAAGAACAATAGACGAAATGTCATTGAGAGTCAGATTGGCCTGCTTGAGCACGCTTTCAACAGGTCCGTAGAAACGTCCACGAAGATCTCCAACAAGGTCCTCAAGGGTGGCTCGGGTCACAAAGACCTTGAAATCTAAATCTTCCATCAATCCCTCAACGGAAGATACAGTTTCAGTGTTGGCACTCAGGATTGTCTTGACGCGATTTGCCTCCTTCAAAAGTTTGGCCATAGCGCGGGAGTCTTCAAATACGTTTCCCTTCAATTTTGGACCCATTTTGTTGGTAAACTCTCGGGCCAAATGCTGCTGCAACTTCACATCGAGAGAGTGTCCTCCCAAAGTTGGATCATAACCGATTGCCTTGACATCCACCTCTGTCACATCTCCCTTCTTGTACAATGATTTCGGATTGGCCGTGTAGGTGGAGAATTGAACCAAAGCTGCGACAGTGCTGCCCGCACCCACATCATAAAATACATGGTATTGGGGTGTCTCAAAAGTGCGCACCATTGCGTAGTTGATGGCGACAGCGGTTTCATCATTGATAAGGGAAACGCCACGTAAACCAGCCAATTCGGCAGCATCCAACAGCGCTTGACGTTCAAATTGTCCCCATTGAGGAGGGACCTGGTAAAGAAAAGAGGGATTTGAGTCAAACGGAAGAAAATAATGACCAATCACTTGTACGTACGGCAATGACGGTCTCAGAAGGAACGGATCCGCCGGTTTCAATGGCCATTTGTTTGGCATGCGCCAACTGCATGGCAACCAGCTCCTCTACCGAGTAAGTGACGGTCTCGTTAAAGCGGAAAGCGACAGTTCCGCGGATCGGGTCTTTGACCATCTCATTGGTGAATGTTTTGCGGTAATTAGCCGCGATGGGGTCGTCGTACAATTTTCCTAGGAGGTTCTTGAGCGATGCATACGAATCTTGAGGAAATCGTGTAGACTGCAAACGTATTCAGCTTTACAAGATCAAGACAAAGGTGTACCCAACGAGGGCTACTTACCAGCGATACTGCGTCAGAACCATATCGCCGATCGTTGTCGCGGACCAACACGATAGCGGGAGTCTTTCGCTTGGACTCGGCATTGAGCACGATATCCAGGGGAATACCGGGTTTGACAATAGACACTTTTGTCCAGTCCGTGCCAAAGTCAATACCAATCACGGAGGCATTTGCCAGCGAGGGCAACGTCGCAGCTAGCAAACACCCCAGCAAGATGGCGATCATCCACCACGCAGAACGGGCGGGCGCTCTTCTCGACATTGTTGCAAGGTCTCCTTTGGAACGTATTCTTCAGGTTAATCGTCTTTTTGTGCCGTCTTTTCCAGGGAAATCTATATGTTCCCTGGCTCAAAAGTTGCTTCCACGGCCTTCTCGAGCAAAGTGTTCAAAGGGCCCCAAATTCCGCCGGCCACGTATACGGCGGCACAGCCATGCCAACTCATCAGTCTCAAAAAGGATACATGGCAAAATCTCGCAAGCAAACTGACACCCCAGGGCCAGGGTTTCCGATGGTGTCGATGGACAAAAGATGCCAAGGAAAATGTTTCTACGTCGAGGAAATACATTGCGAGTTCAGGGTCCAGTCTCCAGGAAGTTGAACGTCACAGAAATGAAAACGGGGTGCTTGGTAGTGTGAACATTGCGCAGCACTGGAGAGTGTCAAAACCCCGAGGAACAGGCCAAGTTCCCTCAGAATAGAGCTATCCAATAAAAAGCATTGCGATCCACTCATCCAACGGTCCAGCATCTAGAGTGTCCCAAAAAACACTATGTTTCAGCGTACAAAAATTGCTCCCCGCGCTCCGCGGACGCAACCCTCTTCATGCACTTGCATTTGGCTTACAGCTTCTCGTATCTTGGAGTATCAAACTAAAGTAGCGCAAGAGCAACACGAGGAGGACGAGTATGTCGCCGCTTCATCGGAAAGAGAAACAACGGAGCCGGCGTCGGGTGGGATCATGAGCACCGTGGGTGGAATGTTGGGATTAGGTGGGAAAGATAAGGAAAGAGAGGCTGAACCCCAGCAAAAAGATCCACAAGTCACAAAAAAGCAAATGGCGCCAGAAAAAATTGTCACTGTGGCCAATAGCGAGAATATGTGGAAAGACTACGAGGATAGATCGGATCGAGCCATGGATGAAGAGGACGCTCAATGGGATTTTACCAAAGACCAGCATGGTGGAGATTCAGGAAATCTCAGCCCCACAGGCAGTGGTGCTACTGCTGTTCACTTTAGCGGTCACGCACAGGAGCATACTACCACTTCTCCTTCGCCAGGAGGAGCTGTAACTGAGATAACCCGGATGGTTCCTGTCTCCGGCGGCGAGCGATCTTTCCAAAATCCTACGCCGACAGCCACCAGAGCTAGATCACCAAGGATGGAGGAACCGCTGCACCTCCAGCAACCCGAGCTTCCTTCAAAATTTCCCATCGCGCTTGCGACCCGGGCTCGCCATGACACTGTTGCTCGTTGGGTCAAGAAACGCTTTGCAAAGAGTTCTGAAAATAAAATTGGAGCATTGGCCTCGTACCGAGAGGATTTGCTGGTGCTACTAGAGGTAACTAATCCCGAAGTGTTGTGGCATAAGCGCCATTGCTAAAAACTCGTACACAGGCTTTGATACCATTGACAAATACATCAAGTTCAAGCGGTCTGCATCCCCCGCTCATTCGCCCAGTTCCTCATACACCTTTATGCGCCCACTGTCGGTCGCTTTTGACGTATGCACTCCATATCTCTCCTGCGCGTGTCTCGCCATATATCTACGAGCACTCCACGGTCGCTTTTCTTTCATTAATTGATTTCGCCGAAGCATACCTGAGCCAGCCTGCGCAGAAAGGGTCCAAGCTGCCCCAAGTCATCCCTTCGCTGACCGGAGGCATCACCCGTGGAAGTATATATGCCACCTTACGCGCGGAATTGAGCGTAGTTGAATGGCGGGTCAGCCTGAAGTTGGCGCGTTACCACAAACGTTGCCAGTATCTGACCTTGTTCCCGGTCCGCATTGGAGAATTCGCGCAACTTACCGTAGAGTCTCGGGAAAGGATTCGACAGGTTGGGGAAGAGGGTGATGATGGCATCATGGGTGGTGTAATGAAGCGTGCAATTCGCAAAGTAGTAGGAGGCGCTGGGCCCGAAGTTCCCAAAACCCCCATGGGACCGACGGCAGGGAAAAGCGCAGAAAATACTGCGCGCGGTGGAGCGATGCCGGAGGAATTTGTACCTGTCGTGTCCTCACAGGTTGCTTGATAAAATCACCTGTGTTCTTTGAAATTCAAAACAATTATGTATTGCTGTTCGTTATTGGTTATAAGAATGATATGATTACACGTTGTTTTCTAACTCGTTTTCTGAAAAGTGTTGTATGTTTGAGATCTAGCGTTTTCATCGGTTAACAGACAACTTGAGATGAAGCCTTCATCGCGATATATATAAAGCGGTCATGCCGGGACTTGGCGGGTTGATGGGGATTCGCTGCGAAGTTGTTTCGCTAAAAGAGAGTAGAATGGAGACATCAGTATTACACCTATTGCGAGAGACTCTAATTTTTCTCACCTCGCTGAGAGGAAGCGGAGCCCGTGCGAATTTCCTTGGGAGCAGGACCGGGTCCTTCTGATTCCAACACAACTTCGTTTCCGACAGTATTATTAGCTTTCCCGACCGATGACGAAGAATTCTTGACAGATCGAGGTGTCGTGGAGCTCTTTGACAATTTACGGACGTTGGGGTGTGAGCCATAGGTGGCTACAAAATGGGGAGATGTTGGCAAATTGGGAGCAGACGCTTTCAGTGGTGCTGTAACTTTGGACAATAGCGTATTGGATTTAACCTGGGTGGCACCACGACTAGGTGCTGCTGGCCGGACGTTAGTGACTGAAGCCGACTTGGTCAAAGCAGCTGTAGAACCTTTAGCGGCTACCGAAGTCTTCGATGCATTTTTGTTTGAGAGCTTCTCGGAACTAGTTGGTCGCGATAGCTTCTTGGGCGTGTGCGGACGCGACGCTGTCGGTGACTTTTTGGTTCCTGACGGAGGTCGGGACGAGCCAGCCGCAAGCTTTTGCTCTGCCTGCTGTTCAACCTTGCCGACAATATCCTTGGCCAAAGATTTCGTGGATCCTGCGACCGGGATCTTATCACGCTCAGTAGCAGTGGTGTGAACCTCGGCATCGTGGTGCTTGTCAACCTTGTTCTGCAAGCTCTGCGCTGAAGCTTTTACTTGCTTGTCAACCTGCCCAGCCAATTGATCAGCACTCTTCTTTACAGCTGGATCCGCGGCAGCTGATGCTGGAATGACATCAACGGATCCTTGAACTTTCACCTGATCTTTTGCCCCATCGTGCTTGGAAAGATCAGCTTGAACGGTAGTTTCCAGTGTCGCTCCGTTCTCGCCAACATCTTGCATTTTGCCAGCTGAGCCATGCACAAGGTTGCTCAAACTTTTCTTGGCATCAGACGCAAGGTCCCGTACGCTTCGATGGTGAGATTCATTGGTCGCGGTAGCAGGCTGCGCACCCAAAGTCATGCTCTTGGTCGTGTCGGCATTTTTCAACAACTTGGCGCTTTGCTCATGGTCACCAGGCTGTTGTTGTTGCTCTGTAGGCTTACTGGCGTCTCCATTTGAATGGTGCACCAGATTTTGAAGTGACTGTTTCGCATCATGGGCCAAGTCTTTAATCCCTTTGTGTTCAGAGTTTAGCTCCGCAGCAGTGGGATATGCCTCTTGAATAGGCGTTTTGGCTTGTGAATCACCTGCTGCACCATGCTCATTGTGTACAAGTTGGTGCAAGGACTGTTTTGCCTCGTGGGCCAGATCCTTTACACTCTTTCGGCGATGTTCCTCAGTTTTCTCCTCTTGCGTAGCATTTTCTGCGACAGATGCACTATAGGTCAAAAACCGCTGCGAAGGTGGAACACCCGCGTGCTCTACAATGACGGATGTGGGCTTACCAGATTGGCTGGTGCGGCTGGCTCGACGCTCTTTGCGGACCTGTTCGGCTACAGACGGCTGCTCATTGCCGATCGTCTCATGCGGCAAAACTACATAATTGAGCTCGCGGTGAGACGCACCCGTTACGGGATCTACATGCAGCGATGCAGTAGCAGACATACCCTTGTCATCGGTAGCAGTTACGGTTGTAACACCTGCATGTGCATCCAGATGCTGCTTGCTTCCAGCGAGTTGATTTTTGCTTCCAGCAAGCTTGTTGTTGCTCGCGGCCAACTGTTCAGTAGATTTTGATGCTTTCACCTTGGCGTGGTTTCCACTGCCGGGTACGTCGGGAACCGTGGTCTCCGCGGGGGGAACGGATTTCAACGCGTGCTCCGGGGACACTTGGTTGAGCTTTTCAATACTCTTCTTGGCATCGTGCGCTACGTCGTGAATAGATCGATGATTGTGAGTTGCAGAATCCTTTTCAATGTCCAGTGCTGGGACAAGGACTTTGGCGTCGGAACCGGCCTTGTCTTCATGGCCAACCAGGTCTTTGATACTTTGCTTTGCATCGTGAGCCACCTCCTTGACACTGCGATGGTGTTGCTCGGCATGCTGCCCCTCGCTAGGAACGGTGGCTAAAGCGGCCTCGATGACCTCTGCCTGCGAAAGCTGGACCTTGCCCAACTTGTTGTTACTAGCAGCAAGACTGTGCTTACTTCCCTTTTCGGTCTGGAGTTGCAAGTTGAGTTGTTCCAACACCGCTTGAGTTTTGGCGGGTTCTGGAGCAATGTTAGAGTCATCTACATCCTGCTGCTTGCCATCCTTATCCTTTCCACGAGCGACAAGATTGGTGACACTCTTTTTCAATTCAGAGCCGCTCAAGTGAATGCTGGCATTCTTCTCCATAGGTAATCCACGTTCCGCAGCCAATTGCGCATTCAGCGATTCCAAGCTGGCTTTGACTTTGGGATCCATCTCCTCCTTGGAGATGCTCTTACGTTTAGTCTCTGAAACATTCTCGTTGGACTTGCGGACTAACGCAGCACCATCCATCTTGACAGATGCAGCTTTGGCCAGAGGAAGACCCCGCTCGGCAGCAAGTTGCTGATTCAATTGCTCCAAACTTGCCTGGGCAGCAGCTGAGTGTTCTTCCTTTGATTTCCTCGACAAACTGGAGGTGCTTTGGGCAGCCTTCTTATCCTTTTCCACATTCATACTCTGGCGAGAACCCGACTTCTTGATCAATACCGTATGGCGCTGACTACCTAGGCTTGCTTGCGATCCGCTCTTCTTGAGTGCATCTTTGCCGTCGGTCAAAGTAGTGGAAGCAGTCTTCTTGCGCCCCAGAGAGGGTGTAGTGGAGCTACCGGCAGCTTTCTCTGCTTGTAACTGGGAGTTGAGGGCCTCCAAGCTCTTGCGGGCAGTAGTGTTGCTGTCCTTCTTAGAGAGAGAGCCGGATGATTTCTTGACCGCGCTGTCAGGAGCCTGGGCTTGGGGTGTCTGGTTGCTAGTTTTGACTTCAGCAAGCGGCGTAGATGTGGTTCCGACGGCGACCGCCTCTGCTTTCACACCAATGACCTTTCCATCAGATGCCGACTGGACAACATCGGTCGTCACATTAACAGATTTAACTTGTACATCGTGCTGTTGGGCAACCTTGCTGGCCTCTTGAACTGCGATAGCCGGCGCGGCAACTTGCTGCTGCTCTTGCTGCTTGCTTGTGGTCGCTGGGTTCGTAACAGTCGTGGTGGTCGTTGTGGTTTTTGCCGGACCAGCGCTTTGAACAGTTTTGGTCACTGCACCCCGCGAATTTTTGGATGCCCCACACCCCATCTTTTCACCAAAGCTGTAAAACTGGTCTTTAGATCGGAAAAATAGCCGGAAAAGGCAACTGGCAAGATGGAGAAATATCTAACTAAGTAGCTGAAAGATAGAGGAGATCAACAGACAATCTGAAGTGGATTTTTGAATTGAAAGCGGAAATTTTTTGGATGACAACAAAAAGATGATTCTTATGTCAAACCAGTACCAGACTGCAGATATAAACCCCGCTCAATCATTGAATTTTTGCCCCCACCAGCCTGTACCCGCAAATCAACGTAGTTCTCCTAACCAACAACCCTAAAGGGAATTGTATGTAAAATTTAAGGGTCTGTCCAAGGATCTAGTGGGAACTTACGTTGAGCATTTATTTTGGGAATCTGACCGAAACTCCTCTCGTATTCCACTCGGACGCTTATTGTATCATGAAAACTTACATGCACCCACACACGCCTACAACAAATAGGAGTAAGACGGAACTAAATACCATTGATTTTTTCAACCCAGTGAAAATCTCCCTATAGCCGTCGATCATAGTGAAAAATTGTCTTGCAGTAAAAACTTTTCAACGCACGAATCTAGATATCATACGGGCATAAAATGTTATCACTACCCATATTGTCACAAATTGGCGGAAATCCTTTTCTCTCATCTGTATGGCCAACGCATAAATTACAATGATACAGAAGAAAATGTGTCTTTTTAGCGAAACAAATTGCGTATGTAAGATCAGAAAGTCGGGTTAAGGTCATGAAGACTCTGCGTCCCGAATGAGTTGCGCCAGTCGCTTGACTGCTTCTTCAATCTCCTCTTCACTAGCGGTAGAATATGACGCTCGAACGTAGGGCGTTGTTTGAGGGTTAGGAAAGAATTCCTACAGGGAAGTGGTTAGAAATATTGACGATCGGATGCAGGGAGTTCATGCAAACTTACAAAGCCAGGAACAAGCAAGACTTTTGCCGCCATTGCTTTTTGCTTGATCAGATCCGAAGAGTCAGAGATGCCGAGGAGTTTAAGCCAGACAAACATGCCTAGATAGAAGTGGTCAGATCTACGGGTTCCATACATCAGACCTGATGAAATAAGATGTACCTGCATCGGGCTCCGTCCACTCTGCAAGTCCCTTCAAATGCCGATCGGCACTCTTCAAGAACATGGTCCGCTTGTTCTTGTAAAACCCAGCTACTTCTCGGGTATGTTTTACAAATCCGTCCTTTCCCCACTGGTTTAAGAGCTTGTACGCCATCATTTGTGATAGACCCGAGGGATGCAGCATGGTTGCTTGTCCGTGTAAGACGATACGGTTGACGAGGGGAGCTGGGCCGGTCACCCATCCGACGCGCATACCGGCGGAAAAAATCTTGGATAGAGAATCAAAACGAAGTACGCGGCGCTCCGTGTCCATGGAAAAGTAGGTTGCAGCAGGACGGTCAGAAAACTAACCAAATCGGGGTTAGAAAGCAGGCCATACAATGTCGGGCAGAACAACATAGCTACCTGAAGATAGTAGTATGGATCGTCTTCTAGAATGATAATGTCGTACTTGCTGGCAATCTCGTAGATGCGTCGCTTACGTTCCTCTGTGGT
Organism: Phlyctochytrium arcticum; assembly: GCA_025602905.1. Classification (NCBI taxonomy): domain Eukaryota; kingdom Fungi; phylum Chytridiomycota; class Chytridiomycetes; order Chytridiales; family Chytridiaceae; genus Phlyctochytrium; species Phlyctochytrium arcticum. The sequence continues at coordinate 472,607 of JAHLKI010000012.1, read as the reverse complement.
ACTCGTCCCAGTTGGGTTCCCTCCTACTGGTACCGTGTATAACACCTACAGCGATTTCCAGGTTAAAGCTCGTACTTCCTTTTACGGAAAAACTGTTTGCCATCTCGTACCTTGGGTCGTGTCTTTACATCCTTCCACTCTGACAAAATCTTTTGCAGTTGCACGGGATCCAACCCCTTTGCGTCCGTCGAAACCTCGACAAACTTGCACCCAACCGGCTTCAAAAACGCCAATGACCCGACGTACGCAGGGGATTCAATCAACAAATGATCGCCTTTATCTAACAGCATATCAAATGCCTTGGTGAGCACATCCTGGCTCCCATTCCCGACACAGACTTCGAAATCTTTGCGAGGCGGAGAATGAACAGAAGATTGCAAGTCTTTCAACCAAGAAACAAATTCGGGGATCCCGTTCTACCGTAATGGAATGATTAGATGGATGCAACGGTTTTGTTGGAAAGATGTTTGCGAGACTTACGGTGGGACTGTACTGCAAAGCCTTTTGTAAATCTTGGGGCGGAATATGAATTTCACCACCCCCGGCCTCCTTCTTTAACGTAAATGACATGCTCTCGTAGGGAAAAGTGGTGGGGTTGGGGTTGCCGCCCCCCAACGAGATCTACAAGTCATATATACCTTTTAGAACACACTTTCATTGGATTTCTGCGAAAGCTATCATACATACCATGCCGGGGATGGCCATCAGTGGCTGTAAAGCTCGGATCGCCGACGGTTGTCGAGCAGCACTCCGCTCGGTAAAGAAGGACGAGTAGTCGTCGGAGTTTCGCTTGGTAGTGCTTGACGAAGAAGAAGCCATTCTGACGGTGATTGCAGCGTTGGAAAAGCGAGTGAGTCCAGAGCGTAAAAGTAGCGGCCGGACAGATGTAGTTCCAGTCTGTAGAAACAAAGAACGGCCAGTCATGGTGTCAAAATTCTGCTGCAGAGTTCTTACTAAAAATCAGCGATGAAAGTGTCATGAATACAAACAAGCGCCAAACTGGCCGCTTAGAATCAGCGCCACAAGATATGCGAATAACCAAAGTAAAAACTGTCTATACAAAAAGTATTGGGTGGTATCTATTAAAGGTTGTAAAGTCCCAAGTATGGCAAGAAAAAAAGATTATTAAGAGTAAGGTAACGAAATTGTCGAGAGGAAAAAAAAAAGTCTAATAGTGGAATTTGGCGATTTACCCTCGCTCACCAGCACCGCTTCCACCCGCACCAATCATTGGCGCAGAAACGGCGGAAGGCGTAAGGGACATTGGCAAGTGTCTCGATCGGCCAGGAGAGCCGGCGGGCACAGATGACGGGTGGTAGTGCGCAGCAGTGTCGCGGTGGAGATGGGGTGGAGTGTGGGGCACCTGGGCGTTGGGAGCCATGATCTGTTGCATCGGAGGTGCGATATAAGGCACCGTTGGTGTTGGCGGGATGGCAGTTGTGTTGTTAATATTTAGAGCCGGGGAGGGCTTTGTTGTGGGTGAGACGCCAGACTCTACCGGCTCAATATCTGGGATGGTCTGGTGTGCCTGCTGCAGAGACGCAGGCGCACTTTTCGGTGCCTGATAGTGCGGATGTTGCGACTCTTGAGCACTTCCAAAGGACCCGCGTCGCGCAACCATAACCAGCACCTCAGCCGCTTCAAGGTCGGCCGACGAGATGGCATCCATTGGAAACGTGTTGTGGTTGGTACCCGTGACGGGGGCAGACATGGGTCCGCGCTCAAACTGCCGTTGCTGCTGTTGAGCATCATACGAAGTACTGACTGCTGCAGGGGCGGCACCATGTAAAGATGTTTGAATATTGAGCGAAGGCAGCACCCTTCCCGTATTGCCCGGACCCTCTTCTATCTCACTCGCAGCCATAGAGAGCATTTGTAAAGTCTAAAGAACCAGAATTAGAAGCTCGGCCTGGGCGCCCATACAAGAGACAGGCCTACCTTCATGGTGTCGTCTCTGACCGGAGAGGTATGTGACCGCTCAAACGACACAGGCTCTTCATGTATACTCAGGGCTTCAATCTCGAGCTCATCTTCCGTATCTTCATCTCCAGGATGATGCACAACTGGCGGCGGAGCTGCAGGCCGTTTGGCGCTGGACCTAGGAGCCTTTGACTTTGCCGGGGTCCGGTCGGGAGGTTTAGTGGCCTTGCGCGGTTTGATGATCGCCCGAGATTTAGCGGGTTTGACAGTTTGTGCTTCATTTTCACTCTCCATAAATACTTTTCGCGCGGTTCGCTTGCGGGTTCCCCGTTTTGGCTCTTGTTCAGTAGGTGACACGTTGACAGGCTCCGTAACACGTTCAGGCTCAGGGGCCTCTTCAGTCTCATGCACTGTGCCGCTTGCTGGGGCGGCCAAAGCCGTATTCTCCTCTTCTTCTTCCTCTTCTTCTTCCTCTTCTTCCTCATCTTCTTCCTTGACGGCAGCTTCGCCGTCAATGACTTCCTCATTTCCGTCCTTATCGACCCAAATCCACCCTTGCATTGTCCATTTCCATTTTCCTCCACCTCCTCCCGCGCTTCTTTGTGATCGACGGATCCCGGGGGAGACCAACACCGAGGGATCCTCCATCGGTGAGCTGGCAGCATTGATTCCTGGCGTGTTTACCTTCAATTTTCCTTTATTACTGCGGGGTGTTTCAGATCCCCGCTTAGGTGGACTCGTTCGTCCCGCGGCCACGGACGCTGATGTTCCGGAATTTGTTGCATTAGAGGTCCTGGTTTCCGAGTTCTTTACCTCCGTTGCTCGCGCTGCCTTTGCCACACTGCGACCCCTTGAGTTGGTATTTGGTGATTCCTGAACTTTCCGCGTAGCCGCCATCACAGTTTTGCGTTTTGGTCGAATACGTCGATTGTCATCGTGGTCAATGTCACTCGACGTTTCTTGCCCATACGGGTTGCCTTCGGCGCTCCCCTCCACCGCCAAACAAAGTATGCAGAGACAGCGTGCGGTAGTATCACCGCCAACCAACCAATTCACATGCTTTCGAAAGTCATTGGCGGCACGAAAGCATCCTCCAGCAGGATGTCCGAAAAGGCAGTCTTCCACTGTGATGGCAGCCTCTGATCCCCAAGATCGTGATTTTATCGCAAAGAGAGTGTATCCGGGGGGAAACGCTCGAAGTCGCAGATTATAAAGCCACATCTGTTTGGTAGACGATTCGCTCCCACGGATGATGGACACGTTTTCAGAGAGGGGAGGGTGTCGTGATGAATCGCCGTCAGAGAATCGGGGTATAAGGCGGTTTATCGGCTTTTTCGGGAGTGTTTCAGGAGCTGGAGAAGCAATGACACTGGGACTGGGGGAAGAGCTCAATCGAGGTTTCTTGGGTATACGTTTCGAGGTACGAGTGGCTGCCGGCTGCGGAAACGGATGGGCTTGATGAGTCCAAAGGCTTATAAAAACGGACAGTTAGGATAGGACAATTTACCTTTTGTGCAGAAGCGCCTTGCCTATCCTTTCCATTATTGCTAGGTTTTCGACGCTTTCGCGCATTTTCTGCTGAATTGGTCACGGGCGGCGGGGGCTGAAAAATCTCGCTCAGAGTCGTCACATCCATATCGTCCTCCACAACCGGTGGTGCAGTACTTGCCGGCTTTGTAGATGAGTTTGTTACAGGTGGTGGAGGGGGCTGTGGAATAGTGACAATCTCCATCTCGTCATCGTTCATGTTTGGATCAATCTCCACGTCGTCCTCGGTATGGTAAACATCACTCTCCACGTCAGACAGCGACGAATCGCTAGCAAAACCAGACTCGTCTGCTGCTGGCTTGGCGGTTTTCGCGGACGGGGTGACAGTGCTATTGTTTACATCAGATATTGGGGGCATCGGCTTGGCAGCCGGGGCTGATTTGGGACACGGATCTGCTTGACGCTCCGCTGATGTGAGTGCGGTAGGAACAGTGGTTGTCTTTTGCTTGGCCTCAGGTGGAATGGTCATAGAGGACCCCATGGGTGCCACGGTATCAACAGGCAACATTGCTGTCGACATTGAGGGGCAATGACACGATATCGAGCTAGTATTGTTTGAAAGCAATAACCTTCCAGGTGCCCTCACTCAAGATATCCAGCGGTTTTTTGGATATCCAGCGTCTGCAACTTTGGCCCCGCTCTCAGCAATCGCAAAATAGGGGAAATGCGGATCAATGTTTACGATGGGGTGTCCCTGTGACCTAATGACCCTCCCCAAGCTTGCAGCGGTCCCACCTCGAGCCTCAAAACTCTGTGTTGATGTGTTCCGAGTTGACGAGAAAGGTCGTCCGAGTTGTCGACGGCAGGGGGCGTGGAAGAGCAAGGAGTGGTCTACCGTCCATACTTTAGTTACATGGATGCATCACAGGACATACATACACTCACCCTATTGGCCTTCAAGCAGAAAGTAGCCTGCTACGTTCAACCTTTGATGGCTACCTTTTCTAGTCCAACTTTTTTTCCGGCGTCAACGCAGGTTTCTTTTGCCAAAAATTGTCGCGTTCGCCGCACTTAGGTTCCGTAGTAGTAGCCTTCCTTAGCCTTCCTCAAGACCAACTCAGGTTGCCGGATCCTCCTTCTGATCGTTCGTCGTCGTCGTCGTCGTCGTCGACTTAAAAAGACTTCCCCCGCGAGATGTAATGCCGGGGAGGAAAACGGACCAAAAGTTGCCGGTTTTGTTTGTTTCAACGCGCGCGGAGACTTTTGGGTCGCGCCAGCGCTGACGTGAAAGTCTTCTTCTCGTTTTTTCCTAATGCCCTTTTTCCTAGTTATCCTGGACGAGAAATTGTCGACGGCCAGTATAGATAATATTCCTGCCGAACAAAAAAGCTGGCCGACAGACCGACGATATATATGTAGCGTAGCAGTACGGTAGATAATTAGTGGGCCGCCCCTTTGGCCATAATTTGCGCCGTTTGACTTTTGATCACAAAGGGGAAATTGGGCCAAAGCAAAGGGTGCATCACAAAACTCCGCCAACTAAAGATTCTTTTGCATTTCGCGCTATACATATCTTCTTTCATGGCCTTTAGTATCAGAATGCATCTTGGGAAAGCCACGACATGATCTGGGTATTATGATAGAACTATTCCACCAAGATGATGTTGCGAATAAGTATATTGATTAATAGTACTCAATGGTGATGCGGATGGAAGTAGTGTTTGTGTAAATTGTGGTGCGTCTGGGGTTGGGAGTGGCCGATCTTGGCCCCCGGTGCCGGCGCCGGCGGCGGTTGAGACGGCGGCGGTTGCGTTGGGAGGCAGTAGGGGCAGCAGCAGCGGGAGGAGCGGGGGGTGCGGGGGGTGCTGCGATGGGGTGGTGAGGGAGGTGGTGTCGGCCTCTTCCTTCTTCACCTCCTCCTCCCTTGCCGCCTTCGGAGGGGAGGGAGGAAGGAGGATCTGGTGGGGGAGGACGGGAATGTTTTCCCTCTATTGCAAGCAGGGGGTCAGTGCATTGTCGTATGAAGGACTCACTTTGATCCCTGGTGGTGGTGGGTGTGATGATGGTGGGTTATTGGCCCGGCTTCCCTGCCCGGTAAGACGTTCTCGCAGGTCTATATCGGGAACACATAAGTACCAGGTCTTGGCATAAAGAATCCACTTCTCACATACCTTGACTTGGGAGGTTGGGTTTGGGGGAGGGGATCATGATTGTCGATCAGGCGATTTGTCGAGGTTGCAAGGACGGCGGGGGGGACTTTGGGACAGGCTGCTTTTATACGCAAATGCCCGCGATTTTTCCCACAGATCTATGCTCCTCTTTCCCCGCGCCACACCCTCACGCGGCTGCGCGGATTTGTGTGGAATTTCTACCTTCTCTTATTCATTGCCTTTGCATCTTGCAAGCAGCATATATTCACGGCCATTAAGGATGCATCTTGGGAAAGCGACCATGATCTGAGGATGGTAGGACTGTATGGACTCTACCAAGGGAAACAAGACGGGTCATGAAGATGAAGGGTGTTTGCATGGAACTCATTGCGCAGGTTGCAGAATAGACGTGAAAATGTATTCACAGTGGGACAGATCATCTCACGCAACAACAACAACAAGTAGTTTTTGAAAGGGTAAACAAGATGTGTTATAAATAAAGGAATCGGTGCAGTGACATGCGCGCAAGACAAAGTAGCAACGGGCTAGCTCACAAAACTTTCAAAGTAAATCGGCCAACGCTCGCCAGGTCGAGAGATTGATGCATGGAGGGTCACAATGGGGTGATGATGGGTATGAGACAAGAGGAGTTGAATGATTAGATGGGTGCGTGTTAACGGTCCTCCAAGTCCCATAAGCCAATGCTGTGGGATGACAACAAAAGGGAAAGAATGATAGCGTTAAATTTGACTCAAAACCTCAACGAAAAACGGGAATCATTTCTCATGCCATCTGTCGACACCATCATCACGGAGTAGATGTAGGTAGACATAGGCGCCGAGAACAAGGTGTGATGGACAATATACGAAATACGCCATCGCACGAAAACGCCAGAGTAAGTCCAAATCCACCCATCCCAACGGAAAAGCCATGAAAAACAGAGAGAGAGAAATCGCCCCACGCCATGCTACAACAATCTTCCTTCTTCCGATCCGATCCCGTACCTAGATATCATCCTTCAATGATCCGTACCATGTTCGTACTGCTCGCCCTCGAATCATAGTTGACAGTCGCCCAGCAACAGATTTCTCACATATCTGATAGTTCGGGAACGAAGCAATTAGCTATGCTTTCACGGTTGATCCAAACGAGATTTCCTCACCGAAACAGCAGTCGAGCCTGCCAGACCACTGTGCGATGATTGGCGAGGAACAGAAGAAGAAGAGGAAGATGCGCCAAACGAAAAGGAAGCGGATGGTTGTGGTGCAGGAGACGTTCGGTCCGAAGACGCGCGGGGAGTGGAGGAGGAAGATGCGGATCGAGCGGCAAACGGCGAGGATGTTGAAGATGACTTTGCCGAGCCGGCAAAAGAGCGACGGGCCCCACGGGAAGCTGCGCTGGCGGCGCTGTAGTGCATTGCAAGGACGGTAATTAGCAGAGGGCTTTTGGTGGTTGGAAGATTTGGCAAATTTGGGGAGACTGGAGAATTTGTTGGACCCATTTTCGCGTTGCCAGGTCAACAAGCCGATATGATGAATCACGCATATGCCAAAGATTATCGCTTTTCCCAGCCTCATTCCGCCAACGAAATCCGTCCACGGCCATTAACAAAAACTTGAGAAAAAACACTTCTACTATCGTTACAATATGCCGCCAATGTCCCTGCACAAGCACGTCCCGCTCATCAAGTTTCTTGGCCCCCGCCAGTTCCTCCCGTCCTCGTCGGCATCCGCCTCGTCCTCGCGGCAGTCTGTTCAGCATCCTTCGTCCTCCTCATCTTCTGCTCAGAAATCATCCCCACCCGCATCAACACCAACATCATCCACATCCACATCGACGTCTAAACCGACCCGGCACGGAAACGCGGTTTTCTACTCATCACGAGCAGAGATGCCGCGGCGGTTCCAGCCAAAGGTGTTTACGGCTAGAGAGCTGGAAGTTATTGATGTAAGCCTTTTTACGACCACAATCTTTCTTTTTGGATAGACGAACTCATCTTCTCACGTATCTAGGCGGGAGGTGCGGACTTTGTGATCAAAACTGCTTAGACCATTTGGGCTCCAATACACATAATTTACTCTGGACTTCATCTCATCGCACGCGCCTTCTTGTCATATACTGCAAAAAAAACATTCTGCTTCCCTTTATTTTCATTCTGGCACGCAGCTTCAGATGGATGTCGAGCTCTTTGATGAATGCTATTCGGGTATATACCGGCAAAGATGGGGAACAGGTGAAAACTGTGTATATACAGGAAGATTGAATAAAATCTGGTGTGCTCCGTGGATACGGAGAATGGTTGTGTCGGCACTGCAGGCCCCGACACATATGTACAATGTTTCCTTCTTGCAACAGGTTGGCGTTGCGATCGTAAACTTTTATGAGCCGGATGCTTTCCCGGCAGATCCCACACTGGAGGCTGCTGCAGCAGTTGTTATCGGCGTCCCGTTGGGATTCAGCGCATAGTCTGTCAAAAGTTGCCTAATACGTTCCTTGCAATATTTCTCCAAACGTGTGGCACTACAGTCAAACGAAAAGTGTGAGTGGATTATCGATAACGAACAGGATGAATGGCGGGACAGCAATTACCACTTGACATATTGGGTATGATCGTCATTGTAAATCTTGCAATTGTGCACAATCAAGTGGAATTCGTTCTCAAACTCTTGAACCGTGTTGTATTTCCCTTCCTCAAGGTGCTCCCCCAACGTTCGCAAATCTGTTTGAAAAACGAGAATGAGGCGTTGTTGAAATAATGAAAGAGAGGCCGCATCGTACCCATGGGTTGTTTTATGATTTCGTAGTAGTCTGGCACACCCGAGACGGGTTCAGTGAACGGCCAGGCATTCTGGTTTTCCCGCAGCTCGCCAATTAGCTGAGAAAGCATGTAATACATTGGGCTCCGTGTTTCATCCGTGCTGCGAATCCTTTTTTCGTTCGAGGACGCATTGATTGAGCGACCAGAGTCAAGAATCAACCAAAACGAAAACATACCGTTCCTCCAAATCTGACGTCCATCCAGCCTCACCTGAGATAGCAACTGTTAGGCAATCTGAAGATACACAAAACTCCTCGTAAATTCACTCACGGAGCCCAGGTATATCTGCTGGATCCACCGACTTTGCCCCATTCTTGAAATCCTCCAAACCCTCATACACAATATGTGAATTCGAATACTGCCGCATTTTTTCGAATACCGCCTGTATTGAAGAACCGCGCTCATCAACAAAAGGTGTACTATGGGAATAGACAATGGCCTAATAAACTCACCTTTCTATGTGCGGCATATATCGAGTATATGTCCAGATACCGTACTTTTGGAAAAAATGTGCATTGGAGCAAAGTTGCTCCTTCGTAATCCTTGATGTATCCGACCCAAATGGCCTTTTCCAATGAAATTTCGGATGTGAAGCCCTGCATTTACCATTAGATTACTGTAGGATAACATAAAGATGTGTGAGGGGGAAATGTACCTGCTTCTTAAAGAACCCGATAGCGAAGTTGTCGGCATACGTCAATAGATGCTGAACCCCAAATGTATCCCGGACGTAGTCTTTGAAATGAGCCATTAAACGCGCTCCGTAGCCCTACAATAAAGGTAAGTATGACTTGTGGGACTTTCAACACTTTAATGAAAAGCACTTACCGATGTTTGGTTTCCGCTCAGCACTGCTAAAAACACAATCTCGGCAAATTTGCGATTTTCAAACGGACGAAATGTGATTCCGCCAATGACTTCGTTTTGCCCGCGAACAACCACATACGAAAAATGTTCTCTACAGATCACATCGTCGTTGAGCAATTCCGGTTTCGTAGATAATGCAGTCCATCAATAATAACTCACCGAGAGTAGACAACTCGCGATATATATTCCCGGGGCATCTTTGGCAACTGAGCTTGAATCACGGTTTTCAATTTTGACAAGTAGATAAGATTATCCTTTGTGCCGTCGTTGTGGGCTAGCCGAAAAGATATGTATCCAGAGCGCTCTTCGTCCAAGATACGTTTGTATTTTGCAGATCGAACCTACAGATGGAAAATTGATACCATTAGTATCACTAGATTGAGACAGAAGACAGGGGTCAGTGACCCACCTCCGTGTACTTTTCCGGCGCAGCCTGACTCGTCGCACTTGGAGGATTCGACCCATTCGCCACACCCACTCCATTCGAGTGTCCATTCACGGATCCACTAAGCGGTCCAGCCGACTTATCCATCAAATTGATCATGAGCGGCGTGACAGCCTTTCCACCGGGCTCCTCCACCTTTCTCCGTTTTATCAGCGGCTCATCCTCATCTTCTGATGCCGTTCGCTCCGCCAGAGATAAATCATGATCGTCAACATTGAATGGGGTAGATGTAAGGGAATTTGATTGATGTTCGAGCGAGGAAGTTCGATCTCGTTTCAGACGATTCGGAGACGATGATTGGGATTCGGATGTCTCGAGTGGTGGGGGTTCCTAACAAAAATACAGTTGTGACGTGAGCAGAACTGTAACAAGGCGTTTGAGAAAGCTGCTCAGACGAATGACACTTACCCGCGAATTGCTGGGAGCAGGACTTGCTGAACCCATCCCGGAGCCTTCTCCTCGACGATTTTTTGCGTTTGACAGCTCGTTGTCGCTCCTACGGGGATTTGTATACCGTTTCGTTTGATATTTGTCAAATGCCGCAAGATTGGTCGAAAAAGGTGCCCGAAAGTTCGCCTTTTTGGGGTCAAAAGTGTGCTACACGGTGAGTTGTAGGTGAGGGAAGAGTCTGGGATGCTTGTATAGAGTAAAGACTAGTCCAAAAGTCAATCGTAAGTAGCAAAATGTGAGCTTTGTGGGCCTCAAAATTTCCGAAATCCCCAAATCTCCGAACTCTGGTAACCCTAAGGCCGCTAGTGGCTTGGGAATAATAGCGCTGACACTGCGACTTTGTGGGCAAGCAAGTTTTTGGCTCTCTCCCGCATTATTCAATTCCTACGACAAATATGCAGATCTTTACGCCAATTAATCAGGTAATATAGGCTTTTACTTGCAGGATTTATGTTATTCACGAACCCGGGTATTGAGTATTTGTCTTCTTGATAGGTTCGCTTAACCAACGTGTCTGTAGTTCGCCTCAAAAAGGGCGGCAAACGCTTTGAAATTGCTTGCTACAAGAACAAGGTTCTAGAGTGGCGAAATAATGTGTAAGTATCTACCGGAGAGTTCACTGACTTCACCTTGCTATGGCTCACTTACTTTTCTAACGGATAGTGAGACCGATCTGGATAACGTATTACAATCACAAGCTGTATACAACAATGTCTCAAAAGGACAGCTGGCCAACAAGGAAGATCTGGAAAAGGGTTTCAAAACCACGGATACAAGTAAAATCATATTAGAGGTACGCCAAGAGCTCAATAGCCATCACCCGCTCCGATCGTAAACTTATGATGCGATTGTTTTTCTTTAGATTTTGCGTAAAGGCGAACTACAAGTAGGCGAGAAGGAGCGTACCCAACAACTCGGGAACCTTTCTAGGGATATTGCTACAACTGTTGCTGAAAAGTGTATCAACCCGGACACGAAGCGACCATATACAGTGACCATGATTGAGAAGGCCATGGCGGACCTGCATTTTTCAATCAACCCAAATCGAAATGCAAAGCAGCAGGTGATTATAACTACGCGAATAGTCTGTCACATTCTTCTTGTCCAGGGAGGCTTACATGTCACTTAAACAGGCTTTGGAAGTCATCAGACAGTTGCAAGAGAAGGGCAGTATTCCTATTGCACGCGCACAAATGCGGTTACGCCTTCTTTTGCCATCCAAAGATGGCAAGCGACTCAAGGAAAAGATCACGGCTTTAGTCGCAAGTACGGAAGATGAGGATTGGGGTGAAGACTATGAATTGGTAAGTACTGCCATAACCAGTGTACCAGAAAATCTATGGGAACACTGAGACTCTCTTTGCCCAAAACAGATTTGTCTGATTGAACCAGGACAGTTCCGTACATTAACGGACCTGATACAAAATGAGACCAAAGGACGGGGTCAAATCGAAATGCTCAGTCTGAGAAATACGGACGATCGCGACGATGTATTTTCTTGAACAAGTGCCCACTATCCCCATGTTTTTGTATCTAGCCTTTAATTTTAATTGACTAAAGCAACTATCCTCAGTAGCGCAGTGTTCGTATAGGGTATATAAGTTTCTACTGTACATAATCTAGTATCCTGGACCAAGTCTCTAATCCAAAACTGCTTTACCTCGGCCTTTTCGCTTCGCGCCGTCAGTCTGCGGTTCTTCCGTTTTGATCTTGCGCTTTCCCTTTCCCTGTTCGACCACTTTACAAACTTCCACGTCCCAACCCGTGCCGGCTAGTACGTCTAGCCACATGATTTGTTTTTCGGACAGACGATCGCCGGGGCCTTTTACTTCGGCAAATTTGATGGTTCCGCCCGTCGCATACACTCTTGGTGGTTCCAACTGTCGAGACTCCTCGTGCGTTTGGAATAAAGTGTCCTCATGATTTGTCTCAGTAGTAGTGACAGCGGCCACATCAGACATGACTGGCGGCTTCCACAACACCAAATCGGGTAACCCGCCACAGTGCTCCTTTAAACCTTCGGCCATGATTCGCATGACGGCCGCAACAGCGCTCGGTTGCATGCACCCCGCCAACTGTTCCAAAATTTTGGGATCATCCATGGCCGTCCACGCGGCACCCGCCAACATGGTTTTCTTTTCCCTTAATCGGGCGTCGACCTGAACCACCTCTTCAACAAACTCTGAAGAAGTCCATCCGGCTATTTCCGCACAACGAGCTAGAATCGCATCTTCGCGCTGCGTGTAAAATTCGTCCGTGTAGAGGTCTAAAGGGAATGTTTGATAGCGGGTTTGAAAGGCGCCAGGAAGTGGGGTAAGAAGGATATCGAAAAATAAAATGGCGAATAAATGGTGGAACAGTGCATTCTCGATATGTAAGCCGGAGAATCCTTGCGTTTGGGCATAGTGCTGTAAGGCGAGAGCTTCTACAGACACCTCTACGTCAACAGTGAGCGATACATTCGCGGATGCCGAAGCCGATGCTGCCCCTTGCAAAATGGGCAAATCAAGTATATCTTCCGACTTTATTAGGTCGTCCTGGTCATCATCATCGTTGGCCATTCCCAGATCAGATAACGGTGTCCATCGCGATTTGATTCCTAGCTGCGGAGTAGGCTTTCCTGCAGGCCAAGCGGTTTGTCGATTCTTGCTCGATCCACCAATCTTGAGTCCTTCAAAAATCACTTCTGTAGGTTCTCGTACAGTCAGGTCCACTAGTCGCCGCTTTACATCGCGTGGTATCAAGAGATCCCAACCGCTGAGCATTAATTTGTCCTTCTTGGTTCTCCGCTTCTTCCCAGCGGGTATAGGTACCCCACTCTGGTCAGCAATTTGCTCGAGACCCTCATTTCCTTCCATTACGAGCACCCGTCGTTCCCAGACTCTCTTGGCAATGCGTTCCATACGGCGCCGGATGCTAACTAATCGACCGGCCCGCGTCATCGGATCCCGCACCCCCGCCGCACACAGGTCCAGACAAAACTCCTCACGATCTTCTTGCGCGACATCCGATTCGTGATGTAAAGTGAGATGTGACAACTGATCCCACCATTTTCCACGAGACCCACACCCCACAAGATCCTGTGCGAGGAGCGTGTGAAGAAGAGATATCGCTTTGTGGTGCATCTTGAGTACGGGTAGGATCTCCATCGTGTAAGCTGTCAAAATATGTGTGAAAACTCGCGCGGGATGGAATTGCAAGAACAAAAGACTCTTGCGTGGACTGCTTGTCAGCTCCTGAACCGCGTCATACCAGGCCTGCTCCATGCATGGCAGCAAAGGTAATGCAGCAGCGCGGTCTTTCCGTTCAATCGATCCGAGGATTCCTCGCTGCACTCTGAGTGCATAACAGTACTGTAAACAATCTTTCCGCGAGTCCCACATCATATCGGATCGATTGACAGTGTAGCTTGGGAAGTTCCACTTATTGACTGTTCCCAGAATACCTGCTGTGATGGGCTTCTCTTCCAAGTCAAGAGAGCGGAAATAGATTATCATTACGCGTTCGAATATTTCCACAATGTCAGCTTTCAGGCGGACAACTGGGCCTAGTTTGACATGTTAGGCCGGTAGGCGCATCTAAATACTAGCCCGCTTACCGAGAAGAGCAGTGACCCTTTTCCATGCCAGCAGCCTGGGATCTCCAGCGAGAAGTGACTGGGTATTCAGATGTGCCATGACTGCATCAACCAAGGCGCCTTTGCCATGGGCATAGGGCAGAGGTTTCAAAACGATTCGACTATCTTTGATAAATTTGCGAAGCTCTCCAATACCAAGGATGTTGACGAGTTCCACCAGATCGCTCGGCTCAGCGTCGGCCAGGCCCACCTCCGGGAGGCATAGTAGCTCAGCGGCAAGGCAAAGATCACTGATCTCAGGGTACCTAAGACTTTTGACCTTGATCCATTTGTTATCGCGACAGAAAAGTCGGACAAACAGGCGTTTGGATTCATCCGGGAGATTTGTGTAAACAGAAGCTAGTTGTAATTCCTTTGAATCCAGCAGATAGGATTCTCCTTCCACCACGACATTTAGTGCCTCATCAAACACCCTTTGATAATAGGGGTCCCGGAAGCCGAAAAACCTGGTCGCTTCATCGTCACCCCAGAGACGTTTAGGTTTCATCGGAGATGTTTCAGTCCCTTCCTGCGAGCTTGACGGTTCAGAGGGCGGAGAGGGAAGTCCGAGGGGACCAATAGCTCCACTACTCCTGGTTGGGGATTCTGGAGGAATCATGTCAATGATTTCCGCCGCATCATCCGTGGCAAAAGGACCGGATGATTTGTTGATTTGCTGCTTCAAGGGACTTTGGGGGAGGCCCAGAAACTTGTGCAGACTTCGTTGATTCGGGCTTCTTATTGCGCTTTTGAATCCGGTTCTCCCTCTTCCTCGAGTACTCCTCGTCGTTCCTGGGGTTTTTGCGTCGCCGGTGCTTGTGGAAGTGCTACCACCGCCTGTTGACGGTCTTACGGAGTTGGACGCTCGCTGGCCAACACCACGGCGACGCTTTCCCACAGCAGCCGACTCCATAGCGGTGAGCCTATCGTCCCCTCGAGGTCCATCAACTCTGGAGTTTCAGACCCTGTCTCGTTCTCGATTCCAACCGAAGTATTTAGGCAAATGTTGCAGTTGAGGTATTCCAAGCTCAAAGTCCAAATGCTACTAATCAATCGACAAACGATATTTCTTCAGCCCGAATAATTATCCTTCTGTAGATCCAGATCCGTCGCATATCAAATCCCTTTTAGCATTTCCTTTGGCCAAAAAGTCGTTCAAGTTTTCCCCAACCAAATTACCGTACAGCCCTAGCCCGCTGTCATCGCCAAACTCTTGATCAACGCGGCTGCCATCTCTTGCAACTTTTTAGCATTTGACGACGCTTACTTACTATAGTGGCACTTTAACCGTGCAAAGGACATTTTGTAAGTTATCAGCTGCACGGTTTGCTTATCGGGTATGTCTGGGATACTCACATCTCTCTCATATAGTTGTAATCGCTCGTCGGGCTCAAAAGATACATAGCTGCTGAAAACTGGACCCGAACCCCCTCTACTACCAGCATAAACCTCGGCGCTTATACCCAATATGGCAAATCTTCAAAAGGATCGATCACTGATTGCGGTTCTGGGTGATGAGGTTGGTTCCTTAGTTTGGAATGGCCCACCAGTGCGGATGATGAATGCCATTAATTCAAGGACTCGGTTACTGGATTGATGCTGGCGGGAATAGGTCACATAGACTCTAAGCAGAAGCCAAACTTTCTGGTTGTTGATTCCAGTAAGTTTCAATGCCTTCTTTGCGTACACGGGCAAGTCTTGCTCATGTTGGACATTTGTGTTTTTAGAAACACCGCTCGCCAAAATTGAGGAACACTTTGAAGAGTTCACCAACCGCAAAGATATTGCCATCATCTTGATCACCCAGCAAGTGGCCGACGAGCTACGACACATCTTGGACGATTACACGCAAGCCTTCCCAACAATTTTGGAAATCCCTTCCAAGGATCGACCATACGATCCATCAAAGGTACTTTTTATATATCGCACATGTAAATGCAAAGAGTCTTCCTAATCTGTCATCAGGATTCGGTTCTGAAACGCGTCCAGCGACTCTTTGGCGATTCAGCCTAGTCTCGGGATCCTACATGCAATCTTTGTCTTCCCCTTATATATACCTTCCATGTGAACTGTGAACTGTTTTAATGCTGAGCGCGTTTCCGCCACATCGATTATGATTCGAATAAATAAAAAAGCTACTGTAAAGACAAGGCCAAAACAAAAAGATGTACAAAAGAAAATGAAGCTCCACCGACAACTTCTCACTTGCGGCTCTTCTTGGAGGGACGCACCCCTGCTGCGTCAGCCAGCGCTTTTTGCTCCTTCATCTCCTTGACCTGCCCCTCTCCTTCAACGCTGAGCCCAGGAATTCTTGGCTCAACTAATCGCACGGTCAACTTTGATCGGCGAGCAGCCCCGCCAGCCTCCTCAACATTGACGACAACTACAACCCTCGAGAATAGCTTGATGATCCCGTCCGCAGCAACGAGGCGGTTATTCTCACGGTCATATGTAAACGGCGATGCACCCTTAGAATCCCCATCTTGAGGACTTGAGTACACGTACCCCTCAATACCGTACTTGGGAATCAGAACTGAAAATCCGTTTTTCATGACGCGAATGACGTATCCTTCTTCCTTGATGACTTTGTCTTTAAAGAACAGATTGGTAAAGAGCTCGACGGAAGAGCGGGAAGCTTGTTGCGCTTGTCGGTGACGGTAGTTAAGCACTGCAAAATAAGTGTTAATGCAAGTTTGGGAGTACCGCCAGAAACACTCAAACATACCATCACTCAATTCCTTCAGCTTGATCTTGTCGACCAATTCAGACGCATAATCCTTCTCATAGCCAATAGCTACAGCCAACAGTCGGTGAACAACCAGGTCAGAGTATCGTCGAATAGGTGAAGTGAAATGGGTATAAATCCGAGACGCAAGTCCGTAATGCCAGAATTCTGGCTCACCGAGCGTTCCAGAGCAAAAGTACACAGCTTGCATCATGCAACGGGTTGTGAGAATTCGGATGAGTTTGTTGATATAAGGTTGAGATGGAACCTAAACCATTATTAGATGGTTTGATTAAAGCATGAGCAGCAGCAAAGACAATCTTACCACAGCCTTGTCCAGCGA
The DNA here is from genome assembly GCA_025602905.1 of Phlyctochytrium arcticum. Taxonomy (NCBI): domain Eukaryota; kingdom Fungi; phylum Chytridiomycota; class Chytridiomycetes; order Chytridiales; family Chytridiaceae; genus Phlyctochytrium; species Phlyctochytrium arcticum. Next base: position 455,785 of record JAHLKI010000012.1, on the reverse strand, counting down.
GTCAGCAAGCGCCTTGGACGTTGATACATCAATCTCAATGCCCAGCTCTCCCACTGCTTTCTGTAGTCCCTCAAAGTTTGACGTTGGTGGACGTGGATGTCTTCGCAACATGGACGATTCAGGGAATGCTTCATAGATTTTGCTAGCTACCCAAATGTTTGCCAACAACATGAATTCTTCGACCAGCGCGTTTGTATCTTTCAGCTCCTTCATCTCCACATCGACTGGGTCCTGTTGGTCCTCTTCCAGCTTGAAGCGCACCTCTGGAGATGCCAGGGTGAGAGCCCCAGCCTCCATACGGCGCGCCCTCAACTTCTTGGCGAGCGTATTCAATCCCTTGATGCCAAGTGAGACGGGGTCGGTCAATGTGTTGTCGTCGAGCCTCGCCTGAGCTTCATCGTAGGTCAAAGAAGCTTTCGAGCGGATGACACTCTTGGTGTAGCGAACTGATTTCACTTCAGCTTCTGAAGTCATCTCCCAAATAGTGGAGAACGACAAACGATCGACGTCAGATCGCAATGAACATAAATTTGTGCCCAAAAGACCGGGAAGCATGTCAATACGCTTGTTCACTAGATAGACGGTCGTACCCCGACGACGAGCCTCCATATCCATAGCATTCTCCGGTTTAACGAAATGGCCAACATCGGCAATATGTACTCCAACCTCGAAATTTCCGTTCGGCAACTTGCGGCAATGCAAAGCGTCATCGATATCGGTACATCCAGGTGGATCAATACTGCAAACATCCAGGTGTCGAAAGTCTTCGCGACCCGGCAAATGCTCATCTTTCACAACCCAACTTTCACCTTCAACGGGAAGGAAACTGAGTACTTGAGGTGAAAAAGGTGCAAATGGCACATCGTGTTCCAGCAGTACAACTTCGGTCTCTGTGGCTTGGCTGCCAACGTCACCCAGCGTTCTCACATAGTGTCCAGATGGATATCGTGAGTTTCGGGCCCAGCCGTCGATAGCTACTACAATCCGCTGGCCAATAAGTTGCTCGGCCTGTCGCGTGCGCAGCCGAATCTTGGGAATTTTCTTGTCCATTGCCCAGAAATAAACCACCTGCTGCGATGACAAACCGTCTGTGGCTCGGACAGATGATTTATCAATCGTTCCACAAAATGGTCGCCAATTGCGCTTGATTATTCCAACAATCCGTCCAGTAGGGACTGCTTCTGCAGGGGCTGTGGGCTCATCCACGTCCATCGCATGTTCCACCTTATCAGCAAATTCACCCGTCGGATCTTCGTCTTCGTCCTTTTCCACGTCATCCTCCTCTAAAATAACGCCAACCGATGTTTTCCATTCGCTTTTTGGCAACATCTTCACCGCCACGATATCTCCGTGGATTGCTCGGTTCAGGTGCTCACGGCCCAAAATCATGACTGTTCGCTCTTCCTTGTCCACCTCGGCAAATATGCTTCCTTCCAAGAAATTGTTTGGGCTGATGCTCAATTTGCCTTGTAAAAAGCTTCCTGACTTTAGTCCCGCTGAGATTTGGGAAGTCGCCAAATGCTCAGGAAAGAATACGCGGTCTTCCTGGTCGATGTTCTCTTCGTCCACTGCAGCTACCATATCAACAATCTCGGGATGGTCGGTTATGGTTGCCACGTACTCCCGCACTGACATTGCTTTGATTCCACCTTTCGTAGCACGCTTCCGGTTTTCGGCATCATCCGTGACTAACACCGTGGTAGTCCCTGAATGTTTTTGATACCATTGTACGGCCGTTCGGATTGCTCGGTCATTGCGATCATTGGGGGTTTCCTCAGGTTCTTTGTCGACGTATGTTTCTCGGCAATGTTCATTCGAGAACACGTAAAATCGCTTGTCTGCATCGGATATCAGGGATCGGGCCCGTACATACATTGGCGGACTGCGATGCCGCAACTCTTCAAGCACAGTTTGTAAAATGATTACGTCGGTAATACTTTTGTGTTCCAGCACATCCATCTATCGACTAGATCAGTATTCATACATAACAAGCGGTCCACAGTTCGACAAGCTTACTTGATGATAAAGAACATTGGTGTCTGGAATAACGAAATGTGGGGAAGACAGCTTTGGTGTAGTCCGTGGCTGAAGGACAGCAGACTCTTGAGGACATGCCTTGCATTCCCTTAGGCCACAGTAAATATCGTCGCGGAGGTCTGTTTAAACGTCTATTTAGCATCCAAACCCGGTCATCAGCTATGGGTAAGAAATAATACATACAGTGCTCTTTGACAATCTTGACTACGGTTCCCCGCCGGGTCTTTCTTATGAATGCTTTATTGCGGAGCATTGTGTCGATCTTTGCAGTTTGGCAACTTGGCCAGCTTTGCTTCGAAATTCCATCCTCACCACCCAATTAGAGGATGTCATGGCAACAAGAGCAAGTGGCGGGTCAATTCATTTGCACGCCATCTGAGAGGTGTCATTTTCGCTCGCTTCCTTTGCAAGAACGGCCAAGAAATAAAATCAAGGCCGGAACGTACTTGGTAACCCTCTAAATACACGGATGCAACAATATGCAGTGAATAGTTCTGTAATTTTGGAAAACCTATACGCCTATCTAACCTTTTCCTATGTATCTTTGGTAGCCTAAGCCTACTCACAGCTAATTCTAAACCATATCGGCATATGATGCACTGAGGTCAACATCACTATCTTTCCCTACCTTTTCCTTGGGCAGGACATACAAAAATATCGCCAAAGCCAGGAATACTGTAGCTGCTAGTGCACTGGCAATGTACAAATAGGTGCCAGACACTTCTGAAAATCGGATGGAAAAGACCACAGCAAGGAAATACACGACCAAAAGTTTGGCGCGATGGCGGACATAGATCTTGGACGATTTTGGTGTCGCGGTGAGTGCCAAAGCCATTGAACTAGCACATAGGAGGGCTTGGCGCAGTCGCAAAGTGGAATGTGTATCCCCTGATCGTTCGTGCCCAACGTACTCCTCGCTATAAGGATCATCGTAATAGGCAGTTGGGTCATTCACTTCGTCCCCAGCTGGACAATCAGCTTCTGCCTCAATGCCTATACCTATAAACCTTGTGTTAACCTAGCTGCGCTCCCACGCATACTGTTTAGCAAATACCTTCGCTTTTTAAAACTTCAGGGGGCATGTCGAACAGCAGTGCATCACTAGCATCCAGCGCATTCAAAGTAAACAGCTTTCTGACGCACGCTCGCTGCAAAAAATCGTCGTCCGTCCCGATGAATACGGCGCGATATTGTTCGCGCAGGTCCTGGGTAGATGGTGTGGCAATGCTGCGCTGACTTTTCCGCCGAAGCTTACCCAAGCTTTCAGAAGATCGGTTTACGCTGCTGATGGATTTTGATCTCAGACGATTGACATTATCCAACCCGTTCCCAACAGATAACGACAATTTCCGCCTCCAGCCTCCTGATGAATGTTCACGGTCTTGACTGGCGATGCTGTCATGTGAAATGGCCTTCTTATCTTTCAAGCTGGATTTCAGTGCTTCAATATCGTCGTCTTCATCGTTACTGGCGGTCGATTTGATTGTTGAGCTGGCAAACTCCACGCGTCGGGCTACGCTTGGACGTGTCAGAGCTTCGCTAGATATAGCGACGGACGATTTCCTTCGCGCAACCAAATATGGACTGGAAGACCCTTCGTCCAAACGGTCGTTGGATGTTCGGCTATCAGCAGTTTTAGGTCTGAGTGTCACCTTAACCGTCGGTGAGTCGGGAGAGTTCAGATGAGCGCTGCTCCTGACCATACTGGTGGCGGAAGAGCGGAGGTCCGTTCTAGATGTTGCTGAGAGTGGCGAATGTGGGGAATGAAGGGAATTTCTGCTGGTTGCAGAGGATCTGGAATTTATTACAAGGGGGTTCAGCTGGCCAGAGCCAAAAGCGCGTCTTTCGCGTGTCGGACGTGGCGCTCTTGATTCCGAAGGCTCCTTAGTGTGAAGCTGGAGCGTCGAGGATGAGGGCTCTGCGTCGGCGGTGGAGTTTGAGTGGGGTACAAGCGCTAGGGATGTAATGGACAAAGTAGTGTGAAGATTGTGACTAGAGACTGCGAGTTGCGGCACGTCTGAGCCAATGTCTAGATCGTAAGCAGAAAATGGAAGGTCGCCGATCGTTGAGACCATACGGGTGAGGTCAGGAATGTCGGTCCGTTGCGTTTCTTCTCCGTCGAGGACCCCATTAGCAGCAGTATCCAACGATGCGGGCCGAAAGTGCTGGAGGTCACTTTCAGTACTTTCTTTCTGTTGGATTTTGGCGCGTCGGTCTTTCATCTGTTCTCTCAGTTTCTTGGCCAGTACATCCTGAGTTCCTTTCTGCTCCCTCTCTTCCTGCATCTTGTCTAATGCCTCCATTATGGCCAAATCACCGCGTGACGCGTGGGAAACTTCGACCTTCAAGTTACTTATGCTCGAGGCCGCCAATCCCTGAATATCAGGCGCTGCTGGACCGGATATTTCAGCTACTTTGATGGAATCTCGACGTATGCCGAGCGAATTGCGCATCAAAGCTGACATGGAACTCCGACGCATGTCTGTGGACGAGCTGCGCGCAGTACCGGCACTTGAAGGCCGGGAACCAGCCATACTGAGAAATCTTTTGGCTCTGGAATCCCGCACCTCTGGCGCGACTTCGGCATCATCAGGTACTTCTACCGCAAAGTATCGCACATCTCCCACGATTTCGGTGTTTGTGAGCGGATTCATAGCGTACAGCCGAAACAGGTACTCGCTATTTTTCCCATATTTGCGGAAAATGACCTTGTTGAGCTGATGAGCGGAATAGTAGAAGAACTTTCCATCCACCGCTTGAACTCTTGCCAAGATGAGCGTTTTGCTCTGTCGCTTGTGATTTCGGATGAGAGTCCCCAAAGTTTCCAACAGGAAGGGTTCCTCGGTGGATAACGGAAGTAAATCACCTTGTACTGAAGATCCCAATAGTGAAATAGACGCTGCTTGATCGCATATCTGCAAGGTTCCTAGCTGCTGAGGGACCGCAACGTCTGGGACAGAACCTGCATATCCTGCGTACATTTCTGACTAGCAATGTGCGGACGAGTTCACACAAGTTCACGCGTTCCGTTCCGATGGATTGAAAAGGGTTATACTCTGGAAATGATTTTGGGCGCCAACTATCTTCAAGAGTCTGCAAACGGCTTTCTTCATTATTTTGGGCACTCCCAAGGTACTCCTTTTCAAGGCTTAGCCTTCTTGAGGGTCAACCCCAGGATCCTTAAATCATTAAACGTGATGAACACAAACATTCAATTTATTCTTTTAAATTCTACGTGAGTTCGAAGATATTAGAAAGTATGTCATGCTCTGTGATGCTCTGCTCCTCATGCTTAAAATGCATTACACAAGCAGCTGGGAGATGTCAACCTTCCGTCTCTTGGATGTGCGGACGGTGGATTCCGATCTCAAGCGCTAACAAAGGGAAGAAGCTGTTTAGGCGAGGGCTTTCGTAAGAGAGATAGAATGGCTATACGAACCTCAATTTCCAGTACAGCCTGCCGAGACAGGACGTCGAGGCCTGACAAGTCATCATCGCGTGTACTGGGTGTTGGCGAAGGCATACCTGATGCGGAACGCCAGTTTTTGCCAGTAACTTTTGTCGTCTTTTTGGTCGCAGATTTACTCGCGGTTCCCAGTGAGAGACTTTGAAGAGACCACATTGATGGAGGTGTGAGGATGCGGGTAGCGTTGTGTTTAAATGTTGAATGGAATAGCTTGTGATATTTGAGCTGAGACGGGACATTGGGAAGGGGCAAAAGTGCATGCGAGTTTGAAAGAGGGAGGTTGGTCACTTGTATACCCTCCACAGCTTCCATAAGAGTTGCGGATGCCGAGGAGCCTGTTGGTGACAGGGTTACTGTACTTGCAGGACTTGGACTAGATGTTTTGGACCTTGGTGAGAAGATTGGCCGCGGTCTTTCGCGTGATGGCGGGGGAGTAACTAGGTCAGGTGCGTCTTTCTGCTTTGCCGCTCGTATGCGCTCCACTGCGTGCAATAAGGCGGCAGATGTAGAAGAACCTGAGTGCCATGAATGCGTTGTGTCCTCAATAATCGGGGCGGACTTTCTCACGCTTGTCTTTCGGTACGTGGGGGATACTTGTCGGGGGTTCGCGGTAATGGGCGACTTTGGGGTCGCAAGAAGCGAGTCATTCTTCCGACCTGCTGCCAAGGCTTCTTCAACCGCATTTTTGAACAGCCGAGACTTGGATCTCGCACATTTTGAAATCAAGTTTGGTTCAAACGGTAAAAGATCGGGTCCTGGGGTCACATACGCGCTGCGAAAGCTTGGTATGAGGAAAAAGTTTTAATCTTTCAAGCTTGGCCTCCATACCAGTCATATCTGCCAAAGAACTGGACCAATACAGAATTTGCATCAGGCGGTCCGCGAAAGGGACGCTTCAGATGGGGTATACAATTCAGATCGACGACCTAAGTACAACTTTAGCCTATATTCATGAAAATCGCATCTTTAAACGTACCTGCGCCGGCCAGAATGGGACTGAACCTACTTTCGCCCATACCAAGTCACCAGAGACGGGATCGTCTTTCCATTCTACATCACTGGATCCAGATGTCTTTGCCTGGGGTTGTGCGTCGTTGCACATGACCATGGCCCTACAGTCGCTGGCTTTTACAATCGTACTCTTCTCTTCTGTTGCGAGTTCTGGATGTGTACGCGTTGTCGGGGAAGATGGCTTTGAAGAATTAGTCCCGAAAATCGTGGCCATCATCAGGCCCGTATTTGCCGCGCGGCACTCAGGCTTCAGGGTTGGACGCGGCCGAGGAGCTCGTCGCTTTGGGATTTTCATCCGGACCTCGTGCTTTGTTTCAGTAATTGTTGGGCGGTGATTTGGGTGGCGATGAGGTTCAGAGCTATTGATATATCTCGGTTCATATAAACGTTGGATGTCGGAAGGGGAGTGGTGATGTCGTCGGGCGCTTCAGCGGGCTACTCCTGGTGAAGATGAATTACTTTTCTTTGTCGTATCTGTTCTGCATTAATCCTATTCACTGCCTCGTCCTTTCGACGACCACAGTCCACCGATGTCCAAAAAAAATGAGTGAGTATGAACCGCTAGGTTTCTTCAAGTGGCGCCTTGTCGGAGTCGGCCGATGTGTAAAATTGGCAATCACGGATGATCCTCCTATTTTGTGCAGGCAAGTCTCCTCAAAAAAGGTAAGACTCCAATATCAACCCTCAGTCGACCCGTAGAGGAACTTGGGAGCTTGCACCTTGGCCCTCACGGACAAAAATTTGCCGCTCCGAACTCACAAATGGGTTTGATGCACCAACGGCGCTCATGATATTGGGTTCATCTACTCGTAGGTCGGACGAGAGTATGGAATGGTTAAACGTAGATCATTTTTTTTATCCTTAAGGCTGTCCGAACTATGCCGTAGGAGCCAAGGAGTCAATGGAAGGAGCTTGGAAATTTAAAGTTTTCATCATCTTGGCCCGCAGAGAGCAATGTTTGGAGATATCCTCAAACCCCCACCAGTCGGATGGTGGGCAGCAGCATCTTATTTGAGTACTTAAGCATCACTCAGCATGATTGGGCAAAAGTGGCATAATTTTCCGTAACAGGAAAGCAGGACGGGGGCAAGCTTTTGCTTGAGAGGCGGAGAGGCAATTGAAGACCTCAGATGTCCATTGTAAAAGTCGAGATCCGCCAGATCTGAAATTTCAAGCTCCGCCCGCAAGCCCCTCCGCGCCACGCAACGCCACGCGAAAACCGTTGAAAAGCTTTTTGGAGGCGGGATCCGTTTTGGAGATCTTTACATATTTTCGGTCGCTTAAACCTCGGTCCCGTAGGGACACTGTCTCGCTTGCGGAATATCGTAAATGGCGCGCACCCAGACGAAGGAATAGTGAGGCTTATAATCTGTCCCGGCTGGAGTTTTCCTGACAGCGGGGCGGTTCGCTTGCTTCAAACATCTTTCAAATATCTGCCGAGATGCATCAATTAGGTAAATAGGAGTGGGCAATACACCAGAGAAGATCTGCTATATACCATGGGAGCGGGAGCTTTTCATCACTCAAGATCTTGCAGAATGGGATTTTATTATCCACCAGACAAAATTGTACAAATACACAATAGAACAGGATATAGGAGGGGTTTCTATTTGCCAGTCGTCTCTGTGTCTTCATCCATAAACTAGAACGCAAAGCAGTGTTAGACGTGTACCAAAAGAAGCAATCCATAGGGAACATGCTTACATCGGGATTCTTTCGCATAACGACAAAGCCTTCCAGAACACTGGCCAACGGCTTGAACTCCTCCGTCGCCAGCTCGGCCCGCTCTGTAAACGCCAAGAGGACTGGCGTAGAATGTGTCTGAAAGCCAGTGATCGTCTTTGGTTTTCCGGCCTGTCCAACGACATCGACTGCCTGGCCAACGCGAACTGTAACAGGGATAGGTTTGAGGTTCTCATCCAGTGACATGAGAAGGCGGGGGTAGGCGGAGATAATCAGGTGGTAAAGGAGGTAATGAGCCCGGCCAAAGATCAGGTTCTTTGAGTCGGTGAAAGCAACCAGGTTCACCAATAACCCGGCGACGGCAACTGGCGACATGAGTTGCCGGTTGGAGTGGAAGGGGTTGATTGTCATGGTTCCCTTGCCCATGTGAACAAGACCTTGAGCAATGCGGACAACGAAAAGATGGTTGGCCTCCTTGTAGTAGTACGTGGCCAGTTGTCGAAGCATTTGAGCCAAACGCGCATTGTTGGTACCGGCGCCGACTAAACCCATGGCAAAGATGGCGTTGATGGCAACGTCGGCATCGTTGTCGTGAGAGTATTTACTCAACACATCGAGAACGTGGACCAAAGGGTTGGATGCACACAAGAGACCCAGAGCAAGAGGCACCGCACGACGAATCACTGGCTCGCCATAGTGCATCTATAGAAAAAATAAATACGACGGAATTTTGTAGCCAATCACTGCCAACTTTACCAGATGGTTAAAGGATCGTAACGCCATTTCTGTGCCAATGTCCTCGCCCATAGCAATCAAAGCAATTCCAATAACAGCAAAGGCCTGGAAGCGGTCGTTTTCCTTTTCAGTGTCAATGTGATCATCGCAGTAGTGCAGCATGCGCTGAATACTCAAAACGTTTCCGGTTCCTGAATTTTATAGAAATAAGCAAAATTGACCACTTCTGAATGTAGCGAGTACATACCTGCATACGCACAAGTGTCCAAGAGAACTTGGAAAGTCTTGGCAAGCGAGTTTTCCATGACTTTCAGTACTTCTAAAGTGGCATCGGCCTCTTGTTGACGGCCTAAAAAGATATGTTGTGAGTTTAATGTACACGAACTCTCAAGGTTCTGCACGTACCTAGGAACAACAAGGCAATACCCAGACCCATAAAGATCGCGTAAGGGTCCTTCAAATCAGCTTCTTCGCGGTCCATCATCAGCGTGTGTACAGCTGTGCTAACAAGCTCCGATCCACCCTGGCCAACGAAAATGAGACCCAAGGACAGAGTTGCCAGAGAGGAGATTTCCATTGATAGATGATGATCGCCAACCAATGGCACAAGCAGATCCATCAAATCCTGTCGAGCTGATCCAGCATATGCCACTCCCAGCCCAACAATTGCAGCAACTCGGAGAATGGTGACTTTGCTGGATACGTACTCCGACAATAAAGCCAAAGCGGGATCAGATTCGTTACGAACGCCAGCGTTGACCAAACCAATAGCGAGAAGAGCACCGGCCTTGATAAAGTCCTCCTGAGAGTAGAGATACTTGTCAATTTGTGTGAGACCAATTTCGACGTCCCATAAAAGGATTAATCCTAGAGATGCGGCAGCACTCATCATGCCATGCTCCTTGTTCTTGTAAATCCACTTGCCATCCTCAGAAGCAGTCATGAGTTTATCTGCACCGAAACCAGCGTTGACAAATGCATTCACAAAGGTGGCCGCAAGATTTTGTTTAGCGGAATCAACGTTGCCTCCACCAAAACCGGGCCGCTCCTTCTCCAAATGACTCTTGTAGATATCCTCTGGAATTTTAGGGTCCATCACATCCAAATCTCGTCCAAGGGCTAGGAAGTTCTCGGAAAGACGCGTATTATTCAAAATGTCTTGAATCTCTTCGTCCTCGGTCGGGATATCAATTTGTTGACGCGCCAACATGAATGCAAGCTGCTTCTTCATGAGGAGATCGGGGCAATCATTAAAGTCGTCGCGAATCATTTGGTGGTCATTCATACGCATGGAAACTTGCAATGCTTGTGGAAACTGCTCCTGTTGTCTGTAAATGGTGTGCGCGGTTCTCAAACAGGCAATATCATCGGGTGGCGCAACGTACTGAACACAGCTAAGAAGGTACAGGCATACTCGTGAGTATGTGTCCTTGTCTACAAACTTTGGCAAGGTGTCCAGCGATTCCATTTCGAGCATCAGATCGACAGCATCAGCCTCTGCGTTGTGCTTTAGCAAAAAGGGCACAATTTCCTGCGCCAGGTTATTGGCATGTGTGGTATCCTCTTCCTTTTCACTGAGATCGTTGTACTCGGAAATCAACTCTGCCGCAAGATGACGGACGTATTCGTGGCCCCAAAGTCCTGCTGGTTCTGATGCACCGAGCAATCGATAACGCAGACTGTCCCTCTTGCCCTCCTCTGCATATGTCATTGACAGAACGGAAAGGATGTCCGCGAAGAATTTCTACAACACGTCTTAGTATTTTTCCTGTTTTGCAAAAACAATTCGTTGCACCTTCACATCCGATTGTGGCCATTTTTCGTACAATTCCACCAAAGTTGTGTAATGAGGACGAAGGAACTTCAGTGGTTTGGGGACTGAAGTCATGGAGGAAGTCGCTGTTCGAATGAGAGTTCGTAAGCTCTCCAGAGCAGACTTGTAAAGACTCGTATTTGACTCCTAGCAGACAACATTGTTTGAGTACAATGTCAATTATCAACGATCAGCAAGACAATGATAATACCTTCAAGCGCTCTACAAGCATTTCCAATTCTTCCTTCAGCTGACGGTCCTCCTCCGACTGAAAGCACGCAACAAGAATGGAGACAGTTAGGTTTCGTGATCCATGTATGCGCGCGGAGATTGGCGCAACTAAAAACGAAACCTTCCACCCACCAGCTCCTCTTCTTCCTCTGGCTTCTTCTTGGCATCTTCTGCAGTCTCTGTCTTTGATTTTTCTTCGCCCTCCTTTACCGGCTGCTTGTTCTTCTCGTCTACAGGCGCGTCCGTCGCCTTCTTGACCGTGTCGTTTGCCATGGTGATCTTGGGTTCTCAAGCACGTTGACAGAGTATTTTTGACCTGCTTTAAGCAAGGCGGTGAAAGTAAGTGTTGCTCGAAGTTGCAGCTGGAGTTTCTGGGAGTGTGTGCTTTTGGGATCGTCGCTGGATGACTCTACTTCGTGTTGTGTCAAGCATTTCTCGGCCGAGAGCTCGCAACTGGCAGTCGTAGCCCGCACGTGACTGGCACAGTATCCGCGCCACATTGTCACTGGTGGAATAGACGCGTTTTCTGCGCAGCATGGGACGTTTTCGCGAAACAAAATGTTATCTGTACGGCAATAAATACAAGAGTAGACACAACCAGAGCAACGCAACGACGAGGCGGTCATAGTGTCAGCAATCCAACGATTCGTCGTACCAAGGTGGTTTAAGATGTCAAAGCGTCAGAGGTGGGGAGAGGGCGGGCACATCTGAGCAAACGAGATGATTAATATACCGGACCAAATGAGAACTCGACTTTCTTATCCGCTTACCATGGAAGAGAAGGGGGGGTGTTTGTACTGCTTTTTTGGCGAAGGAGGATTTTCGACAAATCCAGCTTTATAACGTTGGCAGCATTTGATGTAGTCGCGCTTGACGGCCGCAACTTTCGGATGCCTTCCTCCAGAATGCTCGCAATCGCAGCACTCCCTTCCCCAGCTTCACGTGCCTCATCCAGCGGTGTCTTGCCCCATCGATCCCTAGGTTCCAAGCGAACTTCTGTCCAAGAAGGAGGGGTTGTATGCGATGATTCCGAATCGGCATCAGTACGGACAGGTGTTGGAGATGACGGGCGATGCCACATGGCAGGTACAGAGCTGGGGGATACTGGCGGGCTATCTTGAACCGAAGAGGGCCCTGAATGATTGCCGCGCTGCTCTTGATAAAGCTTGACAGCCTTGTCGACCAAAAGCTCGACCATTTCAGTGTTTCGCGCCTGCACCGCCTATCGCACATAGGTCAGCTCACACTGTAAAGCATGAAACTTCTGATGTGAAACACAGATCGCACCATATGAAGTGGAGTTCGTCCATCTTGAAAAGACCGATTGAGATCGGCGCCGGCATCGGCGAGTAATTGAACCGCACCAAAATCGCCCTTAAGTATGCCACTGGCGACAGAAGCCAATCAGGTCTTGCTCGGTGAATCATAAATCATAGCGTACTGAACCCACCGAATCAGCTTGTACGTAGCCTCTTCCAGCTCTTCTTCCGAAAAGTGGGCTCCTGCTTGTCTCAGCAGTGTGATACTTTCCTTTCGCCGACATCGAACAGCATCCCATAAAGGGGAGTGTCCGAATCGATCGCGCAGATGAACGTTCGCTCCTTGTAAAAGCAAGAAACGAACAGTTTCAGGTTGTTCCTCTCCAGCGGCAATATGCAAAGGTGTCTATGGTTTTCAATTAGAACATGCAAAACAGTCATACGACCTAATAACTTACTCGTCCGTCATAATCACCAATATTGATCAGTGGCCGATACTCCTCCGTTGTCAGTTGTAGACCATCAATGTCACCCACCCTCGCTGATTGGCACATCAGCATAGGGATCATGACCCTTTCCATACCAATTGTGGTCTCGACTGCAGTAACTTCCTCCTTATCGCTCGGACCGCCGATAGGGGTTGTGACAGCACCAGCTTTCCCCAACAAGGCCATGACTGAGCCGACAAGACCCGGCAAGCCTTGCTGGTACGTGAACCGTTGCCTCCGGGATGGAACTGTTAGCTCTCCGCGTAGACTTCGACGAATGAGATTTCGACACTGGTTGGGTTCATAACCCTTACCGAGGAGATAACTCAGTTTGGTCAATGCACACTGCCATAATAAGTCAATAGAGCTTTTAACAAGAACAGACAGTCGGGCAAACCTCAGGGGTCATGTCTGAGCCAGGGACAACGCCAACTTTGAGAAGTGCCTTTCCGGTCGCATAAAGATCTGTGACAAGCCCGCGCTTGCACTATGTAACACTTATTAGTTGCCCTCTCATTAAATCTTATATGCATCAGATGTACCTGCGTGCTGCCGAAAGGGGTCAGGACACGAGCGCAAAACAACAACAAACGTTACTCACCAGTTCACAACCACAATACCCCGATCACTGGCATCCTTCAACGCGGCTAAAATATCTGGTCGATTATTCGGTGCATTTCCCGATCCGTATCTGGAAGGACAGACATGAGTTTTCTTACATGAGATATACTGCTCTGATGACATACGTTTCCAAAACTACCCCACGGATAGGTGGGGCTAAAAAAGCTCTCACCGTTGCTTCGGTAATGCCGGGGAACAGTCGTAGTGTGGCTACTGAGCTGTCCATGGTTTTGTGAGCGGAGAATTTGGCGATGGTCATTGGCCGCAATACATCCATCCAAGAAACATCTATAAAAGGCAAATGCTTTAGAAGGCATTCCTCGCGTGCTCGATATAAGCACGGCATACCGATATTGATGCCAACAGACACTAGCGGTCTCAGATTTGGAGAGTCGAAAGCATTAAAGTCGACGGCATCCACTTTCGACGATCGATTTCCGCGATATAGCTTGTTGTTGAAGAACAAGCCAACTTCGGGAATGACGAAATGTCCTGTGATCATTGGTTTAGCGACAGCCTTCACTGAATTTTCAATCAAATGAACGCACCAGCTATCGTCAGTGCTCCCAACAAGTTGTCAACCGCGTCGTTTCTAACTTCTGCCAATGGTACCTACATAATCATTTATATCATGCATGATTGAGAGCGGTAAGGACACCGTACCTGAGATCCACTCAGAATGACCGTCTTACCCAAATCCTCAAGCATAAAACTGAGAGCACTAGCCGTGAAAGCCATCGTGTCGGTTCCGTGCAGAACAATAAACGCGTCGAAAAGCATGTAATTGACCTCAATATCGGTTGCAATCTTCACCCAGTCCGTCATGGCTGAGGGAATGAAGCTGGGTCAGAAATAACTGATCACTAGACTTCCACTGATAACACTTACTCATGTTGGAAGAGTCCATCAAAGGGTCATATTCCAGAATAGAGTATCGAATTCGCTTCCCATACAGCGATGGCGGGGTTATCAGTGCGGGTTTTCGTACTCTTACGATCGGGGTACCCCCAATCTCGGTGAATTTACTTTTCCCACGCACGCTACGCTTTGAATCGGGCAACCGCAGCGGTATATTGACGGCATTTGTCAATGGAAAGTGATTGGCATCGCTGTCATCATGTGCCCCTTGGGCAAGCTGGTCGGCGAAACCAGTGGGGTCGTGAAACCGTGTCATTTTGGCAAGAGTTTGCGATAGATATCCCGCTACCGGAAGATACCCTGGGGTGCGAGTTGCGGCGGCATCAGATACATTTCCCCAGAGAAAATAAACAAATGTCACATACCATGCTCAGGGGTGTTTTTCATTCCGATAGTGCCTGGATGCAGCCGCCAAATGTTAGCTAGAAGGGCAGGGAAAATGATATTCGAATCATTCACGAACCTCCTGTGTAAAGTACCAGTACTCGCGAGATATCCGCCGATATCATGTCGTCGGCCACTTCCGCCGACACGACAGCATTGACCGCATCGTTAACAAAGACATGATGAACAGCTTCTGGAGGTATCTCTGCCATTGTGAAAATGCGTTTCCGACGAGCGTGTATCGATACCTATCAGGGCAAAAGTTTCGCAAGTGGAAAACACCTTTCAGCGACCGAGCACTTTGTCACACTCCGCTGGCGGATACGATTAACCCTTTTGTGGCCAAATGAGCTCCGGGCTCAGAGAGCAGAGACTCCGAGAGATTCGGCGAGATTTCGAACGTTGTGAACTTGAAGTAAAGAATCAAGACTTTTGATCCCGAACAACCATGAGCGCCGCGGCTGCTCGGCAGCCAATTGCTCTTCTCCATCACGCGCACATCTCGGGTGGATCTGCCTTCTCATTACTGGGCGGCGACGATGGATCCACTCCAGTAACAGACCCTCGCGAAGCGACCGCTGCTATGCTCAAGGACCCACATGACGAAGGCAAAGAACTCCGATTTGATATAACGGCACCTTCAGGATTCAAAGAGTATGATCTGCGTACGATCCTGCTATTCTACCTATCCCGCGATGCGCCTTTTGGAGACTACTTGAAGGCGGTCAGCGCTGATGCCCAGTCCGTGAATTTTATGGACCGAAAGGAGCTGTTGACATTATTGGAAAACAAGACATCATCGGTTGGAAAAGAACAGGCAGCGGGGGCTGCTAAGCGGCCATTGCAGGAGGATAGTAAGGCCGATGACAGTGCGAAACGACCAAAGCTGGTGTTGAGTGCCAAGGTAACGGCAAGAAGCTCGGGAGTGCAAGGGACCAACCTAACTTTATTGGGTTTTCTTGATAGGACATTGAATTGGCAAAAAACATTTGTGCTCGGGAGCGAACATTGACTGATTATACCACATGCCTTTCACTAAATTCTGCCACCAAGGTTTGATTGTGCTCCTCGGCGTGTCCATGGGGCCCATCTGAATTACGACAAATAGAATTTTGCTGCCATCCTCGACATGACTAGGAAGCAATTTGCCGACAGACCCAAAAAGCCTCAACCCGCTCCATCCTCACAACAAAGGAGTGGTGGTAGGTTGCCGCAACGTCTTGAACCTGACGCTTACTAAAGATGTATACTCAATAGCACCGAATCCAGCTCGTGATGCTCGTGCTGATCCCCGAGCTCGTCCATCCTCAGCGAGTCGACCAAATCCGGAGCGGCCACGTCCTGGAGGTGCAGGTAACAACTAATTTTGTGCTGTTGCGGACCCACGCGAAATCTCACCATGCTTCCCTCGTCCCAGATGCACGTATACCCATTATTATAGTTCCTTCTGTCCCAACAGCCAAGCTCACATTATGGAACGCAAAACAATTTTTTGGAGAGTCCACGTACGTTTATTCAATCACTTATACGCAGATTCTATTTGTTCTGACAGAGGGTCCACAGTTATGTACGCACTGAGCAATTTGTTGAAGCTGGGCAACCAAAACCCCCAAAAGTCGTCTTTGAGCGCAAGCTGTCACCAAATCATCCTGGTGGTCCAAATTTTCCGAAAATATATCATGTTGTTGACTCACCAGACTCGCTGAAACCTGAGGATTGGTAAGTAAATTCGGTCCTGGTTCATGCTCAGATACTAATTGCCGGGCAGGTATCGTGTTGTGGCAGCATTTGTTACGGGGCAAGGATGGCAGTTCACCCGATGGAAGTATAAGGACCCAGTTGTGCTCTTTTCCAAACGTGAGCAGCCACCTTCTGGCCACATCGACAAAGAAATGATACTAACAAAGGTGCTAGTGCGCGGATTTTGTCTCAAGTACGTGGACGAGCCGGCGCCTGGAGACGTGAATAACTGGGCGGTTACCAAGCTTGATGTAAATTTATTCTTTTCCGTGTCATTCCCAAATATCTTTCTCACCATGCATGCCACCAGATACATCGAAGCTTGCGGCATAACGATTGGCAAGCAATCAACAAGTTTTGGGAGCAGGTTGATAAGTTTATACTGAGAGAAAAGAAACGACAGTTCATGGATTGAATATATCTGCGTATCTTCTGCTGCGTAATTCGACCTTTTGCAATACCTTCCTCAATTCTTTTATCGATATCGAAACCGCCAGCCATACACAACTTCAAATTTGAAAGTAAGGGCACAGCAAGGGGAAGATCCCATTGACATTTGAATCTACACGTTCTATATGACAACGAACAATGGCTACACCTCCGAGAACAACTTATCTACGTCTTTACTAGCTTCAAAAACCTAGCATCTACCTTTTACTACCTCCTACCGGCGTGTTTTCAACAAGCTTTGCCATGTTTCAAACATGATCACTGGATCCGATAGATCAAACCTGTGCACAGATTTGGGTGGGTTGGTGGCATCGTTAAAAGTTGTGAATACCACGGGTTTCTCGGGGGGTAACGAGGCGGCCAGAATGATGGATGGTGGATGTGATTTCGGGTTCTGATATTGCACTTTCATGGTCATCGAGGGTTTTGCTGTTAGCGGGCGGGGTGTGCGGGTTGTGCTAGAGGGAGCGGGCAATGGGCGCTGCAGATTGGAGCTGCTCTCAGACTTTTGCAAGGAGGCTGTCCGTATGTTTGAGTTCATGCCCGTGTAAGAGGCAATATCAAACCACAAAGTAACCGCCGGAGGAAGCTGAACCTGGCCGGGAGTTACGACGACCGGCGGCATTTCTGCTACTGAGTTACTGCGTTGTACTCCCATGGGCTGCATCATAAAGCTCTGACGGCGCGCTGCTGGGCCCGCTGTGCCGACTGCTCGACGTCCTGCGCCGGGAACCATACCCCTACTGCTCGCGACTGCGGCGGCTGCTTGAGCTAGTTGTTGTTGTCGGGCAGCGTCGGCTTGAGCTTGAGCAATCTGAATCAGATTGGCGTGTAGTACGTGTGCTGGGATTACCATTCCTGGTCGCAATAGTGTTGTGTAAGGAAGTGTAAATGAGGTCTTGGAGTCTGATGGGGCGGCATTTTCCGAAGTAGGGCCTGGTTGGGTTGTATCATTGGTGATATTGGAGAACGGAGGCCTGGTGCTTATTTTGCCGGGCAATTTGTATCCCACCACCTCTTCAAAACACGATTCAATCGCTGCCATCGGATTAGCTCTTCCTCGCCGCTCAAGAGATGGCGGCTCCTCGTTGTTGTTCCTCTTTGGAACCGGGGCGGTCGTTGTCGAAGCTGCTGCCGGTCGTATGACAGGTCCTCTCCCCTCACGTTCAGTTGTGCTAGCTTCCCCGCCAGCATTCTCTGCAGTGCCCGTCCCAGTTTTCAGTTCTTCGTCTGCGAGCAACGCGTCTGCAGACTTTTCTACTCCGCCAGTGCCCGCCATGTCCTTATTCTCTACCAGCACCACAACATCACTGGCGTCCACTGCCCCACCACACATCTGGCCGGCAATCATATCACGCATGATGCGATGTATGGTCCAAGACTTTTGAACGAGGACAAATGCATCCTGATGCTCCCAATCTGCTTGGCGTAGCCGCAGGATCACGGAGCGATGTTCAGACCGGTCCTTTAGCGCTACTCGCGTTTGGTTAGCGATTTGGCCGAATGCGGCTGGGTCATTGGGAAATGCCGGGCGCCAGGTAGGAGGAGTCCAGGTGCTGTAGTCATAGAAGGGAGGAACAACGATTGCTGCTTTTTTGGGTTTGCCCTTCTTGGATCCCTTCCGTTTTCCTGGCATGTTTGACTCCCACCACCAGCACCTCTCTGACAATAAGGTCTTGCTCGCTTTCTCTCGACCTTGTGACGTGATAAACAAGCAAAGGAAGTCCGCGAAGCTCTATTTTGGGGACAACTTTCCTTGTCGCCATTAACTTAACCGTAAATGCCGTTTGGTACTGGGAACGCGGCGGCGGAGCTTTTTGAAATCCTGCTTACCCAAGGGTTCAAAGCCACGCTGAGCCACTTGCTCGGAGCTGGCGAGCCGAGTCGAGATAATAGTCTTTTCCTTTTCGCGGTAAAAGCCTCGAAATCCGCTCCTTTAAACGACGCGAAATCTCTTTGTTCAGCAGCACTCCGTAGTAGAAGCAAGTTTCGCAACTGGGCTCATCGTTCATCGGCCCCAAGGATCGCCGCGCAAAAGCAGGACCAAAGCAGATCAGCAATTGGGTTTTGTTTGTAATTAGAGCATTGGTTCAAGGCGGGCAATATGAGACGTAGCCGGGTCCACGACCTTCTTTTGTCACCTCATCGGGGATCAGGAACCTCGGCCAATGATGCCGCTACCACCACTCCATCTGGAAGTATCAGTTCACCCTCCAATGGACAATCAGAGGCTGCAGGCAGGAGTAGTACAGTAGCTCCGTCGACAAGTTTACCTTTACTGAGTGAAAGCAGTTTGCCCACCCGCTCGCTAAGTGCCAGCAGAAACACTCCTATTCCTTTGTCGCCTGGGGATTCCGCGCATCAGCTTGAGTTTACAGTCATTACCTCAAAAGGGCAGGTGCAAGTGACAGTCCTAGATAATGTTAATGCAACAGCGTTGTTGGCCGCCGCATCCGTGGTCGTTGGGGATCATGTTGAGCTCGTTCAGGCAAAGACGTTGAGTGGCGGACCCATCTTTGGTCATGAGTCAGTTGCAAGTGTTCATCGGAAAGACCATGTAAGGCTCTCGTTGGTTGTTCCACCTTCATGCTATTTGCTAAAACATTTCCGCGTAGGTGATACTAGCCTTACTTCCAAATGAAGTGCAGAATGTTCCAAAGCCGTTTAAACGAGCATTCGAGGCTCCTGCTACTCCTATTTTACCTTCCACGCGTGCACCCCTTCCGCCTCTGGATGATGACGCCGAAGAGGAGCTGGCTCCGGTTTCGGATGTGCCGAAGGCAAGTGTAGGGCGGCTAGGTCGGCGGACTGCTGTTATAAGGAAAAACACTTCCGAGAGAGCCGAGTTGAGACGAACAAATACGGGAGGGTCCACGGACAGTGTGCAAAGTGGTGGGTCGGTAGGGGACTTGGTTAGTGAAAATGCAAGTAGCCCGTTGGCCAACGCGGCGAGAAACCATGGGTCATCAGACGTTCAAACTCCTTTCATTGAAGTTCCCGTTATTTCCGAAAGTGGCCCCCCAAGTCAATCTGAACTTGCCCCCGCTGGCCCACCTCCGCCCCCGCCCGCACCTCCACAGCCGTCATTAGTGAGGGCTAGCGCACCACCTCCAGCTCCCCCACCACCACCACCCCCTTCAACTAGTTCATCTGCAGGAGGGCCACCCCCACCACCTCCCCCGCCTCCATTTGTGCGCGGTGGTCCTCCCCCACCACCTCCCCCACCCCCATTTGTTCGCGGTGGCCCCCCACCACCACCACCACCTCCGCCAATGATGGGTGGTCCTCCCCCGCCACCTCCCCCACCTCCATTTGTTCGCGGTGGCCCCCCACCACCACCACCACCTCCGCCAATGATGGGTGGTCCTCCCCCGCCACCTCCCCCACCTCCATTTGTTCGCAGTGGTCCTCCCCCTCCCCCACCACCTCCGCCAATGATGGGTGGTCCTCCCCCACCACCACCCCTTCCGCCAGGAATGGGTGGTCCCCCACCACCACCACCGCCCCCGCCGGCAGGTGGCACCCCGGCAGCAGCAGCGGAACCAGTAGATGCACAATCTGCATTTTTGGCCGAGCTCCGCGATCCCAACCGGCGCCGAAAGCTTCGAAAAATCCAGACTCCCGCCGCCGCACCCAAAGTAGAAGTTCCAGCCGTGAAAGCCGGTCCTACCGAGGAAGAGATCGAAATGGAGAAGAATGAACTATTTATCGAGGTATGGATCCCTTCTTTTTTGGAGTTTGTGAAATATGATATTAATATGCTCGTGTTTAGCTGCTTGGGTTTATGGAAGCGCCTGGAGGCAACATTGAAGAGTTGGCCGAAAAGTGTAAAACGATTACCAACACGTCCCGCGGGTTCATTTTTACCCTGCTGCGCAGAGGCTGGCTTATCGGTTATCGTCTCCTGGACGATCTGCCTACCAAGCCTGCTAAACCTTTGGAGGTATGGCCTGGCCGAGAATGGACGTCGGCAGTGGATCTCCCTGATACCAAGTCGACCGACCTAGTCGATTCAGAGGGCGAATCGCGTATTCTGACTACTGTTCACATGTATCGGTTTGACGACAAAGTCAAGCAGCACGTTATGGACAAGGTGGCATTGACGATTGGTCCCCGATTCCCGATGCAACCGCCTGCCTTCAATGAGCCGGAGCCAGCCAAGGACAATTCACTCAAAACGCGGCAGGCTTGGGAACGATGGCACCAAAACCGACTCAAGTATGAGCAAAGTGACTTTCCCCAATATCAACTGATTTATACCAAGCTGATGGCGACTGACGCGACATTGGTTTCGGCTCATGCACAACTGGTGGAAACGATTGCTGATATTCGCAACATGGGCGATGCGCTGCGTACCGTGTTTGAGGGGACGTCAGTTTGGGAGCTTCGACGGGTGGTACAGGGCATTCCGACACGGATCAAGGAAGTTAAACGGCAGTTTGAGTTGGCGAGTGGAATCATCATTCGGGATGAGGGTGTCAAATTGACACCTGAGTTTTTGGCGCGCTCCATAGAAAGCAATAGTCCAAAGGAGGACCGTCACAAAAGTACTACGGTGCTGGCAAGTGCTGCAGAAGCGCCCTCTGCACCGCCGTCTACGTTGTCGACCGGCTCCATTGCCCAGACTCTGGACGTGCCTGCCCCAACCCCCATGCCCAAATCCCCGAACCTCTCACCCGCGCGACATGCATCGCCGGTGCCGCCAGCCGATGCTTCCTTGGTCGGCGAGTCTCCTAAGCGAGTCTCCATTGCCACATCGACGACCAATTCATCCACTTCACCCACCCGGCCAGCGCGCCCAACTTCCCTTCCGCCGCCCGTAGTGTCCATGAAGGAGCTTGATGTCGACGACGCGGTATCAAAGATTTTGAAACGCAAGCCCACCGCATTGAAAGTCGACGGTATACCCGCTGATCTCTTGATTAGCATGCTGAGGACGTCCAAGGTCCGGCCGACGTTTTCACGGTCGGGAGAAGTCAAACGCGCCCCTACTGTATAGGACTTTTGGACTTTGCATCTGAGACATTTTCCCCAATTCATACATCTATTTCCTTTCTCTGCATATTGTACATCTTCCTAATGTTTCTAATTTTCCCATGACTAGCGCCAACTTTTTCCAAATGTGCGAGGCTGGGTCGTGGCTTGAAGCCGTGACGTGTAGCAAATCCAAAGCGAAAGTCCCCAGTCCATCGTCTTTCAAATTCCATCTCCATTAGATCAGATCAGACAAAGACCCTCCGTACTTTTACCAACCCAGACTGCAAAAAGATGGTCCACCTTGATGATCCCCGTGTTGTGAACGCCCTGGTTTCGACGGCCGTGACCTCTGCCGGCTTGTTTACCGGCGCTGCTCTGTACGTTTCCGCCGTTGAACACCCTTCCCGCTATGCCTCTACTGCCGAGGCCTCTCGCCGCCAGTTTCAGGTACATTTTGTTGCTTTGATCTCTCGTACAAGGATCATTCCCTGATGCATTGATTGTGATAGCACTCTTACCCCCGTGCGGCCCGTCTCCAAGCTGCATTGGCCACGATCGCTACCGGCTCGAGCTTGGCTCTCGGTCTGGCCACCAAGGCTCACCGCTTTTACGTTGCCGCCGCTGCTTTTGCCTTTATCCCTGCATACACGTTCGCCGTGATCATGCCCGTCAACAAGCGATTGCTTACCACCACTGATGCCCTCACGGGCGAGACCACCTGGACCTTGTTCAGGAACTGGAACGTTATGCACTGGGTCCGTGTTGCCGCTGCTACCATTGGATTCGGTGCCTTGGTCTGGCCTGCTCGTTACATCTCTT
Organism: Phlyctochytrium arcticum; assembly: GCA_025602905.1. Taxonomy (NCBI): domain Eukaryota; kingdom Fungi; phylum Chytridiomycota; class Chytridiomycetes; order Chytridiales; family Chytridiaceae; genus Phlyctochytrium; species Phlyctochytrium arcticum. The sequence continues at coordinate 433,153 of JAHLKI010000012.1, read as the reverse complement.
AAGAGAGTTTTCTGACTACGCAGCTTATAAGCTGAGCCCCAATCCCAAGGCCCCCTCTGATGCGTTTTTCACTTGGGTTGTCGCTTGCTATACATGTATTTCTACTCCATATCTCTAGCACAGATGTCTATCCCAATAACGTTCGTTCATTTCGCCGACGGCTGCTGCGCAAATGGCAATGACATTCTGTTAAGAATTATGGTTCGTAGAAGTGTATTGATAATCGGTCAAGTGTAAAATAAACAGGGGAGCATCATAGCACAAGTTATATATGAGGAAGTTTGCCTTGCAGTGGAATCTTAACACATTCAGCCCGACACGTGACACTATAATTGGCCGTTGCATCGCCGCTAACTAGGAACTCTCCGCTTGGGACGATGTGGAGGACATTATAGACGATGCTGCATAACAAATCTCTACAACTTTAAAGATCAAATCGTAACACTAGCAATGCCTGGGACTGCGGCCCTCATTGGCTCGACGCTGGAGCGCTTGCAGGCCGAGGCCGTGCGCACCAAGGAGCTGCGCGAAGCGGTTGAGGCTGCCACGGCCCGTCTGCAAACTGAGAAGGACAACCCGAACATTAGGTACGTGGGCAAGCAGCACAACATGTGTAGTGCCTCCAACACCTTTCCTTTCCGTGAGACTTGTTATTCTGACTCGACCACGGATCTATAGCGCGGACAACTACTGGAAACCGTTCAAGATCGCCTGTCACTATAGCCAGCCGCCTCGCGCACGCGAAGTTGCCTTGGACTGTCTCCAAAAGCTTATTGCCCATAATGCATTACGGGGCGCCCTTCCACTTTCTTCACAAGCATCAGAAGTCACAGACTTGCCATCTACCCCAGCCCGGACCCCACTTACACCAGGAAATGATCTGTCCCAACTGGATACATCCTCGCCTGTGCCGAGCTCGTCAGCATCCCTGGCAGAGCCCACAACATCAAAAGATGCGCCCACGAATGATGATGATGCTGATGTGCCACCAGCCACGGAAGAGAATGGTTCTGCTGGTGAGGATCCCGACGCAAAACGTTCGGAAGAGGCTGCGGCCCCTGCATTTACCCCTCGTAGTACATCTCTCCTCCCAGCCAAACCCAGCGACACTGCCCATTACCCTCCCAATCCTTTCCTCATTGATGAAATCATCCATACCGTATGTACCTCCTTCTCAGTCGCACCGAGCGATGAAACTGTACAGTTGCAAGTCTTGAAAGTTTTACTGACTGCCGTTACATCAACCGCGTGCGAAGTTCATGAAGTGTCACTGCTCAAAGTCATACAAACGTGCTTCAACATTCACCTTCACTCAAGAACGCAGGTCAATCAAATGACTGCAAAAGCATCCTTGACTCAAATGGTCAATTTGATTTTCTCGCGAATGGAGCGCTACGCAGAAGTTCTCGCTCGGGGCTTGGAGACGGGATCTATGGCTGAAATAGAAAACTTGACTGGCATGAGTCCTGCTGGACCGGAGCCACAGAAATTGGTTATGAAGAAGGATGCTGAGACCAGAGCCGATGACGTTTTACCGCAAGACGAGTCTGTAGAATCTGGTCCCATAAGCTCAACTGAGGATGAAGTACCAATGGCGGCAGTAAATGATAGTCCGATCGCGGAGGCTGCCGAGAAGAGCGTAGCTCCGGAAACTGTTGATGCCTCTAACAGTAAGGAAGAAAGTCGTAAGAGTGTCTCGGACGCTGCCTCAAATCCAGATATCAACGACTCGTCGAAAGTAGTAGACGGCTTGGAGTCAACAGATACACAACCCTCCGTTGATGCCACGCACGAAGTTGATCAAGTACCCGGCAATGAGACGTCCAATCCACTCTCAATTGATACCAATTTGGATTCTGACAAAGACGATCAAGCTGCTCAAACCAATGGACACGCAGTTGCTGCATCGCCTCATATCAATCCAGCCTCCCCCGAACACCAACCCATATCTGCATCTCCTCAGTCAAAAAACAACATGTACGACCCAACCATCGCGTTTTACAATGAAATTTTGCGGAAAGATGTTTTCCTCGTTTTTCGACTACTGTGCCGCCTATCGCTCACCTCGGAAGGGTCACTTAATGCTGCCGCCACCACTTTTAGTGCAGCACACATGCAAGAAGTAGCCTCGCAACCCATGGATGAAATATCTCCACAATCTACCAAGGCCCGGCAACTTGCGCTCGAATTGATCATGTCAGTTCTAAACAATTGCGGAACAGTTTTCCAATCGGACGATCTGTATATCAATGTGATTCGTCAAAATCTATGTATGTCCATTTCTAGAAATGGTACTACAACCGATCCGACGCTTTTCGAGTTGAGTTTATCCATTTTCTTGATGGTCACTCGGTTCTATCGATCAAAGCTTAAGACTGAAATTGAAGTGCTGCTCAATACCATATACTTGCATATTCTGGAGATGGGCAACTCGACCTACACCCAAAAACGATTGGTTTTGCAGGCACTGCTCAAGATTTGTGAGAATCCTCAAACGTTGGCCGACATTTACTTGAATTACGATTGCGACATGGCGATGGTTTCCCTCTTTGAACGAATCGTCAATGTCTGTAGCCGAGTAGCTCAGGGCCGTGATGCCAATAGCGTCCCGGCATCAAGTGGATTTATGGGTCTAGCTGCCAGCGCTGCCGGCTTTGATTCCAAGGAGCAGCAGCAGAAGGTACAGGAGCGACGGATGCGTCTTCGCGGCCTGTGTTGCTTGGTTGCGCTATGTTCATCACTGACCGAATGGAGTAAAGAGGTTGCACCTAATCTGCCTCAAACGAGTCTTCGACCGCGGAAAAGTGGAGAAATATCCCGCTTTTCTACCTCAAGTCGCGATGGAGAGGGTCGGTCGCGGGCGTCCGAGTCTGAAAGTCGCGGTACGGATGGTATGTTGGCGCCTCCGAAGGCTATTGATGGATCAGCTCCCCCTGCCCATACTGCCAACAGCACCGGTAGTACCAATACGGCAAAGAGCTTTTTGGATGCCCTTGCGCCAACCAGTCAAGCTAATCCGAAACTTATATACAAACACCCACTGTATTCTGTCTCCATGGAGCATGCACCCCATGGATCTGTGAATGGCAGCACGGGCTCGCTTCACAATCTAAACCCCATCTCGCCGGACGATGATTCTTTGCAGCTTGAGAATGTTACGTCGCGCAAGCAACTCATGCGTAAGGATGTTCGGATTTTTAACATGAAGCCCAAAGATGGTATCAAAGCTTTCATCAAGCACGATTTTGTCGAGGATAATGCGGAAGCCATTGCCCGCTTCCTTCGGGTTACCGATGGATTAACCAAAGCCGCTATCGGCGAGTATCTGGGAGAGGGCAATGCATTTAATATCGAAGTCATGCATGAGTTTATCGACCAATTCGACTTTGCGCAAACGGCCTTTGTGGATGCCTTGCGTGCCTTCTTGCAAACTTTCCGATTGCCGGGTGAGGCCCAAAAAATTGATCGAATCATGGAGAAGTTTGCGGATCGGTACTATGAGACAAACCCGGAAGTCTTTGTTCGAGCTGACGCCGCATATACCCTGGCATTCTCTGTCATCATGCTCAACACAGATCAGCATTCGCCAACGATTAAGGTCCGCATGGACAAGGCGGCGTTCTTGAAGAACAATCGGGGAATCAACGACGGAACCGATTTCCCTGATGATTTCCTGGGCGCCATTTTTGATGAAGTCTCCAACAATGAGATTGTGATGGAGGAGGAGCAAGCTGGGAAGCTGGCTCAGATGGCGATCGGATGGGGAGCCGGTGACCTGAATGACCAACAACGGATGGAATTATTCCGCAAGGAGATTCAGCAGGTGCAGAAAAAGAGTCAGCAACTCATTCAGAATGCCTCCAGGATTGTTGCCCCGTTCCGAACAGCTACCAATGCTGATTTGGCGCGACCCATGTTTGGCATGGCTTCATGGCCACTCATGGCTGTTTTTAGTTTAGCCTTTGAGGCCGCTCAGGATGACGACGAGAATGCCGATGCAACGGCGGAAGTGAATCGAGGGGAACCACGACCGGCTGATTTGTGTTTAGAGGGTTTCGCAGCGTCTATTCGGCTTGCTAGTATATTCCGGATGGAGACTGAGCGCGATGCGTTTGTGACTTCGCTCAATAAGCTAACCGGTCTGTCACACATTCAACACATTCGACCCAAAAACATCAAAGCCATCAAGACGCTCATTATGATTGCCAATGTCTTGAGCGAATACTTGGAATCTAGTTGGATGCAAGTATTGAAATCAATCTCTCATCTCGAGCGGCTACAGCTCATCGCCAATCGAGACTCATTTGACGAGGCGGCTCGTCCGAGTGCAGACAAGGACCGGGCGGGTGCAAACACGTCAGATAGTGATTTGACGCTATCTGGGGCACCCAAGGGGACCATAACTCGCTCCAACACATACAAGACAATCGAAGACTTGACTGCGACCTCTCGACCGAACCCAGCTGTGGAAAAGCTTATTGCAGAATTCCATAGCCAGGCAACAGTGGTGGCAGTAGATCGTATTTTCACCAACACCTTAAACCTTTCTGCGACGGCCATCATCCACTTTTTCAAATGTTTGTGCCATGTCTCTATGGAAGAGGTTGGTCTCGATCCTGCCACACCCGTAGGTGGCATGCCCCAGCTGTTGCACTCTGGGCCACCACGCATGTACTTGTTGCAAAAGATTGTCGAAATCGCATATTACAACATGCCTCGCATCCGATTTGAGTGGACACAGATATGGCGCATTTTGCAGCCATACTTCAATACCGTGGCATGTCATCCGAATACGATCGTCTCAACATTTGCTGTGGACTCGTTGCGCCAACTGAGCATGAAGTTTTTGGAGCGCGAGGAGTTGGGTCATTACTCGGCTCAAAATGAGTTTTTACGAAGTTTTGAGTGGATCATGAAGAACAACTCGAGCCCGTTGATCAAGGAACTCATTTTGACTAGTATGGCCAACATGATTGCAGCACGAGCAAAGAGTATACGTTCCGGGTGGCGGAGTATCTTTGTGGTCTTGGCAAAAGCAGCTCAGGCCAACTCTGGAGATGAAAAGATGCTGCGAACCGCATTTTCAACGGTTCAATTAGTGTTCCGGGAACATTTTGAGGCTGTCAATAATGCCGGGGGATTCGTGGACTACATCGCATGTCTGGCCGATTTTGCTTTGTTGGACGGTAGCGGAACGACGCATGACGAAGTTGTCATGGGCAGCATCCAATTGTTGCAGGCCTGTGCGAATTATTTGGCCAAGCATGGGGCTGACATGGCAGATCTGAAAACTCGGCGTTTGTCGAATAGCGAGCCAGATGGAGCAGCACCCGTTAAGGTGGCCCCCGCGATTAGCAGCGTTGCCCTACCCACGCAATTTTCGGGCTCTACCATTCCTCTCCAACGGACAAATACGCAACCTTACCTCCAGGCGAATGGTATTGTCAGTGAGGATCACTTTTTCCTCAAATGGTTTCCTATCCTCTCCGCCTTTTCTCGCGTCGTGATTGATTCCGAATCAGTACCAGTACGAACAAAGACGATTGACGCGTTATTCGACACTTTGAAATCAGCGGGCCATCTGTTTGATGTCAAGTACTGGAAAAATCTGCAGCGCAGTGTCATTTTGCCCATTTTCTCTGACTTGGGAGAACGAGCAGACGGAAATGGCCCCTCTCAACCTCGTGCCAGAGCAAAAGAAGCGGACACGGCCATTTTGGTTCATGGGCTGCGCCTATATGTTGATTTGACTACCTCCTTTTTCAACAAAATTGCGACGGAGTGCAATAACGAGCTCATTCGTGGGGTGTTGGACTTACTGGTCGGTATGTTACAGCGACGAGATGAGAAGCTGGCTACAACAGGCGGAATATGCCTTCATGGACTGATTCGTGACAACATTGGACGATTTGGTAAAAGTGGGAACTGGGAAGTAGTCACGGAGGGTGTAGAACGTGCCTTCTTAAAGACGGTGCCAGCAGAGTTGTTGTGCTGCGACTATGGCAAAGGACTGACTGATCCTGAAACGATAAAAGGCGATTCTGTAACGTCCGAAGTCGTTAAAGCCGGATACCAGACAGCTCGGTCGGTGGATATTCGTGTAACGCTGGAGACGCTGGATTTTGAACATACATTGATCAAATGTGTCACCCATCTGGAGCTGGTGCAGGCGTTGCGTGACATTGCCTTTACAAAGTATGTTGGATCGGGACGGCGGAACAGTGAGGTTCGGGCGATCCCCGACCGACGTAGTAGCAAAGCGGGTGAAGACAAGGGGTTACCAAAGGGAGATTTAGGAGTTCCTGGCACCCCAACAATAGACTCCAAGCAGAAAATCTTCTACGCCATTACCATTATCCCACCAATGTACAGGACGCGATGGTTGAAGTGCTTATTCAACTCGTATGCGGTAGCGCGGGCCTTCAACGAAGACAATGACCTCCGCTATGCGATATACAAGCGAGGTTTGGTACCACAGCTTCCTCATCTCGTCAAACAAGAAACAGTCAGTTTCTCCACCTACTTACGCATGCTATTTGCCGCATACCGTGCCCAGACCACTGGGGAGCCTTGTCAAACTCAGGACATTGACACATCGGAATCCCCATCGTCTGACCAGGACGTTTTACCCGAGCTAGTCAAGCAGACGCTTGATGTCTTGAAGCGCTACGTCGATTTCCTGGTCGATCAACAGCGCAATCAGCTTCACATTGGACTGTGGAGCCCAGTCATTGTTATGGTCTTCCGCGAACTGATCAATGTGGACGGCCTATGGCAGAACGCGACGCAAATGACGGAACCCAACGGCGACAATGATCCATCAGAACCCAGCGATGATAGTACGAGAGGTGATTCTCAGGCACGACCGCACCTTGAGCTTCGAAAGCAAATCCCGCAGTACTTTAAGCTGGGGGTTCGTATGATGGGAGTTGACCGAGCTGAGGTCCGGGCTGCTCTACAAGAGTTTATGGAGCGCGTTGGGGACGAATACATTCGCTAGATTGTTCCCGGTTATCCTTTATCTTCAACTACATGTATTTTTGTAATCAAATTTTTGCTTGAAAGTACATCGGTTGGTCCCAAATCCAGATCCGCCAGCCCTAGCTCCTTGAGCGAATTTCGAGAACGCGTGAAGAAACAACCCGCGCTGGCCAATGATCGCGACCGTCTGCTAGCAAGGAAATTGACAGTGGATCAACGGGAGGCATTAGTAGCAAGGGCGGGGCGCAACAGCAAATAGTGCTAGCAACGGCAGTGGAGTGGCCTTCCGGCGGATAGTCCGGTTGACTGAAGTTATTGTTGGGAAAGCGCACCTGGGACGAGTGAATCCGACAGACAGTGCATATCTTCAATATGGTAAAGGAAGACATGGGTTCCCCCTCACGGAGAAAGGACTGGGAAAGCTAATGAATCTCATTAGTCGTCTTACCTTCAGCTTCAAGATCCCACCCTCGAACGCTCTTTTCGCGGCCATAAGGATGTGGTTACTAGTCTTTGTTTCAAGCCGTCCATGACCCAGCTGGCATCAGCGTCTATGGATCATTCTGTTATGGTCTGGAACTTTAAACCACAGCTGCGAGCATTCCGATTTGTGGGTCATAAAGTAAGCAAGGCACGGCGATGAACCATCAATACCCAATGACTGAGATATTGGCGTGTTTATTAGGGGCCTGTGACGAGTGTGGATTTTGCATCTTCTGGGAACTTGCTGGCAAGTAGTTCGAGAGACAAAACCGTCAGACTTTGGACTCCGAATGTGTGAGTAGCCAAATGGCATGCGCATCTTACCATAACAAGAACTCAATATTTGGTATTAGGAAGGGAGATGTGACTGTATTTAAGGCGCATACGTCGTGTGTGCGCACCGTCCAGTTCTCACGAGATAGCGACTCCCTACTTACTGCTTCAGATGATAAAACGATAAAGGTGAGAATGAACCGGGAAACCACAGGAATTATTCGTGCTCATAGGGCTGTTTCAAGATTTGGTCAACGCACCGGACAAAGTTCCAATATACATTGGCAGGGCATCTGAACTGGGTACGCACAGCGAAATTCTCACCCGACTCGCGACTCGTAGTGTCGGGAAGTGACGACAAGACGGTCAAGCTCTGGGACCTGGCCAGCAAATCCTGTGTCAAAACATATTGGGATCACACCGGGTACCAACGCTGATTCATTCTATGTTATGAAAGCACGAGCTAACACCATTTTCCTTTAGAATGATCTCTTCAGTTGCTTTCCACCCTGCTGGCACGGTGGTGGCTTCCGCATCTACGGACAGATCCATCAAACTTTTCGACATCCGCACACATAAACTGATTCAACATTACGGGGACGCGCATGGCGCTGGAAGTGGGGATGGTTCGGGCAGTGCCGGAGTAAACAGCATCTCGTTTGGCGGACCTGGCGGTGAATGGCTAGTGAGCACGGGATGGGATGGAGTTGTAAAGGTACGACCCCAAGACTTTCGACCTTTAAGCAAAGATTTTGACATGCGGTAGATTTGGGATTTGAAAGAAGGCCACCTCTTTTACACTTTGCACGGGCATAAACACGGCCCAACGACTACAGCGGTGTTTTCGCCACAGGGTGACTATTTTGCCTCCGGTGGCAGTGACTCGCAAGTCATGGTTTGGAAGAGTAATTTTGATAGCTTGCCAAATGAGGGTGGGCAGGAGCTCGAGGATTTTGGTAATAATTCAAATGCGAACCAGAATCAGGGGATCTAGCAAGCTAACTGGATTGTCTAGGCACAACCAGCCGCCGCTCTCAAGCTACCAGTCACCAATATAACCACAGCTCACATCATGCTCATCCCGAAATATACCCTTCAACTGCGTCAAGGGGAAAGAGCCCCACTATGGCTGGGCCGATACCCACTGCAGCGTCAGGGGGCGTGACGGCGCAAAAAGGCTCTAGTGGTGGAGTATCAGGGAGGATAAATGGGACGTCAAGACCACCCATTGTTGATGTAGGGCCATCTCTCTTTGCCGAGCAGGTAAGACTCGTATGTCCCTTCGGGATCGCGTAAAATTAATTAAGTTTTCCCAATAGGACTTTAATGATCAGCCATCCCATCAACCACCTTCCTCCCAACCTCCTTTCCAGCGCCACTCGTCCCCCCTTCGCCAATCTATGGACATTCGGGCCCATCAAGAAAACCCATCGCAACAATCTTACACAACGCCATTGGAAGTTCGAACTATTCCAGATGAAGTTGCCTCGACATTGCAACACATTGTTCGGCAGGTCGACGTATTAACTCAGACGATGAACATAATAGAGGTCAGTCGGATTTGTGCTTTGGCCTTCATGACTCTTGAATAACCGCTTCGTCTTCTCAGAGTCGGCTCACGATGAATGAAGACCGAGTGCTGGAAATGAATCGCCGGTTTGGTGATGCCATGGAACGTATGGAATGGATGGCATCCCGGATGTCTATTGCACCAGCAGCTGGTATAGCGTCCCAGGATCCCTATAATCGGACAAACAATAACCAGTCCGCCCCGGAGACCGATACTGCAGGATCATACGAGTATGTGGGCAAGCCAGGTCCACCAGGCACGTCAACGTCGAGTAGGAAATTACCCGGGGAAGACGGTCTGGGTCTAGGCAACAGGCAGCAAGATGGTCATTCCTGAATCATGAGTTTGCTTACTCGGTCGTCTACCTCGCGAACGATCGATGGGAGTGTGAGCGTGGAAATTATGCGTATATTTCTGTACGATGCTTAATAGTATTTAATGGGTATATGGACTCAATAGAATGTCAATGTGTAGGAACTCGTGTTTATGGTGGAGGTTTTGGTGTTTTGCTGGGGGTACTGTCAGACTTCTGCACTGACTTCCCCTTTGCCTTTTTCGGTGTGTTCTGCTGCTTTTGAGATGGTTCGCCACCTTGCTTCCTCTTGCCCATATTGGGCGCAGATGTCTTTATGGTCGAGATCTTTGTCGGCATGTATTTGCCGATAACGTTGCTTGGTGCAGCTTGTGCACCCGTACCGGAGCTGGTTGTTCCTGGTGGTGATGGACGACTTATCCATGGGATATTGGGCAAACTGACTTTGCTAGCCACCAGACTGTGTAACGCGTCAAACTCGGGAGTGTTGCGCTGTTCGAGCGAAAGAGTAAATGCTATGAACAAGATTAAAGTCTCTCAAATACCCATACCTTGATCGCAAGTATAGTTGTTCGCTTGATCCCCAAGGCTTCACACAGTCGCTGTTCACTCCCTGCTGCCAGTGGGACCAACAGAACATTGTGCCCCGAGAGAAACGTCATGGTGGGAATATGGGCATACAGTTGCGATATTGGAACATCCCCGCTACAAAGAAATATGATGCGAGGAGATGCGGAAAGCGGTGGGGGCGACTCTGTTGCAGAGGAAATGGCGGATTGAAGTGCTGCGGTTACTGAGTTGATGCCGAGAATGATGGATTTTAGCGGGCGAAGTAATTCAGATGGGGGTTCGGCTTCGACTATATCCATGGGCTGAAGATTGGGAGAGGAGACATTCTCTGCGTGCGATACGCTGGGTGCAACCACGTCTGCATCCTTAGACACAGTCTCCACAACCTTCTTCTTTTTCTTCTTGGCCAACTTGCGGGCGGCCTCCATCTCATCCAAAGTCAACGCTTTCTTCTCCACTTTTGTTTCATCACCATCTTCAGTTGTTCTAGCTCCAATTTGAGCTTCAGAAGTTGCCTTTGCTGTCTTTGCCTCGTTTCGTGCCACTTTGCGGGCAATAATCTTTTGTTTGAGAATGGCATTTTTACGTTCCTTCTCTTTTAGACGATATGCACCGACCGAGGAGAGGATGTCACATAAAGCCTGCAGGATAACTTCATTGTCATTCGCCGATATAACAGGCCTAAGAGAACCATTAGTTTTACTATTCGAGATACATTGGTCGAGCAACAGTACGTACCATTCAAAGTTGAAAGGGGAGTCCAGCACATGTTTGAAAACGACTCGTCGATTTCGGTTTCTCAACGCTGTTTCTTCATCGGTAATGAGCGCTTGCTGGGTCGCAGCCCGTGGATGCTGCGGTTGCTGCTGTTGTTTTTTCTGTGGTGCCATTCGTGAGCGACAGACTTCAGTTGGGAAAACATCAAAAGTCAAAACTGTCACAAGTGGCTGTAAAGCATATTTGGCCTTGTTTTGATCAAATGAGATATTTATCGCCGTTTTATTGACGTGACACACCTCTGGAAAAGTTTGGTTCTCCCAAATTTCACATTCGTAGAGCAAACTGCCTTTTGGAGAGGACAAATCCCTTTGCGACACTGGAAACACGAGTAGACTGAGCGGGACAAGGCGGGGAACCTCTGACTGCGGTGAAATTGCCTCGAAAAACAAGCACAACCCCCAATGGCCGATTCAAAGCGGGACCGAGACCCGGACGCTGAAGCAGATACTCAACCAAAGACCAAGCGTAAACTCGTTGCAAAGTCACCTTCCTCTCCATCTGCCGCAAAAAGTACTGCTCATGACAAAGAGGGCGGTGCTTCTGCCGACCAGGCTACCACCTTTTCCCCTGCACCAGCTGCCGACACTGCACCTCGGCCAGCTGGAGGCCCTCGCAAACCCGATTACAAGCTGAGCTACATGTTGACTGGGCACACAAAATCCATCTCGTCAGTCAAGTTTTCTCCAGACGGAAAATGGCTCGCCACCGCATGTACGTAAAGGCTCTCACTTGTACGCCCCCGCCTGTCAAATCTAACATTTTGCATCTTTTCAAACAGCCGCCGATAATACCGTGCGGCTATACCACGCTCATAACGGCCAGTACGAAGTGACACTCAAGGGTCATGAGCAAGGAATCTCTGATATTGCATGGTCATCGGATTCGCTGCATATATGTTCAGCTTCGGATGATACGACTATCAGGATATGGGATATATCATCGGTAATGGCACTGGAGTTGTTTTGTCGAGTACTCTTATCAGCAATCTGATGCTTTCATAGCCAACGCCAACTCGCGTGTTGAAGGGACACAAAAATTACGTGTTTTGCGTCAACTTCCATCCACTCAACAACCTCATTGTCTCTGGTTCATTCGACGAGAGCGTACGCATATGGGATGTCAAGCAAGGAAAGTGTCTGAAAGTCCTACCTGCACACTCGGATCCAGTGTCTGCCGTCTGTTTCAATCGAGATGGAACGGTGATTGTTTCCTGTAGTTATGACGGATTGATGTGAGTAAAATCCCTACTTCTTCATAAGTAACGCCATCTCACACGAATGTGATTACTAGACGGATATGGGACACGGCCACGGGCGACTGTTTGAAAACAATCATCGATGATAACAATCCACCAGTGTTAGTTTTACATTCTCCCTACGTGTACATTCATGCATTGACACTCAAACCAATTTTACAGCTCCTTTGTAAAGTTTTCTCCCAATGGAAAGTATATTCTCGCCTCAACTCTCGACAACACCCTTCGGCTCTGGTCCTACTCAACCGGAAAGTGTCTTAAAACCTACACGGGCCATCAAAACTCGAAATACTGTGTCTTTGGGTCCTTCTCAGTGACGGGCGGGAAATGGATCGTGAGCGGGAGCGAAGACCACTTAATTTACATATGGAACCTGCAAACCAAAGAGATTGTTCAGACCCTCAAGGGCCACTCTGGTAGGTACAGGTTGTTTTCCCCAAGCTGGTAGCTTTCTCATTTGTTTTGTCATTCCCTGTTCAGATGTCGTCTTGTGTGTAGCCTGTCACCCAACTGTAAACATGATTGCATCGGGGGCAATCGATAACGACATGACGGTAGGTCCTGGAGGTTCCCCATGGAGGGAATCAGCGCTAATGTACCCTCGTCGATGCAGGTCCGAGTTTGGGTCGATGATGGACCGGTATGAGCCCCGTCACCTCCGAAAACACGTAACCCCAACCATGTACACGCCAGACAAGCACTGTACAAATTATTTATTTAAAATCCAATTTTGAAAAGATAGCTCGACGCAACACTCTCTTTTCCTCTATAGTCTAATGGGGATCACAAGGACAATTTGGGTTTGGAGGAAGGGGTATGTCATATACGGGATATTAAAGGATGGGGGTATATATACAGACGAGGTTTCGACACCGACAGCTTCAACTTTCTGCACTGTCAGACACCCAACATGCCAACTTTGACTGCCTCGCCAAACTTTGCGCAAGGAGAACCAGGCGCCATCCCGGCGCTCCCGATACTAGCGTTCAAATTGTCGTGACAGGATTCCGCCGCCACGGGAAAGTAATTAGTAGAAGGGGGAGAAGGCGTGTGCGGGCGAAGGAGGGGCGTGGGAGATGCCGGGTAGTGGAGGAGAAGGTGCTCATCCTCAGCATTGGGTCCAAAGTTGAGGGTTTTGAAAGCGGCGTTACTGGTTGGAGTAGGGAATGGGCACGAAAAAGGGTGTGGGCGTTTGACAGTGGTTTGATATGGCTCAGGTACAAGACTAGCAACTTGTTCCTGCGGCTGGGTCTGGGAGCCTTCTTCTCGGTGCGGCTGTTGGGGTGGAACTTGCCAAGAGTTTGCATTCAAGCTCAAAGAAGCAAAGGAACTTGACACGTCGTCGGCTGTCAGCCATTTGCCTTGCTGCACGCGTTTGGCTGGCCGCGGCGGGGAGGATAGTGCAGAATGAGATATGAAGGGTTCTGTAGGTTCGCCCTGCGGAGACAAGAGTTGGGGTGACACGCACCGGGTCAAGCCTCGGCGCAATGGGGTATCCATTTGCAGCTCCCAACTGTGGGCTGCCGTCCGCTCCTCATGGCGTTCAGATTGCGCAGTCGAATTCTGGTGGGAACCATTATGGTTCATAAGGGACGACATTTGGTCAGAGAACCCGTAAAAGTCGGTCGTCAGCGCTCGGCGGAACCGCTTTCTGACACCCCCGGCACCACGGACTAAAAATCGGTCATCATCATCCCTGTTGAGTTCATCATTCGAATCACTTTCGTCATCACCATCCTCGGGGCAACCCAGTGAGCTACTTCCAAGTGGATCAAATAGATCGCCCACGGTGACGCGCTTATATCGGGGAAGGCTAAAGCGACCGGCACGACGCAGCCGCGAGAGACAGAATGCAGATTCTGAGGTTAATGGTCGAGAAGCGCTTAGGAAGATGTTGGAGGACGAGCGGCGCTTCTCTGGCGCTCGGGGAAAGGTATGACGGGCGGTTAATGCGCGTGGAGAGGTGCTGGAAGAGGGGTGCATCGAATTCAGGGGACGGACGCGCGTTGCGGATTGAGAGGGTGGGGTGGTGCATGACGAGCGTTTGGTGCCGGCCAACTGTCGGGATGGAGGGAAGAGATGTCGGCGGGGGGTACATGCAGAGTTGGACGTTGCTGCGCATGTCGAGGAGCGGTTACCGTCTGGAGCTGTATGGTGACGAACGAGCCGCCGTCGCGGATCTGGGGTTCCGGGACAGACCAACGGTGTTGAAGAACTCAGTTCGTTGTGGTGGGAACTCGAGATGCTGGATCCGTCCATCATTTGTACGGCTGCAGATGGAGAGGTAGGAAACAGGACACGCCGGCCCTGTCCTCCGTTGGCAGTGGCCAGCCTTTGAAATGTTCGTGGTCGTGCCAAGGGTTTGGTGGGACTGATGTGCATAGGCGAACCTCCATCGCCCGCTGAACGTCCCGCCCAGTGGGACAGATGGCCAGGTGATGATCCCACTGCTCCAGCTGCAGCCGGAGATCCACTAGTTGGTCCAAAACTTTGATGATGGGTTAGACCCGAGCGTCCCCCAGGCAACGCGTTGGTTCTACCCACGCCAAACAACTCTGCTGCGCGTTGACCCGCAGCGGTTGCGGTGGATGGAGGATGACTTTCCCAGTGCCCAGTAGGGCCTACAGCAATCTCTGTATCAGTCGCTTCGGTGAGTGGACCAGAGCTCTGACGCCGGAACACGCGCCGGGTCGTCGCGGGATGGCCTGAAGCATTCTCGGCGAAAACAGCCGTTGAGCTTGCCGGGGAGGCGGTTGACGCTGACAAGCTGAGCGTTGACAGCAAATCAACCAGCTGCATCGACGTTGTGGGCACGGTTTGCTCCTGGTTGTACATTGCTCAAGAGCAACGACCCAAAGACCCGAAACGAGATGGAAAAGTATGCTCTAAGAGACGGGGCGCAAAGCACAAGCAACCTAGGGAGGTGAATGCCAATACTAGCTACCCTGATGAGCCCGTAACGTCCGTCCGGCGATGCCCGTCGTTGTCGCGCGGAAAGGAAATGGATATGGCAGCGACGCGCAGGAATTGGGAGGTGAAGGGTGTTCCAGCTTTCGGACCTGCCAAAAAGTGACAAACCTGCGCCAAATTCCCAAACTCAGCTCCCACACGTGACATCGTCTCGTACTCGACGACTCGTAATCAGCCATTCTGGAAGATTTTAAATAGAAAATGGTGCTTGAAATTACAAATTACTGGTAGAGATGAATGAAAATGGGCCAGATCTAGCTAGGGGATATCAGAGTGGAAAGTGAATGCAGATGCCAGAGGGAGGATGGACGGTGGGACGTGTGAGTGGGATTCGGGGTGGTTGGTGCTTATTCCAGAATGACAGTGGCACCCAAGGCCTCCAGCGTCTTTTTGATCTTCTCGGCCTCTTCCTTGCTAGCCATATCTTTGATGACCTTTGGTACACTCTCCACAAACTTCTTGGCCTGGATCACATATTGACAAATGAGCATTCATACGAAGACACAAAAGGAAAGATCCAGGCTCTTACCTCCACCAGCGTAGCTCCGGGCAACATGCCCTTGATCTCCTTGATGATTTTGGCTTTGGAGGTTGCGTCAAACTTTTCCAGCTTGACCTTGAACTCAGTCTTTTCAGCTGGCTTTTCTTCGGCGGCGGGTGCAGCAGCAGCCCCTCCAGCTGCCGGGGCGGCAGCAGCAGCAACGGGCATGGTAATGTCCTGGATGTTGAGTCGTGTTTTGAGGGCTGATACCAGGGAGGAGGTCTCGAGGAGGGTGAGTGTGGCGATTTGATCAACGATTTGGGCAACCTTGGGATCTATCTTTTGTTGAGCGGCCTCTTGGTGTGGGGATGGAGTAGAGGCAAAGGATCGGGATGCGACAGAGAAGGGAGTGGATGGTGTGGTGCGGAGACTACAAAACGGAAAAAGTTAGTTCCATGATGTGGAACGTTTGGGAGGTCCTTCTATTGATAAATTCCGCACAAACGTTTCGCAAAACGGTCGTAAAGTCCACCCGTTATCTCTAATGACAATTGCGACCTCTTTCAACGACGAATCCAAATCCGCTGAGCCTTCCTCTCTCCTTCCCTCCACTCATTGCGATCTTGGACACACATTCCGCCCTCCAAAAGACTCTCACTGCTTTAATACATACATGGCACGACGGCACATGGGCCGGACGGCATTTTGAACTGTTCGTGCAAAGATCTACAATAGGAAACCATTAGTTAAAGAGTTGAGGTGGCCGGGCTACAGACATAAACAAAAAGAGAGATTCCCGCGCTCCAAGTGCAATCTCGGCGAAGCGTCGAAGTATGCCAACCTGGCCCGCCTTCCGCTCCCGCTGATCCTGCCAATGCACCTACCATTGTTGTTGAAAGTAACGTTGATTCAATGCCTTGGTTGGTCACTTAGTGGTCTTTTGACAATTTCAACGTTGGTCGGTCGGTCGTCGGCAACAGATCGCTATTGCCATGGAGACATGCTGCGCACAATCAAGTAAGCGGATTCCGACGCAATGCCATCGTGAAATTCGATGGACAACTTCAAGAGAAACCCTCAACAATGACAATACGAACAATGCCGATATGGAGGATGGCAAGAGCAGCCCACTCTACATTATCCCAAGCTTCATCACCAGCTTCAGCATCCCCATCATCAAATCCGCCCCGCCGACGCACGGGTCTGCAGCGCGATGTCTTGAACCTCTACCGGGACCTACTTCGAATGGTCCGCACCAAACCCGTGGTGAGTCTCTGATTCGTTACAAGAACAGACACCATCAAGCCAGAATCTAATGGCGGATTTGTCCCAGGAAACACGCCCACACTTTAGACAAGCCATCACGTCCCAGTTCAGGACGCAGGCCGCGTCAGTCGAGGCCCGGGATGTCTCTACCATCGAATTCTTGCTCCGAAAGGGACGACGGATGGGCGAAGTTTTGGGGGACAAGAGCGTCGTTGATATTCACTAGTTTGCATTACCCAAGTTTCCGCTAGTTGCTAGTATTGTACATAGTCCTCTCTGCATCACTCATCTTGCTCCATTCTTGACGTCCTGGAGCGTCCATTTAGATACCACCCATTTTGTTCATATTAAACCCCATGTATATCGCCACCTTCTGCTGAATCATATCGCATTCGCAGGAGCTTCATCAAATAGTATAATTTATGTACATAAGAAAATGAGGATTTAGTGCTTCCGATCATCTCGATGTCGCAAACCGCGAGCCAACCCCACTGCGGACCCGTTCTTTCAAATCTGTTGCTTCGTTGAAAGCTAGGATGCCAAACAAAATGAATAAGGCGCCTCCCGCCAATGTTATTGTTTTGACACTGATACGTGATGCAAGCTGTGGGTTCTTGGTTTTAGGGGAGTAGCGAGATTGGAAAATAAGGCACTTCACTTACCATGCGTCCACCAATGACGGCAACGGCAGAACAGATGGCATGGCCACAAAGGGATCCAACTGACACCCACCAAAAATCTTCGGCACCAGCCAGAGCAACAGCTAAGAACAAGATTGATATCAGCATGACGGTATAAGAATCAAAATGATCCGCTAGGACTACTTACTGGCGATTTGGCTACGGTCACCCCATTCGGCCAAAAAGGTCAAGACAAAACCCTCCACAAACACAGGAGATGTGACCCTACGCATACAACCGCCAAACGCCTGCATTCCCCGCCGGGCCATGGCTGCTGGTCCCCCCACCGTCTGTCCAACGCCCAGCCCTCGCTTCCCGCCTCCCTCCATATCCTCGGCCTTCCCTGCCGACTCCTTCTCGTCCAGTTCCGCGGCCACCTCCTTGAGTTCCTGCTGACATTCTTTCCCCGTCATGGTCCACCCGTCCCGCAACATTCGAACCCCGAACACGAGAAACAGGAGGGCGGCACCAATCTGTGTGACGGATTTTGATATCAGCATGGGGGCCAAGTGGCCCAGAAAGGCCGAGAGGACAGTCATCACTGCGAGTGCGGATATAGCCGCCGCAAAAACGAGAAGACGCGGATGTGACATGGCAAGAATGGCGGCAATGAAAAAGGTCTTGTCACCAATCTCGGACAACATGATGACAGTAAATGACATGGCCATCGCCTACGAAAGTTGATGAGCCCTTTTTGCGTTGAACAAAACAAAATCAAAGCATAACTCAATACCAACCTTGAGACCATCGTTTTCCATTCCCTCAAACATTGCCCCATCCAGACTTTCACTATTTGTCAGTCCCTGTAATTCCAAGAATCAACAATGGGTCATATCAACCCTCGTAACCACTCACTTACCTCCATGACTGACCCGTCCAATATCTGGGATCACCTCCCTGCCCACAAGAACGTAGTTTGTTGCGCGGATCACCAATCCCCCGCTTCCCAAGGTGATTCTTCAAAATCAATACGCGCCAAGAGGTTCTATAGACTAAGACGGGTTACGCGAGCCGTATAGCACCAGATCTTCTCCAGTTCCACAGTTTTTTTCGACAGACACGTTCTGGCGTCAGTTGTTTGATCCTCACGCTTCCTTTGTCTCGTAAACTCTCGATTGGGTATATGTTGCGTCGAATGGCGGACTGCTAATGGAAAGAATTTATGCGCAGAAACTCAAACCGCCACGTCCGCTCTGTGTAACGCAAACCGGCGGTGCGGTCACATGGACATTTGACAGTCTTTTGCGGACCCTGATTGAGACCTTGCAAACGGGCGATACATCCTTGATGATGGGGTGCGATGGAAAATGAAAGGAATCAAAAAAGCTTTCGAGACAGATAATGACATGATTGAAGTGGTATGATTTGCCAGAATGGTTTCATGTTTTTTAAGAGAAAATGGAGAAGTATCATCTGCAGTACCATGCGAAACCTGGCGGACGGTTTAGAAGGGTAGTCTCAGATGCAATTTTTTTTTCAAATTGAGTCTCATAGTCAAGGTGTATATAGATTTTGAAAGCAAGAGCCGGTCCTCGCCCGCAAAAACGGGATGTTTGCACAAATATAGACTTCACTTTTCCAGCAACACCAGGGACGTCGTTGACCGCATTGGTTCAGGCATTGGCTGGCGGAAGGTCAAACCAAAAATATCATGCGTAGGCCCCATGTGTCAATGGACCAGAGCAAGGCTCCATTTCAGAGAGCTACAAGAGCTGGAAAATGGGCTCGTGGAAACTTTTGGTGGTCTTAATCACCTGGAGATATCGGTTGAAGTTGCCCATAGGTTTTGTCTCGCGGAGCCGAAGTTATTTGGAAAAGGACATCTTGAGTTGGACGCGAGGACCCGTCGATGTAGACAAAATGGATGGGGAAACCCCCCAGAAATGTAGTTAACCCTTAATGTAGACGTATTGTGACCCAAACAAGCGGCCACAAACCCATTGTGGGACTAAATGTCCAGAAAAGAGGGGCATAACAGATTTTATTTGCTTGCAGCGGATAGTGGGTGTTCGGATACTTTCCGAGTTCCGATATGCTCCGACTACGGAGATGTACCAAACTCCGCCAGCCCAGCTGGGCCAGACGAGCACTCACCGCGACATGGTCATTTATTCTGTTTTGAGTTGCTAAAAATCCCAATTGGTGACTTCCGCGACCAAAAAGGGCATTTCTGTCAAGTCTCTATGTATGGCAGGTACGCGTAAAATGCAAAAATGTTCAACGCAGTTTTGACTTGCATTTCGGCGGCCAGGTACATGCACATACGCTCTGGACACCCGGCGTGGCCAGAAACGAATTTCTTGGACGATTCCGATATACTAGGTTTTGTCCTTGATAATTTTTGAATCACTGTGGGCTGCCAGTGAATGGTTTTTACCTCTCCCTGAGATTGATCGCGTGGGAGAAGAGTGTATTTCGATGATCCGGGACAAACACATACGCTCTGGACCCCGGACGTGGATTTCCTTGCACAATTCTGGTATAGTAGTGTCTTCCTGGATAATGTTTGATGCCTGTGGGCTGGCATTTAGGTCTTCTTGGGATGGCCTTCATGGGTGAACCACGGCCAGGAACCTGCGCAAACGTGATTGATACCGGAAGTGGCCAGAACCAGATTTTCTGCACGATTCTGGTATACTGGGTCCTTTTCCTGATTGTTTTTGAATTACCGTGGGTTATCAATGGATATTTTTTAGGTCTCCATGAGATACACCCCGTGAGAAAAACAGTGCCAGAGACGTGGCGCCTGTAGTCGGTGTACTGGACTTTAACCAAGAAAATTTTGTGCTATATTATATAGCTGATGCCAGTGACTCCTGTCGACCTGGCGCTTTATGGATGATATGGAATGGGAAGAGGGGGGTGGTCCGAAGTGTATCAGGTCCAGATGTACGACTTTGAACCACAGTCTTCACATTTCGTGCTGAAATCTTTTCCTTGATTCACTTCTTCCTAACAAAAGAAACGCTAAATTCAAATGTACATCTCACGCGGGATGCGGGTAGTTGGGGGCGTTGGTTTTGAAGTTAGATGTGAGATAGAGGTAGTCTACATACCAAGCTTGGTTCATGTTAGTGGCACTTCGTAAAACTCCGGCTCCACCCTGGCTACTGTATTCAAAAAGGAGCATGTAGGTCTTGAGAAGTCAATGCATAACAAGTCGATAACTGGAGGAATGGTAATTAGAAGAAGAGGACGTCCGTACAAGCTGATATGTGTACGAATTCATTCATTCGGTTCTTCTTATGAAAAGTGTCATAGATAAATATCTCTAAATAAAGTTTGTAGGTCGTATTGCACGTCATTGCCTCATTTCTTTTGCAGCAGCTGCTGCGAACTCTTTGCCCCGCCTCTCAAGGCACCGTACCATTGGTCTCGGGAAGCAGTTTTCTCAAACTTGAGCTTAATTTTCTGACCGTCCACGGAGGTGAATCCTACTATTTCCTCGCCCACCTTGGCTACCGTCGAAGCGTTGTAGGAAAAGTAAAATGCAACATTTTGCCGGTACTTGCGCAGAATGATCGCGTTACTACCAGTAGGCAGAATCGCGGAATAGGCCGAAAAGCCACTTAGAAAACCACCGCCAATCTGGACTTCAACCAAAGTAATCTG
This sequence comes from Phlyctochytrium arcticum, assembly GCA_025602905.1. Taxonomy (NCBI): domain Eukaryota; kingdom Fungi; phylum Chytridiomycota; class Chytridiomycetes; order Chytridiales; family Chytridiaceae; genus Phlyctochytrium; species Phlyctochytrium arcticum. The sequence goes on along the minus strand of JAHLKI010000012.1, from coordinate 411,919 downwards.
AACAAGAAGGAAAGAAAGGGAGTCAGTCAAATTCAGCGCTAGCACCACGTTTGACAAAAAGACCTGTAATACTTACACTCATGTGACTGCTTTGCAAAGTTTGCATTTCTTCCTCCTGATTACTGGTAGTACCAACACTGTCCACGCGGCGTTCTCCAGGCATAGGTGGGTGATTTTGGTTGCCAGATGTCGGTGAAGCGGGTGCGGTGCGTAAGATCTTTCCTGCATCCATGGTATTTGCCATTCCCGTCATAGTGTCCTCCCCAGCCGATCCTTTGTACCGAACAGCCATAATTTTGGGAACAAACATTTGCAAGAGCACAAAGACACTGCAGACGATCAGCAGGAATGCAACAAAGAGACTGCGCACTTTGTAAGTGAAGAGCTCGACGGCGTAGTTCATGGGAAGCAGAATGATGGAGACCAGCGTAATGATGTAAATGGATGGCACAATGTGTTGAGACTCGTTGAATGCAGACTTGACATTGCGCACTTTGTAGGCCGAATAGATACCAGCCAGCAACATCAAGCCGTTGTACGCGATGAGGGCACCGGACGCCTTGTTGCTGAAGCCAGGGGTAGAGGAGTTACATCCCCAGTAGAGTTCCTCGTTAACGTCGCGAAGCATGGTTGGCCGTGGGCGATCCACCACAAACCAAGTGATCAGGATAATCAAGTCAAAGAGAACAGCGCAAACTGAGACGCCAATCAAGAATCCATCCTTGAGGACCCACTTGAGCCGGCGAGCCAAAAGAGGATAATTGAAGACAATGTTGACGCGCATAGTTTTGATGACCAAGTTTCCAATGGATAGCGTGAACGCAACGGATACCAGCAAAGGTTGAAGAACGCAAGCGGCCGGGGTAGGAATATCAAGATAGAAAAATACGGCAATCAAGGCGAGGATGACTCCGGCGACAATCATCAAACAGAATACGGGACTGGCAGCTCGAACTACTTTGCTTTTACGATAGACGAGAACAAAGACGGCTGTTCCTGCACCAGCTGCCAGACCTGCACTGGTCAGAAGTGCAATGATGACACCGAGCGGCGATGACCACAAAAAGTTGGAAAATTTGTGACATTTGGTTTCGAACCCAGTTGTCATCATGTAACTTCCGTAAGGACAGGAGACACAACGGTTTTGAGTCGAGTCCAAGAATGTGGCATTGGGACATTTGACGTAAATATCAACAGCGGCGGTAAATGCTCCGGCATCTTTGCCGTCACTGACGCGGTAGGAAAACTTCGTAGCCGGATAACCACCCGCTAGCTTGTCTTCATTCCAAAAGCGCAGCTCGGTTCCCTTGACAAATGAATCACCTACAGCAACCTTGCTTCCATTCGATTTGTAGAATGCACCTCGGTCGGGAATGGCAAGAATTGTGATGGAAAGCGCATCACCATCCGGGTCGAACGCGTCAAGAATGAATGTGGCATTTTGTCCAGCTCCTGCTAGTAGCGGCTGAGAGTACCCTCCCACGGGTGCGTTTGAGACATACAAGGCAGGCCGTTGATTGGCATTCTGAGTTGTACCATCGCCGTCATAACAAGGAGTCTGCGGAACTTCGGTTTTCAAGCACAGCTTGTCCCCAAGGGGACACTGTGGTCGTACGTTCGGAACACATCTTCCGGGAGTCAAGTGGAACTTGTTGACGGATTTGTCAACGATTTTGGTCTTTGGATCATGTACTGCACCCATCGCGGTCGTGTCCCGCACTTCATCAAAGTTCCAGTAAGCAATCAGACCGTCTTCGCCACCAGTCAATGTCCGATGCATCGTGGACTGAATCTGTTGTTGTGACTTGGTGTAGTTGAAAACACGGAACTCATCAATGAAACCCTTGTACCAATGGTATTCACCCCAGAATGGCCAGTGACATAGGTAAAAGCCGTCTCGAGCGCCGTAAAACTGATGATTGGTCGTTTCGCCAAGCAACTTTCCGTTCAAATACATTTGCAGCTTGTCCGACTTGGATACAATAGCGGTATGCTTCCACTGCTCAAAGTAAGGGCTAATGTCCAATGATAGGAATCCATCATCGTTATTCGGATTCCAAGAGTTATACATTTCTGCTCGTCCAGATGCCGTGTACTGGTCAAACTTGAACCGACCAATACAGTAGTCGGACTGGTTCCATCGCCCAGTTTGGCCCAAGCACCAGTTGCCGCTGTACGGAACGCCAATCTCATTGTTGCCGACGGAAAACAGGGTAGCGACAGCACCGTCCGAGTAGAAATGGTAGGACCAGAACTCGATGGTGTACTCTCCGTATAGAGGACGGTTGAACGTAAAATCCTTGTTGTAGGCAAAGTCATCGCCGTCACAGTAGAGGGCACCACCAGCGTCACCTGGAATCGGCGCCCGGTTCACGGTCAGGAGCAGGTTGACTGTATAGGCGGTTGTGGTAGTCACTCCGTCAAAGACGGTATACTTGAAGGAGCACATTTCTTCAGACGATGTACCAACGCTTGCCGCTCCTGCAGTGATGATGAGCTTGTTGGCCGCCGGAAATGTCGTTACCCCGCCAGACGTAATTACGCCATTTGCTGTGGAAAGAATAGCGTTGGGAGCAGTACAATTGGGAAAAGATGTAATGGTAATGGTCAAGCCAGTGGAGATAGTACTGTTGACGAGCGGTAGCTCCACTGCAATGGAAAAATTTGAATCGTTAACTTGAGAAAAGGTAACTGTGGGGGAGTACTTACGTTGGCCATTGTGAGCTTCACTGGCACGCGTCAATGAATGGTATGAGACCTGTCCACCCGAGATAGGGGCACCCGAAGGAACAAATTTTGGAGCAGTACGTTCAATGTTGGACATCTTTATATCAAAGCCAAGCGGCGACATGTCCTTCAACATAAAAGGCTGAAGAGGGTCAAAGCTGTCCATAGGGTAGTAGAAGATCATTTTGGCAATATCGGTGGGGTCACGGATGGTATGGGACATGGCAGCTTGAATTTCGGGTTGGGTGCGCGTGACATTCCATGCCCGGACCTCCTCAAGGTAGCCATCGTAAGGACCCGGCGGTGTAGACCGTTTGGTCCAACCGATGTTGAATGAACCGCCTTCGGCTTTGACAATCTCGCCAGGAGTGCATGTCCAATTCTTGAGTACTTGTCCGTCTCCGTACAGTATTTTTCGACCATTGGTGGAGTCAAATGTTACAGCAATGTGACTATAATCAAAGGAACGAGTTGGTATTTTGGCACGTGTTGCCACAGGTTTTTTTCGATACTTACTGCCATTTGCCATCAAATGCCGACCAGTCAGTGACAACGGAGCGTTCTTCAGTGTAGCAGGTGTTGGCAGGTGTGAGGCCTCCGCGGGTAGTAAAGATCAGGATACCGCCGTCGCCAATTTTGACAATAAAGGCGGGAGCACTGGCGTCGGTCGTACTGTAAGTTTCCAGAAGCGGCCAACAGCATGTTCGTCCCTCGTTGGGACCAGGTTTGACCCATGCTTCAAAAGTAAAATCTCTAACAGAGTTCCATAAGCGGGCCCCGGATTCATATTGTATCTGAGGGAATGTTATTTAAAAAAGAATGACCAAGCAAATAACCAAGAATTTTCCCACCTGTTGCTTGATCTCGGCTCCAGCCACTACTTCAGCAAAGTTGCCCTTCTCGACTAAATTTCTGTAGGACATTTCCTTCGGGTATATCGGGTACGGCGTCAGGTGCAAAGCCATGCCAGATCCGCCCAGCTGATCGACATTGATGGCTGCATGGGCAATGAGCGTGCCAAAAGCCAAGAATACCAGAAGGTATACGGCTGCAGGTAACATGGTGGTGGTGTATATGTGGTTGGTATATGGTGGTGGTGTATATGTGGTTGGTATATGGGAATCTGTGATAACGGACGAGAATCCAAAGTTTAGCAGATTATCGCGAAAAAAAGTCTACGGAGTTTCCTTGGCCTACCGGTACCCGTTTTATATGATTTATGCAGTCAACGTGCTAGGTTATTCCCGGTATTCCGCAGACTTCGACGTTACTCCGCATAGATCTCCCATTTAAATTACACAGGCAGTTGTCACTTAAGGGTAGCTCAGGGTTGAATAAATTACAACTCGAATGAATTTAGGTTTTAAAATTTATTTCGGGAACAGTACCCAAACTATACCATTGTTTTCCCAAAAACCGGTGGTTTGTTTATGCACAATGTTTTTGAAATTATGGACAAAAATATCAACAAACACGCCGAGTTTTGAGGGGAAGGCAGAAGGTTTTCTGCGTCGTAGGCAGTCTGGATCCGCCACAAGGCCAGGTCCATCGTTTTTGGAAATTTCTTTGGATCTTTGTTGATTTGTCATTTTTCCTTGTCTATGGTATCATTTTCTTTTGTCCATTTCCTTCATTGTATCCCGTCTTCAGAATGCGGTTCATCCTTTGAAATGAACCTCGGTCATTTTCAACTGAGTTCTCTTGCAGGAATTTAAGATTTATCCCTGGAACACAAATTATGCACCAATGTGAAGAATGCATAAAACTCATAAACCCCACCGGTTTTTGGTACCGTGAAACAATGGACGAAGCTTGTCCCTTTCTACTTTCTTTGATTAAATTCCGTTGAACATTTTGAGCAACAGGCAAAGTTATTAATGATCCTTCAAGGATGTACATTAGAAAATGAGGAAAGCGCACATTTGACGGTCGCGTCTCTCTACGTATGCTATATGAGTCTAATAGAACGAAGCTTCTCATGTGGGGCGTGGTAGGGTACTCTTATTCTTACCCCCACCTTTCAGCGCAGCAAACCATTGGTCTCGAGATTCAGATTTCTCAATTTGAGCTTGATTTTTTGGCCATCCAGAGACGTGAATCCTACTATTTCGTTGCCCACCTTGCTTACCGATGACGGGCTGTAAGAGAAATAGGACGCAACGTTTTGCCGGTACTTGCGCAGTATAATCGCCGTTGAGACCGCCAGGCAGAATCGCGGAATAGGCCGATAATCCACTTAGGAAACCACCGCCGATTTGTGCTTGAACTAAGGTGACCTAAAAACAGAGGAACAGAAAAGCAGTCAGTCAAATTAAGCTTTGCAACATGTTCGTGGAAAGAACTGTGCCTACTTACACCTAGGTAATTGTTTTGAAATGATTGCATTTTTTCCTCCTGGTGATTAGTAGTATTATCGCTGTCCACACAACGCTCTTCGTTCTTAACTCCAGGAGCGGCCTCTGCCGGTGAAGCTGTTGCGGTGCGCAAGATCGAAGCGTTTGTAGCGGACGTGAGTCCCCCCGTCATTATCTCGTCCCCACCCGCTCCCTTGTCACGGACAGCCATAATTTTGGGAACAAACAGTTGAAAGAGCACAAAAAGCCTGCAAACGATCAGCAGGAATGCAACAAAAAGACTGCGCACTTTGTACGTGAAGAGCTCGACAGCGTAGTTCATGGGAAGCAGAATGATGGAGACCAGCGTAATGATGTAAATGGATGGCACAATGTGTTGAGACTCGTTGAATGCAGACTTGACATTGCGCACTTTATAGGCCGAATAGATACCTGCCAGCAACATCAAGCCGTTGTACGCGATGAGGGCACCGGACGCCTTGTTGCTGAAGCCAGGGGTAGAAGAGTTGCATCCCCAGTAGAGTTCATCATTAACGTCGCGAAGCATGGTTGGCCGTGGGCGATCTACCACAAACCAAATGACCAAGATAATCAAGTCAAGAAGGACAGCACAGACTGAGACGCCAATCAAGAATCCATCCTTGAGGACCCACTTGAGCCGGCGAGCCAAAAGAGGATAATTGAAGACAATGTTGACGCGCATAGTTTTGATGACCAAGTTTCCAATTGATAGCGTGAACGCAACGGATACCAGCAAAGGTTGAAGAACGCAAGCTGCTGGGGTAGGAATGTCAAGATAGAAAAACACGGCAATCAAGGCGAGAATGGCTCCGGCGATAATCATCAAACAGAACACGGGACTGGCAGCTCGAACAACTTTACTTTTGCGGTAAACGAGGACAAAGACGGCCATTCCAGCTCCTGCAGCCAGACCTGCACTAGTGAAAAGGAGAATGATGATCCCAAGCGGGGAAGACCACAAAAAGTTGGAAAACTTGTAACATTTGGTTTCGAAACCACTCATTGAGAGCTGCATTGACAATGAGCGTGCCAAAGGTCAACATTGTTAGAAGGTATACTGAAATCATCGTTGAGTATCGGGGAAAATAGTTATGGGGTTCCTCTAACCTATCCGTGCCCATTTTATATTATTTTAGTAGTTGCTGAGTATGTACGTTGTCATTGTTTGAAGGAACTATTGTTGTAACCATCATATCGTGTTCCATGTTATGCTGTCGTTAGTTCAGGGTTGTTCACGGTCCAATCGATCAAAAATGTGCATATAACTCCATAAAGATGTGCCAAAGAATGACATTTACTTTATTGTACCTTCCCTCAAACAACCTTATATCTTAACCCAAACAAATATTTCGAGCTTTGAATGACTTAGATGGTTTGGAGCCTAAATTTACCCTTGTTTTCAAGAATTTCTGTGTAATGTGCGTAATTGATCTGCTTGTGAATTTGACTTCTTGAATTGAAAGAAACTCTTGCTTTAGGCTGATCCTCACACGGGTTTTTATGTAAGACGGTAGTCCGAAGTTTCTTCACGTCCGGCGCATCTGCCCAACGGGTAGAATCCTCTTCAAGGGCTCTTGGTCGAGAAACGCCCAGAGAAACGCTTACCCATCTATCTTCATAAGAAAGAAAACCAGTCAGACTAAGGTTTGGATGCTAGAAATAATTTAGGCTTTGATAACAGTATCCAAACAAAATGGGGAGACTTATTGCTGTTAAGCTTAACTGTACCATTGTTCTCCAAAGTTAAAAAAAACTGGAGGTGTTTATGTGAATAATTCGGTCGAAGTGTTTATGGCACAATGTGGTCAAACAATGAAAAAGGCAGGTCGTTCTTTGGTTTATTTTGAGTCGTACTCGAGTAGGTAGCCTGGATCCGCCACATGCCCAAGGTTCCCCTACACGTACCTCATCCAACTGTCAATGTTGCTTCTCGTTTTGCGTATTCAAGATGACTCTTTGTGAGATTCGGAATTTAAGAACTCTGGCGCATTCATGATGAAGAAACATCAAAAATGCATAAATCGCCGGTTGAGGAAAATGGTAAACTTTCAGATTCCGTTGTGCAAAGCATTTCGAAACTACAGACAAAAGATATTATTGATTTGTACTTTATGCCTAACATTTTGAAGCTACAGACAAAAGATACTAATGATTTTCAAGGGTGTTCAATCAAAAATAACGCAAGGACATATTTAACGGTTTACCCACTCTATTGAGCATGTATATAGGTTCGACAAGACAAAAGCCCCTTATGGGAGGCGCAGCAGCGTATTCTTGCTCTTGCCCCCTGAACCCCCGGCTTTCAGCGCAACAAACCATTGGTCTCGAGATCCAGATTTCTCAAATTTGAGTTTGATTTTCTGGCCATCCAGAGACGTGAATCCTACCATTTCGTCACCCACCTTGGTTACCGATGATGGGCTGTAGGAGAAATAGGACGCAACGTTTTGCCGGTACTTGCGCAGTATAATCGCGTTGAGACCGCTGGGCAGAATCGCGGAATAGGCCGAAAAGCCACTTAGGAAACCACCGCCGATTTGTGCTTGAACTAAGGTGACCTATAAACAGAGGAACAGAAAAGCAGTCAGTCAAATTGAGCTTTGCAACATGCGTCATGGAAATAAGCGTGACTACTTACACCCATGTAATTGTTGTGAAAAGCTTGCATCTCTTCCTCCTGATGACTGGTAGTGCCAACGCTGTCCAAACGGCGTTCTCCTCGCATAGGCTCAGAAGAGGCCTCCGATGGTGAGGTTGATGTGGTGCGCAAGATCATGTTTGACGCGTCTGCAGCGGTCGTGATTCCCGTCATTATCTCGTCCCCACCCGCTCCCTTGTCACGGACAGCCATAATTTTGGGAACAAACAGTTGCAAGAGCACAAAAAGACTGCATACGATCAGCAGGAATGCAACAAAAAGACTGCGCACTTTGTAAGTGAAGAGCTCTACCGCGTAGTTCATGGGAAGCAGAATGATGGAGACCAGCGTAATGATGTATATGGATGGCACAATGTGTTGAGACTCGTTGAATGCAGACTTGACATTGCGCACTTTATAGGCCGAATAAATACCAGCCAGCAACATCAAGCCGTTGTACGCGATCAGGGCACCGGACGCCTTGTTACTGAAGCCAGGGGTAGAAGAGTTGCATCCCCAGTAGAGTTCCTCGTTAACGTCACGAAGCATGGTTGGCCGTGGGCGATCCACCACAAACCAAATGACCAAGATAATCAAGTCAAGAAGGACAGCACAGACTGAGACACCAATCAAGAATCCATCCTTAAGCACCCACTTGAGCCGACGAGCCAAGAGAGGATAGTTGAAGACAATGTTGACGCGCATAGTTTTGATGACCAAGTTCCCGATTGACAGTGTGAACGCAACGGATACGAGCAGGGGTTGAAGAATGCAAGCCGCTGGGGTAGGAATGTCGAGATAGAAAAATACGGCAATCAAGGCGAGAATGGCTCCGGCGATAATCATCAAACAGAATACGGGACTGGCAGCTCGAACAACTTTACTTTTGCGGTAGACGAGAACAAAAACGGCCGTTCCAGCTCCTGCGGCCAGACCTGCACTAGTGAAAAGGAGAATGATGATTCCAAGCGGGGAAGACCACAAAAAGTTGGAAAATTTGTAACATTTGGTTTCAAAACCACTCTCCGACATCATGTAGCTTCCGTATGGACAGGCGACACAGCGATTTTGGCTTGAGTCCAGGAATGTCGCGTTGGGACATTTGACATAAATGTCAACAGCGGCGATCAACGCTCCGGTATCTTTACCGTCACTGACGCGGTAGGAGAACTTTGTAGCAGGATAACCTCCGGCGAGCATGTCTTCATTCCAAAAGCGCAGCTCTGTCCCTTTTTCAAAGGAATCACCGACGGCCACCTTACTGCCGTCCGATTTGTAAAAGGCACCTCGGTCAGGAATGGCAAGAATCGTGATGGAGAGCGCATCACCATCCGGGTCGAACGCATCCAGAATGAATGTGGCATTTTGTCCAGCTCCTGCTAGTAGCGGCTGGGTGTACCCACCTAGAGGTGCATTTGACGTGTACAAGGCGGGCCGCTGATCGAGTTTTTGAGTTGTACCATCACTGTCATAAAAAGGGGTTTGCGGCACTTCTGTATGCCGGCACAGCGTGTCCCCAAGGGGACACTGTGGTCGCACGTTGGGGACACATCCTCCGGGAGTCAAGTGAAACTTGTTGATGGATTTGTCAACGATCTTGGTCTTTGGATTATACACTGCCCCCATCGCGGTGGTGTCCCGCACTTCATCAAAGTTCCAGTAACCAATCAAACCGTCCTCGCTACCAGTTAACGTCCGGTGCATCGTAGACTGGATCTGTTGTTGTGATTTGGTGTAGTTGAAAACACGGAACTCATCAATGAAACCCTTGTACCAATGATGGTGCCCCCAGAATGGCCAGTGACACAGGTAAATGCCGTCGCGGGCCCCGTAAAAGGGATGGTTGGTCGTTTCCCCAAACAACTTTCCATTCAAATACATTTGCAGCTTGTCTGACTTGGAGACAATAGCGGTATGCTTCCACTGCTCAAAGTAAGGGCCAATGTCCAAGGTCAAAAAACCATCATCGTTGCTCGCATTCCACGAATTATACATTTCTGCTCGTCCCGATGCCGTATACTGGTCAAACTTGAAACGACCAATACAGAAATCGGACGTATTCCAGCGTGTGTTTTGCTGTAAGCACCAGTTGCCGTCGTAGGGAACGCCAATTTCGTTGTTGCCCACAGAAAACAAGGTAGCAAGAACACCGTCAGAGTAGAAATGGTAAGACCAAAACTCGATCGTGTACTCCCCGTAAAGCGGGCGGTTGAAAGTAAAGTCCTTGTTGTAGGCAAAGTCATCGCCGTCACAGTAGAGGGCACCACCAGCGTCACCGACAATCGGCGCCCGGTTCACCGTGAGGAGCAGGTTGACTGTGTAGGCGGATGTGGTAGTCGTTCCGTCCGTAATGGTATATTTGAAGGAGCACATTTCTTCAGAAGATGTACCAACGCTTGATGCTCCCGCGGTAATGATGAGCTTGTTGGCTGCGGGAAACGTTGTTACCCCTCCAGCTGTGACTGCGCCAGTGTTTGCGGTGGAAAGAAGGGCGTTGGGAGTAGTACAATTGGGAAAGGATGTAATGGTAATGCTCAAACCGGTGGCAACAGTACTGTTCACGAGAGCTACTTCAGCTGCCAAACAAAAAAAAATATTCGCTTGTCAGTTGTGAGAAGAAAGCATAACCTCAGAGACTTACTTTGGCCATTGTGGGTTCCACTTGCGCGGGTTAATGAATGGTATGACACTTGTCCACCCGAGAGAAGGGCACCCGAAGGAACAAACTTTGGAGCACCACGTTCAATGTTGGACATCTTCACATCAAACCCAGACGGTGACATGTCCTTCAACAGAAAAGGTTGGAGAGGATCAAAGCTGTCCATTGGGTAATAGAAGATCATTTTGGCAATATCGGCGGGATTACGGATGGTATGATACATGGCAGCTTGGATTTCGGCTTGGGTGCGTGTGACATTCCATGCCCGGACTTCATCGAGGTATCCATCGTAAGGACCCGGGGGGGTAGATCGTTTGGTCCAGCCAATGTTAAATGAACCACCTTCTGCTTTGACAACCTCACTAGGAATACAGGTCCAGTTTTTGAGTACTTGTCCGTCTCCATACAGTATTTTCCGACCATTAGTTGAATCAAATGTTACAGCGACATGACTATATTCAAAGGAATGAGTTACCTCTTCCCCAAAATCCCTTTTCAATACTTACTGCCATTTGCCATCAAATGCCGACCAGTCAGTGACCACGGATCGTTCCTCTGTATAGCAGGTGTTGCCGGGTGTCAGACCTCCGCGGGTAACAAACATCACTATACCACCGTCGCCAATTTTGACTATAAAGGCGGGAGCACTGGCATCCGTCGTACTGTAAGTTTCCAGCAGCGGCCAACAGCATGTGCGTCCTTCGTTGAGGCCAGGTTTGACCCATGCCTCAAAAGTAAAATCGTGAACAGAGTTCCATAAGCGGGCTCCCGATTCGTATTGGACCTAAAAAAACATTAGAAGAAAGGAAAAATCATGAACCCCGTTAGGAAAAAATATTCACCTGTTGCTTGATCTCTGCTCCTGATACTTCAGCAAAATTACCTTTTTCCATCAAATTTCGATATGAGGTTTCTTTCGGGTATATTGGGTACGGCGTCAGGTGCAAGGCCATGCCTGGTCCGCCCAATTGGTCGTCATTTATGGCAGCATGGGCAATGAGGGTGCCAAAGGCCAATACTGTTAAAAGGTATACTGGAATCATCATCTGGGTATCGAGAGAAAAAGTAATGGCATTTCGCTAGCTTTATTTTCAGCGCCCATTTTATGTGAATTTAGTAGCTAGTGTCGACATTTTGACGTTTTGATGAAGCTACTATTGTGACCAAAAAGCCCATTCAGCCCATATTTGTGTTTCCCTATGCCATCGTGAGTTCAGGGTAGTACACAGTTTCCCCAATAATTATAAAATCTTTTTAATGTCCCCATTGTTTCCAATTTAAACCGGCGGGATTATGCGTAAGGTATGCAGTTGATATGTACGTGCTGATGAAGGAATTCTCTTCTTTTTTTTAAGCTTGTCCTCAAACCGTTTTTATGGATGAGGGTATTCCACTGTTTTTTGACATCCAGCGCACCGCCCAGTGAATAAAAATCTTTTTAAAGCCTTACCCAAGTATTTGGCTGCCAAAGAAACATAATGAATTTCGAACAAACTCATTATGTTTCAAGCTTCTTTGCATAATCGGGTGGAGCCAGGTCAAATAAATACTCAACGTGGAAATTATTCTTCAAACATCGACCACGAACCTGGTTTCAATAGGAAGAAGTCCACAAAGGTAGGAAAATTCTGCCTGATCCCTCATGGTCCACGCCAGGGATCGGAATTCACCGGAGCTGGGTATAAGTAGCAGGATCCGGGCGAACCCGATGCTCGGGCCATGGCAACGTTTGAATTGAAACCAAACTTTCTAGCTTTCTGGGTCACAACCACTAATTGGCGGCTCGGCGATGTGGCATGTGGCCACAGCCATCGTTTGTGAGTGAGCTTGGAGCGTGTTCAACACACAATTTTGTGACCCAAATTTCCGTGCGCGAGTTAGGAGGTGACGAAGGCGACGAAGGCGACTGCGCCGATTCACAGTCGCCCTGTCCAAGATCAATATTCAAGAGGAAACCCAAAGACACATATGTACACACAATTTACACGCTTTACAAGGGGATGGTGGGTGGGAGAGAAAAAAGGAACGGGGGCGTAGTGAGTCGCTGTATCACTGCTACGAACTATCACTATACGAGACGCGATAGTGATCTGAGTGATGCGAGATGACTTGAAGAACACGAAGGCGGATCTCAAAAAAGAAGCATACAAGCCACGAGTGGCGCTCAAGCTTTGGCTCCGAAAGAAAGCGCTAATACGTTGGATGTGCTGGGTTTCTTCGACATAAGAAGGAAGCTGAATTTCTCAACAATACGTGTGAGACTGGGATAATGAAAAAGGTTGGGGCAATTGAGTTGATGATTGAGAACTGGAATTGTGGGATTCCAATCAAAAAGCATTGAGATCTAGTGCTCTACACAACTAAGCAATGAGTCATACCACTGCCGGAAATCCTCAGTGGTTTTTGAAAATGCAAATCACGAGGGGGGTTGTGAGGGGGTCTCTTATATAAATACCGCCGATTCTTTCCCCGCCCACTCTTACCTAATTACGTTTACTTTGTTTTGATGTGTACTCATAATCAGAATAACGGGGGAAGCAGGGCCTCGCTACAGTACCAGCTTCTGGCAGATGATATTGGACAAGTTCAAGGGCAACTTAAATGAGCCCGGGACAAGACGTCGAAGCTGGCAGCAGTATAATATTTGCGATGCCCGACGAGCCATGCTACCGATGTGAGAAGAATGAGTAGGAAGATGCAAGGAAGGTCATCCCTGTTAATCGAGTGTTCTTGATGGATCTGAGTCCTGGCAATTTTATTTTTTCGCACTTGGCGATTGGCATCTTACCATGATAGATTCAAGAAAGGCAAACCGGTTTGGCCATGGGACCATACTCGAGTAGCATATTATTTGCCTTGGCGATTTGGCTCTCAAGTTCTCAACTGCGCCAAGTTCATGGGAGGCTGAGCAGCGTGAGCCGTGACAGCCGTCTGTCGGAGTGATAAATAAACTCAACGCCAGACACCATTCTCGCAAAGACATTGCAGCTTTGATACGACATAATTAAACCAGCGAGAAGACGGCATCCATAGCTACCGGCCATATCGTATACTTGATCCAATACCCGATAAAGACACTACAAGATGAGTAAAGCAGCGTTTCCCGAGCCTTCCTCCCAACCTCCGGTTTACAATGCTATGGTAAAGTCACTCTCTGCCTGGAATACTTGGGAGAGTGAATTTTAACCCAATTTGTCTTTGAAAAGATGTCACTTTGCTGCCTTTCGCCCCATATGGGTGACAAACTGCGACTAATCAATGTGCCCGCACCCCTAGTTGAACCGTTCGCCGCGCTGTTGCAACGGTCCTGGCAGAAAGGAATCCAAAACCGCACGCTCTATGGCCGGTCACTGGAGTTCAAACTGAGAGGATACCCCTGGTACGGCCAAGGAAACGATGCAGTGCCATCGCGGGAGTTGGTGTGCGCAATCATGGAGTTCATGTATCACAATGGATGGAAGCTGATGTGTTGCGCGGATATCAGCAAGAAGCAAGGGGATAAAGACTCTTGGTTCTTTGAACCACTGCTGGCAACGCCTGCTTCAATTTCTACCGCCTTTGCATCAATTTCTTTCAACCGCTCCGACCGTATTCGCCTGATTCGATTCCCTCCACCCGTCCAATCTGCCCTCATATCGGGCATTCGCACCGCACATCCCTCCATTCAAAGTGAAAAAGTGATATCTGGCACCAACGCCTACGAGTTCAAAATCCTCGGCAACCCGTGGTACGCCAGCGGGACCGAGTGTGTTGAGTCCAGGATTTTAGTTATGAAGATACTCGCATGTTTAAAGCAGCTGGGCTGGGAGGTATACACTACAGTGGATGTTAGCGGAGTTTCCGGGGACAACGTGGGTGATTTGGATTCATGGATCCTCAAGTCAAACTAATTTGAAGAGAGACATTCAACCATATACGTAGCTTCATAGATGTACATTAGATATTACAATAAATTTGTTATCCGTCCGGTCTTAAGACACACACCCGCTTTCATGCTTGTTAGGACTCTCTCGGCAGCAACTAATACTGCTCCTAGCTGCTCCTTCGTGTTGAGATGTTGCAGTGCTGCGCAGATTCAGTACTTTGTCGTTCACGTGACCGCGGGTAAGTTCGGAGTTCGGAGCGCCAACATCATCGGGAAATTGCTCAGGCCCATCTCCGTAGCTCCACCACCATGAACGCCCTAATCTCAACCAAGACGCACGACCAGACGGTCAAATTCTTGTCGACGACGACAGGTAGGATTGCGATACAAGTGCCCCTAGCGAGATCCACCATCTCATCACTCTCCCCGTTGGTTTAGGTCGCGACCGAATTCACAGGTAAGGAGGTGTTAAAGGGCACCGCTGGCCAGTGGAGAAGAAGAAGTTCTGATTGAGATATCCCAGATTCGTGCAGTACTTTGCCCGCTTTCTGATCTGGCACGGCCAGCGTCATGGATATGAGGAGAACACGCTGGAGCGCCTTACAAAGTTGATGGGAAGTGTTTCACAGACCCGCAAATGTATGCAAGTTCTTGCAATGTGTTGAGAACAAGGTCATGTACAACAATGCATTGATATCTTTTTGGTTTAGTGATGCGTGTTGGTCGGCAAATCGAGTTTGCCCGCAACATTCAGAAAGCGTCCTCTGCACCGGATGACACCACGCGCACTCTCGCAACCATCAAAAACACGTTTATGGCTTTGTGGCTCATGGCTGATACTTGCCAATGGGTAAGAACATAAAGTCATTTAGCCATGGAATCACATCTGACGAGAATCACTCAGGCCAACACTGCTGGTGTTGTCAAGTTTGACTCTATCAAAGAGATTACCAAACGAGGAATGAAATGCTGGCTGATTGCCTTGATTGCGTCTTTCATGAGTGGCTTGCATCAGATGCGCCAAACCGCACGACGCATCGAGACCGAAAAGAAGGCTTTGCAGGCGGGCAAGGTAGACGACAAGACGGCCCACAAGAACGTAGTAATCTTGCGCGCGTAAGCATCCCATCCACTTACTCTTTCATTGAATGCTGAGAGACTTATTTGACTCTGCCAACAGCGCTCAAGCCAAGCTCCAGTGGAACCTCGTACAGGACGGTCTCGATATGCTCTTGCCCGCATCAGGCCTTGAGTACGTGAAGGTCGAGAGCGGCATTGTTGGGCTGATCGGCGCATTCACTTCTATAATGGGAGGAGGTACGTGCTTTTCAAATCAAATCTCTTTTGGAGGTCACCGTTTCTAAATCAGCTTTGTTTATCTCCGTTAACAGTGACACAATGGAAGAGTGTCGCCTAATTCTCTTAGCACTTCTACCAACAGTTGATGCATGCATTTATTCTTTCCTTTCTTCTCCCCCAACCTCATCCATTATTGTGTTGGACTTCTGACTCTCTGAGAGTAGACACTTATGTACTTTTTAATCTTTCTGCATATGGGCAACTTAACTCTTTTGAGCAAGTTTCGCTTTCGTCACTTTTGAAATTCTGATCTTGGTTGGAAAGCATCGCAATTGTTTGATAAAACGACGGTCAGGACAACCAATTCTTTAGCAGAACATACATCACCATGGCCCTCTTGCAACGCGTAGCCCGATGCATGGAAAAGATTGCGCCTTTGAAGCTGGCTGAATCCGCTTGGGACAATGTTTGTCCTGTCATTTTTACCCAAAGTCAAAAGTCATCATTCTAATAATCCAACCAGGTTGGAACTTTGATTGAAACACCGATACCTAGAGAGAATGCCAGCAGAGTGTTCCTGACAATTGACTTGACCCAGGTATGTATGATCAGATCGTTGTAAATTTGGCAATCGTTGATGTATCCAACATGACAGCCTGTTCTGGAAGAAGCTCTCAAAGACCCTAAAGTTGGAGTGATTGTTTCGTATGTTTCTTTATGTTCGGCTGAGGAAAAGACTTTGGTGTAATGGTTCTGCTACCTTCTAGTTACCACCCTCCACTGTTCAAATCTTTCAAGCGTCTTTGCCTGGATGACGAGAAGCAAGCCATTGCATTGAAATGCGTAGCGTCAGGTAGGAACCAGAAAGCGGGAATTTGTCTCTTTATCAGCGGTATCTCAAATGTTTTGGTTTGTTTAGGAGTTTCCGTCTTTGCTCCCCACACATCGCTCGACAACTGCCATAATGGCATCAATGACTGGCTAGCCAAGGGACTGGGCAAAGGAGAAACGACCGTGATCAATGTCAACGCAAACGCCCCACAAGGTTTGGATTCAGTATCTCAAATAAAGATACCGCGGAAGAAGACACTGATCATGTTCCCCATGTAGGTCATGAAGGTGCAGGTTCGGGCCGTATACATAAGCTGGAAACCCCTGCCACGATCGAGGAGCTGGTAACGCGGATCAAGAAGCATCTGAAAATTGAGCATGGTAATGTGCCCCCAGAATTCAGTCACTGCAATGTGGCTTTAGATAACTGATACAACGCATTAGTTCGTTTGTCCACTCCGCACAAATTCTCTGGCAAAATATCGACAGTTGGGATATGCGCAGGATCAGGTATGTATTCAGATATTTTCGATGCATGTATCTGGCCTAAACGCCAACTAGGGGCTTCTATCTTGGGTGGATTGAAGACAGATTTGTACTTTACAGGTATGTCGTGAGGGAGATTGTCCCGGATGGTTAAACTAACGCGAAGGGGGCGCGAAGGCGAAATGTCGCACCACGAAGTTTTGGCTGCTGTAGCGGACAACGCCTGGTACGTCAATTGGTGTTCTAAGTCCTGGTTCCACTCGGTGAGGCTAATTTTCATCCTCGCAGCGTAATTTTGTGTGAACACACCAACACAGGTACGTTTATCGCGTTGGGCTCTCTTGGCGCACCATGCTCAACATGACCCCGGGTTAGAGCGTGGATTTCTGTCAGATGTCTTGCAAGACAAATTGACGGAGTTGCTCAAAGAAGAGGGAGGTTCTGCTGTGGATGTTGTAGTCAGTCAGATCGATTGTGACCCATTACGCGTTGTATAAGCTGGGCCCAATCCCAAGAGAACGGACGCGTTGGATTCTGAGAGGGTCCGTCTATCCCATCATGATGTGTCCATGAGCTGAGGAGGTGCGACATCTGTTCGGACCTTGGCGGCAGATGCCACCGTATCATCATCAATAATAGAATCTGTAACATCTTGAAGTTGGTAGCATCGATTCACAAATGCCTCTGCAGCGGCAGTCAATTTGGCGTCCTCCTAGATCCCGCAATGAGGCCTCGTTGCCAGAAGGATCGTCACAATTTACAAGCAGGAATTACCTTCAGGAGACTGCTGCGTTCTGCTTGAAGCTCTTGAATCGTTGGGAACTCGGACGTATTCAAAGTCTGATGAGAACTTAGATCGCGTGGACAGATTTGAGGACAAAGTATCTCCAGCCCACCTGCTCAATGCTTTCCATTATTAGATCCCCTGCGGCCTGCTTTACAGACTGCATTTCCGACCTGAGGTGCTCTTCATACGCCGCGACTTCTGTTGCTGTCATGGGCTCGCTCCACGGGTTGACTCGATTCAGGGCATCCCGCAGGAGGGCGTCAAGCCGGTCAAGAGCCACATCTGTTCGCAGAAGAAGATCCTGCAAATTACTGGGCGGTTGTGGTGTATCGGTAGTCATTTCTTTGGTTCCATTCTACAGGGATTTGATAGTCTTTTCCCCATAGTCAATCATTAGATCCGCGAGCATTGCCATGGCAACCCAAACTGAAGTTCGCAAAGAGCGGAGCTTTACCCTCAGCGCAATTTGCTGCAGCCTGTCCAGCGAATCCTCTCTCAACTTCCTCTTCCCTGCAACGACGACGAGCTCCTAGCACAACATGTCTGGCCGACTTGCTTTCTCAACGCTGCGACGGGCAACCGCTGAGCCTTGCCGCCGCGGAATTCCCTCCTCCTGCCGTGAGTTTCTGTTGACCGCTGAGCAAACGAAAGGATCTTGAAAGACTGACCAAGTGAATGTTCAGCCTCCATCCTCTCTGCCTCTGTTACCCGAAGCCTGCGAACAGTATGTTTCATTCTCTTCTGTGCACGACTTTCAATCGGCTGATCTTGAAAATTTTATAGTGTCCCCGCAACTTCTTTACTGCCTCTGCCCGCCCCACACCAGCCCACACATTTGCCCGTCCATCTCAATACAGTACGTTGCTAAGATTTTTTGTCGTATCAAACTGGGGTCGTTTTAATGTATTTCTGTCTGTCGCAGTCCGATCAATGGCCACATTCAACCGTCAAAAGCCCCACGTCAACATTGGTACCATTGGTCACGTCGATCACGGAAAGACATCTTTGACTGCTGCCATCACCAAAGGTTGGCTCTTCTCTTCCTTACCTTCAATGGTCCCAGGTGCTGATGTGTCTTTTTTTGAATTACAGTTTTGTCCCAGGGTGGAGGTGCTGACTTCCGAGACTATGCCTCTATCGATAAGGCACCCGAGGAACGTGCCCGAGGTATCACCATTTCCACCACCCACGTTGAATACGAGACCGCCAACCGTCACTACGCCCACGTTGACTGGTATGTTATAGGATTTGTTTATACAGCCATCCGAGTTATCCTAAAAAATTTGTCATTCTAGCCCTGGACACGCTGATTACATCAAGAACATGATTACAGGAGCCGCCCAAATGGATGGAGCTATTATTGTTGTTTCAGCTACTGATGGACAGATGCCGCAAACCCGTGAACACTTGCTTCTTGCCAACCAGGTCGGTGTCAAGAAACTGGTTGTTTTCATCAACAAAGTGGACGCTGTTGACGACAAGGAGATGTTGGAACTGGTCAGTACCAACTGAAGTATTTCTTATCGCGTTTTCGATCAGCATGTCTGACGGTGTTGTTATAGGTCGAGATGGAGATGCGTGATTTGCTCCGTGAATACGGTTACGAGGGTGATGAGACACCAATTGTTATGGGTTCAGCTCTTTGCGCTTTGGAGGGTCGCGAGAAGGAGATTGGCGAGGACTCCATCATTGCCTTGATGAAGGCGGTTGACGAATGGATCCCAACCCCCATCCGTGATCTCGAGAAACCTTTCCTGATGCCTATTGAGGATATTTTCTCCATCGCTGGACGTGGAACTGTCACAACCGGCAGTGTCGAACGTGGTTTCATTACCAAGGGTGCCGAAGTTGAGATTATCGGATATGGTGAGACGGTCAAGACCACCATCACTGGAGTAGAGATGTTCCACAAGGAACTTGACCGTGCTGAGGCTGGTGACAATGCTGGGCTTCTTCTTCGTGGTCTAAAGCGTGACCAGCTTCGTCGTGGTCAAGTCATTGCCAAGCCTGGTACCATCAAGCCCCACAAGAAGTTCCTGTCCCAGATGTACATTCTCAAGAAGGAAGAGGGTGGACGTCATACCCCATTCGTTGAAAACTACAAGCCCCAATTGTTTGCCCGAACCATGGATGTCACCGCTACTCTCACATGGCCCGAAAACGAAGTTGGCGTCAAGAACCGCAACGACGGCAAAATGATTATGCCAGGAGACAACATTGAGATGCAAGTTGAGTTGGCTTCAACAGTCGCCATTGACGAGGGTTTGCGCTTCACTGTGCGAGAGGGCGGCAAGACTGTTGGAACCGGTGTCGTTACCAAGATGCTTGACTAGATCCTTCACCCTTTTATCCATCTCTCACCCTTCATGACATCTCACACTCAATCTGCCTTCTACTTGTCGACCAACGTGTAGAAAGGGGTGTCATTTTCCTCATGCTCCCTGCTAGACAACGTTGTCTCTTCATTTTTCCCAATCTGCACATATATGTCACTTTTTTTTTGTTCTCTGTATGACACGCCCTGTGCGTGGCCCTACACTAATACAGTACTTTCTATTTAACATCATAACTGTGTGCATGATTGCAGAAGTGACTTGAATACACTCCCCAATCAAGGAGCTTTCCCGTCTAATACATCTCCATTTGACCACGGGAATACTGACGCTAAAGGCCTGGCGGGCGAATGAGCCACGTTGAAGATGCCCATTCTTTACCTTGGAGGTAATTATCACGCACGCGCGCGTTACGCATAGAGGCTTACCGCTTCAATGGATGTGCGTTGATATGCAACTGCGCAGGACAGCAACACTAAAACATTGAAAATCTACGGATAACCGCTCTCCAGTTGCATTGTCTGATACTCTTTTAGCACCAACACCTTCATTCCCTCCTGTCCAACTTCCAATACCCTCTCAGCAAAGTAATCTTTGGTAAAAGGCGCATCTCCCAATACCAACTCCTTCACCCTCGACATTAATTTGCCTAATGTCGAACCGCCAGTCAACCCCGTCCAGAGCATCACTTGACGACCATTGTAGATCGCGTGTGCCTCATTCTGCATACTTGCTCTTGCAATCAATTGCGCGTACGCTTTGTGCTGATCAAAGAAAGTCAAGGCGTCAGTGACCATGCTGGGGGGAAGGTGTATATCGGTGCTGCGTCGTGCCTGCAGATGATTGGAGGTTTGACAATAAGCCAAGAACTCATCATGTACGGTTGGATCTCCCCTGGGTGGCTTGCGGATGGCCTCCTGCGCAAGGATGAATGCTTTCCATATCCAGGTCGCTTCTCCTCCCACTAACCATTCATAAACCTGTTCCTGAGCGCTAAACCCGCTTTTCCATCGACCATAATCCAGCCCATAGAATGCGCAGACTCTCTCTATATCGCGTGATAACTCAAGTTCTTGCTCTGCGCCCCCATCCACACTCTTGATTGGAACTGAGACTCTGAATGAGAGGTGGCCGCACTTTAGTCCAACCGCTTTCGCTGCTCGGCCCAGGATATTTCCAACGCCACCATACGAATTGGTCAATTCGGCAAAGCGGAGTGCTTGCAGGTCTTCCACCTCAATGATATCCACCTGGCGATCCTCAAATGCAAAGCTCAGAACGTGGCCGTTTTTCACCCATTCAGGAGAACTGATTTCAACGGTCGGGGCAAATGCTGGTCGTCCGGGATGGGGTACGGCGATGAAGTCAATGTCTCCGTGTGAGAGTTTGTCGAGGCGAGGCGGGGGAATAGTGAGGTGGGCAAAGCGCGGAAGGAGGAGAGCGTAGAGTTTGGCCGACAGATTGCGGTAAGTGGACGGACACATGCGGGTTGAAGAGATCGAACGGAGCGCTTTTCCTCCCATTTCGTTCGTACTTGGTCCTCAAGTTTTGGATGCAGACTGATCGCCGAAAGCTCGAGGCCAGCAAAGAATGTTCACACAGCAGATGTGACCAGATTCGATCGTGCCAACACGGGCGTTTTGGACTTTTTTGTCGGTGGCAGCGAGACACCAGTTACTTCCTACTCCCGGCCTCAGCTATTTCGCAGGAACCCATCGTGATTCCTTTCTCAGGTCTGCACATACCAGCGAGACACGTTTGAGACGAAATCGAGCTTTGCGAGAGTGGATCAGACAGTGGACAGCGCGTCTCAAGGACACCGGCAGGACGCTTTTCAAGGGTATGTCCGCCTTGCTTTGTCTGATACTATTGACTTTTGGTATGCGCTTCCCGCAGAAACCCACTCTATGTGATCGGATCCAAAAATGCAGGTGGGTCGGAAGATGATTGGTATATTATGGTGTGTTATGTACAGGGCGACACTCTAGGATACTAGTCCATTAAAAGAGTGCTAATGCTAGGTCCTCATCAAGTTACTAACTATCTTGGGGAAGAACAATGTCCTTGGGATTTGCAGCCAGATACATGGTCATCCCAGCAGCGGCAATAGCCCCACTTGCAGTCGCCGTTGCAACAGCCTTGACCATCTGGCCACAGTCACCAACGGCGTAAACTCCTGGGGTGGTTGATTCTCCGAAAAAGTTGACTGTTTTGTAGTCGCCGCTCTCACTTAGTTCTAGTCCCAGCTGTTCAGCAAAAGGCCCGTTTGCCTTGGTCTTGGGCGCGTGAGCAAGAAAACCCTCTCTGACTGACTGCCCATCCGCAAAGTAGAGAGTAATATCAGAAAAATGCTTGTCGCTTTCCTCTTGGCCGCCTCCAGTCGCTTTCGCACCCGCTGACATCTCCACCTTGATGATTTGTCGTTTGTCTACTTTGAAAGCTCCTCCCGCGGCTACTAGTTCTTGAGCCATCACTTCATCGCCGTTGGTGTAAAGTGTCACTGTCTGTGCCAATTGCTTGGCCATATGGCCCATATGCATTGCCATCTTGCCCACACTGACCATCCCACCCGTCAAGACACCGGCGCTATGTGCTCCGCGCTCTTCAAATCCGTGGCAGAACAGGCAGTGAAAGATACCTCTACCCCAGCAATCAGCGAATCCTTCAATGCCGCTGGGCATAATATCTGCCACGCCAGCCGCGATGACCACGGACCGACCAAAATGCGTTTGTGAAGCAGAGTCTATAGCTTTGAAAACATGGACATCTGAGCCATCGGAAGCCTTGACTGGTAATTTAGCGATGGAAACAATCTGCCGGTCAATGAAAGTGGTCGTGTTGTAACGCGCTTGAAGGTCCTTTCGGCCTTTGGCTCGAAGTTCAGCAGGCGGGACGTGGTCGAATCCCAGGTAGTTGTGCATATGCGATGCGCGCGCGTTGCGGTAGACCCCAGAGTCAAAGAGGGCGGCTGTCCGCAATTGCCGAGAAAGGGCCGTTGCAGTTGCGAGACCGCCTGGACCTCCTCCAACAATGAGAACATCATAAAGTACAGGTTCTGATGAATCGGGCATTGTTTACCGATATGTTTTTCTGCAATGGAATAAGCGATATAGGCTGCAAAATTACCCCAAGGACCCGAATGACCTTCTTACCTTTTAATGATTTTAAGCAGCGTGTGCTGCAAGGTAGGCGGAATACTTGTTACCTGTTCCTTTTATACAAAATCCCAAGGACCCCACAGCGGTGTGGGGTTATATATATATGCTGCAATTTTCTATGAGTCAATGTAATTGCCATTAAACTTTGTTCTGTGCAACGTTACCTTTGCATTGATTGAAATTCATAGCATCAACGCTGTGATCAAAAATCATTCTCGTTTATAGCAAAGCCAAGAAATAAAGAATGTGGGATGAGATATTGAGAAATTACGTGGGTAGACTCTCATTATTAACAAGGACGATTAATAGTGCAGTAAGCACTTATGTACAAGAATAAGCAAAGAAATCTCATCAAAAAGCCTATGCTTCTACCCTGGAAGCCCGCAGCGGAGTGGTTGGCTTTTCTTTTACTCCCAGGTCTTCCAATTCATCGCCAGCTTGCTTCAAGGCAGCTTCAAACGCGTGTTGTGCCTCCAGATTATCTGGCTCAAGTTCGAGACTCGCGCGCAAGCATTCAACAGCTACCGTAGGTTGATTGGCCGACAAAAGCGCTTGAGCAGCAGATCTGGAAAACAAAAAGAAATGTAAATTTTTACTCCCAATTTTCTCGTCAGGTGAACGGCTTACCGTAAAACACTCGCGTCACGGACCCCAAGACGAAGTGCTTGGGCAATGCACTGACTGGATTCGAAAGATCGATCTTGCTTAATATTCAGCAGGGCAAGATGTGCCCAGACTTCTGCATTCCTGTTGTTCAGTACGTTGGCCTCCTGAAAGCATAAGGTCATTAGTGTTGCGCAGCAGATAAATACCACCACAGTGTCTTACGGCCAAAGCATCTTCCGCCTCATCCCAAGTTTCGAGAGCCAAGCATGCTCGTCCCACTCCCAACCAAGAAGCCGCAGATGGTCCTGCATGGCATGCACGTAGGTACATTGATTTTGCCATTCGGGCACCAGCAACATCAACAGGTTTACGGCTGATGGCTTGATGAAGATGTATAGATCCAAGCCGCATGTAAACAAGCGGCATATCGTTTGAGTCTGAGAAATTCAAGATTTCATTTTGTCAGTCGCGTCAAGGAGGAGATGTCGAGGAATAGCACACGTACCTTTTGTGAATGACAAAACAGTCTCATACGACAATTGTGCTGCGTCGTTCTGTTTTTGAACGTATTGTAAATGTCCTGATAATATTCGCATGAGTCTACACGGTAGGCTTGAATGGAGATTTGACGCTCACCAAGCGCAGCCCACACGTTCGGGTCATCCTGCTGAACGTTGAGCGCGTCTTTGAGATAATCTGCTGCCAGCTTGTAATTCCCACGCTGAATCTCAAGGTGGCTTAAGAGCAGATATGGTTTAACTTTAGGGCCGGTGGCCAGAATTTCCTACAATTTAAAAATCTGTCAGGATGAATGTGAATACGTAGGCATGAAGGGATGGCTAGTACCTGAGAAAGTGCACGCTCAGCCAATTGGCCGGCGTGGCAATGAATGAGAAACTCGGCAACAGATAAATGAATTGACGGCGCTTCTAAATTACGCCAAAAGAATTTTTAGCCTCTGCACCCATCAAAAGTACGACCCCATGACTGCGCACCTGGCGGCATGGTAGCTTTGTGAAGTTTCTGAGCTTCTGCAATTTCAAGTTCCGACTCTTCCTCTTCGCCCGTGACATCGTAATACAAACCCTGGAACAAGAATCAATGCCTGGGTGACCATATGCCTCATGCACAGCTACTAACCAATAGTGTGCGCCCGAGAACATACTTTGGCTGTAATTCTACAGCCGTCACAAGATGCACCCGACTTTCCTCGAAGCGCTCATTGACGCAGCATAGAGCACCATACGCAAGGAGACTAAAATAGCGTGAATTACTGCGTCAAACTCACACCGATGCCCCGCAACCGTACCTGGGAATATGACGCGGATTACGTGACAAAATCATCCGATAGCATTCTTCGCCCTTTGACATGAACCCGTTCCGCATACAGAAACACCCGTAATCGAACCAGGCCAGCATACTATCATCATATTTGACAATCCTCTCCTGATGATACCCGGCAGCCAGGTCCACAGCGTGGTCCGCTTCCGCCACGTCCGCAAATTCTTTGAGAGTCTGGAAATCCGCAGTTTTGGAAATGGTAGGATCGGTAAAGAGCGTGGACCTGTCCCGGAAGGTCTTGTTGATGAGCAAGTGCATTTGGTCAATGAGATACACGTAGATTTCAGACATGAACAGTTGGAGTTCAGATTTCGATGTGAAGGGGGACTTCTTCTTAAATCGCTAAACAATGAAAACGCCGGGGTTACATTTTATCTGTAGCCCGTATCCGTCCGCAGCATTGTCTTACCTCACGCACAATGTCCACCACTGCTCCTTTCAGTTGTTCTTTGAATGAAAAGTACGCACCACTCTTGTTTAAATGGAAAAAGAACTTTTTTCGGCGCTTGATGGGAACGTTTAATTAACACACTGCAAAATGTCAGTGTAATTATTTGAGCCTTACTTGCAGCTCTTCCTGTGCATCCTGCGACGCAACTGA
The DNA here is from genome assembly GCA_025602905.1 of Phlyctochytrium arcticum. Lineage (NCBI taxonomy): Eukaryota > Fungi > Chytridiomycota > Chytridiomycetes > Chytridiales > Chytridiaceae > Phlyctochytrium > Phlyctochytrium arcticum. The sequence continues at coordinate 386,213 of JAHLKI010000012.1, read as the reverse complement.
ACTTTTCAGATCTACCGGAACCCCCTTCCGCTCTGCCTCTTGGGCCAAAACTGCTTCATACTCCTTGACCAACTTTCGAACAATTTCTTGCAGTTGGGCCACGTAAGCCTCATCAGCACGTTTGGAGCGCTTCTCAAAGAGAAGGTGAGGTGGTACAATTCGACGGGGGATAAAGTCTGTCACTGATTTTGTTATCTGCCGATTTGGAAGGGACGACATTTAGCTGCCAATTCTGTTGTCAATGAATCGCCAAAGGATGTACGTACGGGTTGCAACTTTTTCTTGTCTAGCAGCGGTTTTTCCAACACGATTTCGAGGCCCAGACTCGTGCCCAAGTTTTTGTATAAGTTGGAGGTGGCTATTGTGCAGGGAACAATCAGTCTCTCTCTCTCCATAACGTGAAGCGTCAAGAATGCAATTACGTTTTCCTTTCTTAGTTGGCGGCGTTGGCCCAGTGTGCTGCCCATCCAGCGTTATATTGGAACCCATATTTGCCCTTGCTTGGGCTAGTGGTGTTCCATCGTTTGCGGGGCTGGGTGGTGGCTCATATACGTCCAACGGCCATCGTCCTGCGGCCATGAGTTAGGACGGTACTCGGATGTCAGCTTGCCAAAAGAAGGATGCGTACCTCGCACACCAGTCACGCGGGGGAATAACAAGGAAGATAAATCAAAGATTGCACGGCCGCGGTATTTGTTTGCATTGGCATCAATAATGTGTGAAAATCGTGGTTGCATTTCGCGCGTAAACTAAAGACAATTTGAGGGTTTAGTCATGTGGTGGGAAGGTCCGCGTAGATTTCATCAATGGCTTTACCTCCACTTCTGTCATTTGCTTGTGCTGAATCTTCTCTCGGAGTCGAACAACGGCCTCTGGTGGCATCCAAAGTACATATGTCCACCCCCACGACACCTTTTTGATGGTTTCACCTCCTTGGGGTTTCTCGGGCTTTTCAACAATAACAGCGGGTGGAGCTTGTACAGGCGGGGGATGGGCAGGATCATCACTGGTAGGGGATATTTGAAGATTGGGCTGTGTAGCGTCACTGTCAGCCTGTGGAGCTCCCGTGTTCTGGCTAGTTGTGGCGGGTTTGGGAAGCATGATGGGGGTGGGAGTCGTCAAAGCTGGATCTTGTACGGAGACAACAAGGGTCAAACTACTGCAAATGGGGGGGAGAGATTTTGAGCGATATCGCACCTGTAATGACTGCTTGATCGGTCATAATGAGTGATCCGCCCTGAATGCTAACTCTGCGATCCAGTGTTGACTGCGCAGGAACCATGAAGTTCAACGTGTAGGTGTAAATATCTGCCAAAAAGGTCAAATGTTAGACGTTCCGACACTTTGAGTTCATGATATCTTCTGCATGACGCCTACTTGAGTTGAGATCCTTCTCGTTTCCCTCCTTCATCCCCCATTCGTCCGGGACCGGGAACACGTCGTCGACTTTGATGTTTATAAACATGCCGTTTTCAACCACCTCAGGTTGAATAAGCGGTCGAGATATTGTCACTTCGACTTCAATCTCTGGGCCCGCTTTGGTCGGATCTTCTGCATCTTTCCCCAATAGCTTGGGATTCGCATAAACAATGGGAACAGTTGCTTTGAACGAAAGTGGGGGCGGAGGTGGGGCAGGCGCTTCAGGGTTATTTGGGTCTCGCGGTGTGTATTTGAGAAATGAATTAAGCATGGATAGATCGCCCTCTCCCAGATTGGCTGTTTTCTCTTTGGGAAGGGACTCGATGAGTGTAAAGTGGATCTTTTTGTTGGCGATCGTGTCAATGAGAGCCTCATCAATATGGAAAACTTGCTTGTGGACAAATGCATACTGGGGGTTGGGTGTATCAACGGCCACTGGTGACTAGAGCATCATCATTTGTGAGTTTGGCGATGTGTTTTTGTCAGGGAATTTGGCAAAAACCTACATCTTTGAAATCAAAGTCCGCCAGCTGCACTCGTACAAAGGAATTGACATGATCTCCTTTAGCTCCTTTGATGTTCTTTGCAGCAGTCACTTTGATTGTTAGTGCAACGCTTCCTTCGGGGACGTGTTCTTCGCCTTCTGGTCGAAGCTGGTTTAGCAAGTTGCTAGAAGCCGTGACGGAAGGTCGCCGGGACGTCCGTCCGCTACCAGGTTTCAGGACAGCTCCCTTGAGTCGGGTAGCCCCTCGGTCAGCCATTGTCAAAATCGCCTGCTATATTCACCGCAAGATTTCACAGTATCGACACTCTACACGTATCTTGACGCGGAGTTGCTTACCGCCACGCGTTTGTCACGTGTTGCCGGCCATTTTGACTCCGAATTTTTGAGGATTTTGAGCCGAATTTGACATTTGCGATGTCGCTGGAGTCTGGACGCTACAAATCAGAACAAGAAGTACTGGTAAGGAGGCGGACCGAGCTATCCTTTGCAAGCAAGTGTAGCAATGAGGTATTTAAAAACGATGTGTTTGTCGCGTAGGAAACATCTATAAAATTACGGGACTCGATAAAGACAAACGGAAACGCTAGAAAGCAGAATGAAACAAAAAAGAATGAAAGAGGGATAAATCAAGGGTGGCGCGGGTACTGGGTTGTGAATTGCTGTAGATTGTGACGAGTTTCGGGATTGGGCGAATGATGAATGCGGATGTTGTAGCAAGAGGAGAAGAGTCGTCATTCGAGCAAAAGTTTACTGGTAGTAGTGGGTCTCGGAAGGAATGCAGCCGCGGAGGAAAGGTGGTTCGTTACCGACACTGTGAATGTCAGTGAACAGCTCCTTGACATCAGGCTCGGGGCTGGCCTTTGCCTCAATGACAGCCTGATCAATCTCTGTTCGGACATCTTTGTCAATCTTCTTGAGCTCCTCCTCCGTTAAAATGTTGTTCTTCAAAATTCGCTCCTTCAAGCCATTGATGGGGTCATTGGTAGATCGCATGTGCTGGATCTCGTCACGGGTACGGTATGTGGTTCCTGGATCGGACATGGAGTGACCTCCGTAACGGTAAGTAACCATCTCCATGACCATAGGTCCCTTGTCGTTCAAGGTCCAGTCACGGGCGTATTTGGTGGCTTCCTTGACGGCAAGAACATCCATACCGTTGACGCGGACACCAGGAATGTAGTCTCCACGGGTAAAGTACTTTGTAGATGCGGCAGCACGGTGAGCGGAAGTTCCCATGCCGTACATGTTGTTCTCGCAAACGAAAGCGACAGGTAATCCCCAAAGCTTGGCCATGTTGTAGGCCTCAAATACTTGTCCCTGGTTGGCGGCACCGTCACCATACATGGCAAAGGTCATGGTTCCCTTCTTGAGATACTTTTGAGCCAAAGCAATACCAGCTCCGATGGGGACTTGGGCACCAACGATACCGTTTCCACCGTAAAACTCGTGGGCAAACATGTGCATAGATCCACCCTTGCCCTGAGAGCACCCATCCCGACGTCCCATCAACTCAGCCAAGATACTCTTGGGAGTAGCTCCACGAACCAGGGTGAAACCGTGGCAACGGTAGGCAGTAATGATGGCATCGTCCTTGGAGATGGCGTAGTGCATACCAGTAGCAACAGCCTCTTGACCAGTGGACAAGTGACAAAATCCACGGATAAGTTTGGCCTTGTACAGCTATAATACAATAAGCTTTAGCGGGATGAATCAAATGATTTGTGCAAGACAAGCGCGTACCTGGTCGGAAGCAGTCTCAAGACGACGGATCATGACCATGGTGCGGTACATGCCAACCAACTCTTCCTTGTTGGATGTAGACTCGAGAGGGATTGGGCCGCAGTTGTGGTAGGCAAAATCGCCTTCGGGGAATTGGAAGGTATAGGAGTCGGAACGAGCTGCTGAGGTGGTTGAAAAGAGACGGGGAGTAGCTGCACGGACACTCGATCGGAGGACCAAGGGGCGAGCCCCCGTCAGGATGCTTTGCGAAATCATCGTTTGCAGTTTATGAAGTTAAAAGAAGGTTGTTGATGTCTGTAGGAAAGATAGGAAAGTAAGCTGGCTGTTTTACGAAAACTGCATCGTCCCAAGATCACGCCGGCCCTTATCGCCTGGGCCCGCCATCCACGCCAGAACAAAACAACGAGACTTACGCGATGAATCGACGAGGACAACGACGACGACGACAGAACGACGACGAGGAGCTGGAAGGCAAAGAGGCTACGACGACCTTCTGGGCGGCTGACGAAATGTCCTCGGGATTTGGGAGATGCAAGATTTCGCCAAAGGCCCCCGGAAAAACGGTCGGCAAAGAATTTCAATGGCATCGATTACCGGCTCGAATGCTTACGACTCAGCACTCGATCCAGCAGCTGAGCCGCACTCGAGGCGCAGCCAATAAAACTCGTGCATGGCGCAGCTCCACCCAAGCTTGAACCCTCACCAGCCCTAACCCATACTCTGAGCTGACGCGTTCAACGCAGCAAGGACGGACAACGTAAAAAGTTGCGAGATCGACCAGGCATCCAGAGCGAAATCTTACAACAAGACATACAGGAAACTTGCTAACAACCACAGAAGACGACAACGACGAAACCTACAGAATGCCCGGGGAAACCATGACAGCGACGCTGCAAAAGGCCGAGGAACTGGCCAAGACTTCACCAGAGCAAGCTATCCCACTCTACCAAAATCTCATAAAGTCTAACACTGGCAGCACTGATCCCGAAGTGCGCGCTCGTGAGACTGCTCTCCTGGAGTTGGGAAAGTTATATCAAAAGACAAATCAGCCCAAAGAACTGGCTAGTCTCATCCGTGGGTCCCCAGCGTACCTTGCCAACACGTCGAAAGCAAAGACTGCCAAGCTGATAAGAACGTTGCTCGACCTGTTTGCCGATGTCCCAGACTCGGTCGACCTCCAGGTTGCAGTTTGCAAGGAATCCATTGAATGGGCCGAAAAGGAAAAGCGCATCTTTTTGCGCCAGTCACTCGAAACTCGGCTTTGCTCATTGTACCTGGAATCAAAATCTTACTCTGAGGCCTTGGCCCTGACCAATTCATTGCTCAAGGAACTGAAGCGTCTTGATGACAAGAATGTCTTGATGGAGGTTCAATTACTTGAAAGTCGTGTCTTTCTCGCCTTGCGAAATTTGGCCAAATCACGCGCTGCTCTCACCTCAGCGCGAACTTCGGCAAACTCAATCTACTGCCCACCTCTGATGCAAGCGCAGCTGGACATGCAGTCCGGTATATTGCATGCCGAAGAAAAGGATTACAAGACGGCGTAAGATGGGATCCTGTCTTCTCCAAAGTCCGTGATATCTCATCTGTTTCTAGTTACTCATACTTTTACGAAACCTTGGAGAGCTACGCTTCACAAGACGATCGTCGCGCTGTGCTGGCGCTCAAGTACATGCTACTTTGCAAAATCATGGTCAACTTGGTAAGCACTCTCATTTTATGAATGGGGTCATCAGATTCTCCCCTTACCATGGCACCTGTAGTCAGAAGATGTTGCCGCAGTAGTAAACAGCAAGGTCGCACTTCGATACGCTGGCCCCCAAGTTGACGCCATGCGCGCCATCGCCAGTGCCCATCAAAACCGATCACTTTCAGAGTTTGAAAAAGCTTTGGCAAGCTACAAAGAAGGTAACTTGCGAGTGAATTGTTGGAAGTGATCCCTGGACTAAAACTTTCCCCGATCAGAACTCACCAACGATCCCATCATTCGCTCCCACCTCGCTGCCCTTTACGACACGCTCTTTGAACAAAACTTGCTTCGCATCATTGAGCCATATTCACGCGTAGAAATCACTCATGTCGCGGAATTAGTCAAGCTGCCCACTACCTCAGTCGAGACCAAGTAATGCCCTACAAAAGTTGGCTCTTGATCTAAAAACACGGCTGACAATAATCCCTGTAGATTATCTCAAATGATTTTGGACGAGGTTTTCCGCGGAATTCTCGACCAGGGAGCAGGGTGCCTAGAAGTATTCGAGGATCAAGAAGTAGATGTACGTATCCATGTTGACACCAATACTCGGTTCTTGTCCTGATTGTTCTATCCACAGAAAACCTACGAAGCTACCTTGGAAACAATCAAAAACATGGGCAATGTGGTCGAAAGCTTATACGAAAAGGTTTGTGCACAATATATACTGTTTTTGTAGTGCCAAAGTTTCTTACCAACACGTTTGTTTGCAGGCCGCCCATCTTACATAAAAGTAAATAGCAACTCGTTTTGGGATGTAGTCGCAACGCTATGAGAACATGTACATGTAATTTCAAGACAGATGGCCAGCACTACTTCTTCAACCCTTGGCAGCTGTGATCCTGTCTACATGGTCAATGCATTTTCCGACAAGCGCCTGCTTTCTCTGAGAGCATGTAAATATTCTATCGCAAAGCAAATATGTAACAATCAAACCGAAAGGGTAAAAATATGGAAGGGAAGAGATGTCGGGCTGGAAAGTTTACAGGTGGTGTAGGCGGTATAAAGTAAAGGATGGGGGAGCTACTGGGAGCTAGCGAGAAATGTCTGGCTTTTGAGGAATGGAAGGTAAGGCAGATTCAAAGGAACGAGGTGTAAGATATATCCAGTGAGTGGGCGTGATCATGATGACGCTGGAGTGATGGCTGCCCCGCCACGATGGCCAGCATGCCATACCCGGTATCCAACAACTCCTGCAATCACGATCCCGGCGGCAATAGCGCTGGCTGCTGCAACGCGAACAGCGACAGAGTTGGCCGAAGATCGAGATGAGCCAGGAATAGCCACGCTACTGATTATGTTGGAAAAAATGCAAGAGTTTGATGATGGAGGATAACGGCGAAATAATGTCAGTCCAAAAGAAGATGTTGTAATGAGAGAAACCGAATGAGAAAAGAAGGAAGGAAAAGAATCAGCCATGAGGTCCAGCCACGTTCAGATCTGGTTGTCATACGCCATTACAGCATTAAACCCCACAAATTCAACAAAGAAGCAGTGTACTTACGGGTCCATCGCAACCAATACAAGTTGGCTGAATAAATCTGCGGTGTAATTGTTCGAGATGGAGACACTGATGGGAACGGTCAGGCCGAGGGATCGGCAGAATGCATCTGGCGGAATTTCATATTTCTAAATTTCAGACATTGTCAGTATAGTCTCTCATCGGTGGGCATTAGGTACCAAAAAACAGTACAAACCTGAGGGACAAGGTCGGTGTCACCCTTGGTTGCGACAAACACACAAGGAATATGGTCGATATTATATCGCTTGACAAGGGTTGCGACATAGGCAAAGGAGTTCACATCCCCCGAATCATAGCAGAAGCACAAGACATCGCATGCCTCCAACAGCTTGCGGTTTTGCAAAACCTCTGAATCAAATTTTGGACCCAACTCTTGCAACTGGAACGATAATTAATTCAGACTGCAAAAGTGTGAGTAGACAAATAACGTACCACAAGATATTTTTCCGCTCCTCCAATTTCCACTGAATTCACCACAGAATATGGCGTTCGTGCCGTTGGCACGTATGTTTTTGAGAATGGCTTGTTGATAAAACTACGTAGCAATGCAGTTTTTCCTGATCCGGTAGCCCCCAGAACATAGCAGTTGTATACATTTCTGGTGACTTTACCACGTCTTCGATCCGCGCGACGAGGTTTGGTGCATTGAAGAGCAGTGGTAGTGTCGCCATCGTAGCCGAGATACGCGAGGTAGGCAAGTGTTGTGCGATGACTCAGATAAGTTGTCATGCTGTTAATTTCCATGATGGGTCAGATCCAGTAACGTGTGCAAAGGTGCTTCTAAAATGTACAAACCTCCATTGTGCGAGGAAGCCCTGTAATGAGACCGCCCCCGAATCATCTGTTAGCGTGGTTTCAGGGAAGCCGCTGGATTCCCAGGGGTTGCTCGGTGAAGTGGCAAACAATTCAGCTAGTTCGCCCTCTTTCAATGCTCCATCTTTATCCTAGGATGCGCCGTGAGTTGAGACATTCACACCAAAGAATAGAAACACTACTTACTTGATCAAAGGTCTGGAACAACTCAATGAAGAATTTGTACCCATCACTGCTGAGCTCGACTGAACTTCCAGGCGGGACTTCGAATCTGTACATGGAAACTCAAATCAGTAGTCTTATCTGGAAGGGAGAATACAGTCCAATACCTAGGGAACAAAAAGTCTTCCCGTAAAGTGAGATCATCACCATAGCCAAATTTGCGAATCACCGTCCAAGTAGTCTCCAGGCGCCCGCGCTGAATAAATAATGTGTGCAAGAACAGAAACCCTACAGTTGAGCAAAAGTCAGTTCAGTACACATACAGGTTGCAGAATAGGAGGGAGGCAACAGACCGATCTCAGTGAGGCCATTGTCAACAACGCCTTCAGATTCGCTTTCTCGCACAACCTCCTTGACGCTTTCGAGTTCTTGACGTTGCAATGGTGCACCAAAGCATTTAGTCTGGAAATCGTTGATCTCCTCGTCATTTAGAATGTCGTCCTTGTCCAAGTCACACAAGCGGAAGATACGTCGGAGAGCCTCAATGCAGGCCGGCTTCAGGGTCTACACAACATTGTCAGAGGAGTCGATTCCGTCGCGTAAGGATAAGGACAGGGTCCAACGTACATGCTCGCGGGAATCATATAGCGGAGCGGTCGGGTGCAAAACAGCTTTTTGAGCGAAATAAAATACTTCTGATACATTCAAAGGCTGCTTTGCCGAACATTCCACGCAAGTTTCGACCTCCTTGAATTCATTCATAATGGGCATAATCTGCTCCTCAAGCGCCTCGTTCGTGACATCCTTTCCTCGCACATCGATTTTGTTTCCCACCAGTACGACTGGAACCTAATTTGAAAAGTCAATATGGATGAGAAAGACAAACTGATGCCAGTAGAAAAGACATACATTGCGTCCCAACTTTCTAATGTGTGGGAGCCAGTAATCTCCGATCCGAGCAAATGTCTCGGGCTTATCGACCGCGTACACAATGCAAATAACATCGGCTTTGCGAACTTCTGTATCCAGTTGCTCACGGTTGTCAGGTCGAGCTAATGAATCGTGGACCGTGAGCTTATGTTTTCCGGACAGAAATGCCACACAAACTCACGCGATGAATCAACGATTCTCGTGGTAACCTTCTCACGCGTCCACTCTGGTGGGATCGTTACTTCAGGTACAACGTGTTGAATCTGAATGACTGTGTCAAAGTGACATTCCTTTCTTGCGGTGACTGATGAAAATACCCACATTGGGAACAAATGTCTCTTTTATGAGAGATGTAATCAATGTACTCTTTCCAACCTGTTCTGGAAAATGAACTCCAATTAGATATGCCCATTTTAAAGTGGTGAGTGATGGTTGTCCCTTCAACATACCGTCCCCCACGAGCAGAATGCGGACTTCCTCCCGCATCTTGGCAAAGTCAAGATTTGGACTGCGATATGTGGTCTAAAAGCTGTTTTTGGAATAAAGAGAGCCCTCCAAAAGTTCTTTCTCGTACAAATCGGCCTGTTCTGTCTCGGATTAAGCAGATCGTCCGCTAATGTCCAGGTCGTGGAGAGGCATTCAGTTGGAAATTTCGCTTGAAGAACTCGTCGCTGTTGACAGGGTCGGAGGGTTCGACGGCACAGTCACGGTTAAGACCTCCGGCCCCGGCAAACTCCAATTCTGAATTGAAGTTAGCATTTCCCAACGGGAATTTCTACAGGCAAACTCTCCAATAGAGGTTGGCGAGCGATGGCGACCCTTCAGCCTACACTTAAACTTACTTTATAGTATCAAGGGGCATCCCGGTGGGGATGGAGTCAAAGACGGTTCCGGGTTCCTTCGTACTTTGGTCGTAGACAGATATGTACGAGCGGGCTTAGGATTTGGACGCTCCGTGCGAACTTTGCATTGCCAGGCACCAGCAACCATGAGGGAATGAACATTACCAAGTATCATATTTTGGATGCAGATATACAAAGTACTAGCGCTCAAAGATAGGCAAAGACGGTCTGAAGAATGAACTTTATGTCTATCTATGCATTAGAAGAATACTGCTGGCTGCGGACTTTTTGTGCTTTGGTAGCGTGTTGGCTTGCGCCTGCCGCCTTTTCACTGACTAACTTATTGCCTTGGTCGTTTGATGCCGAGCGATTTCCGGAGGCCGCTATAAAGATGGTCTTGTGGTGCCATTCGAAGAAAATGATCGGCCAGTCGACCACGACAGTAGCCAAGAACCACAATTCCAGCGAGTTTTGCTTGTTGCGAGCGAATTGAACAAACGTCAGAACGTCGAAGAAACCAGATGCGAGGATTTGGAGCCCGATAAATTGCCAAAACATGTTGCGGTTGAGAATGATATTCTTGAAGGGACTGTCAGCTTCTGCGCGGACAATCAAAGCAACGAGAGCAAGAGATACTAGAAGAGCTATGACGGCGAGTACGCCCTCCGTAACGTTATACTGAAAGTAGGCGGCCAGCATGTCGAATAAATCCTCAGTGGCAAATAATCGACCCATCCGAATGTATGTCATTATCAATCCGAAAGTGATGGCAGCAAAAATGTAATCGGGCAAGTTCTCATTGTAGCTCACACTGCGCTTGTTTCGAAAGTAAGTCATAACAATGACTTGCGTCTTGTAGATTATCATCAAAAACTGAGCGTATCCAGCGTGCACCACGAAGAAGTTTTGCACTTTCAGATTGTTATCCAGAGGATTGTCGTCCAGTATCACGCGCGAGAGAACATTGACGTTGTCGCCAAAGTACAGAACTAGCCAAAAGATTTGAAGCCATGTCCCGAACCGCCGTTCATTACTGAAATACACTTGTTTGCTGTTGAAGAATCGCTGCAGAACAAGAAATGTCACTACGCAGGTTTGAAACATGGAAATGTCCTCGAGGACAATTTGTCGAATACTGGGCAGAAATTTGTAGCTCATGGCTGTTGGCTGGTGATGGGGGAAGAGATCGATGGGTCAGGATGAAATTGGCGAAGGTGAAGGTGACAGAGGATGTCGCCTTGACTTTTATAGAAAAAGATAAAGCACGACACCCTGAACAATTCGACCTCTCAGGGTACATGGTTGGAATATGCTTTATATATGGCGACGGGAAGATGTTCATAACCCAATAAATCCATCTCCTGAACACATAGAAAGAGTGGAAAAACTTAAATTTGGAAAACAATGCGCACCGTGCGGTATTGTTTGGCGTCATGGAGATGCTCAAACGTGCGAGGCGTGCGACCTGAACTTCACACGGATTGATTTCCGGAACTTCGGTGAACCTATCCCTGTTCACCGCCGCTCCGCCGCTAAACCGTGCGTTAAAAAACTATCCCTGACGGATCTACGTGGATCTACCCCCACAGGCCCCAGCCTGGTCCCCACTTTATGGGAATGGAAGAGGCAAGAATTTAGAGGGACAGAAAAGTATTTAAAATCATGGCATCAGACAATTCATGTATCTACCATATGAACCGACATTTGATTGTCAACTTAACAAAGCAGAGTATAACATCCACGAAGCCAATGATATCGAGGTTTTCTTTTTAAGGTCCTAGATAGTGGTAAGGCGAAAAAATATCCTTGATTATTTTTTCGATTTTAGACATCTATCCTTCATTCAGCGCCGTTAAGCTATGCATAAAGGAATTATTTCCGTACGTTTATCCCCCGATCTACTTCACGCTTTCCGGTTGTCCAATGGAAAAGTTAATCGGAACCCACCGGAGGCGCATAAGTAGACTGAATGACCGGACCCGGGCTCACCCGACACTATATAACTGCCTTTTAGTTTGCTGGGTATACCATCGCCAATTCATTCCCCGTCCACCCTCTTCTTACCATTTCTACTTACATCGATAAATATTTTCATGGGGACGCAGGGCCTCGCTCGCGCCATTAGAATGCAGAATGCGTAGGCGAGAATTCAAGGGAGAAGAAAAGTAAAATCAATGTACACCTGAAATTGGGAGTTTCAAAATAGATGACATTGGCAAAGAAAATGTAATACGGTATCTAGCTAGTCAACTAATAACGTCAAAACATGTTGAGGCTTCTGATCTGTGAAAGGAAGAATTGGTATGCACCCAAAAGGCGATGGTCTTTTCTTAACGTCCTCCAAGCTCAAGAACACACCATGATTTGGGGAACGTTGATGCCCAAAGGTACAGAAGATCAAAGACCTCTTAGACGTTCGTACTCTCGCTTCGGGTCTGCGATCGAGGATTTTGACTGTCCGTGGCCAACTTCGAAGTCACAGTTTTGCCGCTTTTAGGGTTGTTGTTCCACCGCCAGCGTCGTTTGGCCCACTCCCGGCAGCAAGGAAAATCTTGTGATGATGCCACTCGAAAAACGTAACAGGCCAGTCAACTACGATGGTTGCCAGGAACCATAACCACAACGGATTTAATATGTCCCGTCCGAACTGATAGAAAGTCAATACATCGTAAAAGCCAGATGCCACAATCTGAAGGGCAATGAATTGCCAAAACATGTTGCGGTTGAGAATGATGTTTTTGAAGGGACTGTTGCCTTCCGCACGTACGATCATCCAGACCAGCACAAGTGAGATGAGTAGGGCGATGACAGCCAAGACGCCATTCACGACATTATACTGAAAATATGCCTCTAGCATGTCGAAATAGTCGTTCGTTGCAAACAAGCGTCCCATTCGGATATATGACATGATCAAGATGAATGTAACGGCAGTGAAGATGGCATCAGGGATATTTTCGTTGAATGTTGCGCTGCGCTTGTTTCGGAAGTAGGTCATGATGATAACTTGAGTTTTGTAGATCAACATCAGCAACTGAACATATCCCGAGTGCATCATGAAGATGTTTTGTATCTTCAAGTTCCGGTCCAGAGGATTATCGTCCAGGATCAGTCGCAAGATCGTATTCAAGTTGTCCGAAAAGTACAGAACTAGCCAGAATATCTGCAGTCATGTTCCCCATCGTCGTTCGGGACTAAAGTAGACATTTTTGTTTGATAGGAACCGGTTCAAGATCAGATAGGTGTTGATGCACACTTGAAATGTCGACCAGTCTTCGAGGATGAGCTGTCGAAGCGTCGGAGCAAAGGTAGCCGGTGGGTCGACTGGGAATCCTTTACTCGTGTATTGGTTAGGCATCTTTGGCTACTTTATGGATACCGCGGTTGCTGAAAGGATTGGAGAGACTGACGATCACTCCGAACTTGTTTAGACAGGCTCTCGGCATCCGCTGGGAACGCCCGCCCGGCTTTAACTACATGATCTGTAATTCCTTTGTCCGTATCCACCCTGGCCGATCCACAAAATGAGGGACGGACAAGAATATTTTGGTTTATTTTTCACCCTGACAGCTTGAGGGTCAGGGCGGTTTGCAACACATCTTTGTTGGCTGGGTCAGTTTCCAGCCGGCAACGGAAAAGGACAGCATTGCCGTGATTCTATAGAATAAGAGATGAGCCCACTCTGAAAACAAATTCTCTTACCCGCTGGTCCAACTGGTGAAGGTTACATGGCGTCTCACGTTATCTCAACCTGCTTCGTTCAAAGGCAACATCAAACTCCACAAGCTGGGATTCGGCCACAGAAAAATGTTTCTTAAAACATGCATCTCCTGAACGAACGAAAAAAGTTTAAATCGTATCCCGGAAAACAATACCCATGCATCCAAGATGCAAGCCTGAAGTCACGCCAGAGCCACACACTGACTTCCAAGGATTTGGTTTTAGAAGAGTCTATCCATCATTCAACGCCGCGGAAGAATGATTCAAAGGGAAAAGAAAAGTTAATCTGGACTTTGGAGGGGCACCGGGAGGGGCATAAGATAAGTAGAACAAACCGGATCCGGGATCACCCGACACTACATACCCCGTTAACTTTCTAGCCTCCTGGGCGCATCATGTCCGATTCATACCCCTCCTCAACATTTCTTGCTTGTATCAGTGCGTATTTTCGTCGGGACACGGGGCCTCGCTGCGAGTTCATATCAAGATTCATCATTTGTTCACCGCCGCTAAGACGTGCATTAAATGAGTAAAGTCCATGCGGGTCTATCCCGCACTTTGCAACCCCTATTGACAATGGTATTGATGGAGAAGACAAGAATGTAAGGGAAAAGTGAAAATTGAGAACACGACATCAATCAAATCATGTAATGTTATTAACTGAACAATGTACAATTGATTGTAGTTTGGAAGTTTGACAACAGATGTCATTGCAAAAAAAATGTAATATTTAGCCAACCAACTAATAACGTGAATACATGTTCAGACTCTTTATCTGCGAAAGGAAGAATTGGCATGTACCCAAAAGAACCCAAAAGGCGATGATCTTTTTCTGAGATCCTCCAAGCCCAAGAATATCCCTGTGCTTTTGGAACATCGTTGTCCACCAGAGACCTAGGCGTTGGTACCCTCGCTTCGGGTCTGAGATCGAGGATTTTGACTGTCCGTGGCAACCAGCTTCGAAGTCGCAGTTTTACCGCTTTTAGGATTGCTGTTACCGCCTGTGTCGCTTGCCCCGCTCCCGGCAGCGAGGAAAATCTTGTGATGATGCCACTCGAAAAAGGTGACGGGCCAATCAACTACACAGGTTGCCAGGAACCACAACCACAATGGGTTTTCTACACCCTGCGAAAACTGATAGAAGGTCAATACATCATAAAAGCCGGATGCCACAATCTGAAGGGCAATGAATTGCCAAAACATGTTGCGGTTGAGGATGATGTTTTTGAAGGGACTGTTGCTTTCCGCACGCACGATCATCCAGACAAGCACGAGCGAGATAAGTAGGGCGATGACAGCCAAGACGCCGTTCACGACGTTGTACTGGAGATATGCGTCTAGCATGTCGAAATAGTCATCCGTTGCAAATAAGCGTCCCATTCGGATATATGACATGATCAAGATGAAAGTAATGGCAGTGAAGATGCCATCAGGGATGTTCTCGTTGAATGTTGCGCTGCGTTTGTTTCGGAAGTAGGTCATGATGATAACTTGAGTTTTGTAGATCAACATCAGGAACTGAACATATCCCGAGTGCATCATGAAGATGTTTTGTATCTTCAAGTTTCGGTCCAGGGGATTATCGTCCAGGATCAGTCGCAAGATCGTATTCAAGTTGTCCGAAAAGTACAGAACTAGCCAGAATATCTGCAGCCATGTTCCCCATCGTCGTTCGGGACTAAAGTAGACATTTTTGTTTGATAGGAACCGGTTCAAGATCAGATAGGTGTTGATGCACACTTGAAATGTCGACCAGTCTTCGAGGATGAGCTGTCGAAGCGTGGGAGCAAAGGTAGCCGGCGGGTCGACTGGGAAACCTTTACTCGTGTATTGGTCAGGCATCTTTGGACTGCTTTGTGGATAGTGCGGTTTTTGAACGGAGCGGCGAGAGCGACAATCTCTCTCTTAATTTGGGTGAAGAAATGCTCCGTTCGGCCTATATAAATGAACTGCATGGGCTACAAGATTCCCACCCACCCTTAAGCGCATGGTATGTAATTATGTCGGAGTAATGCTTATGATCTGATTTGGTTTTCGGCTCGCATCCACCATGGACAACCCACGTCGATGGTAGCGTCAAAAATATCTTGCTCATTTCTCACCCTCCTTGAGAATGGAGCAAGGTGATCCTATATTGTGCACCTTCCCCCAGGGGTTAATTTACCATCCATGGCTGTCTCTTTGACCCTTTGAAAAGTCGCAGAGCCGCAGAGCCGCCATCGTTATAAAATTATAAAAAAACCTTCTCATAGCGACAGGAACGTTTTGGCGTCTGTAAAAATTGAAGAGCAAGAACTTTTTTCCGGCGTCAAATATCGAAGCTATAGCAGAGATCCCAAGAGATCCAGCGGATTCGCATATGATGAATATGGAAATTATAGCAAAGGTTACCTATATCTGTTTTCGTGGGAAGCGAACGTTACACGAGGTATAAGGGTGCCTGACATAGGTTCCCTTGGTTCACGACAATGAACATTCGAAAAATGCAGGGTTTCCGACAATATACATACAATGGGGTTTGTTCCAGGTTTGCCTCGAGTGAGACAAATCCCGCTCTGGCAGCTCTGGTCCTGGGCGATCAACGAGAGGGACGGCTAGCAGCTCGAGAGGAGCACCCATCTCACAGAAAAGCAATAACAAAAGGCAAATGAGTGCTCATCAACATATCATTAATTCATTTGATTACGAATAGGTTAAACACGGCTTAAAGTACGGTATACACGAGCAAAAAATAACAAAAACAGCGTCAGGCCTCACAAGTTCTCTCGAGATCGTACTGTATGAGTTCGCGATGCCGCAGATGTCGCAGATGCCTGGCTTTCGACGGCGCTCAACTTTGCCACTAGGCTCTTGGTGGGTGACGTGCCGCCGGTCGAGGCAGTCGCTCCTCCGCTGGTTGCAGCTATAAAGATACTTTTGTGGTGCCATTCGAAAAAGGTAATGGGCCAGTCAACAAAGACGGTCGCCAGAAACCAGAGCCACAGTACGTTTTGTTTGTTGCGGGCAAATTGAACAAAGGTTAGGACGTCGTAGAAGCCCGTGGCAAAGATTTGAAGGGCAATGAACTGCCAAAACATACTACGGTTGAGGATGATGTTGTTGAACGGACTTTCGGCTTCGGCGCGGACAATCATGGTAAGCAGCACAAAGGAGACCAGCAGGGCAATGACGGCCAATACCCCTATAGTCACATTGTACTGAAAATACGCTTCCAGCATGTCGAAAAAATCCTCGGTAGCAAACAATCGGCCCATACGAGCATAAGTCAGGATCAGGGCAATCGTGACGACGAAAAAGATGGCGTCGGGTATGTTTTCGTTGAACGTTGCCCTGCGCTTGTTGCGGAAATAGGTCATGATGATGACTTGCGTCTTGTAGATCAACATGAGGAATTGCACGTAGCCCGTGTGCATCATGAAGAAATTTTGCACTTTCAAGTTGACATCCAAGGGATTATCGTCCAGTAACAATCGCAGGATGGTATTGAGATTGTCGCCCACGTAGAGCAACAGCCAGAATAGCTGCAAGTACGTTCCCCATCTTCGTTCGCGGCTAAAGTAAATGGCCTTGTTGGTCAGGAAGCGGCGCAGAATGAGAAAAGTATTGACAATGTTGAAAAAGGTTGAAATGTCCTCAATGACAATTTGTCGGAGGGTGGGCAAAAAGGCAGCTGCGGGGGCTACGGGTAGGCCGCGGCTAGTGTACTGGTAGGCCATCCGGACAATACTTGGAGAGCACTATCGAATCCTTGGTACTTGTTGGGCTGGTATGGAGCACCGGTGGCCCCCCATTCCTCATCCCGCTTTTAAGAGTTTGCTTTCTTTGCTACCATATCAGTAAGAATTTACTAAACTCGTCCCTCCGTTGCTCCAAATTGTGCATGTTTGTTGTTTGGTAGCAGGAGAGGGGGCATTGTCCAGCGCTGCCACTTCATTGTACGGTGCAATCTTTTGCGAGAAGGCCTTGTACAAGTTGAGGGTGCATCAAATCGGACATGAACAAAACAAACAATGAGAACCTTATGCGAAGCGTGGAAAATCACTTACTCTATAGGAACGACCGGCGTAAATAGAAAATCAAAGTTAATTTTTGATACCAGTACAGCCCGCTGGGAATTCTGAAAGTAAGGGTCTACCCAAAGAGGCTTTTCATTGCTCATCGTGGAAAATACATTTCCAATGGGTTCAACCGCCATAATTAGACTACTTTATATTCTTCTCATGCAGGAGTCGGCCGACATGCACGAGCGGGCCCGAGAAGGTTAGAAACAAGATTCTTCTCCAGCCGCCATAATATGAAAGTGGGAGGCATTGATGACAAAGAAAGTTTAATCCAATGCAAAATATTAAATCTTATGGTCATATTATCTCGGAGGCAAATGCCACTTTAGGTACCACCATTCTTTTTGACTCTCATCCATCAACATCTAAACCCTCATACATACATCCGAGGGTGGGGGGGCCATTCTCGAAACAGGGTCACAAAATAGTTACATTGTGTAATTACACAAGCTTCTATACTCGAGTATACCCCAACCTCCTACCAACGCGGTGGTATGTTGCCCTGAGATTGGAGGCTTTGGGGACGTCGAGAACTCTTTAGGTCTTTTTTTTTTCCGAAGGGCGGTCAATTATAGCATCCTGCACAACCTGACTGGAACAAATGGGATTGTTGGACAATGTGTGTTCAGGCGGGTATTGACTAATAATGGCTTTCCAAGGAGCCCGTTCTGCCATTTCCAGACGTATACGCTCGGTAAGAAGAAGCAAAAAATGGAGTCGGTCAACTCCCCAAATTCAAGGACAGAAGTAAAAAGGATGAATGTAATGAAGTGTAAAGAAAAGGAGATATGTATGATACAGATATACAGGGAAATAATGAATGTGAAATAAGCTATCAAGCTGCTACTGAAGCAGTCTTCTTTCCCTCCAAAAACGCATGAATCTCGTTAAGAGCGACCCCAAACATGATGGATCCATTGCCCTGCGAGCCTTCCCCGTTCCATCGAATAGCACCTCCATGGCGTCCAGCAAGGACATCAATCCCGGCTTTCATCAGGTACCGTTTCTTTAATTCAAATTCGGCCCGGCGGCGACGTTCCAGGCCGCGGGTGGGGACTGCGCGAGTGGCTTCTTGGACAATATGGCGGACGAGGAGATACAAGTGTTCAGAGACCAGAAGAGTGGCGAGGAGCGTGGGCAGACGAGCTTGGAGTTGGGTTGTAGCGGCTTGAGTCATATCCCAGTTACGGTAGAGAACGACAATGGCGGGTGTGGTGAGGGCACTGAGCCAACTAAACAGACGGAGATTGTTGATCCACGGGCCGATATTGTCGGCGCGTTGAGGAATGGGCCGGCGATTGGCTTTACAGATTTTGAAGGCGTCGGCGCGTAACTCCAGGAAATTGTTGATGAGGCACAAGACGGCTGCAATTGGCCAGGCCGAGGAGAAGAGTGTCAAGTATCCAAACTGAATAATCATCTCAGAGTAATCGGCATCAATGTCGTAAGGGGGTCGCTCAAATTCATTTTTGACGTGACGGATATAAGTCTCTTCATCCGTTTCCTTCTTCTTCTCATCTTTGCTCTTGTGCAGACCATGCATGGTAGTCGTTGCCTTGGTCGTCAGCAAGGGTACAATAAGCTCAGTAGCCGCATTGAGGACCTGACCCGTAATCATCAAGTAAGTAAGACGTCCCTGCAACATGGCGGGGGAAAAGGCATCTTGGAAATCGGCAATTTGGTAGTCGTGGGTTTTTAGGTAGGAGCCAATGTAGGAAGAGAGTGGGACCACAACAAAGGCGTCGGCGAAGAGACCCATGAATCCGACTAGCGAATTGAAGGTGAAGAGCTTTTGGGCAAAAGAGGATGCGTAGGTGGTATCCGTGAGAGGGTTCTCCATTCGACTGAGTTTTTGGGCGAGTGAGACGTAGTAGCTATGGAATACGGGGATTGCGGCACTGTAAATGATGGTTGGCGTGTAGTGCTGAAGAGACATTGTAAGAAGATGTTGATGTATACAAATTACAAAAACGTACCAGATACTCTTTCCAAGGCCCGTTGTAATATTTGTGGAAAAAAACTTCACTAGAAACAATGGTCAAGACAATCACCAACAGGAAACCAATGAGCGCCAGAGTGATGGGCAAGGTAATCCCCGCTCGAACGAGCCATCGCCGCCAGTAAGGGTAAACCGGAATCCGTTCCTCCGTGACAGGATCAATTTCAATTTTTGTAGGTCGGAACTCTGGTCGGATTTTCTCAATTTTGGAGTAGTTGCGCGTTCCCCATCGAGAGGCATATACGGATGCTTTGCGGTTCCATACATTGATTGTAACGATGCCCCAGACGATGACAAAGACGGCATAAATGGGCGAGAAACTGGCGTTCATGAGCCAGGCGGATAGGCCCATAGCGGCCAGTGGGGCAACGCATGTCAGGTAGAAGCGTAAAAACGCAAAGTAGAATGCAACCTGTAAAATGTTTTGCATTAGAACAAAGCTCATGAGGGAGGACACAATATCTCCTTTCATCCCCCAAAATTTCCCTTCACTCCCTCGCGTAAATCCACGTCCAGCCTTCAAAAACCATGCTCCTCGCGCTCGCCACCCTGGTCAGAACGTCTCTTTGTCTTGTGAAATCCTATTGATTTTGCCCTGCAAACTGGCAATCCGCGCCCTCATCAGTTCGTCCCGCCTCGGTCCCTACCTTTTCTCCAGCGTAATCACGGATGGCGTCCAGGTCTTGTTCTCGGAGTAGCCATCGCTGAGACCAAGACTTTACCCATTTCTAGAGTAGAGAGTATCAGTAAATCAGCATGTCCTAAAAGCGTGTATAATAGAAAAGCTTACATCGGCAAACTCGCGATCGTGAACACAAAAAACGGCTTCTAGAAGATTGCCTCCCACGGCCTCTGTCGTATCAACAACAGTCTGATCCATGGTCAGGCCAGCACCACCATCGTACGTGGGAGAAGTCAGAAGTTCATGGACGAGACGAAGGCGTTCAGCGGGGGTAGGTAGTGGGTTGTTCTTGAAAGTGTCTGGGGAAGGGTCTGCGAGGACGGGCGGTTCCAGTTCGGAAATACCGGAATCATTGATCCAGTCTATGACACTGTTAGGAAAAGTAATCAGTCACCTGCACGAGAATCGTAATTAGATGAATCGAGAGACGTACCGAGATCTGTAGACTTCACGCATCAAGATCTTTTCCGGACAGTAAACAAAGACACCGACGCGTTTTGCATCCCAGGGTAGAACACGAAACTGAAGTCCGACGCTCATCAATCGCTGGATGACATCTGTCCAGGCTCTTTTCACCGATCCTTTGATTTCTTCCGTCTTTGGGGACTTTTCAGCGGGGGCATTGGGTTTGGGGATGGATAGGCCGCCAGTGTTGAATACGAGCACCCAGTCGGTTTGTGTTAGAGGGAAAAAGTCTGGGATATCGACCTCTGATGAGCCTGAATGTGCTAGCGTCCGCTTTTTGGCCGGAGACTCGAGGGGAGCACCCATCTTTTCGATTCTTTTGATGGTGATTAACTTGAAAAAACGATTTTAAGTGGTATTCTTTACGGATGTACAATAACCTAGCGGTGCTTATGGAAAAGAACGACAAGGAAAAGAAAAAAGAAGCGATGGGAAAAGACTATTGGTTGGGGAGTGTGCTGGTTGCGGGGCTCTTTTATATGGCCCTTTCTCCATGACGTTTTGGCAAAAAGTTCCAAAGAGTGACAAAGGTGACGTTGGTGGTCACGTGGACTCCAGTTCCGTTAACTTCCGAGTTCCGATATGCTCCGACTATGGAGATTTTACCAACTCCGCTGGCTGCCGGGCCACACGGGGTTATGGTCATTTATTTCGTTTTGAGCTGTAAAGCATCCCAATTGGTAAATTTCGCGACCAAAAAGGGAATGCGAAGGGAGTCCCCGTGTATGCCAGCTAAATTCGGCGGCCAGAGACATCCACATACGCGATGGACATCAGACATGGCCAGAAACGGATTTCTGGGACGATTTTGGTATAGTGGTTTCTTTTCTTGACAATTTTTGAATGATTGTGGGCAGTCAGGGGTTAATTTTGAGCTCTTTCTGAGATCGACCCCGTGGGAGAAGAGTGTATTTGTATGACCAGGGACATACAAATACGCTCTGAACACACAAATTGGATTCCTTGGGAGATTATGGTATGGTAGTTTGTGTTCTGGATAATGTTTGAATGACTGTGGGCTAGTTTTCGGTTCTCAATGAGATAGACCCCGCGGTAGATCGATGGCCAGGGACATGTACATACCCGATGAACACCTAACAAGGCCAGGAACAGATTCCTTGACTGATTTTGGTGTAATGAGTTCCTTCCTTGATAATTTTTGAATAATTGTGACCTCCCTGTGAATGGTTTTAGCTCTCCCAGAGCCACAACGCGTGGGAGAAACAGTCGCCACAGAGGCGTCGCGGGGTGTAGTTCATATACACTGTACATAGTAAATGCACTGCTATATACTACAGCTAATGCCAATTTGAAAGCTTACTGTACTTTGCCAATCTCTTCACTTTGCACAAATGAAGCGCTGCAATGGACCGAATGCTTGGGTTGAGAAGAATGGCCGCACGAAGACAAAATCTAACCACGTCCACGTCAAGCGTCATCATTACCCAAACAAGCAGCCTAGAAAACCAAGTCCTCAAAATCTTTTAGTAGCCGGTCAAGCTTGAACACTTGAACAGTCTGAAACGGAGGAACGAAACCAATCCTGCAGTGTCACCGTCACCAGTGTTCAATTGGGGGGTGTTGCAATAGTAAGCAGCACTAACAGTCGGTCACATTGACAGGTCGAGGGGAGCCATAGATCATTCAGCTAGATTAGGTATCTTTGGTGTGAGGTTGGATCTTTACAATACATGACTTGCGACCAGCCTGCGCAATCAAGACAATGTATAGCGGTGCTAACAACTACTATCCAGGTTTTACTTGAGTGGGGTTGTAAACCAACGTGTTCTCATTGCCCTTCCAGACTTTCGGGAATGTGAACCTAAAATCCAGAAAATCAGGATAGACTCAAAACCAAATAGTGTGAAAATCTTACCTCGACCATCATTTTCGTCGTTACGGATTTTTTTCGAGCAAAGCCAGTTCGACAAGCAGATCTCGGCATGCATGATGTCTGACGAAATCTTTGAATTCGGCCTCTTTGGACAGGGTATGGTAATTCTGTGCGCAATACGAGATACACCCTTTTCTGAGAATTTCGCTCGTTTCTTTCGAGAATTTGTATGCTGGATGGGGGAGAGACATTATATGAGTTTTGATACCGACAATGAGTTTCCATTAATGATGTGACGTACCCATCCGAAGTGCAAAAGCGACGTTTTTGTTTTGGCCAGAGTATAGTGCAATCTGCAAAATATAGGAGACTTCGTCAAAAAGAGACAAAACCCCAAACTCATCGGCGATGTGAAGTACTTTTTGCCAATCTTTCAGTAAGTTTATGCTTTGCTGGTCGCATTCAGGTTGGTTGTTGTACAGGTACGCAATCAAGTAGCGCACAACGGGCAAGGGGTATCCTTTGATTTTGACCAAGATCGACTGTCGGTCCGATGGCGAGATATCCTTGCTCCCGGCACCGTCTTCAACTTTCTTCTCTTTCGCAATCTTACTCTGAGCCATGCCATTCGTGAAAAGGGCATGGAAATATGTGCTGCTGTCTGCCAGAATGGCAGAGTGTGCTGGTATACGTGCAGCGGCAATCTTGTCGGTGTCCGGTCCCTCACTGGCTTCCACTTCAGTCGCATCAGCATCAGGGTACACCTCGATCACGACGTCGGACAAGTCTTCCCCCAGCAAGTGTCTATCCGGCTTTGAATCCCCTTTACGGGGGAATCTGTTCCGTGTGATTTCTTTCTTTGCCTCCCACGACGTGCTCGGATCAAATTCCAACATGTTGCAAAATGCGGGACAAGAAGCGGGACACTTCCGTTGGAATGAAAGCGAACCTTGGTGGAAAGTGGTTTGACGTAGACCAACCAAATGACACCTGTCAGTTGCCCCTAGTCCGACTTAGCCATTTCCCGCGGCGGCATCCCGCCTCTCGAGTTGCCCCTGTAGATCCGGGTAGGAAGGGCACTCAATGGGAGGAAACCAAAGTTGAAGGACATTCCACTTCTTCCGATTTCCCAATCTCCCACAAGTAATCTATATTTCGACAAGCAGTTGTGGGCCACCAGAGTAAACATTCATGCAAGGCAGCTACAGGCAAGGCAATTCACGGCGCTGTCCCGACTAAATCAATCAGCATATTCCATTCTATGCTATTCAAGCAAGGGAAGCCGTATTCCAAACCTCCACAATCCCAAAAATCCAAAGTGCCAAACCATTGTGCCAACAATCTACTCATCAAAATTAGACAGTGTATTGTGTGACCCGTCGATGTAGCAAAATAGATTGAGACAAGTACCTATGATTGTAATGTAGACCAAATGTAACTGCTTTTCCCCCCAAAAAGGTAGTCGGTGACCTGCTTTGGGACTAAATGTCCAGAAAAGAGGGGCATAATAGATTATTATTTGTTCGCGGACACCGGGTAGGAAGGGAGAACTGATAATAGGGTCAAAATTCCTGGGTTCGATCAATGGCAGATCATTGGAGGCGAAAAATTCGATCAAGCAACCGTATATTTGAAGGATGGCATAGATCATCCTCATCAATGAAACAAAAAAGCTATGTATAAGGTAAAAGAAAAAGACAAGAGTCCGCGCAACAACAACAACACAAACATCAAACCAGAAAGAATCCCAGTAACCCGCGGACGGCAGGACGAAGCGCCTTGTGATGATACTGGTACGCACTCATCAAGTACCCCATTCCCATCGCAAACATGGCAATCTCCCCACCGGGGATACGGATGCCCGCCACGCCCATGGCATGAGTAACGCGCCACCAGGTTGATTCCAAAGCTTTGGGGATACAGTATAACCCGATTTCTCGGCGGCGAGATTTACGTTCTAGGAGGAGGGAGAAACCAGAGAGGATGGCTCCGAGGGTGGGGCCGAGTTTGGTATCGGTGTGGGTCAAGTTGCGGACCAGGCAGATGGGGAGCCAGACATTGGTGATGAAGGTGGCTAGGAAGGTGGATGAGCGGAGAGCACCGGTCGCGACGTGCAAGAGGGTCGTGGGAAACTGTTTTGACAAGAAACGTTGGCGGTGAAAGAGGAGGGCGGGGAGGAGATGCACTGGGATATAGATTTTAAGGGCGTCAAGGAACCCACTTTGCCACGTCTTGACGAGGTGGGTCCAGCAGCCCACAACTCCACAATGGATGAGCGTGCAAGAAATGAACCCATTAACGGGGTCACCGGCGGCGAAACCGTGCCCATGCTTTTCGGCATAGTCGCCAACGAGGTGGGCATACCCCGTGTCCTTTCCATACTGCAATTTGCCCAGGCCAAAGAGTTTAACGGCCTCGAGAAGGGCGGGATCCATCCGTGACATTTGCGCGATCCACTTGACATAGTTTCTTGGTAGTGCTTCAGGGCTGCGCAGGAAAGAAAATTAGTCAGCCTTTTCCCATCCTGGCCCTGCTCAAAAAACACAACAGACACTTACTAGAAGAACCAACAAAACATAATCTGGGAGCAGCACGTCACAAACACGGCCGTATCCATGTTATTCAGCAAAAACGGTGGAACCCATCCATTCAGTGAGCTCTTGATTTTGTGGCTCTGGAACGCTGTAAGAGAGTCGGCTGCTCGGACCAATGTAAACAGGGCAAAGTCGGCCCGGCGGGCCGGTTCAATGATTAGAAGAGCCAAGGCACTGGCAGTCGCGCCGGCAAAAAAGGTTGGAGAGAGAATGTTGCGGGCGGGAGGAATAATGTGGCGGGCCAAATCCTTATCCCGGTCTTTGGCTGCTTGACGCTGCTGCATTTCTTGAAGTCGCAACTGCACAATTTTGTTTTCTGCAGTCAGGGTATTATTGACATCGCTACTTGTACCACTGCGCGCAATATCCAAAGGTTCCATTTGCAACACATTTCCTGGGACTACGGTTTTAGTATCACTCAAAACATCCTCTTCAGCGGCCTTGGGCACACCCTCAATCTCAATTTCTTCCGCAAGTACTGATCCAACAACGACCACCGGTGGACTGCCCGATAATCTTCGCCGGCTCACATCCAATGCCCGATGCTTGCCGTCCCACATCACGGTCGTGTTTCCGTCCAATGGCTTCCACTTGACATAGCGGGCAATATCCCAAAACAACCGATCAAAGAGCCGGAATCCACCAATGAGGACGAGAAAGAACCACGGCAGTCGAGCCCGGAACGACCGGGTCAGGAGTTTGATGAGACTTGTGGCCAAAAAGGTCAGACGAGCTTTCGCGGCCGCAGGATTCTTCGTGGTCCCCGGTCCACCCGAGATGGTCTTTATAATGAGTGAAACGACACTGGGGACGGTCGCAACCGCATATCCCGAAAAATATGCTTTGAGCGCCGAAATCAAGATGCGAGTAAATGAGGCTTTGAAGGGCGGAACAAACAAGGCTTCTCGGTTCGTCGTCGTGGGTGATGTGAGTTGTGGGGGTGACAAGGACACTGGCGAAGCAACCAGCGTCATGGCGTCCCGTAGTGCCGGACGTTTCTCCAGCACCGTCGTTGGCGGTTTCGACGCTGCGACCGAGGCCATTTTGGGTTCGTGTGGGGTATCGTTATTGTTTTTGAGTTCTGATTGTGAGGGAAGTGCCAAAAGAGCCTGCGCAACGACAACGGCGGCCGGGCCCGTGCTTTTCGTTGTCGTTGTTGTGTTATTTCTGGTGTGAGCCAACAAAGAATGCGGCGTGGGCGTGACTGCTCCGTCCTCTAAATCCTCAGACTCTTCCATTTCGCCCATCCCTTCATAGCATTCTCCGTCCTCTTGCCCGGCGTCCTCCATATCTTCTCCTCCAAAGGGGGCTAGAACTGTTGGTGCTGTTTGTTCATGCTTGACACTCTGATCTCCCTCCTCACTGCCTGCGCTCGCCATAGTAACGCTGGGCGGCGGCGGTGCCATTGCTTGCTTTCTACTTGCGAGTTGCTTCACAGATCTACTGCCAAAAAGGATTCGAGCCGTAGGGAAAACCGCAGCGGCAGGCCACGGGGGAAACTGGGGAAAAGGCTCTCACTTCCTCCCGGCTTTCTCCTGAACTTCCCGCTCGAACCCTAAGCTGTGGGCGTGGAGCACATCAAAGTGACAAAGTTCGATCGTTGGTTGATGAGCTATATACTAGGAGTTTTATAGGACAGCACTTTAAAGAGATGAACGAATGAAGGTGGAGATATGATAGAAACTGACATTCGGGTGATGGGATATACATGAACAGGTAAAGTACAGGGCTGCTAATGTATGGATTACAACTACTGTACAGCTGATGAACTAAATGCAAATAAATACTCTAAACTAACAAGAATCACCATATACTCATTCTTTCTCAAAGGCCAGCTTGCTTCGAAACTTCCTCTGCAAAGTTATCCTCCTTCTTCTCAATACCCTCCCCACATTCCCACCGGACAAAATCTGCCACCTCGGCCCCATGCTTGCTCAATACTTCCTCTACCGAGCCCCCACCAAACAAGAATGGCTGCCGATCCAAGACGACTCGGTCCCTAAACTCGTCTTCAGATTCGCCTTCGTTGCGAGCAGTGTCGGATAATAAATCTTTTTTGATAAAGTGATCCAGTTCCTCTTCTGTCTTGAAAGTGGGGGAAAAGCCCGTAATGTGTTGAGCAAGCTTTTTGGCCAGATCAGTGGCTTTGGCCCGTTCGGCTTCAGTCAACTTCTCGCCTGGGTTGACAAACGATTCTAGGACAACCAGACTGCCCAGCCGGCCTACACCGCTGGGTAATGAACTATCGGCAGAGTGCACGTAGCCTCCCGCAAAGAGAAACGAGCCTCGAAAGTCCTCGTCGGGTGCATTTGTCACGAGGGCTCGTCGCATTTTGATGTTTTCGCCCAGCTTTCCGATCGTTTCCAAGATGGACTCTTTGACAGTCTTTCCTTGAAATTCGGCAGCAGGGAGTGCTGGAGCAGCGGGGTCGGGTAGAAGGGGACATTCCAGCAATGGATCAGTATCGATATCGAGGAGGAAAGCAACCAGTGGCTCTTTAGCGAAATCCTCTCCCATCAGACTAGACGTCACCGCCGTCCGCTGCACCAGATCCACAAACTCTTTACTCCGAGCCACAAAGTCTGTTTCCGAGTTGAATTCCACCAATGCTGCTTTGTTCCCAACCTGGCACAGACCCAACAACCCTTCGGCAGCGACTCGGCTACCCAACTTGGCTGCCTTCTTGGCTCCCGCCGTCGCTGCGTCCTTTTCCAGCCATTCCAAGGCGGCTTCGAACGATGATCCTCCTGAGGCCGCCAGAGCCTCACGGGCTTTGCTGATACTGCATTGGGTTTGTTTGCGGAGCTTAGCGATTATGGCGGTCGCAGGGGAAGCACGGGTGGGGAGGGTAGTGGTGAATGTGCGGAGAGTGTTCCTAACTGCGGGACGAGATGATGCCCAAGGGACTGATCGCAGACAAGTCCTGTTGCGCAATAGCAATGTTGGGGGAAAGCGGGCGATGGTCGCCATATTATTGGATATTCGAAGAACTTGCTCGTCAAGATCTTGTCAAAACTCGTCGTCGGAGTTGTCTGTCGGAGCTGGCCAAAATGTTCATTTTACGTTGCGACGGTAACATGCCCCGTCAGCGCAAACCCCGCTCTTCCAAATTCGTAGAAGGCCCATAAAGGAATGCGAGCACCGTCCAGAGATCTCCTTCACTATCTGCGCAATGCCTTGTCGGCCAGCACTTCAAAGAACCGCTGCAATGCGTCCACAGGAGGCCGACGGCATGCCCGTGGAATTCCTGCCTATGGGGTACCACGCAAACATGTCGTCCTTGGCATGTCGGGGGGAGTAGACTCTAGCGTCTCGGCCCACCTGCTCCTTCAACAAGGGTACCATGTTACAGGCGTCTTTATGCGCAATTGGGATGAACGAGACGAGCGAGGAGTCTGCCCCTCCGAAGACGACTGGCGGGACGTTCAGCGCGTGTGTAAACAATTAAACATTAGCTGCCAGCGAGTGAGTTTATATACCCATGTCTGTGCAGCACATGGTTGGCTAAATAAATGTAATAAGGTAGACTTCTGCAAAGAGTACTGGATCAATGTATTTGACCATTTCATAACGGATCTGGCGCGAGGGCATACACCCAACCCGGACATTGCCTGTAATCAAGCCATCAAATTTGGAGCTTTTTTTGATCGCTTTGCAGCGGGGAATGAAGGTGCTGACTATATTGCTACTGGGCATTATGCTCGGGTACAGCGGCAGAATGATGGAAGTGTTCATTTAGTTCGAGGTGGGTTCGTTCCCAGACCTGACAGTTCGTGGAACTTGTACCTGATCAGCAAGACAGCCGTAGATCCTGTAAAAGACCAGACGTATTATCTTTCCACTGTTCCCGAAGCATCTCTGACGAGAACATTGTTCCCTATTGGCGGATATCACAAATCAGACATCAAACGGATCGCACGAGATAATGGTCTTGAGGCGATCGCAGACCGACGCGAGAGTATGGGTATCTGCTTTATCGGCAAGCGGGATTTTGGCGACTTTGTGGGTATGTTTCTCGCCCTCAGTTGAAACGTCGGTTATGGCCCTTACACCCCAGGGCAACTCCTCAGACGAGTACATTGCGCCAAAGCCTGGGAGTATCGTTTCCTTGGATGGACAAAGGAAAGGGCACCATCATGGGATGACGAGATTCACCATCGGACAACGCGCTCGCATTAGTGGCGAAACGGAACGGTCTGCATAAAGTGTTTGAATTTTGCCCCATGTTGCATAGACTAACTA
Source organism: Phlyctochytrium arcticum (assembly GCA_025602905.1). Classification (NCBI taxonomy): domain Eukaryota; kingdom Fungi; phylum Chytridiomycota; class Chytridiomycetes; order Chytridiales; family Chytridiaceae; genus Phlyctochytrium; species Phlyctochytrium arcticum. Next base: position 356,936 of record JAHLKI010000012.1, on the reverse strand, counting down.
GAAGACCGCCAGGTGGTACGTCGTGGAAAAAGACATGGCATCAAACACCATTTATGTTGCGCCCGGACCGTACGTATCAATATACGCATTTTTTGGCTGTGCGATCCATTAACCCAACTACGCATTTGCAGAACACATCCAGCCTTATTTCGATCAGAAGTTGTTGTCAATGACTGGACGTGGATCAACAGTGGTCGACAAAATTTTAGCGAATTAGAGGATGACGGGTATATCGACATTACCGTCAAGCACCGGTATCGCATGGAACCAGGTCTGTGTGTCGTTCGCTTTCATGTTCCAATGAGTTCTTGGAAGTAACATTCCTCCGTCAGTTCCCGGCCGGATATATCGAGATCCGAAAACCCCCACATCGTACGTGTTTCGCTTTCGAGATCCGCAGGCCGGATTGGCTCTGGGACAGGTAAATTCCCATATAACCACTGTATGATACAATCTAACATGGGACTCATTTTGGTAGTATGTCGTAGCGTACCTGGGAGAGCGGTGCCTTGGGGGTGGCAGCATCAGTGTACTAGGACAGTGGGCTTATGATGGAGTTCTTCCCACTGTCTCCTTAGACCCTAGTTTCTAGATTAGTTCAGTAGTAGGATTGCTGTAGCTAGCACTACCCAGGCACTACCCATAGCGCAAGTTCTGATGGATATTATGCAGCAGTTTTGACAGCTCTCCAAATTTCCGATGGTCCGACGGACACTCCCCACCGCGAACAGTTCATGCCAGCAAAGACTACTGTCTACCCTATTTGAGCTTACATCGTCTACATTGAGGCCTAATTACATCCCTAGGGGGTTGGATCTCTGAAATCATTTTGTTACATCAATTGGGGGATTCCGACTCTTTGACGGAGTGAATGATACACGAATTACACTAGCTGATGAACTAAATGCAAATGAATACTCTAACCTAACAAGAATCACTAGCTACTAGTTTTATTCCAAGGCCAGCTTGCTTGGAGACCTCCTCTGCAAAGTCATCCTACTCCTCCTCAAGCACTTCCCCACATTCCCACCGTACAAAATCGAACACTTGGACCCCATGTTGACACAAAAAGTCCCCGACGGACCCACCACCAAACAAAAATGGCTGACGGTTTAGGACAACCCGATCTCTAAACTCGTCTTCAGATTCGCCTTCGTTGCGAGCATCGTCGGGTAACAAATCTTTTTTGATTAGGAAGTTGAGGTCGCGGTCTGTACTGAGTAAGGGGGAAAAGCGCGTAATGTGCTGGGCAAGCTTTTTGGCTAAAGAAGTGAATTCGGCCCGTTTGGATTCAGTAAATTTCTCGCCTTCTTCGACAAATGCTTCTAGGACGACCAGACTGCCCAGGCGACCTACGCCACTCGGTAAAGTACTGTCGGCAGAGTGAACGTAGCCTCCAGCAAAGAGAAACGAGTCTTGATGATCTTCGAGGGGTGCATTTGTCACGAGGGCTCGTGGCATCCTGATGTTCTCGCCCAGCTTTCCGATCGTTTCCAGGATGGACTCTTTGACCGTTTTTCCGTGGAGGTCAGCGGCCGGGAGCTCTGGGGCCGCGGGGTCGGGCATAAGGGAACATTCCAGCAGTGAATTGAATTCAATCGCTGACAGGGCGGTGAAGTAACCTGGCGTGTCGTTAACGAAATCCTCTCCATTCACACTGGCGGTAAACGCCGTCCGCTGGACCAAATCCACAAACTCTTTACTCCGCGCCACAAAGTCCGTCTCCGAGTTGAATTCCACCAACGCTGCGTTGTTCCCACTCTGGCACAGACCCAATAGGCCTTCGGCAGCGACTCGGCTCAACTTGGCCTCCTTCTTGGCCTCCGCCGCAGCCGCGTCCTTGATCAACCATTCCAAACATGCCTTGTAAGATGATCCCCCTGTGGCGGATAGAGCCTCGAGGAATTTGCTGGGACTGACTTGGATTTCTTTGCGCCGAGGGAGGGTTGTGGTGAATGTTCGTAGGGTGGTGGCAATTGCGGGACGAGAAAATCCCCAAGGGACTGGACGCAGACGGGTGCTGTTGCGCAATAGCAATGCTGGGGGAAAGCGGGCAATGCTTGCCATGTTGTTGAATATCGAAGAACTTGCTCGCCAAGGTCTTCACCATTGCCAAGTGTCAAAATTTATAGTGGTCGGAGCTGTCAAAATGTCGCGACGCGCCGACGATGGCGTAGCCATCAACAGGCCTTTGCGATGACACAGCTCCTGACAGCTCTCAACTGAAAACTCCGATGGCCCGGAAAAAATCTGTTATGCCTCCCTTATCCAGGCATTTCGTCCCAGAAGCGGTAATTATCTACCCGTTTCGGGCTTAGAATGTCTACATTGACGGGCTATTTCAAATCATCTGAAAAATGATGATCGATGAGAGGATGAGATCGTAGAGGACATGTCTGGGGAGAGCCAGTAGAGTTGTCAAACCCACCAACGCAAGTAGTTTTGCCCCGAATCAGTGTCTTATCGCCCACCGCCTTGCATCAGCGATAATACTATTGTTTACTGTGGAAAAGGTACATGGAATGTCATGGAGGAAATGCGGAGTAAATTGCGTGGGAAAAATTGTGGGATTGACAGTCCTATATGTGGCCAGCAATTTTGATGCGTGGAAAACGCCACGACAGAAGCTATAGTAGCAAACCAAGTAATGAAGGCATGCTTCTGCTACGCAAACACATAGGCATGCCCTTGTGGGTTGATGTAAGGGTAGCGCCGGGCAATCAACTGTTTCGTCTAAAAATGAGAGGGTGCCCAGTCCCAACATCATGGATTTAACTATCTTGACAACAGCAAGTCAGTTGGGGTAGCCAGTGGTGATGCAGCTTGCCTTTGAATGTCAAATGAATTGAGCCAGACGGATGGGGGACTAGCTGTGATGTCCCGGATATTGAACAGCAGGTTTGAGCAAAAATTGCATTTCGCAAATGCAGCTCTAGAGCAGGTACATATCGCTGTGACATAAACCTTTACGTGCGCGAAAATCAAAGTTATCTCTTCGCGAACTCGAACGCATTTTGCCCATGTTTGTATATCCTGGCTTTTGGAAGCATTTCCATCTGAAGTCTGTTGATTCTTCCTTCCATATTTGTCATATGGCACAAAGTTTGTATTTTTTTGAAAAGGATAAGATCGTAAACTGCATAGGTTCGCTCGTACTGGTCGGCGCGAAAGCCAAAACTACACCGATCCCTCTTGGAAATACAGACTGAGAAAAAAGTTTCATTACTCTTGCAGACAGTGGCGAATGTGAACCTGAAATTCGGAGACTCGTTATAGACCCAAAGCAAAACAGGGCGCGGAACGTATCTTACGAGTACAATCAGCTACATTATTACCGATCCTTATTGAGCAAAGCCATTTCGAGAAGCAGCTCTCGGCATCCATCCTGTGTGAGAATTTCTGCGAATTTCTCCTCTTTGAACAGCCACCGGTAATTTACTCTTTCCTGAGAATCTCGCTGGTTTCTTTCGAGAATTTGTATGCTGTATTGGGAGACACATTGCATGAGTTTTGATCCCGATAAAGTCATTCTGCGGTACATACCATCTTAAGTAGATTAATGACGTTTTTCGATTGGCCAGAATATATCCAGGTCAACAAAATAATCGAGACCTTGTCAAAAAGAGACAAAACCCCAAACTCATCCGCGATGTGAAGTACTTGTTCCCAGGTATCCAAAGTTCATGACTTTGCCTCCTTGCATTCAAGTTGGTTGTAAAGGTGACAATTAAGAAACGCACAACGGGCAAGGGGTCTCCTTTGATTTTGACTTGATTGACCGTCGGTCGGATGGCGAGATGTCCTTCCTTCCGGCGCTGTCCTCAACTTGGTCCTCATCCTTAAGCTTACTCTGAACCATACCATTCGTGAAAAGAGTGTAAAAATATTTGCTGCGGTTTGCCAGGATCATAGAGTGTGCTGGTATACGTGCAGCGGCAATCTTGTCAGTATCCGGTCCGTCACTCGCATCGGGGTACACCTCAATGAGGACGCCGGACAAATCTTCTCCCAACTGTTCATCAGGCTCCGAATGCCGTGTACGGAAGAATTTCTTTCGCATAATTTCTTCCTTCGCTGCCCAAGAAATATTCGGATCAATCTTCACCATGATGATGAAAAATGCGGGACAAAAAGTGAGATGTTTCTGGATACATATCGTCGGGATGGAAGTGGGCCTTTGTGGAGAATGGTTTGAGACGGACTACCAACTGACACCTGTCAGTTGCGGCTTAGCCATTTCCGGCTCCTTGGGTTCTGATTGTGGATTCGAGTAGTAGTGCACTCGCTGGGAGTAAAACAAAGTTGTAAAACATTTCACTTCTTCCAAGTTCCCAGTCTCCCATTCCACAAGCAGTCATCTTGTTTTTAAACCCTCAAACGTGGGTCATCAGAGCAAATATTCATACCAGGCAGCTAAGGAGTCCATGTTCACGGCCTTGTTCCAACCCCAATCGAAGATATACCCAGCCAGCACTGATACCGGTGACGCTAAAGGATTGGTTTCGTTTCTTAGTTTCAGACCATTCAAGTGCTCACGCGCTACCCGGCTGGTCAAAGACTGTGGGGACCCAATTTCCCAGACTGCCGGTTTGAGAGAAGGGAAGCTTGACGTAGACGTGGTGAGAGCTTGTCTTCGTGCGGCCATTCTTCCCAACCCAAAAATACGGTCCATTGCAGCGCTTCATTCATCATTGCACAAGCTGCAAAGTGAAGAGATTGGAGATGAACTGTAAGCAAAATTGGCATCGGCCGTAGTAGACAGCAGTGCGTTTTATGTTTAAGATGTACATAGACTACATGCACGGCGTGTCTGAAAGTTTCTCCCACGGAGTTTTTCTCCGGAAGACATAAAAACCATTCATCGGCAGCCCACAGTCATTCAAACATTATCAAGGAAAGAAACTATTATACCAGAATCGTCAAAGGAGTCCGTTTCTGGCCGCTTCTGATGTCTATCGCGTCTGCGCATGTCCTTGGCCGTCCATCTCTCACGAGGTCCATCTCATTAGAACCAAAAACCAGCCCACAGTCATTCAAACATCATCAAGGGAAGAGATTACCATTCCAGAATCGAGCAAGAAATCCATGTCCGGTGTTTAGAGCTTATGTGCATGTCCCTGGCCGTCCAAATACACTCTTCTCCCACGGGGTCGATCTCAGAAAGAGCTCAAAATTAACCCCTGACTGCCCACAATCATTCAAAAATTGTCAAGAAAAGAAAGTATTATATCAAAATCGTCCCAGGAATCCGTTTCTGGCCACGTCTGGTGTCCATCGCGTATGTGGATGTCCCTGGCCGCCGAAATGCATGTCGAAACTGCGGTCAACATTTTGGCATTTTACGCGTACCTGGCATACACGGGGCCTCAACCAATTTTCCCTTTTTGGTTGCAAACATTTCTCATTAGGATGCTTCACGTGCTTCACGACTTAAAACGGAATAGATGACTATGTCGCGGTGAGTACCCAGCTGGCCCGGCTGGGCCAGCGGAGTTTAATAAATCTCCGTAGTCGGAGCATACCGGAACTCGGAAATTATCGGAAAGCCGGGTCGAATTGCCAATTGCCAGTCGAACAAAATGATTCTGATATGCCCCTCTTTTTCAGGCATTTCGTCCCAAAATAGGTTACTGTCTACCCATTTTGGGCTCAGAATGTTCATATTGAGGCCTAATTACATCACAAGAGGGTTATCTGAAACATTTTGCTACATTGACTGGCCCTCGACTTCATTTTGCTTCCAACCAAAATAATATCGGAAACCACAACGATACCCAAGGCAAACCACCATAACGCTGGTTGCTTCGTCAGTGTCCTTGTTGATTTCGGCGCTCAAAGCGTACTTTTCGGGATATGCGGTTGCGATAGGTGGCGACTGTCGCCAGTGTCGGTTCACCCATTATAGGGTGAATCGGGTATTAAAAAGAATCCTGCGGGCGCCAAACCCCGGTCATCAAAACCAAAAACCAGACTCCCGTGGTTCTTTCGACGGAGTAAATGATACAGGAAAGCTAATATAGCTACAAACTACACCTAGCTGATGAACTAAATACAAATGAATACTCTAACCTCACAACAATCACTAATTACTAGTTCTTTTCAAAGGTCAGCTTGCTTGGAAACGTCCTTTGCAAAGTCATACTCCCTCCTTCTCAATCTCTTCCCCACATTCCCACCGTGCAAAATCGAACACTTCAACCCCATGTTCTTCCAAAATGCTCTCGACGGACCCACCACCAAACAAAAATGGCTGACGGTCTAGGACGACCCGACTCTAAATTCATCTTCAGATTCGCCTTCGTTGCATGGAATGTAGTAAAAAAATTCTTTTTTGATACAGAAGTCGAGGTCGCGGTCGTTAATGAAGTCGGGGGAAAAGCTCGGATTGTGCTGGGCAAGCTTTTTGGCTAAAGAAGTGAATTCGGCCCGTTCGGATTCCGTAAATTTCTCGCCTTCTTCCACGAATGCCCTCCTCAGGACGACCAGACTGCCCAGGCGGCCTACGCCGCTCGGTAAAGTACTGTCGGCAGAGTGCACGTAACCTCCAGCAAAAAGAAACGAGTCTTCAAAGTCTTCGAGGGGTGCATTTGTCACGAGGGCTCGTGGCATCCTGATGTTCTCGCCCAGCTTTCCGATCGCTTCCAGGATGGACTCTTTGACCGTCTTTCCGTGGAGGCCAGCGGCCGGGAGCTCTGGGGCCGCGGGGTCGGGCATAAGGGAACATTCCAGCAGTGAATTGATTTCAATCGCTGACAGGGCGGTGAAGTAACCCGGCGTGTCTTCAACGACATCCTGTCCCATCACACTGGCGGTAAACGCCGTCCCTTGGACCAAATCCACAAACTCTTTACTCCGCGCAACAAAATCCGTCTCCGAGTTGAATTCCACCAACGCTGCGTTGTTCCCACTCTGGCACGGACCCAATAGGCCTTCGGCAGCTACTCGGCTACCCAACTTGGCTGCCTTCTTGGCCCCCGCCGTCGCCGCGTCCCATTCTAACTATTCCAAGGTTTCCTCGTAAGATGCATCTCCTGCTAATTCTGAGACGAATAAGGCCCCACAGGCTTTGCTGATACTGCATTGGGTTTCTTTGCGGAGCTTGGCGATCATGGTCGCGGCGGAAGCACGGGTGGGGAGGGTAGTGGTGAATGTTCGTAGGATGGTGGCAATTGCGGGACGAGAAATTGCCCAGTGGACTGAACGCAGACGGGTGCTGTTACGCAATAGCAATGCTGAGGGAAAGCGGGTAATGATCGCCATGTTGTTGGATATCGAAAAACTTGCTCGCCAAGGTCTTCACCATTGCAGAATGTCAAAACTTACAGTTGTCGGAGCTGTCAAAATGTTGCGACGCGCCGGTGGCGTAGCCACCAAACCGGCCTTTGCGATGAAACGCGTCGGCACTCACTCACACCCGGTGTCCGCGAAGGAACTAAATCTGGTATGCCCCTCTATTCTGGATATTTAGTCCCAAAACAGGTTCCTAGCTACCCGTTTTGGGCCCAAAACGTTTACATCAAGGCTTCATTACACCCCAAGAGGGTTATCTGAAAACATTTTTCTTACATCGACCGCGTCGGCCGCGACTCGGCCTGCCTATCTTCATTTTGCTTCCAACCCAAAATTTTGGAAGACTATGGGGAACAAGAATTTGGCAACTGGCCAAGCTTTCACCATTACCAAGTGAAGATTGGAGATTTTTTTACCAAGAGCATGGGACATTCTCTCCCTACTCTCAACAGTGTCGTTTTCCGGTTGTGGATGTTTCCGATAGCAAATTGTCCAGGATCGATAATCTGTCCAATTTACCACTGATGATCGTGCAGAGGATGAGAGCGTGGAGGACATGTCTGGGAGAGCCAGTGGAGTTGTCCCGGTAGTCTGGCAAGTTGTTCTGCCCCGAGTCAGTGTTTAGACCCTATTCCCCACCGCCTTACGGTACATGTTTGTCGAACCTCGTTGGAAATTCATAAAAAGAATCTGAGGAATGGGACTGAATGTGTATAAGTATCGGCAATGCCAATGGTGATTGTGAAGAGTACCCATGGAAACGCGGAAAAAATCGCGTGGGAACAAGTGTAGGATTGAAGTGGCCAGCAATTCTGGTGAGTGTACGGCAAACGCCATGGCAGAAGTCATAGACAATATAGGTAAGCCCCTGCGGTATGAAGAGGCTGTAAGTAACTTGCCACCTGTCAAATCGCACTTGTTGGGAGGAGAGCTGTCTGAGCCGTGGTCAATCTTCTTTGCCCTGGGGATTTAGCATCACGCCGAACGAACGTAATACTACTCGGGAGTCGGGAGTCGGGATCTACAGTAAGAACCCGGTAAACTGGAAAGTGGCTTAGGGTAATGGGCAATTGACAGGTGTCAGTTGATGGGCTTGCCGTGGATGCCATTCTCCGCAATGTCCCCGCCTTCATGTCCGCCAATATTCTTCCGGCCCTTGTATCTGGCGTGTTGCAAAATGTCGTCTTTTGATCCGGGGATTAGCAAGGAAGAGCGTATCGATAGATGACGAAAGAATTTCACTCGTATTCTGATGGGCAAATGTTGCAGGAAGACTTGTCCGACGTCGTGATCGAGGTATACCACGATGCGGATGCGACTAAAATGGAAGCCAATGAGAACCTCAACGCCGCCGAAATTGCCGCTGCACGCATCCCGCCATCCTGGCGAACAATAGCAAATACTTTCACGCATTCTTCACAAATGGTTCTTCACAAATGGTATGGCTCAGAGAGAAGACGCTGATCAAAATCAGAGGCTACCCCTTGCCCGTTGTACATTACTTTATTGGGCACCTCTACAACAGCCAGCTTAGTTGTGCGCAGCAGAACCTATCAAGTTTGGAAGACTTGGAACAAGTACTTCACATCACGGATGAGTTTGGGGTCTTATCTCTTTTTGACGATGTTTCCATTACTCTGCTGGCGACATATCTGGTGAAATCTCCGGTGAACTCCAGGAATCCGGAGAGTTTGATTTCTCTACTTCAGATTGGTATGTCGCATCATCCAAGCAATGACCTTAATAGGTGTCATAACTCATATTCTGTCTGCCCTTTTCCAGCATACAAATTTTCGACAGAAACCAGCGAGATTCTCAGAAGAGGGTGCATATCGTATTGCAGAGAAATCTACTATATCCTGTTCAAAGAGGCCAAATTCACAGATTTCCTGACTGAGCATGGATGTCGAGATCTGCTTCTTGCAATGGCTATGCTCAATAAGAAATAGGTAATCATTGTAGATGATGGTCAAGGTAAGATTTCTTCAACACAAGTCGATGGAATCACTCTCTCAGTCTGGTTTCAAGGGGAGTAATTGGAATCCTCGGCGTGTTGGACTTCAAGCTGAGAAGTTGGAGTGCCCTCACGTCCTCAGAAGATATAAATTTTGTATAATATGAACAAATACGAAGAGGAAGTTTAACACATGGAAATGGAAGAATCTTTTGATGGAGTTACGACTAGGTCAAGATGAACCCTGCGCAGTACGCGCACGCGATGTTCCAAACCAGAACACATCCTTGCGCACGTAGGCATTTAGCCCGAACACATCTTGCCCACGCTAATCCAAATCAACGCAACCTGTCGCTCTATGAAAAAGATCCGCACCTGCCTACCTACATATGCCATAACCTGCAAGTACACTTAACCCTCCATGTGATAGAATCCAGACCGAGAAAATTGTGTCATTGCCCTTGCAGCCTTCCGCGAATGTGTACCTGAAATCCGGCAGTCATTATAGACTCAAAGCCAAAGTATGCGAAATAAATTTTACCTTGGCCATCAATTACGTTGTTACGGATCCTTCTTGAGTAAAGCCAATTGGACAAGCAGATCTCGGCATGCATGATCCTTGATGAAATTTTCGAATTCTGTTTCTTTGGACAGTGTATGGTAGTTTTCCGTGCAATATGAGATACACCCTTTTCTGAGAATCTCGCTTGTTTCTTTGGAAAATTTGTATGCTGGACAGACGGAGATATAATATGAGTTTTGATACCAACACTTTTACTCTTTGCGAAATGGTGCATACCTATCTGAAGTAAAATAGAGACCTTTACCTTTTCCTCATGTTTCGCTTGGTAAGAATATAGCCACACCAGCAAAATTATGGACACTTTGTCAAAAAAAGACAAGACGCCAAACTCGTCCGCGACGTCAAGTGCTTGTTCCCAGAATTTCACAGGCATTGTTCCGGTTTCAGTATCTTCGTGGTAAAGGTGTCCAATTAAATAACGCACAATGCGCACGGGGTAGCCTTTGATTTTGACTTGGATTGGCCGTCGATATAATGGCAGATTTTCTTTGGTCCCGGTGCCATTATCAACTTGGTCCTATTCCGGGATCCTACTTTGAGCCATACCATTCGTGAAAAGGGTGTGAAAATATTTGCTGCGGCTTGCCAGGATCATAGAGTGTACTGGTATACGTGCAGCGGCAATCTTGTCGGTATTCGGTCCCTTACTAGCTTCCATGTCAGTCGCATCTGCATCAGGGTAAACCTCGATGACGACGTCGGACAAGTCTTCACCCAGTAAGTCTTTATCAAGCTTCGAGTCCCCTGTGCGGCGGAATTTCTTGAGTATAGTTTTTTTTTATCTTCCCACGGAGATTTCGGATCAAGTTCCAACATGTTGCAAAATGCGGGACAAAAGTTGAGATGTTTCTGGATACATATCGTCGGGATGGAATTGGGCTTTTGTGGAGAATGGTTTGAGACAGACTACCAACTGACACATGTCAGTTGCCGCTTAGCCATTACTTCCTACTTCTTGGGTTGTGACTTTGGATTCGAGTAGTAGCACACTCACTAGTGAATAAAGTTCAAAGACATAGTACTTCTTCCAACTTCCCAGTTTCGTACATACCAGTCATCTTTTTCTAACGCTCAAATGCGGGTCATAACAGCAAATTTTCATGCCAGGCAGCTACCGAGTCCAAGTTAACGGCTTTGTCTAAATCTGAATCGAATATGCCTAGAAAGCACTGATGTCGGTGTGGAGGATTGGTGTCGTTTCTTCGTTTCAGACTATACAAGTGTTCAAGCGCTACCCGGCTTCTGAAAAGATTGTGAGGACCTCATTTTCTAGGCTGTCTCTTTGGAAAAGATGAAACATAACGTAGATGTGATTAGAGCTCCTCTTTGGGTGGTCATTCTTCCCAACCCAAGCAGACGGTTCATTGGAGGGCCTCATTCACCATAGAGTTTATATTCATGCCAGGCAGCTTCTGAGTGCACGTATACGGCTTTGTCCCAACCCCCGGCAAAGATATGCAGCAAGTAATGGTGCCGGTGACTCTGGATCATTGATTTCGTTTTCCGTCTCGGACCCTTCCAAGTGTTCAAGTGCTACCCGGCTAGTCAAAAGACCGTGAGGACCCACTTTTCTGCCTCTTTTGGAGAAGATGAAACTTGACGTAGACGTGGCTAACGTGATACTGAATCCGATGGATGGATAGATGAACACCTCACGTCGCTCATTCACACAGAGTCTTGTCACAAGTGGTTTATTAGAAGTCCAAGGTTACAATACAAGGTCTGGGGCTATGCTAAGCTCTACTGCGCTCTACAAGTGACAGGTCATTTTCTGGCTGCTTATACACATGAGTGGTTAGAGCGCGGCCATTTTTTCCAACCCAGGCATACGGTTTCATTTATAGCGCGAGCTGCGCGGTGAAGAGATTCGTAATGTACTGTCACTGGGCAAATTGGCATCGTCTGTTGTATATAGCAGTGCATTTTCTTGTGTAAAATGTACATGGACCACACGCGCGGCGTCTCTGAGGCTGTTTCTCCCACGCGGTCTGGCTCTGGGAGAGCTAGAACCTATTCACCAGGGGGTTACAGTGATTCAGAAATGATCCAGCAAGGAAATTACTGTACCAGAATCTTGCAAGGAGTCTATTTCAGGCAAATTCGGGTATCCATGCCGTATGTGCATATCCCTGGCCGCCTGTCTCTCAACTCAGTCAAACGGGTGATTGGAGGACCTCATTCACTATTACACGAGCTGCATGGGAAAGAGATTGGCAATGTACTGTAATCGCACGCATTGGCATTAGCTGTAGGATATAGCTGTACATTTTCTGTGTAGGATGTGTATAGACTAGACGCGCGGTGTGTCTGAGAGTTTCTCCCACGGAGTTTATCTCCGTAAAACATAAAACCCATGCATTGGCAGCCTACAGTGATTCAAATATTACCAAGAAAGGAACCTGTTAGACCAGAATCGTCCAAGGAATCCGTTTCTGGCCATGAAGTATGTCCAGAGCGTAAGTGTATGTCCCAGGCCGTCGATCTTCCACGGGGGTTTTCTCATTGAGAGCCCACAGTCATTCAAACATGATCCAGAAAAGAATCTACTATACGACCGGCGTTCAGAGCTTATGTGCATGTTCCTGGCCCCCCAAATACGCTCTTCTCCCACGGGGTCAATCTCATGCAGACGTAAAAACCATTCACTGGCAGCCCACAGTCATTCAAAAATTATCAAGAAAAGGAACTACTATACCAAAATCGTCCCAGGAATTCGTTTCTGGCCACGTCGGGTATCCAGAGCGTATGTGGATGTCCCTGGCCGTCGAAATGCATGTCGAAACTGCGGTGAACATTTTGGCATTTACGCGTACCTGGCATACACGGGGACTCAGCTGGCATACTCTTTTTGGTTGCTGAAGTCACTAATTGGGATGCCCAACGACTCAAAATGGAATAGATGACTACGTCACGGTGAGTGCTCGTATGGCCCAGCTGGGCTAGCGGAGTTGTAAAATCTCCGCAGTCGGAATTTATCGGAAATCGGAAAGTATCGGAGGATGGCTGCGGCAGAGAAAGCGCGTCGCTGGCAAATTTTAACTTTTGGTAAATTGTCCATTGCAACGAATTTGTATCGACCTGAAAATTGAAGCATTCGCTCCAATGCGTGGCTTCCTCCGTCGAAGAGGAACACCCGGCACTTCCGTCTCTCCTCATCATGTCCGAGAGCGACTCTGTATAGACACTGCATGGCCTGGAAAAAGCCGAAAAACGTAAGTATTCAAATCAATCCTTTATACTACCCATGTTATATTGGATATTAACTGAAAGCATCACCTCCACATTTATGCCATTCATGGCTTACAAAACACCCGCACCAAGACAGCAATCTTCAGGCAAAAACTGATCAACCTACCCAATTACATGGGCCACCGGGACTTCTGAAGGGCGCTAACTGGGTAGTGAGCCGAGAGGCAAGCAGCAGCCTTGGGCAGCCCGCTGTATGTGGCGACATTTCTGGGGGAGCTGACCAACTATACGAAGGCATCTGTGTACGGGGATTGGCGGGAGGACAATTCCAAACTCTTTCCGCAAGGCGTCAAATTCTCATTATGCCTCAGCGACTGGCTAGAGGATGAGATCCATCCTGATTGGGAGCACATGACGAAGGCCCTGCAACGGATGATGGATACGTGCCCCCTGGGCAAGGCCAAGAACGAGAAAATCCTGCCGTTTGTGAAGGGGACCACCACAGGAACCCACTACATTCCGGTCAAAAAGTCCTTCATTCAGTCCACGGCTGTCCCCACCGCGCACCCCAACCCGGCCATGGACTTCCCTGACCCACTTGGTCTCTGGCACAAAGCAAATGTGGCGCCAATTTTTCCGCCCGTACAGGGCCTTGAGGGCGAGTTTCTCACCCCGTACGACCTGGAAGCACAGTTGATGGAGGGGATGGTAGTGGCCGTCACTGTAGCCTTTGTCTCATGGGAAGTCCCTGGCGGCGACGAGGGCAAACATATCGCCCACACAGTACAGCTAGAAGCTGTCAAATTCGGAGTTTATGTTTGTTTAACATGTACCTTGTGAATTTCTTTCTAAACGCGAGATGGACAACTTTTTCAAGCACCATGTTCGTCTGAATAAAAAAGAAATCTTTTGCACGCAGATACTGGTCTCCCTTCAAATGCAACATGCCGGGTTCCTCATCAACAATGCCATTTATGAGCCCTCGGCTATGAAGGACACAATCCACTCAGCCCCCTCCATCCACCCCTCACTGTGGCCGATAATCTCAACGACATCGCCATCTTCATCCGCGGTGAGATGGCTGACTCCTACGACGCCTAACACACACGATACGATGCTTCCCACCGCACTGCGACAGCCTCGCATAGCAAAGCAAGCCTCATACGCCATTAAATTTCTTCGGCCTAATGGACGGACTTTGGGACGTTTTTCCCGTCCGCTCTTGATTTCTCACGTTCTTTACTTACTTTCCCCTTTGATTTTTGTCTTTCCGTCGTCTCTGATAAGAACATCCCCTGAGTTATCATGAATCTTCCCACAGAGTCTTTCAACCAATCCCGGAAAGTCACGTGCCCCCGGCTCCGACGGAATACCGGAATATGACGGCGAATGAGTCTCGCACAGTCATGTCGGTTCTTGCCAGAGTCAGCCAAAAAGTTGTTTTGGCGATATAAAAAAGATGGACGGCCAGATATCCCCGGTCCAAAACATGCTTCACATTGTGGGCACTCTTTCAGAAGACTCGCAGGACTCGAGGGGACTTATTGATTTTGGTGGGCAGAGGTTCCTAGCTATAGCCGGCGTTGGTTGGAAGAAAGGGTTGCTGGATGTCGACGGCCGACCATCGACGGAGAATACATTGACGATTTTTCTGGGCAAGAAGCCATTGGGCTTCTATTTTTTCGGAAGATTGCAGAGATTCTAGCAGAGATTCAGCACAGAATTGATGAAGACCGCTCGCGCTCCACGCCCTCCACGGCGGCTTTTTCAGTCTCCAAAAAGTGTCAACCATTCCTTGGACAAATCCTCGCAATCCCACTACCACCACCTCCAGCTACTCCCGCACCACAACAACCAAAAAAACCACCACAAAGACCAAGGCCGGCCTGCTTACCATCACCACCAGCAAGCCTTTGCTAGTAGGACCGCAACCATTCCCGAACCCACTGCACGCCACTTGGCTGCGCTAACGCTGGCTTCGTCGTCGGAACAACCAGAAAATACCCATAAGAATTCACAGTCGGGAGACGCTACCGCTGCTGCCAAGAGTGCCGAGAAGGTTGCTGTTGTTGTTGGGGGAGGAGAGGTCTTGCCGGTTGCACTACCAGAACCAGCAACCGTGGGTCAATTCCTGAGCAAAGGTCGGGCGGCTAGCGCCG
Organism: Phlyctochytrium arcticum; assembly: GCA_025602905.1. Classification (NCBI taxonomy): domain Eukaryota; kingdom Fungi; phylum Chytridiomycota; class Chytridiomycetes; order Chytridiales; family Chytridiaceae; genus Phlyctochytrium; species Phlyctochytrium arcticum. The sequence continues at coordinate 341,761 of JAHLKI010000012.1, read as the reverse complement.
GCAGCAGCAGCAGCTATGACAAGACTCCTATTTTACTACAAAGAATCGGTGCTCTCGCCCATCAAGTCTTTGCCGCTTTTCCAGGCCGCCATCCCAAGCATGACCAACTGGTAGCCCGGCTCATGGCACTCTTGCAAAAAGTCACCCCAGAAACTCTCCAAGTCAAGGCCCCCCGATCCCCCGTCGAATACTACCCGATTCATGAATCAAGCGCCTATACCCTTTGTGCCTTTGTCTTGCAGCGTGGGACCCTGATGCCGACCCACGACCACCCGCAAATGACGGTCTTCTCCAAAATTGTCAGCGGAGATTTGCACGTCCGTACCTATGAATTTGCATCCAATGGATCGAGTGATGGCTCTGGTCGTACTCTGAATGGACACAGTACGGCAGGCCCCTACAAAGTCTTTGATGATCAGACAGACACGCTAGTCGCTGCTCATCCCACCATTGCTGGCGTAAACAGAGTCATCTCTTCCACCGAGCCCGACTCGCTGCTCCTCATCCACCCCGACAGCGGCCCCAACATGCACGCATTCACGGCAGTATCGGAAACCGTCGTTCTCTTGGACTTGATTGGACCACCTTACACGGCCGACGACCGACCTTGTACTTACTTCAAAGAAGTCGAGTGGCAGGCTGGCTGTGAGCGCATAAGAGCTTGTAAAACTCGACTCAAAGCCCGGGAAAAGAAACGCGCGAAACGCATGCGTCAAGGACAGCCCAAACCTGTTACTTCTTCTTCTGCTGCTGCCACTGCTGCATCTGATCTCTTGACGCTGGCCTGTGCTGCCCGGTTACCTTCCTCTTTACCCACAACCCCACTCCCCTCCTCCCCCTCCCCCACTCGCCCACATACCCAAACCCCTCCCCCACCACCGCTTGAACCCCCATCATCCTATATATCCACCCCTTCCTCCACACCTCCGCCTCCCCACCCAACATCAGACTCGGATTCAGACTCACTCTCGTTTCTGGATACATCGGGAGCTCAGACCCTCTGTTGGCTTGTGGAGGATCCGGATGTCGACTATCGCTGCGTCGAGCGCGTGTACACTGGTCAACCCGTCACCAAAGTTGATCGCTATTCCGATAAAGAATTTGAGGCTATGCTGGTAGTATCCTGACATTATCCCAACTGTGCTTTATAGAATATCTCCCCCTTCTTTGATGCTGAACTCATTTTACGCGCTGTAACATTTTTTACCCGTTGCGTTAAACATCCCATTTTCGTAAAACATATTCATTTCTGGTCACATTCTTGTTGCTATATGCCAGTCCAAAGGACCGAAACCCCCTTTCATATATATACAAATTACTTCCTTCCCCTTCCCCCCAAAAGGCCGTGTCACTCCCTCTTAATCGATTTGACAGCCGCTTGAACCCACCCAGCCTCGCCCCTCAACTTTCGTTCAGTATCCTGCACACATCGTTCCACTACCTGGGAATCAACGCCCAAAAATTGGGACAGGGAGGTCAGAATCAGTGCGTAGGGTAGGGGGTATATTCCTTGGGGATCTGGAGCAATGTAGGATAGGTAGTGGGGGTTGGATGGGAACGGTGGTGGATCTGAGGGTGCGGGGGAGGAGGATGGCGAGGGTGGGGAGGCGGAGAGTCTAGGTTGTGCGTCGTCGTGGTCGTCTTCGAGATCCGGGGTATCAGAATTAAGTGAGTGACTGTGACGATCAACGTCCATATTTACTTTGCTCTGTTCGTCCCCATCATGAGGGTCGCTGGTATCACCCGAGACGACATCACCCTCACGGGTATCCTCCACCTCTTCTGTGGCCTCTCTTTCCTCCTCGTCTGATGAGCCGTCCACAGGTATTGCCGCGAGTGCAGGATGAACACTCCATTCATCCTCGACTCCCACACTGGTATCCGTCATCGCAGCCTCAATCTCTTTTTCCACAGGTTTTGCAACCTCATCCTCATCTTTGTGTGAATCCGAATCTGAATCTGAATCGTCGTCCAAGATATCCATCCCAGTCTCCGGTTTACAATTTGAGGTAAAGATATTTAAACCTGGAGGACCATGATTAAACCGATATGTTATAACCATGCTGAAAGGTTTTACCTACCGTCAGGATCCTGTGCACGTTGCGTGATATACTCTTTTGCGTACGTGACGTACTCTCCCAGTTCTTTCCGGTCAGCATACAGCACATCTCTGAACAAAAAGGTCATTCCCTTGCTCAAAAAGTATATCACCACAAGTTCACCTACACGCTATTCCAAACCGCAAATTGCTTCTTGACCGCCACAGGTCGCCGCGAGACATAGTAGTCTGTCCACCGGGTGACCTCCGGATCAGAGCCGTACCCCGTCGCACCCACCCGGAGTTTAAACGCAATAAGAACAACCGAAATCGCCTCCGCTTCTTCTTTATAACTAATCGTCGCGGGATTCTTCCTCTTCTTATCCTGTTGCACGCCAACTTGCGTGATCCGCCATAAGGCCGCCACGTCCGGGTAAAATACTTCCGGGTCCAAGCCCGCTGCACCCAGGGCCCGGATCCAAAGTGGGGGAAGATTGAGAAAGGGGAAAGGTTCGGATTGTGTAAAACTTTTGAGGCGGGCCAGAATGGCCCATATTGCTTGGAGGAGGTGTTTGCGCCGTGGTGGGGATTTTTGTTCGACGGGCTCGTACTGTTTTCCGGGGAAGTTCTGGTGGACTTGTTTGTAGAGGGTCAAGTAGGGGATCACGCCTGAGAGGGCCATGCTGTTTGACAGATTAGTCAGTTAAGAGGACGTGATGCAAGGTCAGAATAGGGCTTTACTTTTGGATATCCGCCATCAGGACCGGGAGATGCAGGCATCGGCAAGCCAGGTAGATGAATCCGAGGGTATAAATCGGTTCTATAAACCTGAGGTTGCTTCCCCTTTCTATTTCATTTTTGATATCCTGGTCTCCGTCTACTCCATCGGCACTCAGATCCTCCGCACTCTCCTCCTCCTGCCCGGCACTGGTAACCCACCCCGAACTCTTTTCTCCTAAACTCATCTCGTCTTCCGTGCCCCCCATACTGGACTCCCCGGCAGTCGTCAACCACCCATCACTCATCTCTCCCCCCGCACTCCAATTTTCCTGCGTATACCCCTGCGGTCCACCTCCTGTCGCGGATACCGACAACTCTCCTTTCCGACTCGTTTGGGCTTTGCGCATGACTCGTTTTCGTACAGTGTTGGCATAGGTAGGATGATCGGATGCCATGGTGTTGGTGGATTCATACCCCGAGGAATATGCATCCATGTCTGATTCAGCACCAGAGCGCCACCCCGAATCCTTGACGATCCGGTCATTGAGGTCATGCGTAAACCCGTGGGAATGGATATAACTCATCCAGAGATGGAGGACCATTTTCTATGGCATCCATGAGTTCAGCATTCCGATGAGTGAATGGTAGATCAAAAAGGTTACCTCCAACTCGGACCCAAACCCTGCATTCTTGGCAAGTCCTTCAACTTGCAACCTCAACGACATTTGAAACATCTCACAGAGGACAGTTAACGGAATCAATCCCGCTATACAAACTCTAATCAGTTTCCCTTAAATAGCAAAACATTCCATCAAAACGAAACCTCGTGCGTGAAGCGACTGTGTATGCCGCCGTCGTTTCTTTCTGATAGACTGTTTGCGTGAATTGTTTGCAATCCCCGCTTCCTCATCCTGCTCTTCTTGCACATATCCCTAAAAAAAACCTTCTTTAACGATCTCCAAAAATGTATCGGTGAGATCATAAACAATACCCGCATTTGGTGTCCATAAGGACATACGAGAAACCCCTCGTCATCGCGCCGCCAGCGGCGAGACTTGCAGGTGGGGCAGGACGGACGTTTCTTGCGCTTGATTTTGCGTCGGGCGTGGGAGTCCATTTGTGAAGGATTTGTGGGAATGACAGTTCGATCGGAGTCGGAGTGTTCTCAGTTGTTGGACAATTTGTTCATTTAACGGTTTGGGACATAGTAACCTGTGTTCTCAGAGTCGGAGTTTTCGACCTGGTTTTCGACTGGTGATCTCAAATCTTTTGATGTACCAGTGCTCATACATTAATTGAACAAACTAGCGTTCAATACGTCCCCATGAAGTCTACCTCACCGACCATCTCCGACCTACTCCTCATCCCAACTCTCTCAACCCGCGCCCACAAATTCCTAACCGACCCTTTACTTCCCGACCTCTCCCCAACAACCTCCCTCCAAGATGTGGAACTGCTGGTAGCCTACGAAAAGGGCGAGGCCATCAAACTCTTTGTCAGAGTCCCAATCGTTTCTGAACCTCTCAGTACGTTATTCTTTTCGATCGAGAATTCATGTTTTGATTATGGGATAGGTGTGATTACGCGTCCGGCGTCTACATTCCAGGACCTCAAGCCGCTGATCCAAAAAGCGGTTCTCAAATATTGGGATGCACGGCCCCATCCCCGGATTTGCTGGAAACGGTTTTGGACGGGCGTCGAGGTTCGTGTATTTAGCGAGACGGGGGTGCGCCGGGTCGAGGGACATGAGAGGGTTGGGGTGTGGGTGAAGGAGGGGGGACGGGTGGAGGTGGGTAGACGGGTTAAGGAACCCAAGCTAAGAGGACGGGGGAGGGGGTTTGGGGTGAGAGCCAGGGGACGATGACGGTGGGTCAAATAGGTTAGAGCTGATCTACCCAGTCGGCTGGGATGCCTGGACACATCATGACCTTGCTCGCTGGCATCATCACCCCGGTACAGGAGTCGCAATGTTAAAAGACGGCTGAAGCGTTCGTGATTGAGCCGAACCAACCCCTCAACCTCAACTCCCACAACCACCGCGGGCGTCGTAAGGCAAATGGACAGGACACTGACTGCGCAAGATACCTCCCTTCGAATCTGCCATGATCCGCTCCATCCAGCAGGAACGAATTCAACGATGGATCCTTGGTGCGTACATGGGCTGGCCAAAACCCTTACACCGCGTGGACATTTGCAAGCAAAAAGACCTGATAGAGTTACGTTCCCATCTGCCCCAGCGGAAATCATTCAACAACACAAATTGGATGTCCCCGCGCATTGATGGAGACGGCTGGACTGTTGTTGCATGGACCCCATGTATGGATCGCAAAACATTGCACCGAGTTGGACATTCGCGCATGACACAAACAAAGAAAGTTGGAGGGTGCTCACAACATAGTTGCGGTCCAGATCCGCTCCCAGCGTTTAACCCACACAATGAATACCATCATAATAATGTACACACAAATAAAGCATCAAACAAAATCTATATCTACAAAAAATCAGCTGCAGAAGGCCGCCCCCTCCTAACTCTAGTCTCTGGTGGCACTCCTTCCTCCTCCACTCCCGCCCGCTTCTTCTCCGGCTCGTCCTCCATAACCACAACAACCGGCTTCTCAACCCACACGTCACTCTCCTCACTACTCTCCCGCCTCCGTTTCCGCTTCTTCTTTTCCTCTGTGCGTTTGGATTTCTTGCGTTTGAGTTTTTTATGGACTTTGAGCGTGGAGGGTGTGAATGTCGGAGGCTCTTCTTCGTTTTCGTTTTCGGAGTGGGTAGGTGAGACGAGTGGGGCAATTGGGGTTGTGGTGGTTTCATTATGGCGGGGTGGTGGTGGTGGTGGGAGCGTAGTGGCAAGTGCAGTTTCCGAGGAAGGTATTATAGCCCCATCATCGACTTTCTCTTCTTCCACTTTCACAACAGGTTCTTTAGCCTTGCCGCGATCCGCGCGTTTCCGAAACAAAGGTCGGAATGTGGGTGGAGGCAATCTAGTCATATAATCATCTTCGGGCTCGGTGGACGGCGGTGGCGGTGGTAAAGTGACAGGTACGGGGGGTATCGATGTTGGTTTTGCTGCAAGCACTGGTGGTAGGGGTACTGCAGGAGGAGGAACCTCGTCTTCACTGTCACTGTCATCATCATCCGAATCCGCAAAAATAGCTTTAAAAATATCCATAGGCGGTCGCTGCTCATACTCCTCCTTGACGTCGTTTTCCTCTTCCTTCACTTTAATCGTCATCGCATCCTCTTCCTTCTTCATTGCCTCCACATCCGCATACGAAGTCAATGTCCGCGCATTGCCTACCCCCTGCGCTCGCCCCAGCATGTCTTTATCTCCTCGGCGAACCAACCCATCCTCACCATTCGGATCCCCCAACCGGCCTTCATAGACCAACCGATCCCGTTCCGCAAACAATGCGCCCATAGCACGTGAATTCAGGACTTGCTTCTCGCCCAGGCGGTCGCGTTCCCTCTGTTCCGCTCGCTCTTTCTCAGATTGCCTGAATACTTCTTCGTCTTCTTCGTTTCCCCGTTTTCGTTTTTTGTCGGTGTGGGGGTCGGGGACATTGAATCGTTTACAAAGCAATTTGTCCGGATGCCAAGTTTCGCGGGACCGGGTTAATCGCCCGTACAAACTCAGTTTTGCGGCGTCACCCGCAACGTCTTTCTTATCGTCAGCCTGCGGCAAACTGGTTTGTTCCGACGACGTCACGAATCTGGAAGCCATCATCCCCGATAGAGGTTTAAAGATTAACGCCGCTTTCGAAAACTCTACAATCTCATGTGCCGCATCCTGTTTGCTTTGGTCGGATGGGGATGGGATATACTCTTTCGCGAGTCCAGCCTTGACTTCCAAAAATCGTCGATACCGGGTTTGTTTCATCGGTTCATTCCCAAAAGGCATAAACCCCTTCAATGCTGCTACGGCCGTATCCTTTTCCACCGTCACAACTCCCCTAAGAGCTACCTTCTCCACTTTGTGAACGTCCGGTTCGGATTTCGTGGTTGCACGGGATATAAACGCCTGTAACCGGTCCTGTTCTTTGATGGGGAGGTAGGCAAACACGGACCGGGCCGGAGCGTTTAAAGCCGTTTCACCCAGTATATCGCGGCGAGCTTCAGCGTTGAGTTGTTGTTGGGTATCTCGTGACGATGGTGCGATGGTATCAGTAAATGTATGAAAGGGGATGAAGTCGGTTGGTAAAGGGGGAGGTGGAAACCATTTGGGCGTGGGTAGAGGAGTTTGACTTATGGTGAAACCGGGGAGAGGGGGGCGACCATCCTCACATAGCTTATCTGATCCTGGTGGTAAACTGGGTTTGGCCGCCGTCGGCATCTTCTTTTGTCCCAAGAACAAACGGTCTTCATCGTCATCAATCATAATATCGTAAGTTGTGGCCGCTGCTCCAGAACCATACACGTCGTCATCCTCCTCTTCTTCAAAGACACCTAGCCCGTGTCCGCCCCGTCGCTCCATTCCTTTAGGTTTATCTTCCAGAACCTGCTGGGCTTTTGCTGGGCGCAACGAGAATTCAGGCGCAGAGTGAAAAGGATTGTATCCCAACCCAAATGTATCCATTTTCGCTTTAACAATTCCCACCCCCTCATCTTTGGGCGCAAACGTAAATTGGGCCGCATACGGATCTTCTTCACCCTCTTCTTGCTTGACGACCCGTTTCCGTTTTGCTCGTGGGCCTACTCCGTGACCTTCCCGCCACCCCATTTGTCGGAGTAGTTTTTGACCGACGGAATCTTTGGGTGGGCCAATTAGATCAGCAACCAGGCGGCCAGCAAGACCCTCTACTCCCCCATCAGCAGCTTTCTTCTGCATAGCCTGTCGCTTCAATAGATCCCTCTGGGTACCCCCTGCTACATCATACTCTTCCGTGGCCGCAATAGAATTCAATCCAGCCGCTTCCGCCAAATCTTCTTCATCCATGAAATCCTCGGGTTTAGCACCTCCACCTGCGTATCGTGATGACCGAGACGATACAAACGTACTCGGTGTCCATCCTTCTTTGGATCCGACCGTATTGAAATACCCAGCCGAGAACCCGCCCGTGAATGCCCCATGAAGTCGTTTCCGGCCTTGTTCATCTCGGGCCTACACAAAACTGTTTTTTAATATATGATACTCTGAACGGGGGGACGCACACCTTACCTCTTGCATGTGGATGGGTAGGAACTTGTTACGATCTTTAGCTCGTACATCACTAATTTCCATTGGTTGCTCGGTGCCAAAAGTCACCAAGGACCGCTGCTGCTGATTCCCCGCTCCACTCGCCCCGCCGCCCCGTCGATCCGGTTCATTCCCCCCTCTTGATCGCCCAGACATTGTTGCTAGTATCCTTTGACCAAATTTCCTGGAGCATACTCAGTGCTTCCCTGCTTGTGTCATATCCAACTAGTGGCACAGTCATGTCTGTCATGGCAACAATTTGGGCGAGATGTCGGATTTCAAGTCCAGCGGTTTGAACAATTTGGACGCAAGCAAAAGCAAAAGCAAGAGATGCTGCCACGAGTACGATTCCGATCGCTGGCAGCAGCAGCAGCAGTGGGACGATGCGTATTCACCCCATGTGTTAAGCGGACCATCCAGGCTCCAGGTACGTTTATCCTTCCAACCAGATCTTCCAAGAAGTATGAATGTACTCAACCGGTTCTATAGTCTCAAGATCCCTCAGTAGTCTCCAACACCCCAAACTCCTCTTCTCCATCCCCTCATCACCCTCCGCCCTCCTTCTCCGTCCTTCATATACAATCCGCTGCGAATCCTCCTGGGGCCGCACCAAAGTCGCCTCAAAACGCCTCACCAAAAAATATAAACTCAAGAACCATGGGGGTGCAGTTGCTCGGTAACAATCCCTTCCTCCCATCATTATCCCAAAACGAGAGTTCTGATTGTCCTTTCATAGGTGGATGGTCCTCGGCGGCGGAACATTCAAACGGGGCCAAGCGGGTCGAGGCCACTTGAACCGCAAAGTCCGCGTGCGAACCCGAAAAATGAAACGGAGGCGAGTGATTGCGAACCCGCAACAGAGGAAATTGCTGAAAAAACTGATGCCTTATTGGAAGAAAAAGTACTTTCGATAGGCTGGGGGGATCGCAACATTTGTATTTAATCTTTGCACATCATTTATCAACCTTCATTGGATCATTGAACGATCTGGAGCGGATACTGACTATTTGACCGCAACTTTGTGAGCGGCCTTCACGTTTCTTTGTTCGTATCTTGCCCAAATGCAACGTTTCCGCGATTACGACCCACACACACACTGCGTGTATTCATTAACGGTCCATCCGTCTCTATCGTTGCTCCTACTGCTGGACTGGGCTGAATGAGACTTCAACATGTCTTACCGTTTACCCATCTCCAATCTTTCTCCGTTCCCTGACCCACAGCCCAACCCTCCCATGTCTCTCAACTCTTCGCACCCTCGTCTCACCACAAAACCTTGACATCAATGCCCTTCCACAACCGTTTCCAGCAAATGCGGGGATGGGCACGACCATGCCAATATTTGTTTACCGGTTTCATAACAATCCCCCTCAACTGAATCGTTCTAGCGATCTTGCGTATATTTTGGAGGATCCAGATAATGATGAGAAGGTGTGATGCAGCCAAACCCTACGCGCCATTTGAAAAGAACCCAGTGTGGGAAAAATAAACGCGTGCAAGGTAAAGAGAGTCCCAAGTAACTGAATGATATGGGGGTGTTGCTTCAATGCGTCGCGCGCGACATACTTCTTGGTGGATAAAGATTGGGCATTGTTGAATGCACGCCCTGTCCCAGCTGTGAGCAATTTGAACGACTTGAGACATCTACAGGCGGTCTATCGGCGTCCTCTACAGTAGGTTCTCCAGTGATAGGGTATAGACCGCCGCATACAAGACGTTCCCTCGCTCCGTTCACAGTCGCGAAGAGGACAAGGGGTAAAAGAGGAATCTAAGGAAAGATTTCGGACATATAGATGAACACATCTCCAGGATAAACAAACGACATCTGATATCAACATAGACACCCCTCTCCACGCATTCGCTTTCGTTTTCACAAGAATGTAGTATTATGCACAGTATGGGTTCACAACTACAATTCCCCCCGCATCGACTTTTCAAACCACTCTTGGTCGCTCATGCCAGCTGGTTTGACTGGCTGTGATGAAGAAGAACCTTTGGGGACTTGCGGGCCTGGTCCTGCCAGTACTGGTGCTGGTGCTTGGCCTGGTAGATGCCCGGGAATGGGGCCCAGGTCGTTGCTGGCATTGGAAGGGTGCGAGGGGTCTGCAATGCGCTCGCCCATCACGTGCGGCTGCTGGTCGTCTTGTTTGTTGGGCAAAAGGTCGCTGGGAGTCATCTGCGACATGGCGTTGAGGATTGAGTCGTTATTGTTTTCGTTGTGGGATATTCTTCGAGCAAGGATGCTTTTTATCAGAGCTGGTCGCTGACATACAAAGTGGACAAACTGCGAAGCCAACTTCAAGCGTGACAGCACAGAGATGGCACAGCCACTCATGCTTTGTGAGAGTGGGAAAATTCTGATATGTTACGCATAATAGCTCTACTATTAAACTCTATGGGACTGCTCTACTGGCTAGAGTAATCATGCCGGCTCAGGGAGAGATGTATTCACGCGATTCGCATACCCCGGGCTCTGCTGAATCAAGACTAAAGCCTCCTTTTTATGCAACTGGTATTCTTCCTCCGTGAAACTCTCAAACGATTCGTCGTCCGAGGAGTAATCCGAAAGCAAAGAGGGCGAGCGGGATACCCACCCGGCAGCATTGACGAAATGGATAAACGCATCCTGCTCGGATTCCAGCTGACGGTGGGACGCCACGCAGGAGTCGGTACAGTTGTTGTTGCTCAGTACAGACTCGGGTATGGGAATGCGGGGTGCCAGTTGTTTTGGTGGAGCTGTCATCCGACGATCAGTGCGAGTCCTCCGGGCAGGGATAGTCGTATTGGCGTCAACAGCGTTGGCGGAGGACTGGGTCATGGTTGCCTTTTGTCCAGATGTTGTTTGACGCAGTGGAGGCGCGTACTTATAGCACTGTTGAATCATAAGCGGTTAGGTTGGGTCATTCTTGGGTCAAGCGCTTGCCAAAAAAAACTTACCATCAAGCCATTCGCTCCCTTCCCGGTAGCCAATGCCTGCTTGACAGTCGTATCACTCCTCAGATTGTTAAACCGCATCATATCCCCTTCCTTGACAGCGCCCCCACTCAGACTTTTCCCATTATACTGCAACGCCAACGTCGGATGATCCGACTGCCACTCAGACCACCACCGATCAACATTGGCATGATGCAGCCAAAACAACGCGTCGCGCGCCGCATCCGTCAGGAACGACATGTGCCCGTTATTCCCTCCAACATAGTTGTGGATCGCGCCGTGCCCGCCGATTTCCAGCCGAGAGACTAACGTAGCATAAGTCGTTGACAGAGCCAAATCATTCTCCATTTCGATCCACGACCAGGCAAAACTGCCCGCACTGGTAGTAGTAGTACTCTGCTGTTGTTGTAAAAAATTCCGCTTTATGCAGGCATTCGTATCCCGACTTGCAAACGGCCCGCTTGTCACGCAGTATTGGGATGCCCGCACCCCATCCCCGCCAAAATCGGTCATCACGCGAGAATTGCCCAGATTGGTGTTGTCAAAGGACCAGTCCCAGTACGGTAGTGGGCCGTTGTAGTCACACTCTGACCTCAGTGCGTGTTCGAATAACCCAAGTAACATTCGATGCCATGGCAAAAACAGTGGCTACTCACATATAATTAGTCCTCGATCACTCAACCCACTAATAGCGAAAATGATAAACTTACCGATCCGTGAGCCCACCGATTCGTGACCGCAACCCGATGGACATCCGCGAAATCCGCAAACAACGTATTCGCCCCATTCTTGCCAGGGGCGCGCATACACTGAACGGCAGATAAATAGTCTTGTCGTTGGGCAGCGGTGAGTTGCCGCCATTCTTGACGGGTCCGAATATCGGAGGGTGATTTGCAGGACGGGAAGGATGTGTCGGGGTATGCGGGGGTTTTGCGAGTGGTCGTGGTGGGGGATTTTTGGGCTTGGGAGAGGACTGATGATGTTACGGTGAGAATGATTGTTGTGAGGAGGACGGTTGGGAGGGTTGGTGGGATCATCGTGAATAGCAAAGGTGGAACCTGTCCCCGATCGAGATAGCAGGACAATCGGGGCCTGAACAACCGCTTGATGCTTGAACTCTCCCGGGTCGAGCTTGAGCCCGATTTCATTTATTGCTTTTCATGATATCCACGTCAAATAGTGTTTCTGCTCTGCATCGCTGCAAAAACTTTCGGCTATGGCACTGTTTAACATTTTGTTTGGTGCTTGATATTGCTGAGTTTTTGTTTCAGGATATGATATGCTTTGTTCTTATTGGAACTTTGTGAGTGCATATATGGCGGAAGAGGGTCCCCTGCAAATGGGAGTTCCTTCCAACCTGTCCCCAATGATATTCAAACCCTGAAACAAATACCCGAAACTTTATAGGCATATCTACGAAACATAAAGTGCACGCACCCGGACCTCCATAGACTTACCCGCCCAGTCACAAAACATATCATTTAAAACCCATCAAGACACACACACACAGAGTGTGTGTGGCAGGCCATGATCGTGTGCTTGAAACTCTGACGGGCTGGTCTTGGGCAGAGTAACGGACCAATCAGTATATATGAGGTGGTGGTGGTGGTGGAAGGGACGGCAGGTAGCACCTCTTACTGGGAGGAATACATATGTGTTCTTGGTTTGAGAAAGGTTTAGATTTCACGTCCTGAAACAATGCAACGAAACATTTCAAAGTTCAAACAGCAAGCTCCGACCGCTGAGCCACACTTGCCGGGTGAGCGGAATCCCAGATCCGCGGCCAAGTAAATAAACAAACAATTGGCGACGATCAGATCAGACTTGGGCAATCTCCAAAAAGTTTGCAGGAAATGGAGTCGACCGAGTCTGTATTCACGACTACGCCAATTCCGCTCGGGTATGCCCTAGTGGTACGTTTCCCAAAAAAGCACCAATCGTAGTATTCGCAAAACTAAAGATCATTGTATTTTAGGCTGGAGGCCTGGCAGGCACATCAGTTGATACTGCCCTCTTCCCCCTCGACACCATCAAAACCCGCCTGGTATAACCCCTCAAAACCATCCCACTACAACTTTGATGACTGAATGTTTCTGTAGCAATCACGCCAAGGATTCTGGGCTTCAGGCGGGTTTGGGGGCATTTATTCCGGGCTGAGTTCAGCTGTACTCGGATCTGCACCTGGTGGTACGTCCATCCCCTACCCTCCCTCCCCAAGAAACCGTTGATTGATTTCATTTTAGCGGCGGCTTTTTTCGTTACATACGAGTATCTCAAAACTCATGTCGGCACCCTCCTCCCCAAGGAGAAACACGAACCAGTAGTCCACATGCTTTCCGCATCCGGTGGTGAAATCGTACGTTGTGTATTATCCCCTTGGACTGCCCAATGAATACTTGTAAAAGGCGGCATGTTTTATCCGCGTCCCAACCGAAATCTGCAAACAACGGATGCAAACCGGTCAATACACCTCCGTCACCTCGGCCGTACACAACATATGGCGGGGAGAAGGATTGAAAGGGTTTTATCGGGGATATGCCATGACGGTTTTTCGTGAGGTGCGTGACCACTCTTTCCTTTCTCTTTGTTCCTCACCGCCGCTTTCTAATGGATGATTAGATTCCGTTTACGTGCATCCAATTCCCCCTCTACGAAAAATTCAAAAAAATGTATACGACCTATAAATCCCGACGTCCTCATCCCTGGGAATCCGCCATTTTTGGCTCAATAGCCGGTGGGATAGCCGCCGCCCTCACAACCCCATTAGATGTTGTCAAGACCCGAATTATGTTATCCTCGCAGGTACGTGTACCCCTCAACTCCATCTCTCTCGGTTTTTAACTGATGAGGATTGTAGAAGGGACATACGTCGGGGATTATACCCACTTTTCAGTCCATCATTAAAGAGGAGGGGCCAGGGAAATTGTTTGCGGGGATTGGACCCCGCGTACTGTGGATTTCGATTGGGGGGAGTATTTTTTTGGGGGTTTATGAGGCTGTCAAGAATTTGTTGGTTGAGGGGTCTGTGATATCACATCATTCTGGACGGGAGTCATAGTCATCGGATAGAGTTGTCTTCCCTTGCATATGCCTCCCATCTCTTTTCTCGTCTTGTCCATTCTTTCCTACTCTAACTCACACGCTCACATACAACTGCTGCTGCCATCCTGTCCAAGAGATTTTTCAATTTTACATGGAACAATTGTTGATTAATTTAGATAGATACATCATAAACCACTTCGAAAATTCTTCACAACCCCCGCCCTACAGCCGTAAACACCTCCTTCATAACCTTACATCCACGACTCAAAGCCTTCTGTTCGGCTTCCTTGACCACTAGCCCACCGACATCATACCCCCCCTTCGCCCATGAGCGGATAAAGAATCCCAATCCTTCAACGACGTTCTCCGTTTTGGCCGCTTTGGAGACCATCGAGCGGACCGAGTCCTCACTTGTCAAATGCCGGGTGAATAAATTGAACAAGAAGAGTTTTAGGAACAGAGTTTGGAAGGGTGAGAGGGCCGTATAAGTCAATGATTTCAGAATCGTGAGTTGAAGGCCTTGAGGTGCAGCGACTAGGTGGGCATACAATTTGGCTAAATGCGAGACCCGTCGTACATCCATTTCTTCATCCCCTTCCATCGCCTTAAACGAGTCCCAGAGCACATACTGGAACGTGACGCGGTACCCATGAGCCTGCGCGCAAAGCCGTTCTCCGACCAGAGCGTAATAGGGGTTATACACTTTTTCTTCCGAGAGGCAGTGGATCAACACCCGGACGATTTCGCGTTCTTGGGCGGGTTTGAGACCAAGTTTGAGGAGGCGCTGGAGGGCGTCGATGCAGTCTTCGGAGGAGAGGAGGGTAAGGAAGATTTGGCGGCGGATGTCGGTGTTGAGTTTTTGGGCGCGGGAGAGGGATAGGAGATGGGATTGTTGAGTACTGTCGCTGCCGGGTAAAGGGGTAGGTGAGTCCGTGTTGGAGGGTAAGGCTGAATCTAGGTTTCCGTTCCAGACTCCACCTACAATCCACCACTTCCCACGAGTCCCCACCTCCATTATATCCTTGACGCCGACCCGCAACGGTTCACGGGCGCCTACACCCCCCCGTTTGGCCACACCCGCCACAAACTTTTTCAACGTCTCTTCCTGGCCACCCTCCGCAGCCCCATGTGCTCCTAAACTTTTCCCCTTTTTCCGCAGATTGTTTTTGACGTTCCCAACCATCTCGACCATAAACTTGAATCGCGAACTCGGGGTAGCTCGTTTACTTGCTTGCTCATTCACCATGGTCACAATCTGTTTGAGGGCCAGGGGATCATCAGAGCGCATCGAAATTCCCGCAATCCGTAACACACGGAGTAAAATCTCGACATCCAAATCGGATAATTCCCCAATCGACGTACGAATCAAATCGTAAAGCAAGTTGTTGGCCACAATGTCGAAGGTGTAGAGGTAGGATGCCAACGTGACTAGATTGAGACATTTCTTGCTGGTGACTTCCACCTCGCCTTTGGCTTCATTGGCCCGTTGCTCGGCTACGACCGTTGCCCGGGTTGAGATAATATCTTCAACGACTTTTTGGATGAGGGTTGCGCCAAACTCTGTGCCGATTACTTGGTAGAGTCCGGCTACGAGTGCAGCATAGGTCATAACATACGAATCGAGCAAATTGGCGTGGTCGCCAATAAAGGTGATGACCGAGTCGGTGATGAAGTTTGTGAGGGTTGCGCGGGGGTGAGAGCGGTAGAGCTCTTCGATGGAGGTGAGGATGGAGGAAATGTTTGTGGATGAAAGTCGGTTCAGGAGACCTTGGAGGTGGCGTTGGAGGCGGGGGTCGTCGATTGTGGAAGAAGAGGTGGTGGAGGCGAGTTGTTTGCGGAGATGTGGGGGGATGTATTTTGTGGATGCTGCTGCTGCGGGTTGTGGTGTCGTGGTGACGTGCTTGTCTGCCTCCGATTCATCTTGATCCTCTAAATCACTACTCTCCTCAGAGTCTGCGCCAACATCACCAGCAAATTCATCTTCTTCGCTATCATCGCTGTCACCGCTTTCACTTCCATCCGCGAGCAAGTCTTCATCAGCTTCACTGTCGCTTGCCAGATCACTATCATCGTCAGCTCCAGGCGCATGGTCGCCCATCTCTTGATCGCTATCACTATCCGCCAAGTCGCTCTCATTGATTCCAGTGCCATATATGTCCATCTCTTCATCATTGTCCAAATCACTATCATCGTCACCTCCCAATAAATCCATGTCCTCATCACTATCCGACCCATCCTCCCCGGAGCCACTTTCTCCCTTGGCGTCCTTCTTCCCAGCCGCCTTTCTCTTCTCCTTCAGATAAGCCTTATACTCCGCCTCCTCTTCCCCACTCTCTCCCCCAAGTAATCCCTTAAACAACTCATCCAGCCCATCCTCCGTAAACGCCGACGGCATTTTACCCCCCTTTATTTTCAGTTTCTTGGCATACTGCTCAATATCCTGATCGTCATTGGCGAAGGCGTCGCTTTTGATGTTGACGGTGGGTTTGATGGCCTTGTCGAGTTTGACAAGGTTTTGGGAGGAGAGGAGAGAGTAGAAGGCTGGATTTGATTCAGCTAGCCGGTCTAATTGGGATTGTTGGTTGACGGCAGGTTTTTTGGTTGGGGGTGGGGTTGGTTTGGTGGTTGCAGGAACTGGTTTCTTGTTGGATGTTGCGTTTGTTGGGACCTCTTCTATACGAGCCTTCTTTCCAGAGGCTTCATTTCCATTGCCAATCTTTCGTTTCTACAAAACCGCTCAAAAGTCAATCACAAATACCTCACAAACCTAATCCAATAACATCCATACCTTTCCCACCTCAACCGTTTCCTCCAAATCCTCACCCTCATCCACCCCCTTCCTCCGACTATGATGCTCCACAACCCGCTGCTTCTTTTCCATTCGTTTAGCCTTCCGCTCGTCTTTTCTCGAGACGGTCCGTTTCGTAAACCGGAAATTGAAACGAGCGTCCAAGTCCTGATTGGAGTCGGTAGGGAAATCGGGGGATTCGAATTGTTCGGTGAGAGAGGCGGGGAGGACGGCGGTATCGTTTACGGCACGACGTTTATTGAATGGGCGGCCTCCACTACGGCCAAAACCACCTCGGCCTCCGGGGGCACCTCCTCGACCACGACCACGACCTCCTCCTCCGCCTCTTCCTCCTCCTCTAGTCAGTGTAGAGGCACCCATGCTATAATATGACTAGTGTTAAAATGGGTTTTGCAGTGATACCGAATCGCAAACCCCGACCAAACCAAAAAGATTGTGAGGTTTTCGCAATGAACCTCTCTTTGGACAAATGGCGTTGGATCTGCACAGTCATGCAAAGCCGACAATTGTCGGACGTGAAATCCTGCGCGCTCCAAACAAATCTTGAAACCTTCAAACCCAACAAGAACAGAAATCATGACTTACAAACCCCGCTCCATGCCCACGGGCCCCTCCAACGTCCTCCGCCCCAACGACTCTCCCAGTCTCTGGAACTGCACCCTCTCGCCAAACTGGACCCGGTCCGAAGCCAACACCCTCCGACTCGCCCTCATGCGTTTCGGAATCGGCAATTGGAAAGATATCTTAGCCTACAACTGCCTCCCCGGAAAAACCAATGCTCAACTCAATCTCCAGACGCAGCGGTTACTGGGACAGCAGAGTACGGCCGAATTCCAGTTTTTGCATATTGATCCGCTGGTGATTGCCGAGAAGAATGCATTGATTACGGGGCCAGAAGTCAAACGCAAGAATGGGTTTATTGTCAATTCTGGGGGTGCGGGGATTGCTTATCCATTCTTGGTGCTTGCCGTTCATGGGTATTGACGTTTTTCATGCAGATAAATTGAGTAAAGAAGAGAAGGCGCGACGGATCAAGGAAAACAAAGAAAAGTAAAAACATTTCTTCCTCTTCAAGTCTTGAACATGTTAAAGCTGATCCAAAGCACAGGTACGGCCTCCCTGAAGAAGTATGGAGCAAGATTGAACTACCCCAATTTGAAGCCGTAAGTATCCGCGTTCTTTCCCATTTGAAAAAATCACATTCTTACATGTCATTACAGCCAACAGCACGTAAGGTCATTTTCATGGGGACTCGCTTGCGGAATAATGATGTTTTGTTTTTAACAGTACTCGACCAAAAAGAACGACGAGCCGCCGAGTTGCGCAGCGAGTTGGAAAAAGTGCGAGGGTGGATTGCGGAAAAGCGGAAAGAAATGGAAGAGAAGAATGGTAGTGGGGGTGCTGAGGATGCAACAACGGAAAAGGCTGATGAAGCGACGGGCCCAGCCGAATTGGAATCAGAGCAAACTCCCAAACGTGCCAAAATTGACGAGTAAACATCAAATCATGATGGAAGATGTCTCGCTCTAGGACCCATCCAACCTGTAACATAGCCCTCCCAGCATCCTGTACATAGCCTTTCCCTAATTCATCCCCCACTCCTCCGTGTATACTATCCACTCCCTCAACCTTCAGAACACGAAAACGGGACAAGCATTCCATGTCGGAACCCATAATATATTAATTAGACACATCTAGACAACCAATCGCTCCTGCTGCTCCAAGATTGCGGCAACCCAATCAGCAGCCTCCCGCCCAGACTGCAAGTCTCGTACATCATGCCTACAAACCACAATGAATCAGAACTTGCGAAAAAAAACCGACATTTTTGCATGAATGTCCAAATGTACCTGGTAGCAGGGATCAGGAACTGGAATTCAGTCTGTAAATCCCAGTAAAACGCAAATCGATCCAGTTTTGAGATGCCCAGGCCAGTGACGAGGTTGGCTTCCATGGAGGTCTGCGTTTCGTGAAAACTCATTGGTTAGCCGACCAAAAAAACAAACAATATCTGTAAGAAGAATGCATTCGGTACCTTTTCTGGGTTAGTCTTGACGTAGTCAAGGAGAAGATCAAGGACTTTACGGTCTATGGCCTTCTTAGTGTAAGGAAGAGATGGCGGCGAGGCTTTTCGGTAGAGAGTTCGGGATGGGACAGCGACGGACGGGAATTGGGTGAGGAGGACGGCGGGGGTGCGGCGGGCGGCACCGAGGGTACGTGTCAGGAGAGACATTGGCCTTGTGGGTTTTGGTGGTATATATATAGGGAGATCGAAAGACTTGGGATTTGAGGATGAGGAATTTATGAGCTTGAGCGAGTGGGATTTGGGCCGAGAGAGTGGTTGCAGGAGTGGTTGGAATGCAGCAAGTTGGCACAGCCACAAATTTCACAAACCCAGTTTCCCAGCCAACCTCAATACTCAAGAGGAGGACATTGATGCATCAGGATAGATATAGAAGCGAGGAGATGAATGGGAAATCCAATTATATATATATATATACACAAGATCAGCGTCGATTGTGACGGGGAAAGAGAGTGGCAGCAGCTAAACAAGGGATTCATTCTAAAAGTCCACGGGCGACAGCCACTTCCGCATTCATGATGCTACTTCCAGCGGCACCCAGGATGGTATTATGGGAAAGCAGCGAAAACTTGACATCAAATATGGAGCAAGGGCGCACTCGTCCGACCGAAACCGAGTTGCCTTTGCCAAGCATAAGGTCCATGCGGGGCTGCGGCCGGTCCGGTTCTGACATGACAATGATGGCGTGGTCGGGGGCAGAGGGTGCGCCGAGTTTCTGGGCATCGGATGTGTAACTTGCGAGGGCAGCAGTGATTTGTTCTATGGATGGGGCAGGGCGGTTGGCAAATTCGACCATGACGCTTTCCATGTGTCCGTCAATGACGGGAACGCGGTTACAGCTGGCCGAGACTTTGAGGCCGGGCTGTTCAGTAAAGGCGGACTGGTCGGCATTCACACCGCCGAGAATTTTTGCGCATTCAATCTCAATCTTTTCCTCCTCGCCCGAAATGTAGGGGACGACGTTCCCCAGAATGTCGAGACTTGGGACGCCGGGGTAGCCTGCGCCCGAGATGGCCTGCATGGTAGTGACCACGACGCGTGAAAGGGGACCAAAAGCGTCCTGGAGGGCTTTAAGGGGGACGACGAGGCCAGTGGTGGAGCAGTTGGCGTTGGTAATAAGGAAACCCTTGGTCAGGTTATGGTGCTTGCGCTGATGGGGGATAATGTCAAAATGGGAAGTGTTGACGAGAGGCACAATGAGGGGGACAATGGGGTCCATGCGGTAGTTTTTGGCATTGGAAAAGACGGCAAAGTCTGCTTTCAGAAAGGCAGTCTCGACATCCCCGGCTACGTCCGAGTCCAGGCCGGAAAATACGAGGCGGCAGCCGGCAAAGTTGGCGGGTTCACAGAGTTGGACGGTCAGACTGGCGACGGCCGGGGGAATGACGGTGGATTGTTTCCAGGAGCGGACAGCAGCGTCCTTGTAAGACTTTCCGGCAGAGCGCGGGGAAGCGCCAACGGCCTTGACGACAAAGTATGGGTGACCGTCCAGCAGTTGAATGAAGCGCTGGCCGACAGTGCCGGTTGCACCGAGAATGCCGACAGGGATACGCCCGGCGGTGGGGATGGGTGCGCTTCCACTCATATTGTTCTTGTTCCTTACAGTAGTTCCAACGCTCTCTGTTCCGAGTCTTCTCCCTTCGTTCCGTCCTTACTTCCAACTGATCTCGCGGCGAGCAACTTTTTGAACAGGGCACAAACTACAAACAGCGGAGCTGATTCCCGGAAACCCAAAGATCAATCAATTCGCTGATTATCCACCGCATCCGTGATATCAAGTAGCCAGCCACATCTGCACAAACTCCGCTCCGAGGACGACGACCGACAACGACATCTGGATAACACTTCAACCCATTGCCCAAGCTTTCCTTCACACTCTGTCTTTGCTTCTTTCCCTTGAGAAGTGATACTGACTCTAATGGTCATGCGATTATGAGCAGGAAAATGCACAAGATTGCCAAAGCCATTGGTGTTTGTCTGATTGGGTGTCTTCGGGGTGTGTCTACCCGAGATAAAGTATAGCTTCAAGTAAGTAGGCAACTGTGGATTTGCGAATTCAGAATATTTAACAAACACCCAGTCTTCCTATAGATATGCCACCGCCCGCCCTGGCCACAGCCTGGACAAGTTTATAGCCAAGAAATTCCCTTTGAAATCCACCGTTTCCTCCCACGAACAGCTTCGCTCACGCTCAATGACTACGTGCTTGATGGGGACACGGTAGCCATCCCTGACGAGCTCAATCATACTACGCTGGGGGCAAATTGCTTTGTCCTCGTCGACTCCCCCGGGATGCATCCGTACAACGCCCCTGCTAGTAGTTGCAAGAGCGAATGTGGGTACCTTCCCAAAGCCAAAGGCTATACGCCACCCCCCGGTCTGGTTTTCGTTTATACGGATACCAGAAAATATCGCGATCCGGAAGAGACCCCATATTCCGGGCCCGTCGCCATCTGGCACTTTAAAATCTGTTGGACCAGAGACCTTCCAGAAGAACTGCGCCTGTTAAATAACGAAGAAGAAAGGATTACTGAGAAACTGAGTGATTATATTCGTCAAATGCCATGAATCACTTGTGCCGCCGGAGGCCCTGCTCCACCCCCCAAATTGAGGCGGATATTCGACGACTTGACCGATCAACGGGATGAGACTCTAGCCATCTTACACAGACTAATGCAATTCGTGCTTGCTCGCCAACGAAGTTCACACGTTTATTGCAAGGAATAAACCAACCATGCGTCAGCTGCTAGAGCGAGAGCCGCTCTGTCGCGACTTGTATCGGTTCCTGAATATCCTGAAATTAGACCCAGAAAAAGGTGCAATGGAGTGTAAGCATGAGATTTTGCACAGGTTTGACCAGGAATTCGGATGGAGTCAGTCGTACGCCTGTGGCACGCACCCCATGCGCTTCCAGGCGGATTTCGTACGTTTTCATGCTGCGTTCTGCCTCATTTTCATGTCTTCTAAAAAGTGATTCCTTATATATATAGGCATTCCGGATTTTTGAGCTCTGTCACAGTAAATGCTCCGAATGCACCAGATCTGAGGAAGAGAAGAAGCTCTCACCGAGCTCTCACCCTGCCTGAAATCTGGAATGAAATTCATCTCGACGACACTCTAGAACTGGAGTGCGACTGGAGTAGACAACTTCCTTTGTGATATTACATCGGGTGTATGTCGCGGGAAATTCAACTCTTTATTTCCTCGGAGATACAGTACATACACCTGCTGCGATGGCTGTCTTCCTATTGCTCTGTGCGTGAATACATTTCGTCAAAAAGTGTTTTAATTTCCAGCCCTCCGATTCCCACACCCGTTCGGTCCCGTTGGCACGGATCAACTCCTCCCAGGATGGGGAGAAAAGAAATGAGGGGAAACTCGGTCGGCTTTGGATAGTTCAATCATGCAACAGGTCATAGATCAGAACAACAGTAATATTTATCGTCATGGTCGAAAAAGTACAGTGAGAATAAAAAAGAAAACAAAAGGCAAAGACAGAAAGCACCACACGCAAAGGAAAGGTATGAATCGGGCCGAGGGTTGTTGACAGGGATCAGCGAGGCGCAGAGAGAGGCATCCAGAGCATCCCACTCGAGTCCGGGCAGCTCAGAGACTGCCGGCTTGTGAATTGCACTAAATAGAGCGCCGCACATGGGTCGTGTTTCAGAGGTCGTCCGGCCCCAATTCTGGTACTCTCGCAAGGAGAGCGTCATCGAGATGGGCCGGCACCTACTTTCTGATAACCCACCAGAGCTTGCGCCCCGCGTCTCTTTCAGACGTTTGTGTGCTAATGTGGGAGCCTGTCCCAGTTGAAGAGGCGTACAGCAAAAACTGAACGCCGGATGTTTGACTGGAATCACAAGCTTGGGTCCCTCTCTCTACGACTCGAGCACCTCTGCTACAACCACCATCGGGCCAATCACCTTTCAGAAAAACATTGCGTGGGACCCGTCTGTTGGCCAGTGGGAGAAGTTGAAGTGTGGGTACCTGAAACAACTGGAGACAACATATAAGTAACATGTCGCAACAAGGCAATGATAATGAAAAGGAATGGGTGCAGGGTAGCCCTCAGACATCCAAGGAAGGTGCTTCAGCCGGCATCGGAGCGAACTCCTACGGTGGAAACTGCGAATAGGAATAGGCATCATCGTCGGGTACCGAGCACACCAAAAAATCCCCAAACTATCGGAACAGGGATAGATAATTACCTTGTGCGAGAACGTCTTCTTTGTTTCAATGCCGACTTCAGTGTTGACCCAGGAGCGAGTACTGAACCCTTAGAAACAGCGAGTTAGTGAATGTTGTTGGGAGATGGATGTCCAGGCAAGAGAAGCTTTGTGTGGACGGGTCAGACAAGGCACTGGCTAAAGTGAACCCCGCTCCGTAAAGCGAGGCGCGTTTTTCACCATGGTCGATAAGAAGGGGAAAGGTTTGTATCTTCATCCCCGATGCCACAAAGCCTTCTTCTCTTGCGGATGGAGTCTGAGGACTTGAATACACACCTGATAGGCAACTGTCGGTGAACTGTTCTTGTTGATCATTAGGTCCAGGAGTCGAAACCGCCGTCGCCGAGGGACTCGTGAAAAGCAGAGAAGGGGGAGCAATCGCCCGGAGAGTGCCGCCAGGAGTCCCCAGCAAGGGCAGTTCAACGTCGGAGCAGCTTGGTGAGGAAAGACATGGAGCCAGATCCTGCTTTTATAGCCGCCGATTTTTCAGTTTTTGTGCTGTTGCTATGGCAAAGCAGTCACGTGTAATCGGAGTTGCGAAGAACTTGCGAGAACCTCGGGCGAAAAAGTGCGCGACGGCCAAGAGGGACGAGGCAGAGAGGAGGCACTGGCGATGGGGGTGATGGGCGGCATCTTGGGCAAAGCAATGTCAGCGGGAGATCCCTTCAAAGCTTCCAAATTTGACATTTGTATTGCAAGGCATGAGCAAGCACGGTCTGGTGCAAGGCAAATAGAATCAAAGACCAGCACAAAGCACGATTCACAATTGGACAAAAGTTGAAAGCAGCATAATTTAAAAAGGACGAGTAAAGAGTTTATTTCAGAGACAAAACAAATTACTATACATTACAAAAAGCACAGAGGAAGTACCATGTTAGGGGATGGTTTGAGGAAAAATCATGAAATGTTCATAATTACCTTGGCAGGGGTGGCAGCGGCCTGGGCAGCAGCAGCCTTGAGACCGGCAGCCTTGCGCTCGAGCAAGTTGCGACGGTCCTTGTCAAGCTTGAGCTTGGTGACAACCACCTTGGAGGGGTGGATGGGGATCATGACAGACGCTCCTAAAGAAATGATACAGGATGAGTCTCTGACGTCCAAAGCGTTGCAAGTCGTTGTAATTGTTTACGTACCGTTGACCTTGTCGCGGGTGACCTTCTCAATGTAGATGCACCACTTCTTACGGTAGACGGTGGTGACCTTGCCCTCACGGCCGTTGTAGGTACCGCGAACGATCTTGACCTCATCGTCGGCACGGATGGGGATGGAGCGGCACTGCAAGAAACGAGAAGAGTAGCATCAGCTCTCTGCTCAGTTGAGTTGCGACGTGCCCAACCCTCACCCTGCCCTCAGCAGAGTCTGTGAACAGGGCACTAACTGAAGACAAGGGGGCTTTCCACCAGAACTGACAATCTCCGATATTCGGTGCTTGCGTCCTGGCTCCGGGCAGATTCGTCTTCTTTATACACGTACGTTGTACTTCTCGCGCAATTCCTTGTCCAAAGAGGCAGACATGATCTTGCGGCGCTCGCTGGAGGGAGCGGAGAAGTGGGCCTTGCGGCTCTTACGGCGGCTAGAGGAGACTAGAGATAGAAAGGAATTTTAGCATAGCTTCCTTCATAGAGACAAAAGACTCTGCATTAAGATAGGATTTGACATTTGGCATTGCCGAATCCGACCCGACCCAAACACAAATCCATCCATCCATCCATCCATCGACGCCAACCAGACCAAATTCATCCATTCCTCCGCTGAAACTGCCTTGTACGCACCGTTGGTCGAGATCTTGGCCATTGCGAATGTGTCCTTCCCGGTAATAAAGCTGGAAATCGGACTTGACTTTTGCGAAGGAGCGAGCCGCACTATTCCAAAGGCTCCGCTCTCGTCGGCGTCGCGGTCGGCGTGGCGCAGCGTCATTTGGACTAAACGCGCTTAATGAGATTGGCGAGTCGAGAGCTCGCCGAGCTCGAGTTCTCGAATTTCGAAGGACATGACCATCCAGATGACCATCTTGCAATCGAGAATCGGATAGACTTGAAGAGACATGAACGAAGTAACGCAATTCTCGGCGGGGCACGAGGACCTGATTCATGATGTTGCCTATGATTTTTACGGCACAAGGCTGGTGGTATGTGCTTGCTTCAAATTGGAATGACCGGGAGAATCATAACAGTGGTACACTTTGCAGACATGCTCCTCGGATCAAAAGCTCAAAGTCTGGGACATGGATGAGGAGACGGGAAAATGGATACTCAATGATTCATGGAAGGTATGTGTTGAGTTTTCTTTTGGCCGTGATTCGCACACAAGTTTTAATTCCGTATGGATCAGGGCCACGATTCCTCGGTACTCAAAGTTAGTTGGGCGCATCCAGAATACGGACAAGTCTTCGCGTCATGTTCGTTTGATCGGACAGCGCGGATATGGGAGGAACAAGAACATGGTAAGAGGGAGATCTGTCTCGTTAACCGAGCATCATCGACTTGATGCTTTCCGCGCAGAGGCAAAAAGTGGTGGACGACGGTGGATCGAAAAGGCAAAACTCACCGACAGCAAAGGCACCGTTCAAGATCTGGAGTTTGCTCCCAATCATTTGGGCTTGAAGCTTGCCACCAGCTCGTCAGACGGGATCGTTCGGATCTATGAAGCCATGGATGTAGTGCAGCTGAGCCATTGGACGTTGATGGACGAGTTGGAGATTGTCGCTGGAAGTAAAGAGCCGGACGGTCATTATTGCTTGTCATGGTCACCATCAAGATTCCAGCCGCAAATGATTGTGGTCGGATGTGGAAAGGAGAATGTGGCCAAAATCTATCGGCTGGATACCTCCAACAAGTGGCAGGCCAGCGAGGTTTTGGGAGGCCATGCGGATGTAGTGACAGACGTGGCATGGGCACCAAACATGGGACGGAGTTATCAGTTGATTGCGACCGCATCAAAGGACGGACACGTGCGAATTTTCAAGCTTACGGACGAAAGTTCACGGCAGGGCTTGTCGGGGGGTGCGGGTGGCTGGCAAGGTTCAGCAAGTGCCCCGCTGGGAGGACCAATGGCCAAAAGCAAAAAGAAGTTTCGCGTTGAGATTGTCGCCGATTTCCAGGATCATGGGGCAGAGGTATGCCGACTGGCAGCTGAATAGTCAATTGGACAGCAGACTGATTAATACATTGTTCCAGGTTTGGCGAGTGGACTGGAACATCACCGGGACTATACTGTCATCAAGCGGGGACGATGGGAAGGTCCGCCTTTGGAAAGGTAGTTCGAATGCGTACCACTTTGACAATAAGCCTCCTTCTAAACTTGATTCCTCGTAGCATCATTTTTGGACGAATGGAAGTGCATGAGCATAATCAGTGCCGAACAAGCGCCAACAGATTACAACGAAAATGCCATGCGATAGACACATAATACCAATCTTGTACATAGCTGAAAAGAATATACCTATACCTACATCCTTCCTTCAATCAAAGCATCCAAAAATGTATTAAATGTAACACTGAGTACGATGGAGACACGAGCATAAGGGGGAGCAATTATTATATACAACGGAAATAAGTTAAAGTCTGGTCTCTTCTATGGAGTCTTGTGTCTCGAGCGTGCGCTGGCAAGTTTTTTGGATAAATCAAGAATTTGCGAGGCCATTGCCCGGAAATACGCGTCGGCAGGAAGCTTTGACTTTGCGACCTCATGAGCCAGTTGCAAGATGCGGTCGAAAAGCTGATCGGAAAGACCCATCTGAACACAAAGCAAAATGGTTCGCCACACTCTCCTTCGTAAAGGCAATTCGGGCTCTACCCGGGCCATCCCAAGGAGCAGATTGAAGACACCGACAGTGTCCAGTAAGCTTTCAATGCCATCGATGCTGCCAATCAAGCTGTGAAGAGTTTGGCAACATGCAAGCCGAATACTGGCGAATGGGTGGATGAGCAAGGAAGGAAATGATTTGGCAAGATGTGAACGCTGTATCAAAGACAACGTTGCTGCTTCACAGTTTTCACTCGTTACGAGAACTAGGTGCATAACCAAGGATATTCCCACCAACAACCGCCGTTCCGTCATTGAAGGTGCAGGGGTTCCGTCATTCGGGAAGGATACCATTAGCGCGCGGTCAAAGAATCGCTGCAATGTGAGATCTCCAACCTCGGAAAGAGCCTCCGGTATCGTCCACCCAGTTTTCATCGTCAAGTTGTCCAGAAAGAGGAGGGGTATCATCGCAATTTCGTCTGGAAGATCTATTGATCCCACAGTCAGCACAGTAGTCAGACTGTCAACAAGTACGTCCGCGTCCGGGTGACCATCTTCTTGATCTGCGATAGACATTCGTGTGACTTGCAATCCGACAATCAGACTGATCGCTTCACCCCATAATGCCTGCTCTTCAGCAATGGTTCCTACCACGCAACTATGAAGATACGGCATGGCAAGGTGTGAGCAAAAGGCTCGCACGGTGGCATCCGCCTGGTGCAGGAGCTTGCGCATACCAAGAGCCTCTGCTGGGTTTTGGGCTTCCAAGCAAGTAAGTGAATACACACTGCGCAAGAGTGCACAGAACTCTGAGAGTGGAACACATGCATGCGATTGCTGGACTAAGCGCAGCATGGAGCGGGTGTGATCAATCAGCGATGAAAATAACTGGTCGGCGACAGAATCTATTTGAACGAGAGCTTGAAGTAATGCCCCGGGTCCTTCGAATAAGGGAATAAGCTCTTGGTACTCTTCAGGCAATGCACAAGACTCAAGGCTTTCGGAAAGTCGGTTGTATAACTGAAGAATGCTTGGGATAATCTCCAAATACTCCTGTTCGGGCCACCTGGCGATAATCGATAGCATGACAGGGCCAAGAACTGTCACTTGTTCTGCCTGAGCATCCGTCCCAAGCCATTGAAGCAGCTTACTACAAGGCAACAGTAATCGTTCCCGGGCACTTTCGTCACCGGTGATCAAATGACCCACTAGCCGGATCACCCAGACCATGTTCCCAAGTTGTGTTGGGGTTTCTTTAGGGGAGAGTAATGCATCCTGCAGTTGTTTAATGGCCAAGTGAGTTCCAAGGATCGGCGAGACGTGGTCCGGTTTCCAGCATAAATGATGATGTAACAAACAAGCAGCAGCTGAGAAGCTGTGCTCTTGGACTCTCGAGAGGACATACTGCATTTGCTGCACGCTGCACGCTGATATCTCCTCCCGTAAAACACGATGGAAAGGTCGGGCAACGCTGACCACACGCCGCCATGCCTGACTTGATGTATCTAATCCACGTGCGTTCATACGATCCGTTGATAAGAGTAATGCACAAAGGGCGATAGTTTCGTCAAGATGGGCACGGTTGTCGGCAGACAATCCTCGAACCAGGACAGGAATCAGATCAAGGTTCAAGATATCATCGTAAAAGTCGCAATTCAAGTCCACGGGAAATTTGTCAATGACCTCCATCACCCCTCTCATTACGCAAGTCGACCCAGCTGCTATTGGTGGTATGTTGGTGAGAAGACGGGGGAGTTGAGGTATAAATGTTTGAGCAACAACGCGCAGTAACGACCACGATACATAAGAAGTGAACGCATCAGCTTGAGAAGTATTTTGCACCGGAGTCGACGGACGAGACGGGATAGATATGACGGCGGCATCATGTGCAAGTGAGATGACCTTTAGAGCGCTCAGGTATAATTCCAATGTCCGAACGGCTAAATTTTGATATTTTTGCGTGTTTGCAGTCAAGGCTTTCAAAAGATTCGACAGCCAAAGACATAGAGTCCTCATGAATGAAGCTCCGTGAGGAACCAGTTCTGCTCGTTTTTCAGAGCAAAGTATGCCCTCAAAATGCGTCAAAAAATTGTCCACTACGACGAAAGCAAGCTCAAGCTCCCTGCCGTCTTGGGCATTGGCATACTGCAAACTGCTCATAGATCGAGCAACCAAACTCAAAACATCTTCTTGGGCGATGGCTATGCTCAAGTGATCTGAGTTTGGAGAGAGTTGACCCAGTGCTTCCCAATTCACCTTTCCATTTGGAAATGTGTACGCTTGAATGGGTTCTTGCTCAAGTGTGGTGGTTTGGGAGGAATAGGTGCTCCCCGCGTCCCTATAACCACTTTCCGCGTATTTTTTGCTCTGGGCCAATTTGGGCGATGTCGTTGATGGGTCCATTGAAACATCAATCGCGGAGTCAACCTTCCGGCTCGCTGCGCCTTTCTCACTCTCCGGTAACTGTAGGAAAGCATGCTTGAACAGCTGGGGCCAATCCAGACGATCTTCCGGAACCTTCTGCAATAGTCCGTCCAGGAGCGCTTTTAGATCAGATGGCATTTCCGGCGGCCATTTCACGTCATCTTCTGTAATCATGTTGACCAACTTGAAAATATTGGTTGTATAGAATGGGGGTTTTCCCACATAGAGCTCATATAGCATGACTCCCAGCGCCCAAAGATCGATCGCGTACGTATATGGTTGCTCTCGAATCAGTTCGGGTGCCATGTAGATGGGTGTCCCTTTCACGGATGTCAAGGTAACATCCTGATGCACGGCGCGTGAAAATCCGAAATCACAGATCTTGACATTCCCAGCATCATCCAACAGAATGTTTTGCAGCTTTAGATCGCGATGAACGATTCCCATCGCGTGAAGATACTGCAATCCTTTAACAAGTCCGCGAGCCACATTACGGACAGAGTCAAGATCAAACTTTCCCCGTTCTTGCAGTTTGGCGAGCAAATCTCCCCCAGAACAGTACTCTGTCACAACACATATTTCCCCCTCATTCTCAAAGCAATCCGTCATACACACAATGTTGGGATGAAATAATGTTTGATGGGTCGAGATCTCTGCCTTGAGGGCTTCAATGTCGGATACTTCTGCGGGAATGATCTTGACTGCGACCCTCTTGAGTGACCGCCGGTGAAGTGCTATATGAACTTTTCCAAATTGACCTGCCCCGATCGACGGGCCTATCTTGTATGCCTGCATTCTTGCTTTCTGAATTCCTTCGTGAAGATTGACTCGCTCTGATAGCTGGCTAATGACTGGGGCCTTCCTTTGAATGATGCCTGGCCGTACTTGGCAGCCGTTGAAATTCCATATCTTAACCTACTTCTAGTAAGCGTCCATATGTTGAAGATCCAGCTGAGATCCAGCGGAATGTCCGCAAATCTCAAAGTGGACACCAAAGTGACAAAGTTGCGCAGCACTCATTTGGCTTCAACCAGCCATTAGACTCGTAAAACGCGACAGTGCGATCGCAAAATCTCAACTGCTGCTACTACCACACACAGATCCCAGCTGTTTCTATTGACCAGAAGTAGCAGATACAATGGCCCGGCGATACGACTCTCGAACAACAATCTTCTCCCCGGAAGGTATTGCAGCGTGATGTTGATGACGCAAGTTCCAATGTGATCCTGACCTGTCTTCTTTGTAGGGCGACTTTACCAGGTCGAATATGCTATGGAGGCCATCTCGCACGCTGGAACGGCTTTGGGCATTCTTTCAACGGAGGGAGTAGTGTTGGCTGCCGAGAAAAAGGTGGCAAGCAAGCTCTTGGAGCAGACGTCAAGCAGTGAGAAGATTTACCAACTGAGCGAGTGCGTATTGAGAATGTAGCTCTGTTTTGGAGGAGATGAGCGTTCTAATTCCATTTTGTGTCAGCCATGCATGCTGTGCTGTAGCTGGGATCACGTCTGATGCCAATACGCTCATTAATTACTCTCGTCTGGAAGCACAAAAGTATCTCCTCACCTATGACGAAGATATTCCAATGGAGCAGCTTGTCGAACGATTATGTGATTTGAAGCAAGGCTATACACAGTATGGAGGTTTGTGTTGGAAGACTATTCTCATTACCAATCGCTTCTGCCTTTGCTAAATGATATGCGTATAGGTCTGCGACCATTTGGCGTTTCATTCCTTTATGCCGGTCATGACAACTACCACGGATTCCAACTCTACCACTCTGACCCGTCAGGCAACTACAGCGGCTGGAAGTCTACATGTATCGGAGCAAACTCGTCAAACGCACAGAGTATCCTGAAGCAGGATTTCAAAGAGGAGATGACGCTGAAGGAGGCTAAATCGCTCGCCATCAAAGTGTTGAACAAGACAATGGACACGACGAGCATGGGAAGCGACAAGCGTGAGTGTCCCTTGTCAAAGTATGTCGCGCCTATGACAAAGTGCTAATACTCTCATCACAGTTGAGTTTGCTACTCTGCACCGAAATTCTGGAGGACAGGTTGTGTACAAGTTGTATAACCCAGCCGAGATTGACGCACTGCTGAAGGAGGAGGGTATCGTAACCAAGTCTGAAGAAGCTGCCCGCGATGCATAGTCTCCTTGTTTTGTAATTAGAATACCAGAACACCATGCCATAATCTTTCGTGTTTTTTCACCTGCGTCTCAGACAACGTTGTGGTTGGTTGTCGCCGAGAATTCTTTCCCCAGCTTTTCTAGTTTACAGTTTTCCTGTATCCAGTTCTGCAGGCACAAGAGAGCTCGGCAACTACTGTACAACGCAAGTTCTTGCAAATTATCACACTAGACATCACACCCATCGGCAACTTGGCATATTGCTCAATACACTCCTAAAAGTGTACACATTTTGTTTCATCCTTTAAAATTGTAAAATTCTTGGCGTCACCGCGAGATAGTGCAATACGCGGGACACCGGTGCCGGCCGCCTAGGGCAAGCCCATCAGCAGCCAGCGAGCGTCAAAAATTAGTTTGATAACAATTGTCCACAATGTGAACAGATTCAGTTATCAGACTGAATAGAACAGATACTACACTTGATCTTAGCCAATAGGCCGAGAGGATTAAAGAAAACCAGAGGGGGGCCGGGGCAGCGCTCGCTTTTATAGGATTTTCGCCAGGGGGCTGCGCCGCATCTACAAGCCACTCCACTTTGGGCGCGTGGGACTTGGCTGCGCGGAATGCGCAGCCCTTTTGATCTTTTTGTCAGGAGCGGACTCAATGAGATGGTTAGCGAGATAGAGGAGAACATGACAGGATCTATTTGACTCATGTTGCATAAACTTTGAATAGCAAGTTTTGCTGCGTATATCCCATACAAAGGCCAACTTGTTGTTCGACCGCTCAAGCAAACGGCAAGTGAGTGTGATAAGTCCTACGAGACATATTGCCATATGCTAGGAATAATGCGTGAGGAACTTTGGAGCAATAGTACGTGACTTGAAAAATGCTTTGTTCGTGACGCGTCCGAGGACGCCGGCAGTAGCTCAAGAAAGCAACTCCACCAGATGAGTGGTGGCCGCAAGAAGATACCAGTGACATGGAGGAAACTACATTTTGATGTAAACAGTGCTGTAGGTTTCAGGAATGTGACGAAAGAAGAGGACACAAACGATTGCGAGTTATCAGCCGGTTCTTTTTTCTTCCACGTCTGAACAACCAAGGACGCAATATGCGTGGGAGCATTTTCGAAATGATCGAAATATTGAAGCAAATGGGCATGAATTTAGTATGGGGAAAAATGGTTTTTGGTGCAATGAGCACGGCGCATTCTGGACGAAACGACTTAAGTATAAGGAATTGGTGGGAGAAGAAAAGACTTTGACAAAAGAGAGAAATTTGTGGAATGGGAAGTGACCATACTCCGGCGGTACGAATAACTTTTGCATGCACCTCATGGATAGTCTTCCATGTCAGTGCAACATTCGGAAAATGTAAAGTTTCATCCTTTAATTGTATGAGAATCGGCATCGCCCCGAGGTAGTGCAAGACCAGGGACACCTGCGCCAGTTAATGAAAGGGCAAGCCCATCCATCCACCAGCATAAGGTCAAAAAATTAGTTTGACAACAATTATCCACCTGGTGGATATAATTCAGTTATCAGACTGAATAGAACAGATACTACACTTGATCTAAGCCAAAAAGGCAGAGAGGATTGAAAAAATCCCGATGGGGCCGGGGTGGAGGCCGCTTTTATAGGAGAAGCGAGCATGGGCAGAGCAACAGTGGGGAAGTTGTCTTGGATGCGCCAATGTGGTCAAGTCACATCAACGCGATACTTCCCCACGCGTTGACTTTTGGTTGTTGGTGGGAAAGTATGTGGTGTGACTTGACCCCCACCACTTACCAGAAAGTTACTTTTGCCTATGTGCAAGGCTTCAACTGGATCCTTGGTTGTGTATACGTATCGTACAATGAAAAGTTGGGGATTTCGAAGTATGTAATTTCTGCATTCACACCTTTGATAGTCTTCCCTATCCGGGCAACATTTGGAAAATGCAATGTTTCATCCTTTAATTGTATGAGAATCGGCATCGCCCCGAGATAGTGCAAGACCAGGGACACCTGCGCCAGTTGATGAAAGGGCAACCCCATCCATCCACCAGCATATGGTCAAAAATTAGTTTGATAACAATTATCCAACGTGTGGATAAAATTCAGTTATCAGACTGAATAGAACAGATACTACACTTGATCTAAGCCAAAAAGGCAGAGAGGATTGAAAAAATCCGGATGGGGGCCGGGGTGGAGACCGCTTTTATAGGAGAAGCGAGCATGGATAGAGCAAAAGTGGGGAAGTTTGCTGGCGTGGTCAAGTCACATCGACGCGATACTTCCCCACGCGTTGACTTTTGGTTGTTGGTGGGAAAGAGAGACATGTATATGTATGTAGTGTGACTTGACCCCCACCAGTTACCGGAAAGTTACTTTTGCCTATGTGCAAGGCTTCAACTGGACCCTTGGTTGTGTATACGTATCGTACAATGAAAAGTTGGGGATTTCCGATTTCGAAGTATGTAATTTCTGCATTCCCACAGTCTTCCTTATCCGGGCAACATTTGGAAAATACAATGTTTCATCCTTTAATTGTATGAGAATCGGCATCGCCCCGAGGTAGTGCAAGACCAGGGACACCTGCGCCAGTTAATGAAAGGGCAAGCCCCTCCATCCACCAGCATATGGTCAAAAATTAGTTTGATAACAATTATCCAACGTGTGGACAAAATTCAGTTATCAGACTGAATAGAACAGATACTACACTTGATCTAAGCCAAAGAGGCCGAGAGGATGAAAAAATCCGGATGGGGGCCGGGGTGGAGGCCGCTTTTATAGAAGAAGCGAGCATGGGCAGAGCAACAGTGGGGAAGTTGTCTTGGATGCGCCAATGTGGTCAAGTCACATCGACGCGATACTTCCCCACGCGTTTGACACTTGGTTGAAGTGGGTAACAGAGACATGTAAATAATGTGACTTGACCCCCACCGTTTACCAGAAAGTCACTTTCGCCTATATGCAAGGTTTAAATTGGATTGGATATTATACAATGAAAAAATTGGGGTTATGAAAGTATGTGTCATATGAAAAGGACATGGGTATCAGTCGTACAACGAGCTCCTTCCCGACCCAATGCCGGAACCCATCACCCACGAGGCATTTTCCTGGTCTCGGCGCCTCTGAAGTTGTGTCAAAATCTAGAATGGAATCCCGCGTTAGAAGACGAATGGAGCAGTCTGACTGGCGTCCATTACCATAATGAAGCCGCCACTGGCTAGCGCGCTGACCAGAAAAATAACGTCGAACCAGCGGTGATAGAAGTTGAATTCGATGCGTCCCAGGACATCGGTAATGATGGTCCGATGCTCCAACGGGAGGCTCATTCGCATCATTAGCACGGTACTGAGAAAGTACATGCCCATCACATGCGCGAGAAACAAGACAATGTTATTCGGAGAAAGCGACGATGCGAACGCGCGGAAGAACTGCAACATTCATAATCAGAATCTTTTTGTTAAGGATGATACGCAAAGCCTCTCCTACCTTCATGAATTGAATCAATAATCCACGTATGGAACAGACGACCAAAATTCCCACAAATATGAAGGACAACTGTGGTGCCCAAAATGTGACATCGATATCGATCCCGAACCGGTGAACTAGTACATTCAGGCCATGGGTGACTGGGTCCAGCCCACCAACACGGTTAAAGACAATATTGATCGTGGACTAACACAACTATTAAGAAAACGCTCTGGCACTGAGACGATGGCCGTAAGACCTACCGAAATCACTTTCCACAAACAATAAACGGAAAAGATATATCCCAAGACATTGAAATAATGTCCTTTGAATGTTCTTGAGTATCTTATGCGTTCCTTGAATTCTGATTAGCCCGTGTCACCCCGGGTCGCACTCTTCCGCAGCATACCCTCTCAACATTCAGGTCATCAAGATCCAGGAACAACTGCTGCATGACATTTTCCAGTGCTTTGATTTCGTGCGCAAGTATTCCGACATCTAGTACGTGGTGTAAGTCAGTGCTTTAATTCGTTCAGACGCGTGAAAAAGCACCCGTACTTTCGTTGCCACCCCCAAATCCACTTTTGACTTTGCTGAACATATTTCGCACAAATCCACCAACGCCAGCTGGCTAAACGAGGAAAAGTCAACAAATACTATCCTCATAGTCAGCCCTTAAAATGTCATCCTCACATCTTCGGCAGCTTTGATTCTTCGCTGGGCCAAAAGCAGCTTCTTCTTCTTGCTGATCAGCATATCCATAGTTTGGCGGAGCTTCTTTTCCGCCAACTGCACGTCTGCTTCTGTAACTTGTCTGCACTCAGGTTTGTTTTAGTTCTGGTATTCGCTTGCGCGGGTGACGTTCTAATGTATACCGTAGGAAAAAGAACAATGTTGTGTACGGACTGTTCACAGCGCCGAATCCCGACAGAATAGCCATAATCGTGACTCCGATGACCCCCACTCTTCCCATTCCCGGCTCCAGCGCAAAAAGACCTGGAAGAATGATCAACCCCTGTACAGAGATGGTTAATTCAAATTTGATCCTTACTTCGACCAGCAAAGTCTTGTTGAGTGTTGATGGGGAATTGATCCCCGATTTTCCAAAACATATAAATATACAGAGCCCAACAACAGCCCGAAAGAGCCCATCGGTGCTTTCGAAGCCAGGCTATCATTGTCACTTTAATATCTTTGAATGAACTCACTTCACAAGGGCATTACATACCGTTGTCGCGTTCCTCGAAAAGAATGTAAAATTGATAAAAAGGCAGAACAACAGTTACATTGACAAGCATGACATAAAGTGTGACCTTCCAGTGCAGCCATCGGGACCTATTTAGCTGTTAAAGTGTGGGTTTTACATTATCCTCAACACAGCAAGTCACATACCCCGCGTCCAGCACGTTGCCGATTTCAAAAATCACCATTTCAAAGAGGGTACAGCTGGCAGCAAAGGTCGCCGCAAACAGCGCTCGGACTGTGATATTCCGTAGTTCATAGTCCTTGAATAACTTTTCCATAACAAAGACCCATCCGACGCCAAAGAACACCAATTGAGATCCCCAGACGACGAGGGACGACTCTATGAGGTGCGCCGTGGTGGTGGGGACGGCATTGGAGCGTGTGGAGAGCGGATGAGTGCCAATAGAAGCGTTGAATTGTGCCGACATTGACGGGCCATCACTGGTTTTGGGGCCAAGATTTCGATGGTCAAAAAGTGACAGCACAAGATTTCCCGATTACGTGGCTTGGGATTGCGAGAAACGAGAAAGACACATAAAATCTTCTCGCAAAGAAACCAATCACATCCAAGCTGACATCTCTCGTTAAGCTACAAGAACTCACAGTCACATCAACTATCTTCTTGGGCGTCAAGTTGTTGAATTCGAGCATCATATCTCTCAGAGAGTCCACCCCGCAATCTTGGTTGATCTTCAGGCCCAAAAACGACTGTTTGGCAATTACAGCTTGTGATGGATCAAGTTCAGGAAGCCCTTACTGCCGGGGACATTGGTCGCTTGATTAAGGCCTGCCAAGAAGCAGAACTGGACCTTTGCTGGAATGCACTCGTTATACTGGACCAGCCAGCGTATACCATAACAGAACCCAATATTTATGTCTTACTTCAGCTCGCCCACCTGATTGAAAACAACATCCCACTGGCCCGATTTGTCGCCAAACGAGCACCACAAGAAGCGCAAACCCCTGAACTGAATGCTGTGACAAATATCGGGATCAAGTTGTTTGAGGATAACGTGCCGGGAGCCTATCAGGCAATCAAATCCTTTGAGTGGTCACAACCCGTAGCACCTTTAGTGGATCGACTTCGGATTGCACTGCAGGAGCGAATGTTTGCTTTGCTGGAAATGGCCTACGATAGCATATCCATCAAGGACACCACCGCCCTGCTTGGTCTGGGATCCGCAGAAGAAACAATAGAACTTGCGCAACAGGGAGGCTGGACGGTTGCATCAACTGGAGGCTGGCTGTATCCCCCACCAGAAAAGCGATTATCGTACCAAGGGCCAAAGCCGGGACAGTACGACAATTCTCAACGACCAGGGCTGTCCTATCTGGATAACCTTTCCAATATTGTTTTGAATCTAGAGCGGTCTTGACCCGGCCTTAGACCCTAGTTGTACATTCTTTTTATTCTTTTATTATTCCGTCTTCTTTGCAAAATCATAACTTGTAATACCCATCTTCAATTTCAATAATACGTTGCTTCGTGACAGTCTGGCCAGCCACTGCTGACACGCAAGTCGGGTTCCGTCTGTGTTTGTCACAAGCAGCTTGACCGAAATTTACGACCCATCTTTCCAGCATGTCTTTGGAAGAACTCATAAGTAAGTAGTGTTTTCGACACTTACAGACTGCATGCATCGGTCCCCACAACGTTTTTAACACTTATTCTTAGCCCGAGCGACCAGCGAAACCAACACGAGTGAGGATTGGACTCTGATAATAGAAATATGCGAGAAGGCAGATAGGTATAACCCGCCTGGTGCCTTGAATAGAGAGCAACCAGCAGTCTAACATGCATCCTCTCCAAGGTCAGAAGCTGCAGCCCGGGAAGCTGTTTCCATTCTTGGAAAGCGACTTTTGCATCGCAATGTCAACGTACGTTTGTTGTCCCTCACGCTATCACTCTTTCTAACCAATGTGCCAATGTGATGACAGGTGGTCATTTTCACACTGACAGTAGCAAACTCCCTAGTCCACAACTGCGGCAAAAACCTACGGCGAGAGGTTTCCTCACGAGTCTTTGTTGATGCGTTGACTCGGCAAGTCAATAACAAGGCGGTGCATGAAGTGGTTCGCACGCGTATTTTGGACTTTATTCAACAATGGGCAGAAGAGTTCAAGTCGGATCCGTCTTTGGGGTGAGGAGTTCAAAGTGCTTACTACCCTGAAGCCAAAAGGACTAACCAACTTCACCCAGTTTCATGATCGATACATACAACCAGCTGAAATCTAACGGCCATCAATTCCCATCTCCGCATAAACCGGACCTTGTCAAGGTCAGTCACTTCTATGTAACCTTTTAGCAATGAATCAACTCTCAATACGCATGAAATGTTAGACACAGGCTATGCTGTCAAAGGAGAAGGAAGATGAAGAACTGCAGCTTGCGGTAGGTTAGATGATCCTTTTTTCCTATTGCACGCCTAAAACCGATTACGAAAAGCTCGCACTCTCCTTATCTGCACAAGAGTCAAATAGAAGCAATAAGGTACTTGGAAAACCGAGGTCAAGGCGGGGCGAAACTAGGGACTAACTCCTCCCTTCAGACATCTTCAAAACGTTCACCGTCTCCAACAAAGGTTGTTCAGGTATTTGTGAGTTACCCCTTCCCCCACGCGGTACTGGCTAACCCATTCGTTCTGTATAGAATGGCCCAAAAGTCCTGTTTCAAGTTCGTGCCCTGTACGATTTTGCTGGCGCCGAAGAAGGCGAACTCCGCCTTCAGCGAGGAGAGGTCATTTCAGTTTACGACGCAACCACATTCCAAGAATGGTGGAAAGGAGAATCTCACGGTCGAATCGGTATTTTCCCTTCCAACTATGTCGAAAAGATGGAAGGCGGTGCCGGGAACGCGGCCGCCGCTGTCGCCGAAGCATCGCGTGCAGCCAAGGACGGCGAATCAGACGTTTTGGCCAGTGCGAGAAAAATCCAGGATTTCAAACATGTCTTGTCAACGATGGATCCGCATCAGGATAACTTTTCCGAGAATGAGCATTTACAGCAGCTCTACAGTGACCTGCTGATGATGCGGCCAAAGTTGATCAAGTTACTGGAAACCTATCGTGCCAAACAAGGTATATGTACCTCAGCTTTCAGCGTTTAAAATACACTCTCTTAACCCTGTCGCTTGTAGATGAGCTAGGCGCTATCAATGATCGATTTACGCGTGCGTGTTCGACTTACCACAAACTTATGGACGCTCACCTGGCCCAGTTCCGCCACCCATCAAGTACGTGTTCTGATGCAAATGTGTCTCTAATTCTCCTTTTGCTCATTTTGCTTTCCCCATAGCTTACGGCCCACCTCCCCCCGCCGCAGGTTACGCTGCTCCTTATGATCAAGCTGCTCCCCAGCAATACGCACAACCGCCTCCGCCCCAAGCAGGTTACGCTCCTCAAGCTTACGCCCCACATCCTCAACACCCTCAACCATATCCCGCCCAATATGCCCCTTCATAATTTTTCATGTATATTTGGAGTGTCAGACTCTGCCTGAAATGAAATATATGACTTTTGTTCAACCCGGCTCAAAATTTAGATACGATGGACCAGTGGCGTGCGCTACTGAAATCTATGTTACAATAATACAAATCAAAAATATGATAATGGGGTGAATGAGTGCGCTTATTCCTCGTCGTCATCAGCTTCATCGGCGGCTTCTGGGACATCCTCTTCGGCCTCAAAAGTGTCGTCAGGTACAGAGTAGATACGGAGAACGGACTAAAGAAGGAGGGCAATTAGAAAGCTGTAGGACGAGATGGAAGTGATGACAGGAAGCTTACCTTGTTGGGATCCTTGACAAGAACAAACTTTCCGTCGTCATATGTAGCAACTTGGTTGATAAATGTCTTGAGGATACCCCAACCATTGCCAACCTTGAAGTTCATCTGGGCGGTCAAGTCCATAGGCTTGAGCGTACTGCAGCCAAGGATGATGTGTCGCGATCGGTCGCGTGGGTGGTTTCGAGAAACAAATCCGAGACGAATCTGATCAACGCCGGCCAGTATACTCTCAACCGCCCATCGTGCCAGCTTGTTACCGTTGTTTTTAATTTCGGTAGCCATGACGGCACCACGTTGCGAGTCAAGCTTCTGTCGCCATTCAGGGGCGCCACCGGCTCCAGGTGCGCGGGAGTCAAATTCGTTGAGAGCCTTGACGTTGACAAGCAGAGAGTCAGATGGGTTGTGTGCGGAAGAACGGGGTTTGAAGGCTCCCTCGGCGTGGTTGGCGTTGGCGCCGGGCTGGTGAAGGACGGCATCGACTTGGGTACGGGCGACGAGATGGATGTTGTCACCGAGATCCCAGTCACGGTATCGGAAAGCGAGGGCAGGAACGGGTTCGGGGGTGGAGTTGTCATCAAAGGGGTTGGGGTTTGGCAGCACGTACTTTTCGCTTTCCTTCAAGACTTGCTGGGAGAAGTTTCGGTTGATGTAGGTGGCTTCCAGGGCGAGAGCTTGTGGGGTATTGATGTTGTCCTTGTCGGCACTTTCCATGGGTGGATCGGCAGCGTTTTCGTTCACGCCAATAAAGTCAAAGACACCACCATCACGCTTGTCCAGGAAGATCTTGTTGTCTTGCTTTGTGACAACAATATCCCAGGAGTAAACGGATCGAGTTGAGCACATCAGTGTGGCCAGCACATTGTCTGTTGCATAGACGTGAACGCGATCTGAGGATTGCTTCGAGTGTTTCACCAAGATAGGATCATCACTGGCAGTGACGTTGAGGAAGTTACGGTCGTACTGGTGCATGTGCTTCTCTTGCTTTGTGACGACACGATCGAACGATTTGTCAAAGTAGTTGCAGGTACCATGGCCAGACCTACGAGCAAATCAAAAGATTAGAATTGTTCTTTAAAACCCAAATTACGCGCGAAGGGCTTCCAAGTAGCGATCAGACAGTGTGAATACAATAATGGAGCTCTCATAGACATCAAGCCAAAAAATAAAAAGTCATCATATCTACTTGGAATGCCAACAGCGCCAGAGGATAAACAAAAAGTAACACTTACAAGTCGACGGGCTCCTCCACTTCGTAGTACAATTTGCTCATTCGTGGGAAGTCCCATTCATCCAAAA
This sequence comes from Phlyctochytrium arcticum, assembly GCA_025602905.1. Taxonomy (NCBI): domain Eukaryota; kingdom Fungi; phylum Chytridiomycota; class Chytridiomycetes; order Chytridiales; family Chytridiaceae; genus Phlyctochytrium; species Phlyctochytrium arcticum. The sequence goes on along the minus strand of JAHLKI010000012.1, from coordinate 300,650 downwards.
CCTTCCATTCTGGGCCAACCTGTACAGAGGGGTCTCGGATCCGGGTTGGCTTGTCGTTGTAACCACCGTAGCGACGACGAGGACCCTGCTGGCCGCGACGATCATCACGACGCCCACCGGCACCCATGGCACCACCTCGTGGCTGCCATGTCGATTGCCCACCACGGCCACCGCCGCGACCACGCTGGGCCTTGAAGCCGGGTTTCTTTTGTGTTGAGGTTTGACGATCTACAACTGAGAAGGTCGCCTCATCTTCCGCTGCGACAGTGTAGGCAAACATTGACGACAGTCCACTTCCAAAGGCCTCTTGTTGCGGGCCAAAACGGCGGCGGCGATCATTCTCATGTCGTCGGTCAAAGCCGTAAGTGCCTTCAGCAGGGGCGGTCCAGTCGGCAATCTTTCCCAGACGATCAGACTTTGAGTATGGCGCGTATGGCACCTGGGCAAGGTCCTGCGGGACAGAGGACGGACCCCAGCCGCTTGGGTTGTCGGCCACGGCCGGGAGCACAAACGGAGCTCCTTCTGATGAGTGATCAACGGTCATGTTGCTAATGGAAAACTTTGGTTTTTTTGGCCGTTTGGGTTTTCAACTCGTTGCAGAAAATCGCTGCTCTCCAGGGTGAATCCAACCGCCCTCGCGGCGCAGTCCAGGTCACGTTGTCGTGCGCTGATTGGCTGCTTTCGTGACATCACAGCGAACGCGTCCGACCTGCCAGACACGACGAAACGATCTTCAAGAGAAACCGGAGCGCGGGCATTAGGAAAAAGTGAAAAGGGCATAGAGAGATGGACGATCGGGATGCGGAGGATGGCTATAATCAGGTGTCTACCCCATCTTCGGGGTACGTTTTTATACTGATTATTTCGCGAGAACCAAAAATTTGATGCAAGAATTATAAACAATCGCAGACCATCAGCGCAAGAAACATTAAAAAAGAGTGTAGACTATGTGAACCACGAGCTAGCAAACGCGGGGTTTCCCATTGCGCTGGACTTTTCTGGATTTAGCGGAGCGACATCTGATGCATCAAAAATCTTGGATTGTGTGTGCACCCTTTTGCAGCAACGCCAGGTGCGGGTCGAATATGTAAAAAGGACAAGCTGCCAAGTCGTAACATGAAAGATCCAGAAAGATGTGGCGTTTCGGGAAGATTTGCAGTATCGGTTTCGACGAACGGCGGGTGAGGTCGATGAACTGACCACCACAGTGGTTAGTGGACATTGAGCTGACGCGTACGCGTATACCATGTACTCATTGAAAATCTGGGGAACTGCTAGGCTCGTCTTAGGGCGCGTTTGGAACAATGCGACAGGGAACTGGTCATGATCAACGGGAAACTGGAGTAGGTACCATGACTTGACATCCGCCTGCAATAGTTATCTAACCAGTCTATAGTTCTGCGCAGAAAGCACTAAAGAAGGAAACCGAAAAGGGAACAGCAGCGAGAGAGGAACTTCGTGCATGCAAGGCAAACCTACAATTTAGCAAAACTCAGTACAACGTAAGTCAAACTACTGTGAACCGACGTACTATGGTCTTGCAAATGTCTGACTCCACGATGAAGCACGATCTCCGAAAGCGCGAGCTTGAGCACCAACGTCTCAAAGATCGCATGCAAAAAATAGTCATTGAGAAAACCGCGTCACTCAAAGTAGGAATGAAACTGGCAAACCCATTACCCAAGACCACGTCAGCGGTCATCAGAAAGAAGGCTGGGCGTGCTGTAGAGGTATGCTTGGCAATTAGGCATTATGAGCGTCGCAAGATCTGACCTGACTTTTCAAAGGGCGAAGAGATGTACAATGTCGTGATGAAAAGTTTTGAGGACCGAGAGCAGGAACTTATCGCAGAGAATCAAAGTCTGCGAGAGACGCTGTATTCTTTATACTCTGAATTGCGCAGCCGTTTCGAGTCTCAGATCAAACCCACACGCGACGAATTGAAAATAGAGGACCGACAACCTTCCGAGGTTTGCATCTCATGGTAGCTCCACGGGAACGCCACTCATTTCGATTTGTAATACTTAGATGCCACCCAATGAAAGGGCGCAATTCCAGTTGCCTTTCAATCTCGTGCAGCATTCAGTGGAAGCTAAAATCAAAGACTCGTTATCTCAGCTAGAAGACGAATGGCACTCGCTGAATGAGGCTCTGGAGGAGCAGCAAGCAATCCAGCCCACTGAAGACCTGTCGGGTATCAAAGAGCAACTGGACTTGGCGATCAAAAATTGCGGTAAGGCTGCAATGATGGCTAGGAATAGATTTTGGTAAGTGATGCTTGGCGCAGAAAACTACAAGCGGATCATCGAAGAACAAAACAAGATAATGGCACTCAGCAATATTGACACACAGTCCCCGGTCAAACAGCATAAAGCAGCAGAGTACGCCGAAACCGGACGGGTATACATATCCTTCAACTACTAACGGAATTGATAGTCTTGACGAGGCGATGAGACAGCTTCAACGCGACCGAGAAGAGATGCAAGCCAAAGCGGAAAAGCTCGAATCAGACCGGCAAAAGTTTACCGAGGCTGCAATCAAGTTGGGACTCGAGCGAGCTGCATTGCAGGTAAGCTGTATTGAGCAGTATTTTACGTGACAACAAGCATAGTAATCGACAATATATAGCGTGAGCGGGATATGTTGGAAGAGCGGGACCGGGCAGAAACAGCCGAAAGGCTACAAGACCTTTCTAGAACTCCGGCGTAGGTTCCTTATGATTTTTTTGTGTCCTACTGTGTCAGTTGAACGAACCCAATTTTCTTCAGATGGCTAAAAGACCGCTTAGCGAAAGGCGGTCAGTCATTGCGCAAGTCACCATCAACTCCCACGCTCCGAGGAGCCCGACCGAACGATCATACCCGTAGCCCCTTAACACCAACGACTCATGGCGAGACATCAGAAACAAGCTCTCCAGGACTCTGGGCAAATCGCCTAGTCTCAAGCACGACAAATCACTCTCCGCTTGGCAATATAAATAGGAGTAGCTCACCACAACAACAGTCACCCAACACGTTTATGCGCTCGCACGAGATTGTAGCAGAAACGGACACATTTGTTCAGACGCCCCAAACAAACACAAGTCGCTCTCATCTGATGTCCCAATCAACTCCCACGGCGGACCGCTCTCCACTAACATCCCTGGGAAGCAACTCTGCGCATACAACACCCATGTCGGCAACCTCGCTTTCGAGTCTTGGATCAATAAAATCAGCCATGAAGAAACAAGCAAGCTTTGGCAGTTTAGGTAGCGTCAACCGCAGTGTGCGTATCGCATTGCAGAGGGAAAATGCTCTACGGAGTGTGCGGCCTGGGGAAGGTGACAGCAAGGAAAATGTAGGAGATGGTGCAGGAGCGCAGGACACAACTACGGGCATTAGCTTTAGCAAATCGTTCATGGCAACGTCGACCCCAAACGTTGTGATCAAACCAGGGATGCAAGGGACCCAGCAGAGTAGAATAGGAAATCCCAGTTAGCTTCTGCAAATTACATCTAGTCGGGATGGTTTTTTGTTTCTCAGACTCGGCGTTCTGCATGTTTTGCAGCCATCGGGATTTGTCCCGACAACAAATATTTATTTTGGCATCCTGGCCATAGGGCAACACAATTTTCATCCTTGATTTAAAAAAAAAAAGAGCAGCGACCATGTGAACATGGCCACACCAGAGACAAGTTCAGACAACGTTCTCAAAGAGATCCGCTTCTTGTATTGTTCACATCAGATCAGGAAAAAAACGCCTGTGAGGAGGGAACGAGCATGAATGAGTAAACGGTATGGTAGTAGATCCTTCATTCTCTCCAACACCTCATCGTCGCGACAAAAGATCAGATACCGTTGTAGTCTATAATAAGCAATCCCCCATGGGGTTGTCAGGCATGCTTGGTGTCATCGCCTCCCTGTCCGTCTGTACGCCCGCCATCGTCTATATAGTTTGTAGCAGAATGCTCACCTTTTGGGCGCCGTCGCTGCCAAGTTGCATCCGGTCGCGTAGATCCATCCAACACACATCACAGGGCACCAGCTCAGAGACGTCCAAGTATGCCAAGTTTGTAACAAGAAAAGTTGGGCCGCACACTGCTCTCTCACAATCCGTCGACAGGCTTGCGCCCGGAGGACTTGCTCGAGGTCGTAGCACTCATCATCACTGTATGTTGTGGGTTGGATAAAGAGCCAAGCGGTGGGCCGCGGGCCGCTGGCGTTTATATACCAAAAAGAAAACCCGGCGCCACACAAGCCACATCCGGACAGCCCTAACTCCAACTTGCGCAGCACCGCCGTATGGTGATGATGTTGCAAAGAAGCTCCGCTTTCAGCATGTACTCGGACGTTGTATGAAAGACCAGGTCGACTAATACTCCAGATGAGTGAAGACAACAGTGGGAGCCGCAAGCGGCCGCTGGATCTGGCAGCTCTTCGGGTATGCAACTTATTCGAAATCGACCATAATCTATCGTGTGAACTAAGCATCCTACTTGTAGCAAGAACAATTGCAAAAGCGGGCTAAAGCAGCAGAGAACAAGTCTCAACTCAAAATTCCAGCAAAGTCGACGGGTCCCACATCAGCTGCAGAAACAGCCTCGGTGCCTGCTGCGAAATCTCGCCTTACTCGACTACCGTCGCGTCCGTTTCTTACCCAGATCCCCTTGGAACCGAAGCTTGTGAGGCCAGGTCTATTTAGAGATGCAAGTAGCGATGATGTCAAGGAAAACAAACACGTACGGCTCTCTTCGCTGGGTTCCCGTACTGAGAAACTCGACCCTGATGCGTTGATATCGCTGAACTCGGACGATCCACCCTCACTCCCGACCTTGAACAAATCACTCAGTCACAACCCTTTTTCAACCGGCAATGACTCTACTCGTGAGAGTAAAGTTAAGCAAAAGAATCCTTTCAGTGCAATGGAGAGCTTTGCCAGTTCACAAGATAATGCATCACAACTCGACCTAGTCCCGGAGGAGGAGGAAGTAAACTTTTTCAGCCAATCCACCGAGGTCGGCAGTCTGGTGATGGAGGCGCTTTCCCAAAACAATTCACATTCACACCCCAAGTCGGCGCCAGTAAGTGCACACCGTCTTGGACATTTTCAAAGTCTTGCCTGGAATGTATTGACCATGTACAGACGTTTGCTCGGTCATTCTCTTCATTACCAGCCGTGGCATCTCCCCACGTATCACTCTCCAAAAAGCCACGGGCAAGTTTTACAGAGTATCTAGAAGCATCGTCGCATTATCGAAATGATAGCGATGTTAGCGATACATCGGATATGGAAGACTCGATACAGCTAGCAACCGGGTACATGTCGGACCCTGAGAATGACGAGCCTGTTGACAAAGAGTCGCATAATATCTTTGGAGCGCAGAGTGATTCCGCAGAAATACCCGTTCCTCTCTTTCCTGTCCCGCAAAAACCAAGCGATAGTGACTTGAGAGAATTGGAAGATTATACCGAAGATCAGAGGGAAGACATCGACATTGCAAATCCAGCCTTCCTACAACTCCTCACGGGCAAACTCAGGGTGCGTCGCGTCCTCAAAGGGCCTATTATTCTTAGCCTTACACGTCTTTAAGGGTACTGCTCGAATAAGTGACAAAGAGATATCAGCGATTGAAGAGCTCTCAACCGTTCGAAAAGGTGCTTCAGACGTGTGTTTGTCGGTTCCCTGCACCTTATCTAACCATCACTTCTAGCCGAGCCGTCAAGTGTCGACAAAGCTGCCCCAGTTGCAAAGTCTAGACCATCAATCAAGCCCCAAGAAGTCAAGCGACGACAAGGAGGGGTGGGAATTCTGCATCTGCTGCGTTGCAAAAGCCCTATTGACAGATGGCACAGGTCGGAACGGAGATCCCACTGGATTGGAGTTTAAAAACCGAGATCACCCTCTTGTGCACTTCAGCGATGCCATGCTCCTCGGACACTCCCATCGAAGATTCCAATATGATCATGGACTTTACCCAACAAGGTTTGCACCATGTATGTTTGACATCTCAAAGTATCATTGAACAAGTTCTCATGCCTTGATGAGAAGCGACGGGCAAAGACTTTGCAACCATACCTGTATCATTGGATATACCCTGCGCAGCCCACATCACCATCACATGTTGCCTTGATGACAAAGGTTCTTTCCAAAGAGGCGGATGGTACCGCCCTGAAAGAGTATGAAAAGTTGGAGCTCGCTCACTATAAAAAGTCCGAGCAGACCTGGTACGTGCCGTCGGAAAGACATCTATTCCAAGAATGTTGCTTAAATTTCGTCTGAACACTAGGAAAAAATCATTCATTTCGGCATTATCGATGATACAAACCTGCCTTAGTGACTACTTCTATTATCTGAACTCTCAGTTCTCAGTCCTTTTTATCTCAAAAAGCAGAAGCGCGCGAGCAGATCATGCGGCCTACATGTCCACCTCCACTCCTGGCATACGTAAAATCCTCACCCAAGAAGGTATGGTATGCACGACATGATTTGAAGAACGTTATTCTGAACCTCAAATAGGCATAAATTTTAGCGCAAAGCGCCCGAAAACCCGTCTTGAGCAGCAGGAGGAGAGGACGGGACGAACGAGGAATGAAAATGACGTTATTGAAGTCAGAGATCTAAAGTACAAACTTTCTGAACTCTTTCTGTGTGAGAGAAATGGCAGATTTACACAACCATTAGGGATGATCCGGATCAGGAGTACTATCCTCTACAGTTCATCGGAAAAGAGGCCATGGAAAAGTTGCACCATTTTTTACTGAATTGGACGGAACCGAGGACGGATCGGCGAGCAATGTCCCAGCCGCTCATCATCAGCCCACGTCCTTTTATGAATGCCAGTATAAAGTGTGCCGAGGTCAGTTCTCACTGCATTACTCGCTCCTCAAAGCCCGTACCAATCTATGGTTATTGCAGGTCACTCAAAATGCCAAAGTTCGGTATAACGATGTCGAAGTGGGAGGAAAGAAGGTGGAAGTGCTTTATAAGGTCCACATTAATGGTTTCGTACTTCCGACATACGCATACGAGATGCTCTCGCTTGTACGGGAAGAGCAGGTTGTCAAAGGCGAGAATGGGGCGTTGTTGATGGTTACGGCAAGGTCAGAGAAGCGTACGACTGGTCTCAATTCGGCAGCCGGGGGAACGTACAATGTCAGAGGATACTCGGGGCGGAAGAACGCTGATAATGAAGAGTTTGCGACCATCACATCACTGCAATGTAAAAACAAAGGCGTACGCTGGCAATGAACGCAAATAGAGCAGTGGGTGGAAAATTGTAAATAGGTAGTGTAGATACAGACATAAGTTAAGACAAATTTAAATTACAACAAGATAATCGAATCGACATCGAAACAATGGCTTATCCGAATAATTTGGACAAAACATTGCTAGTTTTTCCGGTTGAGTGGGTTGATGATCGCGTTTCGGCATCAATGACCTTTCGTTGCTTGAAGCGGCGACGGATTTCCTTTTGACTAGCTGCAGCTGCAGCATCGCCCGATGCCTGTGTGCCACCTGCCCCCGAATCTCCGCCAGCGTCGGCCTCTGCTTTTCGCTTCTTATCCGCCTTCTTTTGCTCGAGAGCCTCCACCATCTTTGCCTTTCCAACATTCTTCAGATATGCCTTGTTCTCCCGCTTGGCATGTGCCATTTCGGTCTTTAGCCGCTGTTCACGGACTTTCAGCTCATAAGCAATCTGCTCCGTCAAGTTGTTCCACTTGAATCGAGGCAAGTATTTCAAATTCCACAAATCATCGTAGTAGAAGTTGCGCTTTTTCCCACCCAGCTGCTTCCCGTTCAAGTGTTGAGCTACCACTCTGGCCACCTTTTTATCCTCAAACTCGATCCAACCTTCGGTATAGTTTTGACGTTTATTTTTTCGGTACTTTTTCCGGCGAGCTGCAATTTTGGGATCCTCGGGCGCAAGATAAATTCGACCAATGGTGCCGTATTTGGAGAGGAGTTGACGGAGTTTGATGGGACGCATGAAGGGGGGAACACGGGAAAGGTAGACGACACCGCTGGCGGCGATTTTTGCCTGTAGCTTCGCGAGGGATTTGGCGGTGAGCGGTTTTGATGATGTAGCAGTCAAGGACTGGGGGGTAAGGAAATCATTCAAATTGACTTGAGCGACTTCATCATCGCTCATGTCCTCATCCTCATCACTTGCGGCAGACTCCTCTCCTTCTAGTGTTTGTCGTTCTCTGTCTTCATCGCTTCCATCTTTGAGTGATTGTTTATGCTGCTCGACTGACTCGCTTATAGTATCCTCAATCTCGTCTTCTGCTTCTGCTTCATCATCCTCATCGTCAGAAAGATGGAACCTTGGATCTGTCGCTTTGCCGGGTGCCACTTTCCTAAGATAAGCTCCTTCCGTTTCGTCCTCACTCTCTTCTACAACGCCGGAGCCCGCCTCACTTTCGGAATCCTCATTGTCTTCCAATTGCGCTTCCACAAACTGACGCTTCTTTAACTCCTCGGCCTTCGAGGCCGCGGCAGTTGCCTTGACCTCTCCACTTGTTTTCGCTTTCCGTCCTCGCGCCATTCTATAGGTCAAGCGTTTGCAACAACAATTGTGACAGCAACCAAAATTTCAAACTTTGGGACTGTCGAACCCTAAGTGCTGCGCAATATTTACACATCTGGGCATTTTGACCTTCCAGCATATAAAGGGTGGACTGAAAACTGATACAAGTTTGCGGCCTACGATAGGTTGATTGAGCGATCTCTATAATTCAGATTATGCTTTCGGGACAAAAAAGAAAAAAAGACTGCCTAAACGACCAGCAGGCTAACGGGCTTGATTGATGACCGTACTTTCATTGGCGATGCAGTGGCACTGGCCGTTTTTTTCAGAGCATGTAATCCGGGCGTCCACTGTTTCCGTTGTGTTGCCCTCATCATCCACTCGGCAGCACGCAGTCACATCTGCTTGCCATTTGCCGCTTGTGGTCAAATCCGCTGAAGCGCTTACTAGAGCGGTACCGTCGCTGGATTTACGGGCGAGGTTCAAAGCTTCCGTCGCAGTCTTTTCTCCAAAGAGAAGGGCATCGAGATCCACTTTCAGAAGCGATCGCAATTCTTCAAACTTGTGTTCGTCTATTGAGCCTGTAGGAAGAATCGCGGATTCCGAGCCATGGGAAGTTTTGAATTTCTGGAACGCTTCCTTGACCTCTCTTTCTAATGTGACAAGATGTGGGTCAGGTGATGATGGCGCCAAGATTTGTATAGAGTGGCAAAGGCCCAAGAGGTCTACGCAGGGACATGTTGGTTAACCAGAGCACATCTTCGTATTAGGAGGTGCTTACATACAATCGATGTTCCATCCGCTAGGCCCCTTTGCTTCTGCAATCTGCTTGGCCATTGCCTTTAGGTCGACTGGCCCCAGGAAACTTTCATTGTCCCCCGTCGCTACATATATCAGTGCATCCTTGATGATTGGAATGTCAAGTCCGTTCTCGTCCTTTTCGCCATCGGGGTGATAGACGTCGGCATGAAGCGTCTGATAGCCGTCCTTTTCACGGTGGTCCAGGTGATCTCTCACAGACTCTACCTCTGACTCTGGAATCTTGTAAGCAATGCCCCAGCAAGACTCAACCTCCTTCATATGATGTGGATCATCATGTACATATCTCGTCGCCCACTCATGGTAGGGAACAAGCGTGACGACTCGACCCGGCGCCTGAGGCGTTCCTCGATGGTCGGTGCTCCCCTGCCAAAAGCGGCGAACAAAGCCTTTTACATAGCCAGGAACCCGTCTTTCGTATGGAAAGTCTGCAAGAAGAATTCAGAGTGTAAATTAGTCGCGTTGTTTTCGGTCGGAGTTTTGCGGCGCGGCCCGGTTGTTCGAATAAGTTACCTACTTTCCAAATGAGCGAGCCATATCCAAAGACCCACATGAATTGATTGAATGCAAGATCGTTTAGGGAGTTGGAATTGGTTGCCGTTCGTCGCAATTATGGGCAGAAGTTGGGCCAAATGGACGGCTTTTCCTGGCGGCAATGGCCCAACGGGAAACATTTATTAAGACCTTTTGCGGTTTCATTGCCGACGGCTTAGTACAGAGCTGTCGCAAGTTGCTCCGGCCAAAGAACCTCAGAGTGTAGTCTTCCCCAACCTTGAACAGTATTTTCCTGCTCACCTAAAGCCGCAAACATACATTACTCTCCTTGCAAAAACTTCCGCTCAATCCTAGAGTGTATTTCCGCCAACAATTCCGGCTCAAGGACGTCCGGAAAGTCATTTAATCTCAGTGCGCAAATCGGCTGCGCGACTGAGGGAATTTTCGCACTTTTTCCCATACCTCAAGATTTCCGAAGCGATTTTAACGACATTGTCATTACGGCAAAAGCTGGGAACCATATCACACTCAGCACTCAAGACTTTTGCAGCGGCTCTCTGCCTGTACTCATCAACCCAGCTTACCCCTGTTCCCGCAGGCATCATAGTCATCAACATCAGACCGGAATAAACAGAGGAAGACACCGGTTGGGGGTCGAAAGATCTTTTGGAAGGGTCAGGCCTGAGGCTCTGACCAAAACAACTCGGAGATTTCTGCTAGACCTGCTTCATTTCCCACATCCCCACTTGCACTGAATCCTTCATTCAAAGAAAAATACTAGCGTAGGTGCATTGGTTGTTGACGGTGTGTTATCCGTAGCTGGGACTCATTTCTTGGACATTATACATTAGATGCACTCTACGGTGTGGCAATCAACCCGAGCAATGTCTGCCGAGTCGTCGCAATCATTCGCCAACGCCAACGCTGATACATACCCTCCATCCCTTCCCTCCAATGATGAAGTCATGGCGCTTCGATGGAATCCTCCATCTGCGTGGAAGTTTCCTGGTACTGGTCGAGAGTACGCGGGTAATTCACTACAGCCTTTACCAAGTCCCGTATATGAATATGCATCCATCACAATACCCACGGGCACTCATACCAGTCAGAATCAGAGTCTCTCCAATGCCCAATCTCACAACCATCAGGAGCAAGTCTGTAATGGAGAGGTCTTTGCCCTTAAGCAAGAATCAGACGACGAAGACCAACAGTTCGGGCCTGCTGATAGATTGTCCTCACCACCCCCATCACATACTCAACCCAACCGCCATTTGAATCCAAACGGACATAATCTGTCTCATCAGCCAGTCAACAGACTGCGGGTGACCGAGGGCGAGGCGGGCAGCTATGGACTGAACGTATCGGAGGCGCCCCCCGTTGCTCCCAGCAATTTGAGGTTGGAGTCTGAGCGGCCGAGGAGTGATAACTGGGAGAAGTCGCCATCCAGTACTTCACAGACCGTAGATGTTATGTGTGAAGGACTGGGGTCCGCAAATGGCCAAGAGCTACCAAAGATGGTCGCGCCATCCGCCGAGGAGCCACCACCTTCTCCCAGACCGCAGGAAGACGTTTCACCTTCAAAACGAGGGAAGCGTTCGGTACGTACCCAGAACAAGAAGACGATCGCTGGCAATCCGATTCCTGTGAGGACTTCCGCCCGAATGCAAGCTAAAAAGGGAATTATGCCGTTCTACTATCAATCCGAAGATGAGGATGTTGACGTCGTTAGTTTTGAAGGTTGTTCCCCCGAAGCGACCTCCTGCCCTACTATCTTCTTACATCTTCTCTAGACTACTATTACGAAGCTTGCCCCATGGGTGCTCTTGCGGTGCCAACTCATCAGAGTTCCGGCGATCAGGCAGATCCGTCCGTTATTAGTCAAGAGCATGTCTGCTCAGAACCAGAAAACTATGCTCAAAGCCCCGCGAGCGAACTGGCCAGCAGGAATAAAGGAAAGGAAATTCTAGGACGCTCCGCATCGCTAATCCAAGATGACACCACCGCTCATTTGGACCCCTCAACCTTCGATGCAGACCTGATAAGCTTACAAGAAGAGGGAGAGGTAGGCCAAGAAGACATGTTGGCCATCAAAGAGCAAGCACTTTTACTCAAAAAAAGGTTGGTCAACTCTTTACGCTGCCGTTGCGCCGATACTGACTCTCAACATCAATCTATAGGGTTTACGAGCTGGAAGTCGTAAACGTGGACATTGAGATTGAGATGTTGAAAAATGGTAAATTGCAATATTATTAGTATTTCAACATCCTTACTAATGCATGTATTCTTGTAGGCACACATCCTGAATTCAGAGCAAGACTTGCTAAGCACCAAGGAGCTCGAGAACACAGTCTGACTGTAGCTCAAAACAGGCTGCGCCATACCATTCTGCACCTCCATGCACAATACCAGGGGTCTGTCAAATTGGCCAAAGACACCTTTCTGGTAAGCAAGCGACATGTCCGTGTATTGGAATGGAAATGCAAAGTTCTCACAGACAGACACCGTTTCTCGTGTAGGATCGCCAGGCTAGTCTTCGCGGGAAAATGCTGGAGTCCGTTGGCGAGCGGAAGCAAGCAATCATCGCTGAGCGGACCCGGGAAATCAGGCTAAATAACTTGGCATGTTCTCCGACTCCGAACGCCTCTAAAAGGAAGCGTTCGCGTGATTGCGATGGTGATTCCAATGATTACGGTCAGGATGCTCACCAGTCGCACCACAAGCGGCTCTGCACTTGGGAGGAGGATGACCAGTCAGACGATGACTTTGTCGGGGTAAGCAGGCCCGCCAAACACTTTTAGCTCATGATAAGTTAACCAAGCAAAATCTTAGGAGTTCATCAGCGAGACGATTTCCGCGATGGACGGCGATGATCTGTGGGCAAGTGACTTACTCCTTGCTATGGCTCAAAGTACCCACCTGCCGATTTTCGACATTGAACGGGAAATAGCCTTACAGCTCGAAGAGGAGCAACATTTGGAAGAGATTTTGAGCCGCCCCCTAGACGCTCGTACACCTACCCAAAAGAATTAAATATATGAGCATTTTAAATCTAGCAGCAGATCACATAGCAAGCCTGCAACACACATACACCATGAATTAGCGCTTACTTACATATGATACTTAGTTTTCTCGTTGGAAAATTTTGGTTTTATACTCAGATTGTTACGTAAAAGTCGGAAATGACCGTGTTTGAAAACACGATTCGAAGATGACCAGAAGAAGGTTTCGCTTATTCAATGTTTGTCAATATTTAATTTTCGAACGTATAGATATTTTTTTTTGTTCATCTCATAGAAATTTTCTCTAAACTGTTTGATTCACCACGCTCAAGATGACCACCACAAGCAATCTTTTTCACACCGGCACGGACTGGAATCGCCATAGTGGTGTCGGCCAAACTCTCCTAGAAAATTGGGTGGAAGAGCGAGCCGTGGGAGACCGAGTATTGGCCGAGCGGAGTGATGTAGCAACTCTGAATCGAAATGGACATCAGGTAAACTCAAACATCTTTAAGCCATCGGGGCATTATGCTTGGTAGTCGCATTTGCATGTGCATTTTTTTTTGGAATTTATGGGGGAGTATCCGTGAACCGCCCAAATTTAAAAAATTGAGGATGCACTCTTCCGATTCAATTCTGATGCCTATTCATTTTTACTGTCCAATAGGGCATCCTTCGACATACTAGCGCAGAAATTCCCATCAATAGTACACATCGAGAATCCCATAAAGAATTTACCGACGCCGACAAGAACATTACAAAGTCAGGGCAACGGAAGCAGTTGATTGAGGCAGAGTTGATGAGACAGGCCATGTAAGTAGAGCGCCTTCCTTTCTGAATGAATATCGTTTCTGATCACCTTCATGATAGCGAGGAGACAAAAGACATGCCGACCGAAATATCAACAAAGGAATGGGTTTCTACGAACAAGGCGGACTTTGGGCATGAGGACATATACGGCAAACTATCCGAGCTCGGGAATGAGCGACCGTCAGATGTAAGAGGTCTTACTTTCGTGGATGTCATGCCCAACCGCTGATCGTCAAATAGGAGCAATTGGCACGCTTCGATCGGCCCCTAACATTTTGGTCGGATGCCGCTTTGCGAGGTCAAGGCACCACCATATCTTCCCTCCCACAATCGGAATGCAAGCGCATACGAAACTCAGACCAATCCATTTCAAGCCTGACCTCCTTCTTTCCCAATCGGCAAAACGAGTTGAAGCAATCCGCGTATCATGCGTCGGCAGCTGGAGTTTCCTTTGGCCGACACGCCGATTTCAGTACTCCAATCAAAGAGTACTTGAAGCAACCAATTAAGGATCTCTAGAATGCATTTCCGATTGTGACATAACTTAAATAATGACGATACTTCGTATAAACACATCGCGAGGCTCGGGGTGGCTACTCTTGGGTGAAGGTGATGGAGGATAAAGTGAATACATGATATATACAGAATTGTGGTCCCTTTATCGCTTGACCCTGCAAATTGAGATAAGTAATTGGAGGTACTCGAGTCCCTTCCAAACAATGTTCATACCAGGTGTACTTCTTTCGAGCGCCGGGTTGGCCCGTCTTTTTCCGCTCGACTTGTCGTGTGTCAATCTTGAGCATGCCTGATGCCTTGAACGGTTCTTCCAAAAGTGGATCATGCACAGTCAAACCTCGCGCAACGCCGACAGCAACCGCTGCCGCTTGGCCTACGATAATCAATGTAAGGATGGCGAAGGGATATGAAAGAGTATGACCCGGAAACGTACCAGATTGACCTCCACCTGATACAACTGCCCAAACATTGTACTTGCTCACACTCTTGGCGATTTCCAGAGGGCGCACAATAGCCTCCCGGTCAACGTCCTCCGCAAAGTATTCAGAGATGTGCGTGCCATTGACATAAATCTTGCCGTCGCCTTCTACCATCCAGACCTGCGCGCGAGCCGTCTTCCGCGATCCGTAGGTATACGACCGACCGTGTTCATCCAATTGAGGGCGCTCGGAAACCTTTGCGATAAGGCTTTGACCAGGCTTGACAAATTTGTTAAGGAATTTGCTGATTTCTTTATCTGTTATAAACAAAAGATCAGCTTCTTGAACGATCTCCAAATGTTTGCGCCGAAAGAAACCTTCTTGCTTCACAAACAGGATGTTGAGCTTGTTGATAACACCACGATATGTAGCAGGAGTCAACTTGTATTCCAAAAGCTCTGACATTTCATTCTCAGACATCCACCGCGGCCGTGCTGTCTTTCTGCTGTGTTCCACTTGAAAGGAAAGATCGTGCTTGCGGATCAACGCATTCATGGTCATCAGATCTTGGTAATATCTTGGGTTGCCCGTAAAGTAAGCAATACTCTCAGGGCGTGGAGTTGGGTGAGGTTGGCGAAAGATGTCCTCGGTGGAAGTGCCAAGTTGTCGGACTTGCGTTCGAGAGCTTGAAAATACTGGTGCACAGGCTTTCAAGTGGGCACTTGGAAGAACACAGCATCGGGGTGTGAGGAGCCGGACCCTGTGGGCCGACACTAGTCGTGCTGCTGACATTTGCGGTTCTGCTAATTGCAATTTGGGTCTTTGTCGCCCGCCGTTGAGGTTTGCATCTGGATTGGTTGCCATGACCGCGTATATTGAAATGTGGTAAGCAGCTCCGCTCGCATGAGCTCTGGCATGAAGTGTTAGTGCAAACATCGGACGACTATACTTGTACAGCGGCCGTTTTCGCCCATCCTCTTGCTCTGGCATAGCTTACATGAAGTGGACATAAAGACATCAAGGTTGGAACTGCGATCGTCAACTGACAGGACATGTCGAAGGCCAGCAACCCGTCCCATAACAAACGAAATGTGGAAAAGGGAAAACTACCTCCAATACTGCAAGATGAGTTTCTAGAGCTAGAGGCCGCCGCAGTACAAGATCCTGCTCCCACACATGGTGGCGGCAGCTCAAATCCTCGGCTCATGCCATATGAGGGCCGCACATCTCCGCAAATTTGGTCTGAACTTCGGGACTTGCGGGCACCCGGGCAGTTTCAGGAATCTGCCCTTCCGGAGATTGCCATTACCTACCTACAAGATAAGGAAGATGAGGCTACAAACGAGCTGCAAGCCAAACGACAGGAGCTGTTCCATATTACAAAAGATCTGGAGGGGCTCTATGAGGAGATAGAAGTCGACAAGCGACACGAGGAAAAGGTAGCCGATCATGACCTGTGCGATCCTGATAGCTTTCTCACACTTATCATATAAAGTGGAATCTCACAGTTCAGCAGCTCATCACCGAGAGCATTCAACTCATTCAAGGCCTATCCTTGGTTAACGTCATCCAACCATCTTTCAATGAACGTTTACTTGAGATCGCCGAGCGACATAGCCCCGAAACAGGTATCAGTACTCAAAAGAGTCTCCAAGCTGCCCTAGTGCAGGCGCAAGAACAGCAACGTATGCGTCTTCGAGAAGGTGGCATAGGTACTCCAGGACATCGGCCTCAATTTCGGCGGCCACCCGGAGGCGCCTCACGTCTGACGAGCGTGTTGCAAATGAATGAAGGACATGGACGTAGCCGCATGGGCAGCGTCCGAGGCTCACTCGAGTCACTGGTCTCTGGATCCACAAGAGGCTCGAATGAACTATTGTCAGTCAGAGGCCCATCACTTCGAAAATAGATACCCTTGTAGATATTTCCCACAGAAACTTGCTCGCAATGTAGATAGACCACATAATTCAAAAATATTGTACAAAGTAGAGGATGCTACCTTAGAGGTGGGGAAAATACAAATGGCAACATGCGGCATACAGTCGGCGATTCAGCGCGCAGCAAGTTTGGATGAGATTAGCTGGTGGATGGGTTCAAAATGTGACTTGATGGACGCGCCGTATTCAGTCTGCGTGATGGGTAAGCTCCTGTTATTACAGTAGACATGGCAAAAGCGTACCTCTATTATCTCAACCACGTTCCCGATCTTTGCCAGGCGCTCTCGCAAACGATTCCGCTCGTCCTCGCGTTGCTCCGCGTCGCGAATAAGGAACGTGTATTTGCCACTGGCGAGATCTCGGTATCGGCGAGCCTGCTTTTGTTGCAGAAGGGCAGTATTGGAGAGCTACGCATGTTAGATTTCGCCGTTTTTTATGCATGCAAGGAAGCGTACCAGTTCTTTCTTTTGCATTTCTGCTTCGATTTCGGACAGAAGCTCTGTTTCGCGCGCATCCAATTCGTTAATAGAATGCGAGGCTTGTTGTAACTGATTAACCATGGTGTCATTCGATCCCTTCAACGCATTAATGTCTACAAAACAAATTGTGAGTTTCCACAGTCACCCTCGTGGGTATACCGGAAAAAGTCCATTATACATACCATCATCACATTCCCGCAAATCATTCATGGTGGTTCGCAACTTTTTCGCCAGGTCGGCAATGGCCTTCTGCAAAGAAGCGTGATTCCCGCCTTTGCCTTTTGTTTTCGTGCGAGCAGCAATGCTTTCCCGGCGATAAACGCTCTTTTCCATTTCAGAAATCATTTTCTCCTGGAGTTTGAGCATGCTTGCGTAACGGAGCTTCATGCGATGGATTTCTGCCTGCATTTCTTTGATTTCTGTGGCCCCAATGTTGGGGTCGAGTGCGGCCTGGGTTTCCCGAGCGAGCTGAATCTTTTTTTCCCACAGCATCATTTGTCGCCTGAATTACGTGTTATAAGCTTTGAGTCTACCAACTCGATGCATCATAAAAACTCACTCAGCCTCAATGAGTCCTTGCAGTGCCCGCTGTTTTTCAGTCTTCAAGTCCTCGAGATTTTGTTCCAAGTGAATTGATTCCAATTCAGCATTCTGCGTGGAAAAATTCAGTGAATCAATAATTTGTTGGTCTTTCGGGATACGCGTCCATACCTTGAGCTTAGCCCTAAACTCTTGCTCCAAACCGAGATTGTTTTCTTCCAATCGATTCTGGGACACCGCCTGTTGTGTTAATAGGGTATTGACTTTGACCATGTCATTTTGCAGTTGTCGGATATTTCGCTGATGTTCCCGGATTTCTTTGAGTTCGGTCTCAAAAGCATCTATGTAAAAACTTAGTATACTTCTTTGATCAAACTCATGGCAGTCCATACTGTTGACGACCATCTTCTTTCTTGATAAGACCGTCAGCCGCATGCGCAAATCTTGGGTTTGATCCGAAATTTCGGCAGTTCGCTTCGTCATCCCAACCAGCTCATTCTGGGAGCGTAACCAAAATTGAGATAGTTGTGAACATTCCTTCTCTTTGGCCTGAATTAGCTTGCTCAGGTTATGTATAGTAGCTTCCAGCGGGCCGACTGACTCGTCCTGTGCGCGACAAGATCAGCAACATGGACATGCAAACTCCTTATCTGACAGTGCAAAAACACATACCAAGTTCTTTGCTTGAAGCTGGTCATACTTTTTGTTCAAAAGATCAATCTCGCTCTGTTTTTTCCCCAGCTCATCATTTCGGCGCCGGATTTCCACCTCGTACTTTTCAATCACGCTGTTCCTTTCGAGCAAGTTCTTGTCCAGCTTTGTAAGATTATCCTTCATCCCTCGTAATCGGCCATTGGCATTCAGCATATCCAATCGAATATGACTGAGATCATTCTGGACTTGAGCAATAGTGGCTTCTTTCTCATGTATCTGCTGCCGAAGAAGCGTGTTATCTTTTCGCGTGCCCTGCTGGCCTTTGGAGATGGATAACTGGTTCTGAAGGTGTTCTGCAATCTCTGATTGTAGCTTTTGGGTAGCAACGGCTGTTGCCTGCGTTTGCTTTTGGACTGCAGACAACTCTAGGTTCAATGCTTGCCGTTCCTATATCAAATTTGTAAGCTATTTGCGGTTGAGCGTGAGAGTTAACCTTTAAATACCAATAACACGTTCGTCAATTCTGATTCGGTCTGCTGTAGACTTTTAGTATAAATAGTCCAGCTTTCCTTGAGCTTCTCCTTCTGCTCATTGATGTCTGCAATCTCCCGCTTGATGTACTCTACTTCCCCCTCCAATTTATTGAGTAACACGGTCAGCGTTTCGTTCTGTTCTTGAGCTTGACGCAGGGAATATCGGAAGCCCGATATTTCACCCGTCATGTTGAGGATGGTATCCTTGTTCTTCCTAGTAACACAGTTTACATTGAGTTGAAAATTTAAATAGTCATCGCCGCGACTCACTGAATCCCAGTTTCGACTTGCTGCAGGATATCTTCACGTCGCTGCAGGCCTATCAAACTACTTTTCCATTGGTGCAACAATTGTCGCTTCTCAAATTGAATCGCCTACTTGCTAAGTCAGCAGCTATACCGACCAGGTAGTGATAGTATTTTACCTCCATCTCAGTAGCAGCATCCTGCAGTGTCTCCATAGCAGAATGTGTTTCTTTCTGCTGCGCAAGAAGCTGCGTCTCGTACAACGCTCGTCTCTCCTGCAACTTGCGCAGCTGGTCCGTTAAATGATCTATGAAGTAGTCCTATGCATTTTAAAAGTTAGCCAAATGAGACATGTGTTGTCTAGATGCAACGCACCTGACGTTTCTTATCATGCTCTTGTTTGATAAGATCCTCCTCGGCCTTCATGGTTGTGCGTTTGGCCACCATGATCTTGGACCGAAGCTCCTCATTGTAGAGATCGACTTGCTTGATGGTCCGAGAAATTTTTTCGAGCTCTTGCTTATGCTGCCCAACTACAAAACATTCCTCAGTGGGTGATTCAATCTTGACACTTTAACGACGCCAAAACTCACGATTCTTGGCATGTTGATCGGCACGTTCCTTCTGTTCCTTCCACTGAGAAGTCGTATGCCGGAGTTTTCGTTCCGCTTCTTCGCGGTATTGCTTGATGAGGATCAAGTTATCTGCCGTTCCTTCGGAAATAGCTTGATGGCGAGCCAACTGCTGCTGAAGAGAGTACAGCTCCACACCAATCGTTTCTCGCTTCGTGACTGCTGCGCGGACCGCCTCTTCCTACAAAGAAAGTTTATTGACTGTTTTGGACGGGGTACAAGGTATGGCGAAGTCACCTTTTCTTTCAAGTCGTAGCGCAGCTTGGTTAGTTGTTCGGTAAGCTGCTTTTGCAGAGCATCTTGAACTCTTTTCATCAACGGCTGTAAAATGAGGAATGTTAAACAAGAGTTATTAAGTGCCACTGGATGCTAAACAAACATCGTCGGGATCCATGAGGGCGGTATCTTCTTCAGGCTCTTCATCCTCTTCCGCTGTTTCCTGGTCACTTTCCGTTCGTATCCGGACTGTCCTCCCAGCCGGGTTATCATCAACATCAACAGGTTCCTCCTCATGCGCTTCTCCTCGAGAACTAGCCCATTTTGACTGCGTCTGCAAATCTTCATGAGAGTACGCCTCAGAGTTGGAAGCTTGGAGTGATTGACGCTGCGCTGTTGACGGTCGGGAGGACGGACGGGAACGTAATGTTTGGGAAGAGGGTAGAGGGGGGAGAGATGAGAGTTTGATACCATCAAAGTAGGGTTCATCACTCGATGGGCTTTCTTCGATGGCAAATGATGTGTCATTTGTGGGCTCTGTGTCGGGGATGTCACTTCTTGGTATCGCGGCTGTTGCCCCAGAATCTGTTTGGATTCCTGCTGCCTGAGCATGCTCATCAGCTTGTCCTGGGCCAGAGTCTCCTCGGGTTGTCGGGCTAGCCGGAGTTGCATACTGCTCAAAGTTGGGGGTATCAGAGGCAATGGGGTCTCTTGCATCACTTGTGATTGCCGTTGAGGTGTCGGGCTGATCTACCGGCAACGAATTTCCCACGTCGGAGTCATTTAGCGCGTTGGTATTATCCGGCAGAGCCGATCCTTCATTTGGCACTTCATCCAAAGGTCGTTCATCGACGGCGCTAGGATCTTTCCCAGCATCGTCAGGGACCAATTCTGGGTCATTTTCTTGGGGCGGAATCAAGCCGGTATCTACAGATTCGGTCGGAGGCTCTGGCGTTTCTACTGATGGGTTACTGGCAACGTTTGTTGGGTCTCCTTCAGCCAACGACGGCTCGTCCCCTCTATCCGACATGACTGACTAGTATCCCTCCTGCAGCCTTGACCAGAGCGCTGAAGATCCTAGATCCGCCCAAATTCAGCTGATGACATAAGGAGGTTGAACGCGCGACTAAGCTGCACTTTAACCGGCGAGCTGCAACCTTGATCGGTTTCATGTACCTAAATCAGGCTAAATTGCAGCTGAGAACCCCGGAAAAAAAAAAGCTGCGGGTCCCAAAAGAAAGAACAAAAACTGCCGTTTCCTGCCCACGGAATTTCGTTTGCCAAAAAGTATTTTCCTGAATACCTTTTGCTACTGCTGCTGCTCTTTTCCACAACCGTTGCAGACAGTTTTTTCCTTTATTCCGACTCTCTACCTACAACCTTGCATCATGTCTGCCAACCCCAAGGAAGACAAGAAGGCCGAACGTGCTGCCAAGCGCGCCGAGCGTCAGGCCAAGAAGGCCAACAAGGCTGTCGACGAAGCTGCCACTGCTATGGAAAAGCTCGCTCTCGAGACGAACCGTGTCTCGTCCGGTGTCTTGACCTCGCAAAAGGACTCCCGGGATATCAAGGTAAGCTTTAGCGTAGTGAGAAGCGCAGCAATACAGACCAACTGATTGTTTACTTTTTGTTTGTTTTACAGATTGAATCTTACTCCCTCAGTTTCTTCTCGCAAATCTTGATGAATGAGACTAGCATTGAATTGAACTTTGGTCGTCGTTATGCTCTGATTGGACCTAACGGTTCCGGAAAGAGTACTTTCCTGCAATCCTTGGCCGCCCGTGAAGCTCCCATCCCCGAACACATTGATATCTATCTCTTAAACTCCGAGTACCCCCCTACCAAAGAAACGGCGCTGAAGGCTGTCATCAACGATGCCGAGGCCGAGCTCAAGCGTCTTGAGAAGCTGATGGAAGACCTTCTGTCCGAAGACCCAGAATCCCCCCTTTTGGAAGACATTTACGAGCGTATCGACAGCATGGACTCGGCAACCTTTGAATCCCGCGCCGCATCCATCTTGCACGGTCTCGGATTTGACGAACACCGCATGAAGCTGGCCACCGAGGACTTGTCTGGAGGATGGCGTATGCGCGTTGCCCTTGCTCGTGCTCTGTTTGTGAAGCCCACTATGCTCATCCTTGACGAGCCTACAAATCACTTGGATTTGGGTGCTTGTGTGTGGTTGGAAGAGTACCTTGCTCAGTACAACCGTATTTTGCTTCTGGTTTCCCACTCTCAGGATTTCATGAACGGTGTCTGCACCAACATTATCGAGTTGAACCACAAGAAGCAGCTCACCTACTTTTCCGGAAACTACGACACCTACATCAAGACCAAGCAGGAGTTGGAAGTCAACCAGATGAAGGCCTACGAAAAGCAACAGGATGAAATTGCCCACATGAAGCAGTTTATTGCGTCTTGTGGTACCTACGCCAATTTGGTGCGTCAAGCCAAGTCTCGGCAAAAGATTTTGGACAAGATGGAGGCTGATGGTCTTGTCGAAAAGGTGGACAAGGGTCACCAGTTCCAGTTCCACTTTGAGAGTTCTGGCCAGTTGCCCCCACCTGTCATTAGTTTTACCGACATGAGTTTTGCGTACAACGGAAACCTCAAGGATGCCATTTACCGCAATCTCGAGTATGGTGCCGATACCGAGTCTCGAATTGCTTTGGTTGGACCCAACGGTGCCGGCAAATCCACTCTTTTGAAGTTGATGAGCGGCGAACTCTCTCCAACAGGCGGTACCATTTCCCGTCACACCCACGTCAAGATTGGCAAGTACTCCCAGCACTCTGCCGACCAGCTCGACCTGGACTCTTCCGCTATTGACTACCTGCGCCGCCTCTTCCCCGATATGCCCCAAGATCTCCCTTACTGGCGTCAACAGATTGGCAAGTTTGGATTGACTGGCAATGCCCAGCTCTGTCCCATCCAGCAATTGTCTGACGGTCAACGGGCCCGTATCGTCTTTTGTCAGCTCTCCCTCTCCCGCCCCAACATGTTGTTGTTGGACGAACCCACCAACGCCCTTGATATCGAGACGATTGATTCCCTCGCTGATGCCATCAAGTCCTTTGATGGAGGTGTCGTCCTGGTTTCCCACGATTTCCGATTGATTGATCAGGTCGCTGAGCAAATTTGGGTGTGCGAGAATGGAGCCATGAAGTTGTGGAACGGGTCTATTGCGGCCTACAAGCAGCACCTCCGAAAAGAGGTGGTCAAGAACATGATCAAGCTTGTCTAAACTGGATTTTTTTTTTATTTTACTTTATTGTCGTGACGTGTCGTACCTATTTCTTTATTTTTTGTCATCTTCTCCATGGACAAACATCTTTCTCTCCGGGTGTTGGATAGCTCAGTGCGTAGTCTGTCTCCCGCTCGATATTTTGTAAATTATTACCTCCCTCTCTCACCGTCGTCGCTTTTTCTTTTAAGTTTATTATTTATCTGATCGTGATCAATAAGAGTATGTGTGTGGTTTTGACTTTTTTGATCCATTGCTGGCATCGTCCAAATTTTGACACCTGTCACGTCCCCTACGAGGATAAACAGGCGGTTCATGACGATCCACAGCAACGACACAGCACCAATACATGAAAAAAGAACAGTGGGGGTATAATGGTCCAAGAAAGTGTAATGAAAACTGAAACTAGACACAGAAACAGGAAAATAAAATCTACAATGAAAGACACTAGTAAATATGAGACACGTTCGGTCCCGAGGGGTATGATATACTCGAGTATATAAGTTAAAAGAGAGAGTGAGGAGTTTAAACCCCGACAGTGCCCTTGCGCAGGCCTTCGAGACCGGCCTCCCACTGTTCCTGCAAAACGGGTTCCACGGCGCGAGCTTCCTCCAAGACTTTATCTATAACAGTTTCCAAGCCCTGGCGTCCCTTGTTGGCATTGGTCTTGAACGAGTTGACGGCAGCCTCTTCGACCATTTTCGCGACATAACTTAGAGCCCCCAAGACCTGAACATCCGCGCGTTGTTTAAAGACGGTCCGGCCATCGGGCTGATCCGGATCAGCCTGAAACTGGCACCGCTCCTCGACATCCACGATGGTCCGCATACTCAAATTATTGGAGACGGCCTCAAAGGTCTGTTTTTTGGGATCCAGGAAGGAGACTTCGCGAAAGTAGGTGACGTCTGGGATGGGGAGGAGACGGCGGAGGAGGGCTGGGGCGGATTGTTTGAGGGTCAGGATGCGTTCTGTGCGGAGGATGCCTGAGCTTGGGTCGAGGGAGCGGTCGAGGACGTCGACGGAAATAACGTGGTGCGAGTATTCGTTGGGGTATTTGCGGTAGTTGGCGGAGGTGAGGGTGGCAAACGGGTGCGAGAAGAGGTATTGGTTTTCCATAAAAGTCATGGCTGGAATTCGTCGTATAGGTATATATATGTATCTGCCAACGGTTAAAAAACTAATGCTAATGTCTTGGGCTGAGATGTCCTCTGGAGATGTTCTGGAATAGTGATTTCGCTGTTTTGACCAGGTCGGAAATTCAACGGAAACCTGATATGAGCGCATGCTTTGTCATCATCATCGGTGGCGGAGACGCCGGGCATCTGGATTTTCGCGATCTATAATACTTGGAACATCAAAATGGGGCATATGGGTTGATGGACCCAGAGAAATCTATTAGGATAGTATATATTGTTATGCATGGATGGGAATAAGTGCGCCAATAGGCACAGACAGGGAAAATACTAGTAGCAATATGGTAAATTCATCATGATGTGGAAGACGATGAGGATGGGGTCCAGAACAGCTGTAAAGAGTGAGGAATCAGTAAAAAACCGAACGGAGCAAGAGATGTGAAAGTAAAAAGATGTAAAGACGTCAAAATCAGAACACCGCCATCACCGGTTCACACTCAACCAAACAAAGTTGTGCAAGGACCAGACGGGTTCTTGAGGAGTACACGCTTCTGATGTGTGATATTCGATCGTTTAAAACCGCACAAAATGCCCCAAACATCATGTTCCCGAAGGAATCGAGTTGAAAACATTTCACGCCAAATGTTTGCGGCGTGGCGGGGAATCAGATCGGTACTTCACGAAAGTATAGAAACTTACCAGGTTGGTATCTGCCGATGCAAACATCATGTATTTGGGATTCCACCGGACACTGGTGGATAGCACATTGTTTCCTGGTAGAGCGCATGCCCGATTTCCAGACTGGGCATCCCACATAGTAATCGTACCGTCATCAGACCCTAAATGCGTTTGTCAGGACTCTGGGTCCACCGAAACTGCATAGCCAAGTCAAGACATACCACATCCAACAAATTGTCCGTCCGGACTAAAATTGGCCAAAATATAAGCTCCCCGCTTGTTACTGTGGCCTCGAAGATATTGCTTCATGGGACCATTGAACCCGTCCAGGATGTAATTGGTCTCTCCACGCGTCGATACCAAAATATTCTTGCCGTCGTTGCTGAATTCCACACCAATGATTTCGGACGGACCCGATGTTGTCTGCGTGTCTTGTACAGGAAAGGTCGCAAATGATCCCTGACGACGTGGGATGAGTACAAGGTCACGAATCCTCAACCCCAAAACACTCTACCCACCTTATCAAAATTTCTCAAATCATAAAGCTTAATCATGGCCCCAAACGCAACCATAAACACTTTGCCAGTCTGATCAAAATTGACACAGGGGCGCCCACTGCCTTGCAAATTCATCAATCCCTAAATCACTTCTAATAAGTATTCTGGCCATAGTCCGCCGTACAACACTCGCAAACCTGTGAATGCTGTGCCCGTAAATCCCATAATCGGACGCTTTCGTCAAGCGACGCCGACAAAAAGTGATCGTCCTGTGGTGAAAACTCCAGACCGACGACCCGCCTCGTGTGCCCCTTAAAGTACCGTAGATATCGATTGTCATGGACAGAGAGGTATCTTATGGTGTCTAATCATGAAATAAGTGGGCAGTCGATCAGGGATAAAATCATAGATATTACCGTCTTCTTTGGTAGATGCATATATGATTGAGGAATTGTGATGTGAAAATCGGGCTTGGCTGCACCCATACTTTTTACTATACACAAACTGCTTTGCTCTAAACATCAAATCTCAGTCAATCAAATCCAAAACCTCATTCAACCTTTCCACAAAAAAACGTACATGCCCTTGACAGCATCATACACTCGGATCGAGTCATCTTCAGACGTCGTAACGCAATATTCCCCCGAATCATCAAAATCGACGGATGTAATGGGTGACCGATTATCTTTGAATACTTTAGCTATAAAAAATCCAATCAGAGAGATTTCTTGGGGTTATTTCTGGGGGGTGATTGTGAAAAGGGGAGAGAGCAGGGCTGACCTACGGACCGATTTCGAATTTCTGGAGTAAGTCTTTGGTGAGCCGTTCACCACCCCCGTCCGGGTTGTTCTCGCCCAGAGTTGAGTATACCATCCTGACCCTCTCTCTAGATCTCAACTTTTTGTGTTTCGCAATTTTCGCAGAGATCGAGAAACAGAGAGTGCTCAAGTGCCGCGTGGCGCAGTCGCTGAAGTGAGTGCTCTGAATTCAATTGTCAGAGAGAGCGTCCCAGCAAATCACCAAATTTACAAAAACTTGGCACATTATGCTACCACTCTCACTCCTCAATACGGCCCAAGGCCACCCCATGCTAGTCGAGCTCAAAAATGGTACCTATACATTCTTTCGTAATGGATGAAGATCAGAGTTGTTGAGATTCGTTTTGTTTTTAGGTGAAACATATAACGGACACTTGGTGAATTGCGACAACTTTATGAACGTAAGAAGGAAAATGGCAGTGAAAGGAAGGAAGGAAGGAAGGAGCTGACGGTCGTGTTTCTATAGATAAATCTGCGCGAAGTGATTTGCACATCACCCGACGGCGATCGGTTTTGGCGGATTCCAGAAATTTATATCCGCGGGAATACCGTCAAATACTTGCGATTACCCGATGAAGTTATTGATATGGTGCGGGACGAGCCAAGACAGCATTACAATAACCGTGGGCGAGGAGGGGGAGGAAATGATCGAGGGCGAGGACGAGGTCGAGGTGGGGGTGGTGGTCGGGGAGGTCACCGAGGAGGAGGTGGAGGGGGTGGTGGACGATAGATTTATGTGGAATGTATACTATTTGCGAAGATGATAAGAATTTTTTTTATAGTTTGAAACAAAGCCAGTTGCTACAGCCCAAACACACGAGTTTCAGCAATGAATAAAGTGGTTTATCCCTCCAAAGCCATCTGCTTCTTGATCTCGGCGATGGCAAGACCGGGGTTCAAACCCTTGGGACACGTTCGGGCACAGTCTGTCAAAAGATAGTCTGATGAGTGACCTGCGAAATCTCCCCAAATGTCAACGCAAGACTTACTCATAATAGTGTGGCAGCGGTACAGCGAGAAAGGATCCTGGAGAGCCTCTCGTCGTTCAACTCCAAAGTGATCCCGAGAATCAATCATCCATCGGTACGCTTGCATGAGAACAGCGGGGCCCAGGTACTTGTCGCTGTTCCACCAGTAACTTGGGCACGAAGTCGAGCAGCAGAAGCAAAGAATACATTCGTAGAGACCATCGAGCTTCTTGCGGTCCTCTATCGTTTGCAGGTTCTCGCGCTCGGGCATCGGCGTCTTTTGCTTGAGGTATGGTTCAATGGATTTGTACTGCTTGTAAATCTGGGTGAGATCTGAAGGGCACTCATGTAAGTACCACTATTGAATTTCACATGACCCGGGAGATGACGAACCTGGGACCAAGTCCTTGACCACGTAGGTATGGGGCAAAGGGTAAATCTTGATGGGCTTGGATGGGTCACGGTCAATTCGGCTCAAACAGGCAAGAGTGTTTCCACCGTTAATGTTCATGGAGCAAGAGCCGCAAATACCCTCCCGACACGATCGGCGGAAAGTAAGGGTGGGGTCAATCTCATTCTTGATTTTAATCAACGCATCGAGCACCATAGGTCCGCATTGGTTGAGGTCGATTTGGAATTTTTGCAAGTGGGGCTTCTCTGATGGGGTATCTGGGGACTGTGGAAGGAACCCTCCCGGTTATCATCATGCGCGCAG
This sequence comes from Phlyctochytrium arcticum, assembly GCA_025602905.1. Lineage (NCBI taxonomy): Eukaryota > Fungi > Chytridiomycota > Chytridiomycetes > Chytridiales > Chytridiaceae > Phlyctochytrium > Phlyctochytrium arcticum. The sequence goes on along the minus strand of JAHLKI010000012.1, from coordinate 272,797 downwards.
GTTGCACAAAAAATTACTGGCACATACCCAGCGGTAGATTTCAAACGTCTTCATGATGGCGGGCGTCGTCGCTGGCTGTGGGGGTGCGACGGTTGCCAGCCTGGCGGCCGAGGATGAGTGGAAGAGGGAGGCGGCAGGAGCCTGTACGAATGGGTTTGAGCAGTCCGGCTACATCTTGCCCTCTATGAAAAACTCACGAGCATGCTCCTGGGAGCCAGAAGAGACCGCTTGGCGACAAAGGCGAGAGACATGGTGGAAGGCGAGCGCACTGATGCCGTTTAAATGAGCTTGCCGAGAGCTGTGATTTATAGCGAGATTTGAACGAAATGCGCTCGGCTGTTGACGTCCGCCGCGATCGGGAAGAAGTCGGAGAGCGTCCGGCTCACGTGCTTGGACCCGTTGCCATGGACGCAGGTGCTTGCACAGCCATGGAAGCGTGTCCGACTGTCAGAATCGCGTTTTGGGAGCAACTGGGCAGAATCAGAAGCAATCCCACGGCCAGTCTTTACGCGTAACGCACATAGGAAAGGGATCAGCACGGAACCAGGGCCGCTACAGGTTGACCAGCAAAAGACTCGAGAACCGCGGGAGCTCGCTTACAAAAGAGATCATCCCTCCAGTCAAGCTCTGCCAGGGCTCATGGGCAAGACCAGCCTCGTTTAGTCATGAGCACCGACCGTGAGAAGGAAAACAAAGTATTTACCAACATTTACGAGATGGATGTGGCAAAGAGCACGCGAGAAGAGCAGCTTCAGCTGTGGAAGGTAAGGGCTGCGAATCAGTTTAGCTTTCGAGGATCAGCAACCGCTCACGTTCTCTATCGCGTAGCAAAACAAAGGCGGAAACGTTGCGGCCATTGCAAAAGGAGCGCTCCAAAAAAGTAATCCCAATATAGTCAAGGTACCTCTCTACATGGGGCAAGGATTGAGTCTGGTACAGCTGCTTAATAAATCTCATTCTAGATATCGGCTCTTCCAGCAAACGACAGCGGCAAACCCGGAGCAAGACTTAGAAGCACCCTGAAACCCCTGGGCCGGAATTTAAAGGACGAGAATGTCAAGTCTACGATACCCGGCAGAAGAGATCCGGCGCGAGATGTCGCTAAAGGTCTCCGCGCCAAACCCAAACAGGTGAGTGGATTTCACCTCTAAAGATGCAATACGCCCGTTTAACTGATTGTTTTTTTCACCAGGCGATTGCAACTCGACTGGGTGAGTCTCGATCAAAGAGTTTGGCAGATGTACTTAATGCCGCCGAGGATGGCGTCGCCTCCCAACAATCCCAAAAAAGAACCACTCTATCATCAAGAACAAGAGCAGCATCAAAGGCTTCCACCGATCCAATATCCACTCTTCAAGCAGAATTAGCAGCCAAAAACCTGGAAATCAAACAATTGCAAGACCGTCTTTCTGAGCAAGTAACCTCAACGCTGCGAATGGAGCGAGACTTGCGTGATCGCACGGAAGACAACAACAAGCTCCACATTCGATTAGACGCGAGCGAGGATCTGTTACGAGAAGCTGAGCAAAAACTGCTGGAAAAGGAAAGCACGGAGGAGGATTTGCGCGGGCAAGTACGGGAATTGCAGCGAGCGCGCACGTTGGAGAGGGATCAACACAAGGAACAAGTCAAACTCCTGGAGGCCCGTGTGCGGCAAGGCGATGAACTGGAAGAGGCCGAGTCGCTTATGCTAGACTTGCAAAAGGAAATCACGCATTTGCAGGAATCGGCCAGAAAATTTTCGGCAGAAAATGAGTCGTTAAAATCCGCTGAAGCTGAGCAGCGGACACTGAAAGAACAGGCACAAAATAAGCACGAAGAAATCACAAAAAATTTTACAAAACAAATCGCGGATCTTGAAGAGAAATATTCAGCCGCTCAAGAGGATAAAGAGAATGCACTTACGAAATTGGAAGATAGCCAACGGCAACTACAAATCGCCCGAGACATTTTAACAAAAACCGATCCTACCATCACCATCGCCAATCTTGAAACGGCCCTCCCCGAACTCTTAGACAAACACGAGGCCCGCATAAAAGCCCTCGAGTCCAGAGTTGACCTTCAAGGAAAAGAACTCGAAGAGTGCTGTACCGTCCTCGAAGACTTGGAACAACGGCAGGCATCCATTGACCAAGTCGAGCAAAGTTATCAGGAACAACTTATTTTGGCGGAAGATTTGAAATCGAAATTGGTGGCGGTTGAAGTGGAGATGTGGCCGTTACGGGAGCAGTTGGCTGAAGCGACTAGTACGGCGGATGAATTGAAGGCGGCGTTGGAAGAGACTTTGCAGGAGAATGAGCAGGTACGAGCGAATTTTCTTGTTTTACGATGGTTCTTTTGACTCATTTTGCTTTTTGTTTTTAGCTTCACTTCGCCGCTCAGCTGACTCAGACCATTGAGCCTACGATTTGATTTGAAGTATCTTACCTTTGAACCTAATGTATAGTACGAAGTGAAGGAACTAGGGCTGAGCGTGTGAATATACATCACAGGCTTCTGGGCTGTTTTTGTACCATAACAAGCATTTTTTAAAGAAAAAACTCGTTGATTCTTGTTGTCAAGTCGTTGAGCCGCAATAAAATACCAAGGAACCTCATGGTAGAACAGGAGGAGCCCAGGCAGCCCACGGCAGTAGACGCGTCTCTCAGACGCGTCTGGTATGACTATATATACTCTCGTCACTTGTCGAAAGTCCGACTCGAAACGCGATCTCCAATCTTTGGTCTTCAAAGTACACAAATCAGCTGGGGAGGGAAACCGAGATCACCAGAAATGCTCGAGCTCGCAAGAACCTTGGTTCCGGTATGTCGGTTTGTCGGCGAATGTTGGCTGCTTTGTCGTCAACGTTCCTCCATTCCTTGTAGTCGGAGACCAGGAAAACCTCGCGGACGATATACCTGATTGGCTCGAGGATTTCTACGAAGAACTACCGTATCGAATTAAGGAGCGAATCTCAAGCGTTTACGAGGACTACCTCGAAAAGAGGATCGACAGCGAGCAAGACCATTTCGTGCTCACCTGTGGTCGGCCAGGAACCAAGAAGTCGAGTTTGATTAATGCTCTCATTGGGGAGAAGGATCTTTTGTTTACTTCTTGTGGCATTCAGACATCGACGCTCGTTCCCACGCGTGTTCGTAGAGGAGCTGCGGACGATCAAAGCTGGTCTTTTCGAGTGGTCTTCCGAAACGCCGATCAATGGGGAGAGCGCCAGCAGGAGGCTATTGTTCAGCTATGGGTTACAGTCGATACGGGACCTATTTCTGAAGAGGACACTGAGCACGATACTGAAGAGGACGAGCATGGCGAGGAAACGCATGAGGGTGAAAATGTCATACCGAACAACAAGGAGTGCCGTGCCATCCTGGATTTGCTCTCTGCAGAGAGATCCATCAACATCCTGCGCGCGGCACACCCCGAACTCAATATCAAGTGTCACGAGACCATGAAACGTCTCGGCCAGGAGATACTTGGAACGACCAGTGATCCACAAAACTGGACAGAGGCCAGTGCTGTTAGCATTCGTCGGAAGGCCACTCAGGAAGCACCTCAATTGCCGGAAGGCCTGGAAACACTTCCCAACAATTTGTCGGGATCCGACTGTGGACTCGAACGGTATTTTACTGGTCTCGAAAAGCAACATGTTCAATTCCTTCTGGAACACCTTTGTCAGTCCCACACGTCCAACATGGAGGTTGCAAAATATTTACTTTCAAGACATCTACTGATAAATCCGGAAACTCCGCTGGCAGGCCTCGAGGGCCTTTGGAGAGATATATGGAAGCTTCAGAACACAGAAGAAGATCAAGATATAGAAGTGGACAGTATTGAAGTTTTTGAAGCCCTGAGGATTGCTCAGGAGTTGGGGTACCGCATGCAAACCAAAGGCTGTCGTTTGGACATGCCGACCAAATTCCTAAACCTTTGGCCCATCGTAGAGTTTATTGAAATTGCGGGACCCGTTAACCTACCTCCCCGTATAGTTTTAGTGGATTCCGCCGGGGCGCAAGATGATCAACATCTCGTCGATCCCGTGGTAGCGGCCCTGGATTCCCTCGGTCGGCCTCCCACGCGGGTTTGGCATACATGCTCAACCCGCCGAACTCTCACCGACAGCACCGCGATAGCGGAATCAGTATCAATCGGCCGCCAGGTGGGATGGCCCACACTGGCTATCGTATTTACGGCCTGCGATGAAGGGAACGTCAGTGAGCTTGGCGCTACAGGATCAAACATTTTGCAACGTCGAACACGCCTGAAAGAAAAGCTTCTTTCTTTTCATGACAAAGACGACGCCAGAAAAATGTCCGAAGACATCACCATCCGAGAGTCCTCTGCTCATTTTTACTGGGCGTTCCTTCGTAAGGATGAAGGCTTCGGAATGCTACATGAGGATGTCCGAAAAGCCTGGAAGATAGACGAAAAGTATCTCAAATTTGCCGACAGCAAACAGAAGAAGATTGACAATATGGGTCTCTGGTCAGGGGTCTTTCAATTACGCAGTGACCTACAGACCCTTCTTATCGAGGAACGGTCATGCGCCAAAGCCCTTCAAGAAAAACATGCCAAGCGATTGCTTTTGCACCTCAAATCGGCTTATGGGACAGACCTCGACCAGACTAGCGAGGGTGATGAGGACGAGGAGATGCTCGACCTCACCTTCCAGCGGGATCCAATAGCATATGTCCTGCAGCAGCTCCGCTTTCTCTTCAAAGCCTGCCAAAACGAAGCCAACGGAATGCAAATGTGGGAAGAGCTTCCTTCCTACGAAGTCAACAGCGATGGCATCGGAAGCTTGACCGACGATGAGATTAAAGACGTTCGCCAAGCTATCACAGTTAATTTAAGAACAATGCAACCGGAAGGACTAAGTCCCCTTGAAGACGCCCATCATACGCACTTCAAAGGTTTGCTGAAATACCACGGGAAATTGATAGCAAATTCGACCAGGGGACCGAAGCGCTATCACGTAGCATACGTTACGGGCACACTCTTCGCAGAGTGTGTCGCCATTGAGCGACACTTAGACAAACCCCAAAAGGAGATTTGCAATCAGGTTAAGAAGTGCTTTGAAGAGATAGAATCCCTGATAGAGAGCGGCCTCGTTCAACTGAAGGAACGCCTAAGCCAACTGGAAAGCGAGGAAAGCGTAGCGGCAGACATCAAAAGACAAATTGAGACATTCCGGAAATTGTTAAAACATGAAATCATGGCATTGCTAGATAACAATGAGATCAACAGCTTGTGTTCATCCCCCTCGAGCTTTGCCGTTGAGCTATGGCGGCAAACGGCTTATCGGGAGGTGTGGAACGACATCTGGCAACAGAGCCGGAACCTTCTCCCTACTCGCGGAAAGTTAGCAGAAAAGCTAGACGTGCTGGTAGCAAATATTGCGCAGATCGCTCCGAGGAAGCTGGAAGGTGTATTGAAAAGGATCCTGTCCTCTCACTTGAGAAGTCAGCGGGACACCATGTATGGTTATGTTAAGAAAGGGATGCGGCAAGTTTGCGAACGTCTGGTGCAGGCAACCCAACCATTGAAACTTACTGTCGAAGAATCTGTTTGTGTGAACTGGTTCGAGACCCGTGTCTGCAATATACTGGAAGGCGGAGATATTACACCCAGAGGTCGATACCAAACTCAACACGCATTGGATAGAAAGCGGGTTAATCAAACCAACGATCACGACGTGGGAAGCGATTCGAAGCGCGTGAAGCGGCTGCAAGGGTCAGATGGCACCGTATGTGTTGAACCAATGGGGATGACACCTAGCACTACTCCTAGAGAGAAAGACGGCGACCCGACCACTTATCACGACTTAAACGGGACGCGATTTTGCGTATTCTTTCGAGGGCTGTGCGCGACGCAGCAGTCAGAAGTCTTTCGAAGCCCCACAGACAGCGCATCCAGTGCGCTGGTCGGTGAACTCGACGATATCTTTCGAAACCCCGTTTACCAGGCCGTAAGCTCCTTCGTTGTCGCAGAGGACATGCTCCGAGCACAAACCGGGGCGCTCTATGGGGCTCGAGATCTAAAGGATCGTGTGGCAGAGTTGGCCGGCGAGCTGTGCGAAGAAATCACCACCGTCAGCCAGCGGACGTTTAGCGGAATTACGGAAGATTTGAACGTCAAGACCTCGGAATGCAAGTCGAAGTCTTTAGCGTTCTTCGCAACACCGCGCGAATTCGAAAACATCATGTATGCCGCGCAGCAGGTCTATAGCAACAATGAAGTGAAATTCATGCAGTCGTACGCGGACACTGCAGCGGACGTCTCGAAGCACGCGGCGCCGCTTTGCGAGCCCAATCTGGCAGCACTTGTTGATCGTGCCGAAGCTGTAAAAGCTAAAGCCAGTAATAAAGCTCGCTGGCAATATCTCCGCAACGAAGCTTGGCGATGGATGGGAAATCCAAAGTACTTGTTACCCCGACACGAGCTAGCTTCGTCCCTGCACGGAAACCCGTACGTATCCATTACTGACAACCTGACCCATGCGCTCCGTTACACTTGCGGTCTCAAGAAGTACAGGCAGGGAAAGCATGAACAACCGGCACGCTCACTGAGCTACGGCTGGGATCCCGTGACAAAGATGTATAGGAAGGATCTGTGGCGCAAGCCCGGGACCAAAGAGACGTCTCTGGTTGGCGTCTTGCTCCTATTCCTAATACCCTACGAATACTACGAGGCCCGACGATCTAGCGGTTCCTGCAATAACGTCACACTACTGGAGGGGTCTGACAAGATGAACATTGGTCCCCGGATCAAATCGGAACGCGAAGTGACGTTCCTTGCTCACGTTCCCCAGGAAAGTCTGAAGCGATCGTGGGAGATGCCCATGCTAGATCTCGATGATGCGGCGAGCTGGAGCAAATACTATGGGCTCACCAGGTCCGACGAGCCCTTTACGACTTTAGAAACGAGCATCAAAGAACTCGTCACGGCCCGCGTGGATGGCGTGCGCGCTCAGGGGCAGCACGTTGCGATTGTGCAGAACAAGGAAAACAACGTTCGAAGAGCACTGAAGGCTTGCCTCTTGTTCAAGCTGAGACTGGACTTTGAGAAGCCGGGCGAAAGTTTACCAAATCTCGAGACGATCCTAGATTGCTTCTTTCCGAGCTGGTGATTAGACGGAAAGGTCCACTTTGACAAGAAGACGGGATGGGGTAGCTTGGAAGCAGGCGTGACGGAAGCCACTACGATCTAGACGATCTTGTGCCAGGAGAAGCGGGACCATAATGTTTACCTTTCTTACCACGCAGATTAGACCTGTTAGTATTAGTTTAAAGACGCGTTGCTTGACGCGTCCCAGCCAATGGCCCGTCTTCCCTTTTCTTATGTACATATTTTATATAACCCCCCGAACTGTACCTGCCCACTGTATAATACACTGAACAAAGTTTCTACGTGTCTATCTATGGAAATCTTTCCCTATTAGAGCTACGCTCATGAAGGAACAGGTCGCATTGTTGATGCGGCGACAGGGTCCGCCAGGTTGCCGTTTTATAAAAAACCTACGCGATATGGCACTGGCTGAACTAATTGAATAACAAAAATTCGCACGCTTGTGTCAGCTTGATTACTACCATAAACGTTCTGATGATGCCATTACGAAGGCGCGAAATCGGTACATTGTCTATAGAAGGCCGCTTGTAACGGGGCTCGGGTCTATCTAACTGATCGAGGTTGCCATTGGCACTCACAGATCGGAAGCTGTCGTAGTTGGAATGAACAGCCACATGAAGACGAGCTCTCCATCCAAGTCAAGCTTCATCTCTCCCAAAACACACCGGTCTAGAGAGCTGGGTGCCCACAATCTTCTGAGCAGCGGGCACCGTAGGGATTTGAACAAATCCATGGTGATTGATTGTAGGGGTTGAATTCTAAAATAGAGAGCTGCTAAAATAGAGAGCGTGAAACAAATCCTCCAGCGCCACCGCCAGGGATGGGACAAAGCTGTAGTAGACATGGACTCAGTATCACCTTGGCACAAATGTTTGCTCCACAGTTGGGCGTTAAAAAAGGTGATTCGTTGTGGAGGACTTGGAAATTGGACGAAGGAAAATTTCCTACAACATTCACTCCCAAGGACTGTAGTACTATCCAGATCCAAAGTAGCCACCCGAGCAGCCGGAAGTGGCTAAGCCTGGTTGGGGGTTAATTGACAGGTGTCAGTTGATGGTCTGTCTCAAACCATTCTCCACAAAGGCCCGGTTTGATTCCGACGATATGTATCTAGTTACATTCCGCTTTTTGTCCCGTACTTTGCAACATGTTAAAACTTGATCCAGCTTCTCCGTGGGATGGGAGCATCCAAACTTTACGAGAGAGATTCATCCATACATCGAAGTCGGAGCCTGATGGACAATTCCTGAGTGAAGATTTGGCTGACGTCGTAATCGAGGTGTACCCTGATGCGGATACGACTGGATTGGAAGCTAGCGAGAGCCCGGACACCGACATGATTGCCACTGCACGCATCCCAGCACACTCTATGATCCTGGCAAACAATAGCAAATATTTTCACGCACTTCTGACGAATGGTATGGCTCAGAGCAGGATTACGAAAGAGGATCAAGTTGAAGATAGCGCCGGGAGCAAGGACATCTCGCCATCGAACCAACGGCCAGTCCAGGTCAAAATTAAGGGATATCCCTTACCCATTGTACGTTATTTCCTTGGGCACCTTTACAACAACCAGCCACAATGGGAGAAGCAAAACATATCATATGTGACTGACTGGGCAAAAGTACTTCGAATCGCGGATGAGTTGGGGTTTTGTCTCTCTTTGACAAAGTATCCCTTATTTTGCTGACTGCGCTATACTCTGGCTACAACAACGAAGTCGTTCAATTACTTCAAATTCAGGGTGGGGGGCGCCGCACATTTTGTGCGTCACGTGCGCCACACTCAAGGCCATCTTGGGGTGCTGGAAGTTGGGCATCAAGACAGGCATCAAGAATGTCGCGTCCTTCTGAATTCTATGACTGTGCCGCACCAACCGTTCAAACAGCATCTCCTGAGCGCCAATTAGAGGTTGTCACCACCCTGCTTCAAATTGGTATGCCACATCAACCAAGGAATGAACTTTACGGTTTCAAAACTCATGTAGTGTCTCTGCCCCATTTAGCATACGAATTCTCGAAAGAAACCAGCGAGATCCTCAGAAAAGGGTGTATCACGTATTGCACAGAAAATTACCACACCCTGTCCAAAGAGGCCAAATTCAAAGATTTCCTCAGAGATCATGCATGCCGAGATCTGCTTTTTGAATTGATTTCGCTCATAAAGGATCCGTGACGAGGTCGATGATCGTATTGGTAAGATTTGTTCACCATACTATTTTGCTTTGAAATTATAATGACTGTCCGAATTTTTAGGGGTGCATTCGCGAAAGCATGCAAGGGTGATGATATTGTTGTCTCGGTCTGGATCTGCAAGGGGACTCGGTGTAGTTTTGGCTTTCGCGCTAAAAAGTACCCATGTATTTTACACCCTTATCCGATCTGAAAGTATATAAACTTTGTACCATATGTCAAACATGGAAAGAACAGTCAACAGGCGTCAGATGGAAACGCTTCCAATAGGAAGTTACGAACATGGGCAGAACGCGTTTTGGTTCGTGAAGAGATCACTTTTATTTTCGTCCATGTAAACGGTTATGTCGCAGTGCTATGAGCTGCATTCGCGAAATGCAACTTTTGCTCAAGGTTGCTGTTCAATATCCGAGCATCACAACCTAGGATTCTATCTGTCTGGCTCACCTCCTTTCACCGCGCGGTACCCAACTGTCATGCCGCCAGACACCTCATCTCCGTACACACACAGGATATCTTTCGCCATCGGTTAACATTCAATCCCAGAAAATCTCAGTCGGACAGACCATGCAGGATCTTCATCTGTGGATTGTCCTGGCATCCGCTCACGGCAGTTAATATAATGTCGCATCTACGGACAACCAAGATACCATGCGAGTAGAGTAATCCTCTGGCATTGCCGGTGCCAGTTCTTGCTGGGTATATCCGACCGGTGCTAGGAGAAGACCGCAGATATGGACTGAAAACTTACTTGACACGACTTTTTGCTCCACAGTTGGGTGGTGATTCGTTGTGGAAGACTTGGGAATTGGAAGAAGGGAAATTTCCTGCAACATTCACTCCCAATGACAGTGGTATCCGGATCTAAAGTAGCCACCCGAGCAGCCAGAAGTGGCTAAGCCTAGTTGGGGGCAACTGACAGGTGTCAGTTGGTGGTCTGTCTCACCGGAAGAGCGGGACAGACTAGTGCTTTCACATCATTCTCCAGAAAGACCGCCCCGCTTTGGTTCCGACAATCCGAAGCCTGCTGACTCTCTGGCTGTTATTCCGCAACTCGCAACATGCTGAAACTTGATCTGGCTTCTCCGTTGGAAGAGAGAAAAGAAACTATACGCAAGCTTTTCTTTCGTACAGGGGATTCGGGGTCTGATGAACATTTGTTGGGGGAAGACTTGTCTGACGTCGTCATCGAAGTGTACCCCGATGCGGATACGACTGGATTGGAAGCCAGTGAGAGCCCGGACACCGACGCGATTGCCGCTGCACGTATACCAGCACATTCTATGATCCTGGCAAACAGAAGCAAATATTTTCACTCACTTCTAACGAATGGTATGGCTCAAAGTAAGACTACAAATGACCCCCAAGTGGAAGATAGCGCCGGGAGCAAGGTCATCTCGCCATCAGATCGACGGTCAATCCAGGTCAAGATCAAGGGATACCCCTTACCCGTTATACGTTATTTCATTGGGCACCTTTACAACAACCAGCCTGAATGCGAGCAGCAAAAGATAACATTAGATACTGACTGGGCAAAAATACTTCGAATCGCGGATGAGTTTGGGGTTTTGTCTCTCTTTGACAAAGTTTCCATAACTTTGCTGACTGCGCTATACTCTGGCCAATACAGAGAAGTCGTTCAATTACTTCAATTTGGTATGTCACATCAACAAAAAAACGAACTTATTGGTTTCAAAACTCATGTGGTGTCTCTGCCCCATTTAGCATATGAATTCTCGAAAGAAACAAGCCAGATTCTCAGAAAAGGGTGTATCACGTATTGCACAGAAAATTACCCCACTCTGTCCAAAAAGGCCAAATTCAAAGAGTTCCTCAGAGATCATGCATGCCGAGATCTGCTTTTTGAATTGGTTTCGCTCATACAGGATCCGTGACGAGGTCGATGATCGTACTGGTAAGATTTGTTCACCATACTATTTTGCTTTGAGTCTATAATGACTTGTCCGAATTTTTAGGGGTGCATCCGCGAAAGTCTGTAAGGGTGATGAAACTATTTTCTCGGTCTGGACCTCCCAGATGCTATTAATCGGTGTAGCTTTGGCTTTCACGCTGGCGTACCTATGCATTATACGTCGTCATGCGATCTAGAAGTATACCAAGTTTGTACCATATTGCCTACATGGAAAGACGAGTCAACAGGCGTCAGATGGAAACGCTTCCAATAGCGACTTACGAAGATGGGCAGACGCGTTTTTAGTTCGCGCAGAGATTAGTTTTATTTTCGTCTTTGTAAAAGTTTGTGTCGCAAGGCTATGAGCCGCGTTCGAGAAATGCAACTTTTGCTCTTAACTTGCAGTTCAGTATCCAGTGGTCTCCCATATGTCTGGCTCAATAGATTTGACTTTCCATGGCAATTTGCATTACCACTGGGTATCCAACTGACATGCTGTCGTCAAGATAGTTATTTCAGGATGGTTGGGACGGCGCGCTCTTTAGCTTTTAGACTTAGCAGTAGTTGATTGCTCCGAGATTAATATCTAGATACTTTCAGAGCCTAGACGCACATCGGGCAAGACTATGTTGTTGCGCAGCAACAACTCTATGGCTGCTGCCATGGCGTTTGCTATGCATTCATGATCTAACATAAAGCTCTCAGTCCCACACTTGTTCCCACGCGGTTTACTCCACATTTCCTTCTCATTCCATATACTCGTTTCACAATAAACAACAATGACATCGACGACATTTATGCACTTTCAGCCCATTCATCAGAACCTTCTCATTGTTTTCCCGTGTCAAAGTAGGATCGGAAATCCCGAGGTTCGGCAAGCATGCAAAGGCAGTGGGCTCGGGGCAAAACAACTTGCCAGACTCCCGTGGGTTGGTTTGAGCATGCTCCAGACATGTCCTGCACTGCTTGATCATCATTGCAATTCGACAAGACCGTCGATGATTGATTAGAATTGCACTGTGGAGACTAGGGAAAAATGTAGCTCTCGCTGTTTAACGGTGTTCAGCTGCCTGGCTATTCATCATCACCCTGGCTCCCTCTATAAATCTACAATCTCCACTTGGTAACAGTGAGAGCTTTTCCAAGGCTCCCAAATTCCTGTTCCCCATAGTCTTCTGACATTTTGGGTTGGAAACAAAGGTCCCGTTGTGAATTGAAAGAAGTTCAAGATACCCCCTAGGAAAGTAATTGCGCCTCAATGTAGACATTATGAGCCCAAAACGGGTAGACAGAAAGCTTTTTGGGGACGAAATGTCTGCAAAAGAGGGGCATATCAGGATTATTTTCTTCGCCACTGGCCAGCGGGTCTTTCCGACATTTTCCGAGTTCCGATATGCCCCGACTACGGAGATTTGAAAAACTCCGCTGGCCCAGCCGGGCCATACAAGCACTCACCGCGTCATGGTCATGTACTCCTTTTTGGGTCTTTGGATATCCCAATTAAGGTTGTCTAATTCCGAAAAGGGAATTACGGTTGAGTCCTCGTGTATGCCAGCTACGCGTAAAATGCAAAAATGTTCAACGCAGTTTTGACATGCATTTCGGCGGCCAGGGACATGCACATACGCGATTGACACCAGATATGACCAGAAACGGACTCCTCGCACGATTATGGTATAGTAGTTTCTTTCCTTGATAATTTTTGAATGACTGTGGGCTGCCAGTGAATGGTTTTTACGTCTGCATGAGATTGACCCGTGGGAGAAGAGCGTATTTGGGGGGCCAGGAACATGCATATACCCTCTGGACACCGGCCGTGGATTCCTTGGGCGATTATGGTGTAGTAATTTCTTCATTGGATAATGTTTGAATCCCTGTAGGCTAGTTTTTATCCCTCAATGAGATAGATCCTGCGGTAGATCGACGGCTGGGGACGTGCACTCACGCTACGGGCACCCGACACGGCCAGCAACGGGTTCCTTGCACAATTTTGGTATAGCAAATTCTTCCGTTGATGATTTTTGAATGATTGGGGGCTGATGATGAATTATGTTGAACGCTCCCAGAGCTAGACCCGTGGGAAAAACAGTCCACAGACGCCGTGCGTATAGTATTTGTACATTGGTGCATCTAGAATGCACTGCTATATACTACAGTCAAAGCCAAGGTGTCTGATTACTGTACATTGCCAATCTCTTCACCATGCAGCTCGTGCAATGGTGAATGAAGCCTTCCATACGCCTGAGTTGGAAAGAATGGCCGCACAAGGACGAGCTCTAATTACAGAAACTCTCTCTGTACGTCAAGCCTCATCGTCACTGAAGGAGGCACTTTAGGAAACTGAGTCTCACGATCGATCTTTGGTCAGCCGGGTAGCTACGCACCTATTTTGATAGTTATGAATGACCGTAATTGCGAGTTTCTCCCGTTTCATGAAAATGATGAGTAAAAGTAGAGACTCTACGGTGAACCATTTACAAGATCCAGCTGATAGCCCGGCCCACTCAGACGCGGTTGGAGTAACCCTGCTTCGGACGACATTCTCACCATCATTTGAGTTAACGGGCCTCCCTCTTACTGGGGCTGGCCGGAAGGTAGAACGCCGCTGATCGGTGCTGGTCACACTGCCTGATACATCCATACAAACGATGGTGGGAGCGTGGGAAATATGATTGAGCCCTCGGCAGGAATGTACAATTAACAAGACACAATGAGTTAGGTTGCCACTGGAATATAATACTGTACAATCAAAGTGGTGGCCAAGTTCATGGTTGGACTTTGTTGAAGCCTGCTGGACGATCACGGATTTATTTCAAAGTAGTAGTTCCCTTCCTTGGAGTAAAATCGGCCGCATAGCCCCCCTTTGCACAACTTCCTCCAATGAATGCGCTTGCTTTTTAGTCGGTTAATCATGCTAGACCAAACAAAGTACGGACCAAACCGGAATATAAATATTCTGTCCTGCAGAAAACAATCCACTTAACCTACGCGCGAGATGTGTCATTCCGCTAAATACACACATATGACATCGTGCATGGGTATTTCGGGTACGGGTCCCACTGCACCCGCGATTGTAATGAATACAGTGACGATCATCCCTTTCTTGTACGGGTACGGGTATGGGTGAAGCAGAATAGCGTCCATGAGCGAAATATGCTAGCAATTGCCATGGTGCCTCTTATGTCCCTCCTCAATATACCTGTTAGGTACCCAAGCATGCCAATCGCCTACGCAGCCGCAACGAACGTACCGAGTCCCTCACAGTCAAGAATAGACCTATTTGAATATAAAAGCCAGAACGGCAACTACAAGACTAACAATGGAAACGAAAGCGGAACATCCTGCTATTATTCCAGAGAGTCTTGCGTAGTAGTCATTTATTCGTTCGGCTAGTTGAGTAACTTGGAGTACCACTTGGGTGTTGTCGTTTGGATCCATCTTCACTCTCGACCCATTCTCCCCAGCTATGAACGTCTGGTAAGCTGCCGGGAGGGTCCTGTGGGTGGTCAACCGCAGGGTGACTGGTACAGATGTGTCGTCTACATCGTATCCAACCTGGACAGTAGGGATGATCCTCTGATAGTGGCGGTCGGTGCGGAGTACGGTCAAGACTCGACTTTCCTTTGCCGGATCTTCCAAAACACCTGAAAAGATTGTCATAAGCACGTTGCTTGTGACGCACCATTCAAAATGGCAGTACCTTCGTGAGGTTGTCGATATGTACTTTGACGCGTGTTCGATCCCTCCAACGCTTCCACCATGGAATATTTCGTATTCTTATGTATCGCACGGGCATCTTGAATACTGATTGGAGGATATGGAGAGTTCAGTGATATGGGGGAAAAAATCCTTAGTGGTGATGTCCGTATCTTTTCCGTCGTATATATATTTTTCGCTCACTCTCTTCCATTTTATACTGGCAGTGATCCTTCAGATCCTTCTGCAGGTATCGTTCTAATCCTCCGATCCTATTTCTAGCTATGGTTTTCTAAGCTCCGATGGGGTGTGCGGGACAGAAGAGATGGCCAACCCTCACCTATTAAAATTTCAATTCCCATCCTCCCATTGAAAAAAACATGCCGAGAAAAATTCACGATATCGAACCCCTTCTAAACAATTTTTTGGTATCGTATGGCAAAGGGGATGTACTAGCGGGTTTCGAGGCCTCCCTCCTTATAAAAATGTATCGATTACACGTAAGAACAGTACGGTGATGGTGGGTGGGAAAGGAATCTGCAGTATTATACCTTTGAATCTAGAAAGCTATTGCGGATTTCAGCATCAGTCAGACATCAGCTTAAAGAGCCTGAGCGTAAACTGCTTTTGAAATTTGCATCATTATTGCAATCAATCTTTAATGGCTCGGGGAAATCAAAGGCATATAAGCATCTTTGGCCTGAAAATGCAGCGTAATGTCGACTCATGGTGAAATGATATTCTCGGTCTGGATCTCCAAAAGGACTAGTTGCTACATATACTCAGAGTACTTCAGACTGGAACCGCTCCCAATAGGAAAGTTACAACCAGCGTTTTAGGTTGCAAGAAGAACTTTTATTTTCTCATCCAGAACAACATACGTCCCTAACGCTCTCACGCCGTAAACATCTGATTCCCAAATCTCAATCCCGATTCTCAAATACCAAAAAAACCCATCATCAGACTTACATACTTTGCTCTAAAAGTCAAAAAAAATCCAGGAATCCAACCCCCACACGCAATTCCCACCCCCTGGCACCCCACCCCCTCACCACCTCAAGAATTGGTCAAATATCGAAAAAAGACGTTCGAAATCCCATCCCAAGATTCCCATGTTACATTACATAAAGAAGCACCGAGTTCTACCTACTCCTATCTACGCATCCATTATGTATCATAAGAGACATGATATCAATACAATACAAATACCCGTTCTTCTTGAAATTTTTTTTTGTGTGTGTTGACTGGTGAGTATCTCGAGAAACTGCATGCAAAACAGAAAGTTCTGCAGTTGTAGTTATTTCAACTGAAAAGTTACTCGTATCCTTACACCCACACCACTAAATCTCTTTCATGGAAAGTGTCAATCTCTTCGATCCACTTTTTTGAGTTTTCGTGGTGTGGTGGTGTGGTGGTCGGATCTCCAAACAACAAAACGCTCGCTCCGACTTGTTCCGCAAAACGGCATTGGTAAAACCAGCGCAGAAGGAGCAAGTACTATTAGTGCACAATAATTCATACCGCAAAACGGCATTCGAGAAACACAGCACACACTAATCCAGTTTAGGATCATTCAATCACAGAAAGTAAAAATGTAAAAATGTTGCAGGAATAATCCATTTTAGGATCATGACATTTGGAGACCAATAATCAGCAAACCAAAAGCGAAAGTGTTGGTATTTACTATTCCGATACAGGGATTCAGGAGTTCAACAAAAAAAAAGGGAGTGAGTCGGGAGGAGGGATGGAGATTTAGTACAAAAAGATGAGGTTGAAAGAAGCTCAAGAGAAGAGTTATGAGGAAAGGAGAATAAAGTAAAAAAAAGAAACCGGTCCTGCGGTTTTACATTAAAAGGAGAGAAGGTTATGATGACTTGGTGGTGGGAGCCGACTTGTCCACCTTGATTTCGTCCGATTCGACGACAGTGACTTGACGTTCATCCAACGACTGGCGTGAATCCTGGTGGTGGTTGGGGTAAACGGGGGGACTTTCAAGAGAGTCAACGTACGACTGGTCTTCCCGCAATGAGGCCTTGTAGGAGGCGGGTAAGGGGAGAAGGAGGAGGATTTTGGTAAAGGCGTCGGCGTGGGTGGATTCGGTTTTGGCGCCGAGGAGGAAAATGGAGGCGGCTAGGATGGGAATACCGATGAGGAGACCGGCCCAGGAGGGGTAGGCTTCGAATCCGAGGGGGAGGTAGCCGACCAGGACGGAGACGAGGGCGCAGAGGAGGGCGTAGGGTAACTGGGTGACGACGTGGGCGTGGACGGATACTTTGGAGGAGAGGGCAGAGACGATACATAAACATCGCATTTCGAACGGTTTTGCGAATGAAGCGCCAAACATTGGTTTGATTTCCCTCCTACCAAATAACCAAACGTTCATCGTTAATGGTGTTCCTTTTCAGACAAATTCAGTTGAGCCCACCTGTATGTGGTCTCGCGTAAGTCACTTATAGTACGCTCTCAAGTGTGAGAAACTTCTGTGCTTGCTCCTGCGCATTGTTGCAACTTTCGGACCACTGTGTTCTAATCTGTTCAGGCCGGGCTGTGTGTCTTTGTTGGGATCGCATGTTGGCAATGAAGGAGGAATCCAACCTTCTCCGATGGTGATGGTGAAAGCCGAGTCCCACCCCTGCTGAGTAAACCTCGGCCAGAGAATGAAGGGGATCTCTACTGTCGTAGCACAGAACCCCGAGAGCCCAAAATTTTGATCCATGTTGCTAGCGACGATCGATACCGCCATTGTGGGTAATCCCTCCGGCACCTTGATGTGGTACTGAGAATGGCTGTAGTGAGAGTACTTGCGATATCCACAGTTGTCGTCATCGCAACACTCGTGTGATTGAATACAACTCTTTCCAGACGATATGCCGTTGTTGGAATTCCATGTTGGTAGCATAATTCCACATTTCGAATGGGGTGAGGAGTCTCCAGGATGGATAAGAATCTCATCGTCTCGATCGCTGCACATAAGAGATGAGGGTGTACGTGTGATGTTCTGTATCCCTACTTGATGGCGTTTACGTGTACATCCTGGTTCTTCTTCGAGATGGGACCAGTGGGCAGATGGGTCGCTATCATCTTGTTGTCTGTGACGGGAGGAGCAGATGTAGTATCTGGTCTTCTCGGTAGGGGGAAGTACTTGCTGCTGTTGGCCAAGATCATAAAGTGGGCTGGCTGGGATAGTCGCGGTAGGAGTGTGATTCCTTATTGACTTGTCCTTCCGCGTCGGGATAAATCTCAATCGATACATCTGAGAGTTCTTCTTGCAGATGGTCTTGATCCGACGTGTCGTACCAAGTACGTTTGAGTTTTGCATGCCACGCATGTCCTGTTGCTTCTCTGTACCACCACTTTGACTGCCCCATCTGGAGATATGCTGACGTCCAGCTTGGGTATTCCATTCAGCTGTATGCGCGTATAAGTACTCATTATCACTGTATGTACTGTTTCCCTGATGTTACTCACCGCTGCCGCTTTTGGTGAGGTTGAGGTACAAGGTCCATATTCGGCGATGAGGTGTCCGTGGGAGTCTAGGTGGTCCCAATAACGCTCAGAGTGCGAGGAGGTTTCGTCTGTCTTGCTGTTTTATTCGGGTGCGTAGGAGGGTGTTGACGCTCTCAAAGACGTCATCTACAGTCTTTACGACCATCGCAAGTTTCCGTTCTGGGGACTTGAAATGTAGCGTCCGTGGGATTCCCGGGTAATGTTCCAACTCCTGCTAGTACGATAGCAAGGTCCAACATGGACGTTTGCTTCCTGTTGTACGAACTGCTGGCGTACCAGGCTGTTCAGAAGTTGGACGGGTCGGCCAGCCCGTGCGCTGGCGACCACCCGCTTCCACCCGCTCCCCTCTTCCCCTCTTCTTGTCCCGTCTTCCCACCGTCCTCTCGCTCCATAGGACGGGCTGCTGCTGGTCTCGCTTCCCTCGAGTGAAGGTGTCTCCGTCCAAAGAGAGGAGCAATCAGAGAGAGATTGGTGAGCATGCATGATTGGGTGTGAGTGCATGCTTTGTGGCGGTAAAGAGACGGGAGGAGACTCTCTGCGTCTTCTGTTTATAGCCCTGGAAGGTTGATTGTAGGGGGCGCTCATCATTTGTTTTGCACAGGAAAACATTCGGGATACCCCCATGCAACGCGCTGAAGATGATGGGCTTGATGAGAGGGGAGGATGCGCAGACTAACACGGTAATTCCTGAAGTCCGCTAAGAATGGCAGCGAGCAAATCGCTACCCCATATGGCGTGCCTCTTGGTCGATGGGACTGAGTGAACATCGGGTTGTTATCGGTGGGTGATGTTGGAGGAACTGTTACTCACTTTTTTGCTTGCGTGAACCGTCCATGTAGTTGGTGTCTTGCTCTAGCGGGGCCGTACATTTGGGACCCGAGGTTTTTAAAGGACAGGGGGGACGCCGTATACTTGGACGATAAACCAAAATCACAGAGGAGAGGGACCCCATTCTCCAAGTGAATTAAGATGTTTTCCGGCTTGAGGTCGCGGTGCTTGATGTGCGCTTTGTGCAGGGTGAACAAAGGATGACGCGTGGAACCAGCGGATTTGCTTGACCGGTTCAACCAAGTCAAAGTAAGAACATGGGAAGTTGCCTCGTAATAGGTAGTCTCTCCGACACATTGATGTGCTACCGAGGATGGCGGAGGAATTATGCTACTCGGTTAATTTCTTGCTTGCGTGAGCCGTCCGTGTGAAAAGTGCCGGATGCAGCGGATCTGCTTAACGGGCAAGTTAAGGCATAAGATGGCGTGTTGCCGAGTCGTAAATTGCTTAAGGCCGCAAAGAAGTCAGGTTGTCGTGCCATCGAACCTTTTGGTGTTCGCACTCATCGGCACGGCCGACATAGGAATTCTTTCTGCTACCGAGGATGGCAGGAATGCGAAGCATCACTCTGAGCTGGGTGGTGTTGTCATCAAAGCAAGACTGAGATTGTTGAATACAATTTTTTCCAGACGATATGTCCTTGCTGAGATCACAGTGGAAGATAAATATAAAACTGCAACAATCCGAAGGGTGGTGGAAAGATGACAAGTTGTCGTGCCATTGAACTTTTTGGTGTGCGCACTCATCGGCACGGCCGACATGGGAATTCTTTCTGCACCTTGATGTGCTACGGAGCATGGCGGGAATAGGAAGCATCACTCTGAGCTAAGTGTTGTCATCCAGGCGAGACTGGGAGAGTTGAATACAATTCTTTCCAGACGATATGCCGTTGATGGGATCGCCCGTGGAAGATAATAATTCAACTGCAACAATTCGAAGGGTGGTGGGGAGTCTCCAGAATGGATAGGGAACTCGTCTTCTCCATCGTTGGGCGTATGGGATAAATGGTGGTGCAAGAGAATCAGCTATCAAGACTTTCCTCCGAGCTTATGGGTCGGTATCATCTTGTTGTCCGTCGATGGGAGGAGAGATCTCGTTTCTGGTCTTTTCGGTTGGGGATTTGTTCTTTCCCCGTCGGTGAAAGTGAACGCGGCAGGGTTCAATGAATTGCTTCTCTGTGGTGTCATTTTTGTCACTCCTTGAGATATGCTGACGTCCAGCACCTCTTCTATAGTGACTGTGCTCGTGTAAGTACTCATTATCACTATACGTATTTCTTCCCAAATGTTACTTACCGCCGCCGCTCTTGGTGAGGTTGAGGTACAAGGTCCATATCCGGTGATGACCTGAAATGTAGTGTCCGTGGGAGTCTAGTAACGCCCACAGTACGAGGAGGTTTCATCTGTCATGCTGTTTTATTGGGGTGCGTACTCGAGTAAGAGGGTGTTGACGTAGTCAAAGGCGTAATGTACAGTCAGTACACCCACGGCGAGCTTTTGGTTCTGGTTCTTGAAATGTAGTGTCCGTGGGATTCCCGGGGTGTAGTTCAGCTCGCGCTTGTAGGACAAGATTCACCGGCCAAAGCTTGCTAACAATCTTCAGAAGAGAAAACAGAAAATGAGCAACCTTTAAAAAATGAATATATCCACAGTACTTACAGGGTATGGCGAAGACTTGCTGGGAGAAATGGGTCGCGTCGCTGGCGGGTCTCACGGCGACGTCCGTTGGCAAGATCCCGCAGGGCATGCCCTCTTGTTCTTTCGCTTTTTCTTCGCGTAGACATGTTGTTATTGGGTCTGATGCAGTGTATTCAAAGGGGGCCGGCAGATCCGTAGCCGCGGAGGTCATCCCATGATGGCGGGTTGACGAGGAAGAGCTTGAACTTGATGTGAGGCGAATGATGCGGATACTGTATTTTGAGACTTGTGCGGTTGTTGAACGATGTCGGGAAAGGCAGACAGGCAGCGAGCAAATCGCTTCCATATGGAGTCCCGCACGGTCAACGGCACGGAGTGTGCTTCGGTTTGTTGATCGCTGGGGATATTGGAGGTTTTTGATTGCGTGAACCATCCATGTAGTAAATGGCGGATCCAGTGGATTTGCTTGACGGGCTCGACCAAAATCAAAATGGACAGTGGAAATGATTCCTGGTCGTGTATCGCCCAATGCCGCAAAGCAGGCCGCATTTGGGCAATTGTAGCATCCATTTCGGCTAGTTCCTTTTTCTGATTCAGGGGTCTGGCTGTGGTGTCATTTTGGTGGTGTTTGCAACGGTCATCTTTGGAAGTCTCTGATGTGCTACCGACTATGGCGATGAAGGTATTGAGCACAGATGACGAGAAATCAGAGCTGACGATCTCTTGCTGAAAACGACATAGACTGTGTATAACTCCTCTCAGTCCGATCAGGCCGATTGGAGGGCGCTGTTCGTCGGCCGGGCAATGCCGCTGATGTGGGATAATGGTGGAAGGACATTTATAAAGCGAGTGGGCGAGGTTTGAGCGTCCTCTATAAAGGTGGTGTTTTCCTTGCCCGGCGAGGGCCATTTACGCGAGACGCGTCAAACCTCGAACCGCGTTTTTCGACAGCGGCTAGGGTTGCCCGCAGTTGGCCGTGGGAAAGATCCGTTTTCGGACACCACGTCCAAATACTAATCCAACTTGTTGCGGCACTTTCTTGGCGACTCTGATCTCTCCCTCGTCATTATGGAGAACAATAGATGAACAAACAGAAAAATTAAAAGACGAGAGATATAATGTGCGTGGTCAGGGGGGTCAGAACATATCACTCTTAAAAACTGCATTGTTGTGGCAACATTGTTTTAACTTTTCAGTCTGCACAGATATCATAACCATATTGCCTCCATATGACCAGGATATATTCGCTCAATATTAGAAAAAATAGATTGCCTATACAGATATTTGTGGTGCAAGCCAGCTCCAGCTACGACGCTCGCATCTCCATGAGGTGCGGGTGGGAGGGGACGACCCGCAGAACCGCGAGCTCACGTTTGATACAAGCTTCCGTCTCGGCGCGACGCGAGCGAGCCTTGCCAAGGTCCAGGGTTTATCGGGAATGGGATTGCTCCCTCTCCTTGACATGCTCCACCACGGCAAAAGATCCGCCTGGCTTGGGGGAGCGCCACACCAGCTGGAACGGGACGGTCTCGTATCTGGTAATAGGAGCAAAGGAAACAGCGAGAAGAGGGGCTTGGATGTTGCGAAGTTCGTCAATAAACCCTTCCAGGAGATTCGGGACTCTGCCGAGGCGCGCGACCGTGGATGGTAGATATTTGTCGCACAAGCCAGCTTTGGCGAAATTAACGATGAGATCAGGAGCTACCTCAGTGGACCGCCGGATTGCAAAGGTCGTAGGCAGCGGTCGGACGATCAAAATCCGATGAACGCGTCATTGGTGCAAAGTAAAGCTCCGAGCTGGTCTGGGTGGTCGGAAATGGGTCCGGGCGTGGCAAACCCGGATGGTTTGGGGAACTGGGCGAAAAGAAGGAGCGGCAGTGGGGGATCGATTCTGGCGACAAGAGGGAGACCAATGATGGAGTCTGTTTGGCCATTAGCGATCGAATGGGCAAAACTGGGTTTCGAAAACTTGCGCAGTTTTCTCAGTTTAGCTCCCCCAAGCACGGCAAAAAGCTCCAGCAGCACCGCTCCGTAACTAAAGAAGTCGGCCTTTCAGTCTACCTTCCGGAGGTGCTGGCGATATCACGCTAACTAATGATCCTGCCAACAGTTATAATACCTTGAGGGAACGATTTAGCTAGAGAAACGCCAAATAAATTCATATACGACAGTACCTGACTACCTGACTTGAAATGTAGTGTCCGAGGGAACACCGGTGGGCCATCAGTTTTGTACGGTTAAAGTGGACGGTGCCGCTGCGAGACGACATTGGATGGTCAGTCACTAGTAATACATCGGATTTAGTGACTGACGAAGAAACGTATCTCATAGCTTGTACTCACATCTGGAAACTTGAAGGAATGTCCTTCATTTTTTGCTTGCGTGAACCGGGAGAGCGAGGACCAATATGCGGAACAGCTTCCCCTCTCCCCAACCTCTTCCCTTTGCGATGGTGAATGGAAAGAGGCCAGGAGGAGGGGACGGGAAAGCTGGTTTTTCAGCGTCCAAAATCGATGGGAAAGTTTTCAAAAACTTACGAGAAAAACTGTGGGGCGAGAGAAGGATGTCACTCTTATAAAGCCCCCGCTATGATATTTATTTACCCCTGGATCACTGCGCCCCCTCCTGTCAAATTGAGACTGACTGACAGTTGTGGCAGAAAATTCAAATCAAAGTCGAGGAAAAAGAATTAAAGGATTCATGAGGATCAAGGAAAGATACTAATAACAATCAAGGTGGAAAACAGCTAACTTTTGTATGTAATGCATTATGTAGTGGGTGAGAATGGCGCCGCTATTCAGAGTCGGGTGGATCCTTTTTAAAATCAAACACTTCAAAGGACCGGGTAGCTTTCCATTTTAAAAGTACGTCTAATTTCTTTTCGTCCTTGACTATGTCGAGAAAGTGGTCCATGTATGCATTGCCTCGCGATATTCCCAACTGAACTTGAGCAACACCAACATTTACATGTTGTGGCCCTTCATCTTCCAGACCTTGAGTTTCGGATTCTTCAGTAGGGCCGTTCACGTCTTCTGTTGAGACGCCTACGGAGCCGCTGGTCGCTTTGGACAATCCCCTACTTCCAACTTCATGAACATTCTCTAATGACTTCCTCAGCCCTTGCTCTACAGCGGATGCCCTGCCCGTTGTTGTGGGAGCTTGATTGCCAATCTCACAGGCAAGCTCATAGTGCCGTTCAAAGTGTTCGACCGCTGCGTCAAATTGTCCCATGCGGTTGTAAAGTATGCCGAGATGGTTGCATGCGCGTGCTTGGCCTGCTTTTTGCGAGTCGTCGTTGGAAGTGAGGGAGAGAAAGTTTTGGAGGTACTCGGCTGCTCGCGCGAGGTCGCCGGATCTGGAAGAAAGAGGTTTAGTATGATGCAGCGCACACGGACATTCAGGTTGCTACCGTTCATAACTGCTGGCCAGTGCTGATTGCGCCATGCCTTCCTTAACCACATCCCCATGCTTGCGCACATTCTC
This sequence comes from Phlyctochytrium arcticum, assembly GCA_025602905.1. Classification (NCBI taxonomy): domain Eukaryota; kingdom Fungi; phylum Chytridiomycota; class Chytridiomycetes; order Chytridiales; family Chytridiaceae; genus Phlyctochytrium; species Phlyctochytrium arcticum. The sequence continues at coordinate 248,423 of JAHLKI010000012.1, read as the reverse complement.
GAGAAATATCTCCAAATACTAGTTTTTGATGCATATCGTTATTCAAGGATACTTTGGGCAACACAAAATTTTCGTACCTTGATGGCAGTTGGAGTATCATCATTTCGTTGACAAGCTCGGCCAATTCTGTAGTTGAGATCGTTGATGGTCCGTGGATCAGGACAACTCTCGTTCAAGATGCTCACACATTGCGTGTATTGCGCAATAGCTTCTGCATATTCCCCCTCCTTTTCAAGATTCCGTGCCAGTTTCATGCGTACACTCACGAGACTTTTGGCGGCCAGGGTTTCTGCTTCCGAGCTCTTTTGTTCACGAGCCAATGTTCGACTCTTTGCGTACATTTCCGAGGCCTCCATTGGCTGGCCTATTTTCTTAATCATCAGTGCGTGTTTGAAAGATGGTGTCATTATGGGACGCACCGTCCATCTCAAGGGCCTGCCCCAGGTTTCTCGTGGACTCAATCTCAAGTGTTCGGTCGTTGGATATACGACGAGCCCGCTCGTACGCCTCCCGATAGTACCCTATAGCAACAGAATGCTTTCCAAGACTTTGAAAATGTCGGGCAATAGCCTTCTGAGATGCGTAAATTTGTGCGTGTTGGCCTACAATCTATATGAGCGTCCTATCTTTCGTTCTCTACTGACGTGTGGTGACTGACCTGCTCTCTGGCTGACCTCTGCTGCGGTGAGTAGTTTCTGTAGTTGATGCAGGGCTTCGGAAGAGTGATTTTGGTGCTGATGTATGGACGGGGCATCCACCATCCGAAAGAAATCCAAATATGAGCGCACATGGCCTTTTCGTAACAGATCCAGGCATATCGTTTGAACGGCAGATGGAGCTCGCCTACGGTCTGTCGCGTTAGAGTTTGATATTTTGCATCTGATGCCACCAATTGTGGGCAACGACTAACCGTGCGGCTCGACCGTCATCCGTAGGATCTGCTAGTTTATGGGGAGTTCCTGACCTCCATTTGGCAGTGCCTGGTTTGGAGGTCCGGCTAACTGATGAGTCGGGGCCTGCGGTGACATGTGATGAACCTAGCGCTGATGATGTCCGGTTCGTTGCGATTGCCGGTAGCATTTTTGTTGATTAAGGCCGGAGTTGCTTCCTATTTGTTTGGATGCTTCCTTCGAAAATGCACCCGAGCGGAACTTTGCTTACTTGATGCAGTCACGTGTGCGAACCCCTTGGGAAGTTTTTGACGTTGACAAGGAAAGAGTGAATCACCACCAAGTCGAAACCAAAACACTAGCATAGGATTTGCTGTCTGCATAAATGGTGATGGAACTGGACGTTGAGCAGCTGCTGGAAGCTCCTTTCCGAAAGGAGGTTGTGTTCTCCCTTGATCCGACGTTTCGAAACCACTTCTAACCTTTACGTGCCTTAGCCTCCACCGACTCAAAACTACGAGGTGGGAACTCCCGAGTCTAATTTGCCACCGCCAAGTATCGAAACCCCATCAGGACACCGTCGATCAGAATCCGACCGCGAGGAGAGGCGAAGGCACCGTGACGGTTCTAAATCGGGTGAAGGCAGGGAAAGACGTAGGTCCCGGTCCCGCTCCGGTGAGCGTAAGCGAAGAAGCAAGCGAGACCGATCACGCTCCAGGTCTCCACGAAGCAAGGAAGAGCGAGAGCGAAGACGTCGGAGTAGCCGATCCAGGTCTCGATCGCCCCGGCACCGAGGCAGCCGAAGTGACCGTACCGATCGTCACAGGAGCAGCTCACGAAAAGAAAGTCGCCGTATCTCTGATGAGTATGATAACCGAAATCGTCGTAGATCAGGGCGAGACCGAAGGTGACTATATACATTGGGCCATCTCCTATATTATCACTAACATTCTTGCCAGTCCTCCTCCTCGCAAGAGATCCCCATCACCTCAATTGACCGAGTACGAGCGAGATAAGCGAACAGTATTTGTAATGCAATTGGCGGCCCGTTTAACAACAGGGGAGCTGTTTGACTTTTTCGGGCCGGCGGGACGAGTTCGCGACGCTCGTATCATTGCTGACCGTAATTCGCGTCGTTCCAAAGGGTAAGAGAAAACATTTGTTTTTAATGCTCCTGAAGTGAAACTGAACCTTTTTTTCGGTTAAAAGTGTCGGTTACGTCGAATTTTATGAAGAAGACTCTGTGGAAAAGGCTCTTGGAATGACAAATATGAAGCTTCTCGGAATTCCAGTCATTGTGCAGCGGACAGAGGCGGAAAAGAACCGAATTGCCGCGGAGGCCGAGGCCCAGGCGTAAGGATGTTTGCATTATTAACCCCATTTGCAATGAGACTCATTCCTTTCCCATAGCCGCGCCGAAATGTCATCCAACCGTCTTTACGTTGGATCCTTGCACTTTGATCTCACCGAAGACGACCTACGACCTGTCTTTGAGCCCTTTGGCCAAGTTGATGGGATTACGCTACACAAGGATACGGAAACAGGCAGGTCCAGAGGGTTCGCCTTTGTACATTATAGAAACCCGGAGAATGCTCGCATGGCAATGGAAAAGCTAAACGGCTTAGTGATCGCGGGACGAGCGGTATGTCAATTGTCAGGCCCTTTGGGAAAGCGGCTCCAAACTGATAAATTCTCTTCTTAGATCAAAATTGGACATATTGCCGATAAGAATGGTGGTCTGGCACCAACATACAATCTGGATGATGGAGAATTGGGCGGCTTGTCTATGAACAACGTTTCTCGAATTGATCTGATGGCGAAACTTGCTAGGGACGAGCTTCCAATCGCTGGACCGGCTGTTAGCAAGTATGTCATCTCAAAGTCTCCGACACTTTGCGGTTCTCGCTGGTTGCTAACAACTTACTGCAGCAAACCTGTCGTCTTGCCTACGCGTAATGTTCTATTGAAGTACATGTTTAACCTTGAGGAGATGCAAGTAGAGCCAAACTGGGACGTCGAGTTGAAAGAGGACGTGGAGGCCGAGTGTGCAAAGTACGGCAGGCTTCGCCATGTTGGTATTGATACGGAAAGTCCGGTAGGATCCATTTGTTTGTATTGACATTGACCATGCGTTTATTCTGACGAATATATTTTTGCTTCGATAGGATGGACGGATCTTCATGAAGTACAACAGCATTCCGGAAGCTGAGCAAGCAGTGAATGGTCTGAATGGTCGATTCTTTGCAGGGAACAAGGTAAGCGGATTGAGGTCATTCATCATTGCTGCTTATACTTATCATCAAATCCAGATTGAAGCCGCGTTTGTTCCTGATGTCGTTTACAACGGACGGTTCCCTGAAGCGGCTTTCGAGTAACCGTAAATAGGATACCAGGCGTCGAGCCTTGTCTATTTCCTGGTACCCCCTTCCCGTACTGTAACAAGACCTGACAATTTTCGTGTATGTTAGGCCACCCGCGGAAAGTCGAGCTACTGGATGCTACACATGGAAATGTCCTTTCTTTATCATCTCTCTTAGGTTTGATGCTTGGGCAAATTTGCCCCTTGCGCAAGTTTTTTTTATGGCGTAGCCGTGGTGTCTATTATGAAGCAAATGTGTATGGGAATATAGTTGTTACACTTTCTGACTGGTTTTTACTATTCTAACTTCTCTAGATGATCTACGCCATATTATCTACAGTAGGGAGCCAAACCCTCCGATTATGGACAAAGAAGGTAGTGATGTTGGTTGCTCTACAGTAGTTGCACCATACCCCAGTGCTTCTCGACACCAGCAGTCTTTTCGTTGTCTGGCTTCCATTTTTCATCGAAGCCGCTAAAGTATGTCACATCCTGATCTTTGGTGACAGCCATGATGGATTTCATCGCATCGATGTGTTGTTGCCTGCCGGCAACAGCCTTGCCCAGTCGTCCGCCAGCGTTGGGCCATCCAGTTTCTAGGTAAACAACAACATGAGTTTTGCGTTCGGAAAGCAGTCAATGTCCTAGGCTTACCAGTGACGACAATCTTTTTGCCAGGGCACTTTTGCTTGAGCACGTTCAGTTGATCCTTGACAAAGTCACCGGCTCGAGCGGCTTCGATATTTTGGTCAAAGAACGGGTGCATGTTGGCACCAACGTAGTCACCACAGTTGCAGAGCTCGGGGTGACTGTAGAACTGATTAAAGACATCGACGGTGGTGACTGGTCCCTTGTAGCCTGCAGCAGAGAGTTGAGTCTTGGCTTGTTGAACAGCTTTGCACAGGTCGGCTGGGCTAATCTTTCCGTCTGCGACATGCTCATTGCCGACGTTGATGGTATGAACTGCACTCCAGTCGCCGCCGATCGCACCCACGACGCTCTTAACGCCCGCATCTACGTTTTTCGGCTCGTAGATACCGATGTAGAGTCGCTGGCCCTTGGCTTTGAGGCCAGGGTAAATCTTTCTGATGATGTCGCAGTCGTTGTTGTAGATTCGGATGTAACCGTAGTTTTTCAGTTTTTCGATATCTGACATGATTTCTGCATCCGGTTTGCAAACCCCGACGGCGGTACTGAAGGGGGAGTACGCGATACCGATATTCTTGTTTTGTGCGGCAGCTTGCCGGGCAACCATTTTGGATGCATCGCAGTTGGCTTGAGGGAGAGTCCACGCTGGCTGCACCAGGGCGATCGCAAGAGCGGAGAGGGCAAGGAATGTACTTCGCATCGTTGAGGTGGCAAATGGGTGTTGGTGGGATGTAAGAGGCTCTAGGATCTACAAGTATAATGAAGGCAGTGGTATGACTGGATGGGGGGAAGTGTTATAGACGGCCATCTTTATAAGCGCTGGGCAGTCCACACTGTAACAGGGCTTAACGTCAGTACATCATCTGTCCCCAGAATTCCCCACAGGTTCAAGGTTACTCGGGGTTCAGCTCAGGGGAGTCCCGACTCGCTTTTACCGACAAAACCGTAGAAACATGACTTGCCAACAGCGCCTTCATGTTCATTCAGGGTTGCTTGACGCAGATTTGCCATAGCTCAATGGCCCTGCAAACCGTGTTTCAAAACGCAGCGGACGCGTGCAGCGCCAACACGCGTTTTGTTCTTGACCAGCAATCGTCTTCAGCCAGCGATTATCAAATTCACGTGACCTAAACCTCAGCTTTTTGTGGCCTTGCCTTTGGCGTTGGGACGGCGTAGACATAACCGTCGAGCCTTGGTATGGCAGGTATGCACGAGATGCACGTCGTCGCCGCAAATCGTGGCCAGGGATATCAACCTCGCCAGCCTCGCCACGGATTTCCGCCGTGATTCCCGTAGATCTTGAGGTTTGTGGCCTCTTGCCACAAATTTCCCATGACAGTACGAGTACTCGAGTATCTCAGATCCTCAGCGGCAAAATCTCCAGAGTCTGACAGTGACAGCGTCCCATTTAGCATCCCGCCAGGGGCCAGTGGCGATGGTATTCACTCAACCACGAACATCACGCTTCAACTGGCAAGGGATATCGCCTCCTACGAATGTGATGCTGCTTCGGAATGAGTACCGCTGGTTATACTCGTAGCAAATGCGATTTGATAAACTGGAGATGTAATTGGGGATGCCTCTTGATGCTCATGCTCATGTGAATGATGACAAGGTGGAATAGTGTCCATTCGCGAGCGGAAAGCAATGCGTCGTGATAAACTCGGGTGCAACAGGGTTAGACTACGGTGCGGGAAGGGAAGGGTGCTTGGCGTGGCCCAGAAATGTGCAAACTATGCATCAAAACCATAATGACACTTTGGATGACCTCAAGGCTCAAGCTCATAGTGGCCAGTATTGGCTGCGCAATCCGAGATTTCCCACTCAGCGACACTGGGCCAGATCCAGAGCCAAGTCTCAGATCCAAAATACAGTTTTGAAGTTCGTCCAAAGGAATGTCCTAGAATACGCCAGGACGGCACAGCGAATCCTTCAGACTCAGTACAGAGTGGATACCGTTGCACTATAGGAAATTAGGAATGGCGTTCAGGAAGAGGAAAACCATCAGCTAGCTTGAAAGAATCATTCTAGCGGTGTATTGAAAACCGGTCATATCATATTTTCCTGGTGGGGATCGGGTCGAGTATCTTCTGTAGGAGAGGGTCTGGATCTCAATTTGAAATTCGGATTAGGACTGGGGATTGGGGGAAGCGCAGGGGGATGCGCACTCGAGGATTGCCGGCTTCCTGGGAAATGGCGCAGTGTGGCGCAGAGCCAGACACCAGAGGGGTGACACTTGACACAGTGGACTGAATGTTTTATATAGGAATATTTTCTCGCAGACGGTTTCCATCTGCCTACAGCTGTAGACGCAAAATTACTAACGAAAAGTTTTTTGAATAGCTTGTTTTAAATCCAAAATGTCTCAAGGAAAAAAGAAAATGTCTCAAGAAGAAATGAAAGAGCAATATGAGCACGCTTGTCATTATCGAGACGCTGCAGATATGCTCTTCAACGGAGTAAACTTGAAATACGCGAGACGTATGACAAGAGATCCCAATGAGTTCCTCCCCGCCGTTAAATGTTTGACGAGCGGTGATTTAGGCTACGACTGGTACAAAGAGGCTGAAAAGGAATATGAAGCCAATTATGCATCAAAATACGAACCTAGAGAAGAAAGGACCCAGAAAATAATGCGACGACGGCATGAATATGCAGACCAAAAGGGATTCCCCTTCCCTAAGAAATAAACGGGCCGAGGGGTCTTTTCATTTAAGCTCGAACACTTTCTTTGGGTCGCTGAAAATGCCAAACGTGCATAAAAAAACCAACCACAGTCATGGCCTTCAACATGACTCCCCCACCTTGTTCATAGAAAAAAGTTTTCCCACTGCGTTTAGGTAGCGCTATCTTCCCATGAATCGCCGTTTTCCTTACTATGCTCGTCTTTGTGTATCTTTCTAATCTCATCTGCAACATCATCAACAACAACATCAACTACATCATCCAAAGCGTGTTGGAAATCCTCGCGTGCGTCTCTGTAAGCGAGGTAGTAGGTCGAACGTTGTTTCTCTTGAAACCAATCGAGAAGATTCATGGTTCCGTATGACATGGATAGAACTATTGCGAGAAAACTAGAAGGATATTTGCTATTATTTATGTAGGTGTCTGTTTTAAGCTTTGGAAAAAAGAAATGGATGAAGAGGTGCGTTTGAACATGTATTTGAAATATGACTGATTTGGAAATGTCAAAAATGATAGAAATAGACGGTCTCGAGTTGAAAGTGCTTGACATCACAAAGACATGCACATCTATGGAACGATTGGCTGACTATTGCGCAATGATGCAACGCGCTGATAAAAACGAAATATTCTTATATGTTCGGATCGACGAAACCAATCGTGATTTGTTTCGATTTATACTTCGCATTACAAGCCGTTTCTCGAAGAGCGGCAAATATAGAAGAATATTCCTACACAAAAGCGGTAATGTCCTCATTGGATATAAATCGTTTATGGTTAGCGCTAATGTCGATGACTTCTTTGAGACTCTCGATATTGTCCTTGAAGAAGGTTAGTATTCAAGCATCTGTAAGTCAATTCTACAATTTCCATCAAACGACAAAGCACTTCCTGCCCACGTCAATGTAAATGTATGTGGACCACTTGGCAAGGAAGTAATGAAACTGAATGGCAATCTTGTAATGACTGTGCTCTCATTGAAGAAATGAAACACATTCTGCTTTCCCTATTGTAGCCTTGAGTGGTGACCCTTTCTGTTGCGTACGGACAGCTTCGCCCCAGGTTAAACTTGTCATTCCGACCAGCACGATGGAAATGACGCCCATGTTTGTGCCGAATGCTACTAGTTTGGACCACCATAGCGTGGCAAACAGCTACAATACCAGCGTTAGTATTGGTGAACAATTTGATGACAAGTTCAGGAAGCCCATCTTACCCGTTCATACTCGAAGGAAAACATGGTCAATATGATCACGAACCAAACGCAGATAATGGCGTACGTTACGTAAAATATCTTCATCTGGTCGTACGGAAGCGTGAGAATTTCAAGTTTGTAATGGGAACCACAAGGATGCCATACTACCTTGAATATAGCCTTCTGCATCATGGTATCTCGCTCTCCATAGACCTTTTTGAATTCAGAAGATTGAGCATTTATGGTCCCAAACCCTGTTACTCCCCCCATTGAACTCATCAAATCCTTCTTCCCTGTGGTATACGCATCGACCAATCTCGCCGAATTTTTGGCCAAGAAAGAAACCTTCAACTGGTGGAACGAGGCGGTAGAGCAGGGATCCGTCCCGCGCCTCATCCTCGGGTGGTGCGTGTGCATTGCGTCGGCACTGTTTACCCTGCACAAAGCGCATATAAAGCACGGCGACCTCATTCCGGAAAACATCCTGATTCACTTGGAGAATGGGGTCCCCCTTCCTGTCCTCTGTAATTATGACCTGTCGTCCAAGTACTCGGGGTCGTCCCCGTATTACAAATCCCTCCGATCCCAGATGTACGGCGCGCCAGAGCAAGACACCAACCGGAAGGTAGGCCGAGAGGCCGACATCTTCAGTTTTGGAGCGGTGCTGCTGGAGCTGTTTGCCCTGCTCGGGGGAGTCAAACTGAGAAAACTGCGCGACTTCTCAACCCCGAGCTTTGCCCGATCGATCACCAATGGACACACAGACGCAATTATTGATCTGTTTCCGGCGGACAGCGCAATTTGGCTTGAGTGCAGAAGTATTCTGGAGGGCCCGCTTGCCTTAGACCCTCAAGAGCGCACGACCTCGCAAAAGCTGTGGGAGCAGCTCGACGCCATCGCCCCCCATTCGCACTGCACCATTCCCGAGATTTTCCCCCCGCTGTCAGATGAAGGTTTGACCCTGTTGGATAGCAGCTCCGACTCAGATGACGAGATGCCTGCCGCCAAATTCCTCCTTTGAAAAGAGCTGTACCAATCACAACTTGCGACAATGCAGCTGTCAACCAACGATTCCATTGTTAGAGGCACATGTTTCATGAAGCCCACCAAGGTTGACACGGCGCTGCCGCTGAATCCCGTAGGTCGAACAAACGCTCCTTCAGTTTGCTTGGGTGAACGTTTTTTGGGCCTGGGCGAGAGTATCTACCTAGAAAGTACAAGCGGCAAGACATGACATCCAGATCAGAGATAGGTTGAGTGTCCTCTTCGAGTTTGATAACAGTACACCGAACATAGCGATTGGTCTGGTCCAGATCAACTGCTATTTTCGGTGTAGTGTCGCATCGGATCATTCGAATCCTAGTATTTTGCTAAGCTACACACATCGTTTCCCATCTTGAAATTTTGTATAGAAGGAATCCTAAATAATCATTTTCGTCGTCTTTGCTACCAAAATTCATGTATTCTTTTGATCATGAAAGTGAAGTACATGACTAATGAATACAACTCAAGCCAAGTATGTTATAAATGTCATACAGCACATAAAATAAAGCCGGGTGATGCATGCACCAGGCACGAGGCAGAGTTTTCAAGAAGGTTGGAGGTTGGGATGGCCGTGGGATGGGAGAATTGCCGCCACCTACGCCTGCGCCACGCCTGAAACTCCGAATGATTGCAAAAGCACCAGTGACCGATCTAGGTGGAAGCTCAAATAAAAATTCACGTCCATCAAGGCCGCACAACTCCACAACTAAGTTATGGTCGCCGAAGATCTAGTCAACAATTTACGCAACGAGCTTGCAGAAGCACGCCAAGCGCTGAAGGATTCAAAGGAGCTGTTTGACGAGTTTCATGAGGAGTCAAAGCTGCTGGAAGCAGAACTCGAGCGGGAAGCCGAAGATCTCCGCATTAAGCATGCTACATTAGCCAAAGAACATGAACTTCTTAAAGTGAGCAAGGGCGGGACAGCGGTCGCAATGAAACTCTCAATTGCTTATACAGAGGAAATTCAGTGATCTGCAATCACAAACAAACAAGGACGCTTCGGCCATGCAAAAGGAGTTGGATGCTTTGCGCGCATCGGATAAAAGCCAGAGAGAAACTATTACTACTCTTGAGATTCAGAACGAGGAGCTGGAGCAGGTTTCTCGGTAATGAGGCTTCTGCGTTTGTCCATTCCCATGCTAATTTGTGATCTGAACGCACTTTAGTAATGCAACCGCCTCTGCAGAAAGTGTTAAGGAACACTACAGTCAGCTTCTTGAACGCGCGGCCCTCCTGGAGCAGGAACTTGAAAATAGATCCGAGTTGCAAGATGATAACCAAAGGCTCAAAGACGATGTGAGAGGTGCACAGGGGTTTACCGCTTCCGTCAAGGGCTATCGCTGATGTCAACAATCTTCAGATCTCACCTCTGAGCTCAACGTTCTAAAACTCCGGGTCACTTCGGAACGGGAGTCTCGTAAATCAGACGACCTGCATCGGAAAAAGTCAGCAAGCGACATTGAGGATATACCATCGGCCACGCGCGAAGTGCACGAGAAGTTCATGAAAGCTGCTCTCGACCAGGTTACGGTTTGATAGTTTGGAAGCCGTCCGGATGTCCACTCATACAATGCATGCGTAGGCTCAAGAGGCATATGATGTGGGAGAAGTCCCGGTCGGCTGCGTCTTTGTCCATAATGGCGAAATCATTGGTCGCGGCAGAAATCGAACTAATGAATCTTTGAATGCAAGTGCTCCGGCATACTCCAATCGCGCGACATTAACCAACCAGAGGCATTCTCACAGGGCACTAGGCATGCTGAATTCGAAGCAGTGGACCAAATTCTTCTATCCCATCCACCCACGGTTTTTCCACAAACAGACCTCTACGTGACAGTAGAGCCTTGCGTCATGTGCGCAGGCGCTTTAAAGATTCTGGGTGTCCGCAAAGTCTACTTTGGTTGCGGAAACGATAAATTTGGAGGATGCGGTACGGTGTTCGAGATAAATCAAGAGTAAGACTCACTATACTTCTGTGGTGCGCTGGGAGGAATTCTAAAAATCTGCGTTAATAGCGAATGTAGCCCGGGCACGGCGTATCCAGCGGAGAGTGGATTCTTCAAAGAAGAGGCCATAATGATGCTTCGGCGCTTTTATGTGCGAGAAAACAATCATGGTTGGTTATAAAGCATCGTTGCACATTGGTGCTTGAATACCCATTGCTGACGCACTTTTGCAGCCCCTGTTCCCAAGCGGAAGACGAATCGAACTTTGAAATCGGACATAATATAGTGTAGAGATCCCAACAGCTGTAGATTGTGTATAGAATACTTCTGTCAAAGAACGAGATTCTAAATAAACATTTTTTATAGATGACCCTGGTCTGAGGGTCCGGTTTTCAGGGTAATTTTTCTAGACAGGGATTTGATTTTGATTTGGGGAAATGGGCAAATTCATAACATCACATTATTTTTTGCAATGGCACTCAGCTTTGCCAAAATCTGGAAAACTCGGTCGTCAGACATTGTCGATTCATTTTTTGATCGCGCACGGTAGGTTTCATAAATGACAGTCTAGTCATGCCAAATTTCGTCTAATGAAATTGGTCATTAGTGATGCAGAGTTACATCGACACGAGGAACACGCAGCAGCGGCAACCATTCAAAAAGTATGGAGGGGGTTTGTGGTTCGCCGGCGCGTCGAGCTATACAGGTATGCCGAAGAACATCCTGAGGGGAGAGAGGTCTCTCATTTTCCCAATCACTAGGATATGCGCACAAACCATTCAACGATACTACCGGGGATGGCTTGGGAGGAAATTCCTCGAGCAATTAGTGGTTGCCCGTAATCGACGAAGACGAATGACACACTATTATGCAATGGCCGTGCGAATACAGAAAACGTGGGTAAATCTTGGAAAGGGCCTTGGTGCGAGTGCTAACAGGCTCACGTTCTAGATGGAGGGGATATCATAGTCGAAAATACAAGTTTGATTACTTCAAGCGTAAGCAATACATTGAAGGGGTGAAACGAAAGGTAGGCCCTCGTTGCTTTTTTAGAGTCGGACTGGACAGATGTGTAAAATTGCGCTTTGCAGATCGACGAGGTTCGTGAGCAGCTTGCCGCGCACGCTATCGAACAGCGCAAGATTACATCTGAGTACGAAACATCGATAGCATCTGCCACTCTTGACCGTCTCGCGAGCACCCGCCATCATCTACTAGGAACAAAAAGTGTCCCTGGCGTGTATTCGCGGCGGTTACGATCACAGTCTGCATCACCGTCGCGAAAACACTCGCGGAAATCCCACCAGTTGGCTGCGCCAGCCCACCCTGAAAACAGAAAATCAACCTCGACGAGAGGCTCCCCACAGCCATCACATTCCCACACCCATACACATCGAAACCACGAGTCAGTAACGAAAACATCACATCACCCACCAAATCTCCTTCCACCTATCAGAATACCCGAAGAGAAACTCCGTGATAACGCGGTGCTACGCGCCTGGATCTCCCAACATATAGGACCGCGAAACTATCCAGGAAAGCCGCTCCGTCCAACCAGGCCAAGCGATGAACTAGGCCCAGAGGCAATGGAGAAGCCTGAGCAAGGACCCTTTTTGGTATGTTTGCATCGTACATTATGCTGGTATTCCTGATCTTTTAACGGCCGGGTTCAGCCAAAAGGGCGACTGCTGCGCGTTCTCCGCAAACCGCTCCGACCAACATTGCGGGTTGAGACAGGGTTCGGGGACACGTTAGAAGCGCAGCGTGAGGATCGTCGAAAGCGCGACGCTTTGCGAGGTATGCTTCCGGTCATAGTGATACGGGCAAATCTCGGGCGCTTACTGGCTTGTAGTTTCGGACAAACTCTTTACTGTTGTGCCACGCGTGGATCATTCCCATCCAGACTACTTTTTGGGAGGTGATCCTTATGATGAGGTATATTTTCGATATCGCCAAAGTATGGAAGAAATCCGCGGAGCCTTCAAAGGCAAGAAGGTAAAAGTTTCGTCCGGTATCCGAATGAGCACTCCGCTAAACATTTTTTGCCCAATCTAGGACTTTTGCAATATAGTACACCCTGTTCCGCTCTTTGATGATCTAGCAGATGAATATTAACTTTGCTGGTTCTTGTTCTATCTGTGTTTTTTTTCAGAACATGATAAAAATGAAACCCGATTTTGAACGCGAACTTCGAACTTCGAACGCGTCTGTAGTCAAGTGCACAGCCACTTCCGACACAATTCGGTGAATTCCAATTCACAACGCTCCTGCGGTCATTTCACCTCAACACTCAACTCGCAGAACCACACATTTATGCGAACCCGGAGGCAGATTGCGCAAGAAGAAGCCGAAGCTGTTGCAGCGGTACTCAAAGCGACGGCCGGCAATGATTTATCGGTCTCAGCAGCCACTTCAGAGGCTCCAGTTCCGTTGCGGTTGAAACGCTCCAGATCGCAACGCAAGGTTGTTGCGGAGAGTGTAGCAGCAGTAGCAGCAGCAGCAGCCGCAGAGCCCAATGCGGTCCAAGATACAACGGCTGTAATGGATGATGTGCGGCCGGCACGCGGATCGGCAAGATTGAGGGGCAAAACCCAGGCCAAGGAAGTGGCACCAATTGCTATTGCGGAGAAGGAAATCTTACATGTAAGGCGATCGAGACGGCAGGCAACGACCTCTGAAGAATCACTGGAGTCTACTGTGGCGGCTGTGGTTGAGCCGGTCAAGAAAAAGTCGAGCGGTGAAAGCAAAAAACCAAGAGCTGGCACCCGAGGACACAAACCTGATACAGTCCCAGTGGAAATCGCAACAATTATCGTGCAGGAGACCGATAAAATAGAGAATGAGTTTATAGAAAATATTATCAGTGGACCAAGCACCCGAGCTAAACGGAGGGCAAATCCGACAGTTGCTTCTATCCCCGAAGTAACGAAAGATCCGGCTCCCGCTGCCGGAAAAAGATCAACAAGAAAGACTGGAGCTGTGACATCTACCCGAAGAAGCAATCGGAAAGCAACGCTTATGTCGACCAGAACACCATCGCCAGTTGAGAGTGAAAATGAAACTGTGGATAATCAGAATGGTCACGGTCATAATACTGTTCTCACCACCGAAGAAGCGAAGCCCTCCAGTGAAGCGGACCGCCAGATTGCTGTGAACCTCTTGCAGAATGCATACCGAGGGCATTTGGATCGTATTCGGTTCCTGAAAATCCGAAAAGCTGTGATAGTCATTCAATCCGTCGTGCGCGGATGGCTGTGTCGGAAAGCCGCGAAAGACAGAGCTGACCGTCAGCGCTTTGAGCAACAGCGGGTTCTAAAGCTCCATTCTAGTGCCATTTCATTGCAGAAGAATGCTCGTATGTGGGCTGCTCGCAGGCGGTATGACGACTTACGGCGTGCCAGCGTTAAAACACAGTCGCTTTGGCGCATGAAAACCACTCGCAATCGATTCAAAACGGCTCGGTCGGCGGCTGTAACCATACAAAAATACACGCGCGGCCACTTCTTACGCCGAGAGTACGTTAGAAAACGCGGGGCACTAATTTCTATCCAGAACGCATGGAGAGGATATGCGGCCCGTAAACAGTATCAAAGTTCTCGCGGGAGCGTCATCCAGCTGCAGTCCATGATACGATGTTGGCTTGCACGAAAACAACTTTCTCGGCGTCGTGATGCCGCGATCTTGGAGGAGCAGCGTAGGCAAGCGGAAAGTCATGCGCGGAAGGAGCATGCAGTAGTGTGTATGCAACGACATTATCGTGGCTTTAAAGCACGCAAGGAGTTTCAACAACTCAGAGAACAAAGACACCTGGGAGCCATCAAAATTCAACGATTCTGTCGTCTCTGTCGCGCTCGTGAGGCTGCCAAGTTGATCCGCCGCCATCAGGCCGCTACCAAAGTACAAAGTGTGGTTCGCGGATGGCTGACTCGTCAAAATTTTGGCAAATATCGCATAAGCATTCTAACGCTCCAGTGTCACATTCGCGCACATCAGCAACGGATGCAGTTTTTGAAGGTCCGACGAGCAGTCATAACCTTGCAGCGAGCCAGCAGATTCTGGCACATGAGAATGACGGGTCGTGCGCAGCTGGAAGAGCTGCGGAAGGAGAAAGCCTTGCGATTGCAAGAAGAAGAGGAGAAGATGCGGGCTATGCACGAGGAGGAGAAGCGGAAAGCTTTGCAGTTACAAGAGGAAAGGCAAAAGGCGTGGGCTCTGAAAGCGTTGCAGTTGCGAGAGGAAGAGGAGAAGGAGTGGGCTAAGCTGGAAGACGGGCAGCGGAAGCTCTGGCAGTTGCAAGAAGAAGAGGCGGAGGAGAAGCGGAAGGCTTTGCAGCTGCAACAAGAAGAACAAAGGGCGAAAATGTTAAAGGACGAGGAAGTGAAGCGCAAAGCTTTGCAGCTCCAGGAAGAAAACGAGAAGGAGCAGGCTATGCAGGAGGAAGAAAGATGGAAAGCTTTGCAGTTGCAAGAAGAAGAACAAAAGGCAAGGGTCTTGAGGGGCGAGGAGGAAAAGCGTAAATTATCAAAACAGGAAGAAATTGAGAGGAAGATCTTGGCGGATTTCACACTCCAAAGGCTTCAAAAGGAAGTTGTATCTCTAGAAGATTTCAAGCTTCGAGAGGAAGGGGGCCCGGCAGCCATTGTAATCCAGCGAAATTTCCGCGGGTGGACTGGAAGAAATGAGTTCAAAAAGTTACAAATCTCTCACCAGCAGCAAAGGCAAATACGAGAACAAGCGGCCATCACAATTCAGAAGCATGCGCGAGGCTGTTTAGCTCGTCGAGCGTACAAGTCTGCTCATGAATCAAAGGCACAAATGCTTTCTCAACCTGTGGCTGCAAATTCAGAGATTCCTCAAAGTACGACGTCTGAGGTTCAAATCCCTGAAGCCACGGCTGCCGATCATTGTGTAGCTTTAATCGCACCCCTGGCATCATCTACAACGTCAGCAGCGAGTCACGCGCCCTCAATTCCCCGCATTCCCTTGGTGCCAATATCCCACATCCCTCAACCAGTATCTCACATCCCGCAACTGTCCGGGACACCTCGTCGATCTGTTCGCTGTCGCGAAGTAATCGCGGAACAACTCCAGGCACTTCGAGAAAAGAAAGCACAGCTCAGACAGCGCTTGGAGCCAAATGGGGCGAAGCTTGTTCCGCAGGTGAAGGACAGTACTCTTTCTAAACTGGTCGGATTGGAACAACAAGCAATAACGGCTGAGCCGCAACTACAAACTCTGCAAGGTGAAGCAGTCGACACAAAATTGGCACAGTCTGAAACACCAATTGTTGCATCGGCCGTAGATGTGACAGCACCAGCAGCATCCGAAATTCCGAATCTCACATTGCTGACAAGTTTGCCGGTCCCCACGAGTAATGCTCATCCCGCTGGGCTTGCTACTCTATCACCCGGCACCATACATCACATCACCACGACAAACAATGACCGTAACTCGGGTTACAAGACACACATCACTTATCAAGAAGCTACCTTCGCGCGTAATCCTGGAGCACCAGCTCCTGTGTCGCCTTCAACGCGTTTGAAGCAGCGCATGGAGGAACGAAAGAAGAATGGGGGAACATGGCAGCCATCCGGAGGTGAAACTGAACCGTGGACGTCGGACGAAAGCGAAGACATGAACTCGGAAACGGTTGGCCGTGACAACAATGAGAATGCCGAACCTGACCGTTCATGCCATTCGCCAATATCAAGTAGGAAGCGCCGAGCTGATCCAGTCACTCCCAGCCGGCTGTCGAGCGAAGTGTCTGAACGCAAACGCGCCCGTACCATTCGGTGGCAGCCAGATTTAGTGTCCTGTCTGGAGTTTGACACAAAAGAGCAAGTCGTTGCCGTCGCCGTTGCAAAAAAGCGGTCAGTGGAAAAGCTGTCTCGTGCGGAAATTCAGGAAATTATATCGGCCGCAACCACCGTACCGGTCAAGTCAGCCCCTTCAACGACAATAGCAAAACAGGAACCACCCTCTCACCCACATATCCAGCGTCCATCAACATCAACCAACTCGACTCACACTACTCAAACTCCACAAAAATTGACGTTAAAACCTATTCTCCGCCCACCGCATTTACGCGCAAACTATACCCCCATACCATCCCCTGAACTGGAGAAAATTCAGATATTTGTGGCAAAACTGCCAGAAGAACCGCCAGAGCCGCCGGTTGTCCTTGAGGAAATTGTCGAGCGCGTAGCTTCCAAGATTGGGGGAGCAAGAGGTCGCGGACGAGGCCGAGGGAGGGGTGGTGTTGGTGGAAAGCCGATGCGTGTGAAAAAGTAAACCAGATTTCTGACCATCCATTGATTTGAACGTAATTGGTGTTGGCAGGAGCCTTTACTGCCGTGTAAAAATTTTGAAGACTTTTGATAATACACTTAACCTTAAATTTTGAATGAATACGTTCCAGTTGACCTAAACCGTTCTTAAAAGTTTATAAAGATTTGGCGGGAAAAAAAAATCAATGATCGGACTTTCCGCGATGGCAGGTAGTTTGGCTAGCTAGCTACACGCCAATACTTTTACAAGCAGTCCTATATACACCCACCAAATCAACCCGCATTCAAACATGTACCTTCTGAAGCTAATCCTCCCAATACTCGTCCTTCTCAGTCTGGCCCTTCCATCCCGTACCCAACGTCCCCGCCCCGCTGCCCCCCAGTCACAATGCCCGCAGCCGTCCCAACCAGGCTGTCCCGCCCTGACCATCTCCAATTGCGCCATTGATTCAGGCAGCGGCAGCGGGTTTATGGGTGGATTGGGCCTGACGGATTTCACGAATCTGGTCTGTTCGGGTCGGGGTCGAGGACACCGGTTTTTACGGTGTTTGGCGTGTGAATGTGGTGAATTGGTCAGTGGGGTAAGTCGATATCCTTAATTTTTCTTTCATTGAATTTTTTGAGTAACTAATCTGAATGATATTTAGATCCACCTTCTCCAAATATTGGGTCCCAACATCTGTGGTCAAGCCGTCGCGACCATCCTATCGAGTCCGGCTGGGGTACCCGATTCCGGGACACTAACCAAAGACGTGCCTCCGTCAAATAATGGTCTTGTAGAACGGGATTGGATATTACAGGAGGCGTTCAAGAATGGGGGGGATGGGTACGCTAGTGCGTAACAAAAATCCGGGTCTCGATGTATGGCCGATTTTTGATTGGAGTAGGAACCCAACTCCGCAATATCCAAAAAAAAACTCCATCGTCCAGAAAAATTGCAATCAAACATCTGTTTTTGTACCTGTTATACGGATTATATATATACGAACCACTTGTGAAAAAACATTTATTCTTCTTGCCTTGTACAAAAAAAAAATCAAGCTCTGTTCTTACAATTTACCAAGTGGTGCAAATCATAACCAGTGATGCAAGTATAAACAAGAAAATGGGGTCGAGGGTCATGATCCCCTGTTTGTTTAATTTTTG
Organism: Phlyctochytrium arcticum; assembly: GCA_025602905.1. Lineage (NCBI taxonomy): Eukaryota > Fungi > Chytridiomycota > Chytridiomycetes > Chytridiales > Chytridiaceae > Phlyctochytrium > Phlyctochytrium arcticum. The sequence goes on along the minus strand of JAHLKI010000012.1, from coordinate 230,226 downwards.
GAGATCTGACCAGTTTGTCATAAATATATTTTCCGGAGGTTGTGCCATGATCTGGTTGTTTCAAGAGCTAGTTGAATAGATTTGCATTTTTTTTTCTCCCAGACCGAGGTTTATCAGAAGATCCGACATTTAGGAGCGTGGATCGAGTAGTGATTAGTTTTGTTTGAAAGAGTGGCAAAAGGCATTGTCCGAAGCCAAACCGGATCTAAGATGGCCTTACCCTCCCTCCCCCTCCCACCCGTCCCAGGGCGGCTAACCCCCGGCCCCCCCTCCTTTGCCATCGACCAAGACCTAAGTTCCACCCACCAAGCCCTCCAAGACACCTTTCTCAAACTCCAATCGAGCCTGCTAACCTCTCTGGACAACCAGCTCATCAAAGCCGATGCGGAAACCAAACATCACCAGTATGCGGCCCGAAAGGGGGAAGAAGAGCTGAGACATGTGGGCGAGGAATTGTATAGGGCTGAACGGGAGGTGGGGAGGTTGAATGGGGGGTTGGGACAAGTGTGAGTTTTTTGAACTGGGTGATGATGGGGGTATGAGAGGCTTAATGTTTTGTTTTTTTTGGGTGTGAATAGACGAACGATATTGCAGCATAGTGAGGCGGACCGTCGAGTCCTAGAGACGGATCGAGAAGCCGCCGAACGTGAGTTAGCCAAAACCCAAAACGCCAACAAGGTAACCCTCCATCCATCCCCACTCCCTTCATTCCCAACAACTAACCCCCTTTTAGAACTTATCCACCAACCTCACCCAAATCCGCCGCCGCCTCGACGACTCCGTGACCAAGATTGGGCATATGGGGCAAGTCAACGCGGCCTATTTCTCGAGCATCAAGATTCAGCGGCGGGTCGAAGAAAAACTCAAAAAGGAGTTGGAGATGAGTGAGGAGAAACGGAAAGCTGCTGAAGAGGATCATGAGGAGGCGAATAAGCGATGTGAGCTGGTAAGGGTATAAACATCCCCCATTTTATTTTATTAAAACTCATGTTCTTGTTTGCTAGTTGACAAAAGAAAAGAAGGGCCTGGAAGATTTACTAGACGGCCAACGCCACGAAACCTCCATGGCCTCTTCCGCATTAGCCAAAACCCATTCGGAGATGCGGGCTCTAGCCTACCAAAAACGGCATTTGGAAAAACAGTGGGAGGATGCCGTGGCTGCCATGGCCAAACGCGATAAAGCTCTGCAGGCGATTGAAGGCCGGCGGTCAGAGTTGAAAGAAAAAGTGGTGGTGTTGGAACGGGAAGTGGGGGGTGCGAGGCGGAGAGAAGATGAAGTGGAACAGATGGCGAAAGGGAAAGAGTTGGGTTTGTATTCTCTTCTTTTTTTGCAATGGGTGCAATGACATACCATGTTGAAATTGTGAACTGGATAGAAAATACGACCCTCCAAAACTCGGTAAGCCATCTCAAGCATGCGCTCGACACGACCACGACGCAAACGCGTACGCTGCGCAATGATTTGGTGGAAGCTCAAGTGGCCGAATCCCTGTACCGCCAAGAACTCGATCGGATTACCAAACACCACGATGTGAGAGAGAGAAAAGTCTCGATGTTGTTTTTTTTAGGCCAAAGCGCTAATCGACATGGGTTTTTTTAGTTGGCGTTAGACGAATTAGACCGAAAAGCCCAAACCGTCTCTTCGTTACGCTCAACTCTGGCCACGCTTAAATCCGACTACGAGGCACAAACCAAAACCGAGATATTCACGGTGACTACCTTTTTACTCCTCCTCTAAAAAATCAATTTTTAACATCTTTGCAATAGCAAATCGCAAAACGCACAGAGCACATTGAATCCATTGCCGAAAACCATATTGTAGCAGTGACCCGAGACCAAGATGCCCAAAACGTGCATTTGCGCCATGATACCGCTCATCTTCGGCTCGACATCGAATCCCTAAAACAGCAATTGGTAAAAAGAGAATTCTCTCACCCTTGTATTTTTGGGGCCGGGGACTGATAGGGATTGTTCTAGAGGGAAACAAAACAGGAACGAGACGCCATCAAAGACCGCTACGAGCACGTCAACACCCACTACAACAAACTCTACGACGAAAGCAAACATATTATTTATGCCCTGGAACGAAAAGAACATGATGTTAATTCGTTGAAAGCCAAAATCCATGAAACGAAACGGGGTAAAAAAGCCTTTCACTCGCATACTGGATGGGAATTGATTGTTTTTTTAGTGGATAAAACTCATGCCTACCAACTGGAATTCAAGAGCATGCAGGCCGAGTTACGGGCCGCGCATGCCGAGAATGAGCGGCTCCAGAATTTATGGCTCGAAACCCAGAAACGGAAATTGGAGGGGGATGTGAGCGGTGCTAAACTCATGGACCAGAATGCATTCTTAAACGTAGGTTCTAAAAACCATTTTTTTATTTTTTTTTTGGAATTGGGGACTAAAGATTTTTTTGAATGTAGACCCAATTGACGATTACGGATACGACGCGGGCCAAGACTTTTGCCGAGATTGCGCGGCATAAAGAGGATGCGATTGAGCAGCAGCTTGAAGCTGCGAAATTGGATGCTGAATTGAGACGGTTGAGACCTGTTGTGGAGGATCTGAGGAATAAGAATGTGGGTTTTTTTTTGTATGTGTGGGAAGGATTTTTACTTATGTTTGGCGGTATGGGTAGGAGGCACTGGAAATGCAGGTAGTGGAGATGCGGGCTCACATGGATGAAAATAATGTGAATAGCTCGGTAAGTCGGCCAGAAAATCATAACAGTAAACATGATACGTCCCACTGATATGTGTAAGGATAGACGTCAACCGGGATGCTAAAAACCGAGATCCGGCGGTTATACAGCGACCGCTCCGCAGTCCGTCAAGCCCGAATGACAGACGAGAGGGCGACGCATAGTCTGGAACGGAAATACGTGCTGGCCCGCGAAATGGTGGAAAAACTCAAGGCGGAGAAATATGAGTTGATGAAGGGGCAGTGGGAACTGAAGGCTCGGGCAGAGGAGATGGAGAGACGGTGGATGGAGATGAGGGTGGTTGTTGGGGGTGTACGTGGGGGACGGGGGAAGGGGGTCAAAGGGGTTATGGAGGCTGCTGCTGCGGCGGCGGCTGCAGAGGCGGGCTCGGCGGCTGCTAGTCGGGAAGCAAGTAAAAGCGGTGGAGAGCGAATGACTGGGTGAGTTTATTTTTTCTTTTGCTTAGGAGAATTGTTCTGGGCTGGGTGCTGATATTTGTATTTGTTGACCAAAAAAAAAAAAGAAATGGACGGGCAACCAGCGCGGGTAGTACGGCCAGTGCTGCGCATCGACCACCCTGGGCCAGTCTAGCGTCTACTCCACGCAGCTTAATGGATACCCGCGGCAAACAAGAGCCTCCATCTTCCCAGCAAGCGTCTCGACAAGGTAATAAAAACTCCCCCTCTAATATGTTTTGGGTTCATCCATTTGATGCTTTTTCAGGATCAAGAGGAACGAATCAATCTACACCCGTGCCACCGCTCAACGAAGTTCCTGGTATGTAGCAATCATAGGGGTATGAGATAAAAGCTAACAAAAACCGACGAAATAGATATTCAAGCCTGGCGTCTGAAAATCGAGACGCTGACCAGCGAACGCACCTACCTCATGAACGAAAATGACCTCCTAAACGCGCAACTCCAAGGTCTTCATCAATCCCTCGCAACGCAACAATCCCAAACCCAGACTCTACAATCCCAACTCCAAAAACTCCAAACCCAAGTCAACAATTTCAATTCCCAGCATGAAGCCGTTCGGGTTCGGATGGTCCGGGCCGAGAAAGTCGCTGCGCATCTTGAACGCCAGTTTAAAGAGGCCAGACCGAATGCGAGGATTGAGTATCGGATGGTGGGGGATGTGGAGCCTAGTACCCAGTTATTGGCCTGTTTGATGCCCAGGGTATGTCTCATTCTTTCTTGTCTACGTATGGTTATGTAATAAGTTCTTTTGCTAGGATTTACCCATACCCGCATCGACTACTTGATGTCTTTATCATTACCTTTTTTTTGTATAATTGTATATTTGCATAGCATAATGAGCTCTGCGTAGACCTGCTTGCATCGATTCAACTGAATTTGCGCAGTACGTTTTTTGATCTTTGTCTGTATATATAGAGTCCAGCCCTTTACAGTCCCTGTTCCCAAACCGGTTCCCAAACCTTGAGGCCTGCCAGACGAGACGGAGCAAGTAGGATATATCATCGCCGTGCATCAGCGTACCAGTCCCAAATGGGTAAATATCGGGTCGTTTATTTATGTCGACCAGTCCGGGAAGGAGGAGTCTTACTGCGATATTTAATTTAAGCAAAATGCGGATGAAGGGGGGATCATGTGTTTTTTAGATATAGCGCACTACGGGACAGCCGGCCGTGGGAAAATGTGTACAGTGTTCGTACTGTATATATTTACTGGGTCGGGGTGGTGCTCGACTGTCCATGTAGTACTTATGTGAATGTGAATGTGAGTGGATGTGAGTGGGGTAATGTAAGGAGATAGGCCCCCCAAGCCATTGGCAATCTCTGTCTGAAAATTCTTGTTATCAAAGCTGTGATTAGACCCGATCGAAAAGTTATGCGCTGATAATAATCAAGCAAGATCCCACCTGAAAGGCTGAAACCAGAAAGCAAACCAGGCAAACCCTAAATAAATAGTCAGCAGGTGTTCTTTTCCCGCAGTTTACAGTTTTTCCCAAATGAGTCCCGGGAGGATCAACTCCCACCGTACTGCCAATATACGCTGCTAAAGCCCTGTGATGTCTGGACGCCTGCCAAGGGCCCAAGAACCTACTATTGCCTGCTGATATTTTAACGGTGGATGAAGCAAGCTTGCGCCTGGCAAGTTATTTCCAAAGGGGAGATTCCCGCAAGTGCATCAACTGTTCATGATCACTTTGTCCTCTGCCCCGAAAAGGAAATGGAAACACTATATGTAACTCCTGCGGGAAATTCCCTTAACAACTCTCGAAATTCTCTTTCCTTGGAGGACATAAGCGGCAAAGTCGCTCTCTTAACATATTCTTTTAAACTATCATAAAGAACCCCCATACGGTAAGTATAATAACAATAGGAAAAAAAAAGGAAGAAGATGGGCGGCTGGATAATGGATAATGGATTCATTCAAGAAATTTCCGCGGCCGATAAAAAAGACGCGCCGCGCTCCGCGTTACACGGCCGTTACACAGAGCGGCGCGTTAGCGGCCCACTTACGGGCTAGGGTTCACTCAATCCGAAAAGTTTAAAAAGTTGGAACACTTTCGGGCATTCCTTCACCTCCATTAGCAAACTTCTTTCACCTACCACCTACCGATACTCAGAGAGAACGAACGATGCTCATAGGAACAAAGGCCCTGGCGGCCGCCTTCCTGGCCCTGGCCTCGTCTCTCGCTACTTTTGCTGCCCCCGCAATCGACTCGATCGAAACCCCGCGCGTCGCCCACAACGGACAGTCTTTCACGGCCGAAGTCATTCTCTCCTTTGACAATGGTATGTGTACTTTGTTGTTTGCCGAGCCCGAGCGAAGCGATCCCGACGAACCCGCAAGGGCGAGGAGGGGCCCCGACATTTTTCCAAGGGAAAAATGGATGGGCGAGGAGGATTTTGCGGAGCAAAATCGAATGCGAGCGACAGCGAGGAGGGAAATAAAGAAACTGATTGCATGTGCATCAATCGCTAACACAAAGAATGCATTACAGGAACCACCCCAGCAACGATCCCATGGACGGTCGCCATCAAGGACACGACAACCATTATCGCCAACGGAACCTGGGACGTTTACGATCCCGAAACGGGCAAAATCAATGTCAAAAACACGTTTGAAGCCAGCGGAATCACCCTAGGATCCAACGGCTGGCACATCATCTCGTTCGGCATCGGCAACGACACGGCCAACTTCCAGACCTACAAAGACTCGAAATCCATCCATGTCATCCCCGGGGGACTCTCCCTCATCCCCATCATTATCCTCCTCGCCGTCGCCGCTTGGACCAAGCAAGTCATCCCCGCCATGTTTATCGGCATCTTTCTCGCTGCCTTCTTTATCAACGGATACAACCCCTTGGCCGCCTGGGAACAAACTACTTCTTACTACATGGCCAAGGCAGTCGCCACCACCGACCGTATCCGTATTGTCCTCTTTACCTTTTGGCTTTCGGCCCTCATTGCCCTCATCCAGAAATCTGGCGGTGCCCACGGCCTCGCCCACCGCATTGCCAAATCCGCCAACAACCGCTGGTCTGCTCAATGGACCACCTACATTCTCGGATGTGTCATCTTTTTCGATGATTACGCTTCGGCGCTTATCGTAGGTGCCCAGATGCGGCCAATTACCGACTTGGTCTTTCTCTCCCGTGAGAAACTCGCTTTCCTGGTCCACGCCACTTCCGCCCCACCCGCTTCCATTGTCCCCTTGTCGTCCTGGATCGGTTTTGAAATTGCTCTTATTGCCGACCAACTGGCCAAAATCGACCCTGACCGCTCGGCCTTTGTCGTCTTTTGCGAAACCATTCCTTCCCGCTACTACCCCCTCTTCATGCTCCTCTTTATCCCCATCAGTCTTGGCTTGAAGCGCGATTTCGGTCCCATGCTAAAGGCCGAACGCCGTGCCATCAAGTACCACAAGCTCGTCAACGACGATGAAGTCGTCGATGGCCGCGCCGAAGAGGTCGAGGTCGTCGAAGGCGTCCGCCACCGCGCCCTCAATGCCATCGTTCCCCTCGGATCCACCGTCGTCGTCATTATCCTCTCCCTCTTCCTCACCGGTTACTACTCGATCAAGGAAAAGGAGTCGGCTGGTGACACTGTCTCTTACTCCATTGACAACATTGTCGGCTCGGGTGACTCGTACAATGCTCTCATCTGGGGATCCTTCTTTGGCATGACGGTCGCCATGATCATGTACAAGATTCAACGCATCATGACCTTCAACCAGTCTGTCATTACCGCCCTGGTCGGTATCCGTGGTATTGTCGAGCCCCTCATTATCCTGTTCCTCGCCTGGACCATTGGCACCATTCTCGAAGACGTTGGCACCGCCAAATTCCTCGCCGCCGCCATCTCGGGCAACATCCAACCGGGCGCTCTCCCCACCCTCGTCTTTTTGATTTCTTGCATTACTTCCTACGCCACGGGTACTTCATGGGGAACCATGTCCATCATGTTTCCCTTGGCCCTCCCTCTGGCCCAAGAACTCTTGCCAGGCAACCACCACCTCCTCGTCGCCACCGCCTCCTCCATCCTCACCGGTTCCATTTTCGGAGACCAATGTTCTCCCGTATCAGACACTTCCATCCTGCATCTTATTGTAAAAAGTGTGTTTCTCTCGGCTTCGTTCTTAAGGATGGACATGTATAATGCGCCATCATCATATTTTACTACCTGATTGCTATCTTGAAGGTTGCCCTGGTCCGCTCTTGTACATGAACGCCATCTGACTAAAGAAGAAATTCATTTATCTCGCGCAGTACCACTTTTCTATTGATGCAAGCGTTGGGACGCATTTGACTTGGACTACTTATCCCTTTCTGGCACTACCGTACTGTGATACGGACAGTTGATCAAATGTATCAAGTCGATCCCGCTCATCTTACACAATACAAGTGATACTGTACTATGGTTTCCCACGTCCAGATCATCAGACTGACCAGTCAATATTCCAAACCCATGTCCCACCCATGTGAAGGGTCTTTACCACAGCCCCTATATTGGGCTGTACCAGAGGCCCGTGCAGCTCATTTAGCGGGTGGCCGCTTATTGGAAGTGTCGTTTACCCCAGCATATCATCCCGTTGGTATTTTGCGAGGTCCTCGCCGACCGTTCTCTCAGAAACGTCTGACACGAAATGAAATGCCAAGATAGAAGAAGCCAGGATGGGCCGCTACACTTCAACGCCCCGGTCGACAATTTGCGCTTGCGGGTGTCATCTTTAGCTTCTTGCTCACCCCAAGCTCATCCTGCCTGGTGTCCAAAGGCCCCGCCTCCTTGTCGTGTATTCTTTTAGATGTCCAATAGTACCTTTCTCGCTGGGTGTCGTGCATTGATCCAAGAACGGTATTCTTTCAAAACTCTAGTGCTTGCGGAGTCCACCAAACATCCGGCAGGGACGACCAACAAATACAACCATTGGCTCCCAAGCTTTCGGCATGAGACTCCCTTCTACTCAGGACTTTGATCCTGACGTGGTCCGGTGCTAGCCTTACTAACGATCCCGCCTTTGATCCTGCCTACCATGATATTGCCTTGAATGCCTTCTTGTTGATGCTCAGTGGTCCAACTGGTCCAAGGAGAGCGATTCTCAAGATCTCATAGACTCCGCTCGATCTAACCCTAATCCTGATTCATCTGATGACTGATGGTTGTGATTTGAGAATCTCTCTGAGATGAACCTGCCGCCTTGCGAAACTTTGTGACATCTCAGTAACAACTTGAGCAGCAATCTCCAGAAACACCGTACTCTTTTCGCATATCAACAGCATTAACAGCAATGGCTCAACTTTGGGGAGGTATGTTCTCGTCGAAATTCGCGTAAGATCAAGCTCCTCACGCCGTGAACCTGGTAGGACGATTCACGGGCAAGAATGACCCACTTATGGAAAAGTTCAACGCCTCGCTTGGATTTGACCGGCGCATGTGGCAGGCCGACATCGCCGGCTCCCAGGCCTATGCCCAGGCTCTTGGGCTTTCGGGGATTCTCACCGATGCCGAGCGCGATCAAATCGTTCAAGGGCTAGACAAGGTGGGCGAGGAGTGGGCCAACGACACCTTTGTCGCCCAACCATCTGACGAAGACATTCACACGGCCAATGAGCGTCGCCTGGGGGAAATCATTGGTACCCATGTTGCTGGCAAACTTCATACGGGTCGGTCCCGTAATGACCAAGTCGCCACCGATATGCGTCTCTGGCTCCGCGAACAAGCCGTCGAGCTCCTTTCCTTCCTCAAAGAGCTGATCGCGATAGCTGTCGCGCGGGCCGAGCGAGAAATGGACATTATAATGCCGGGGTACACGCATTTGCAGCGAGCACAACCGATTCGGTGGTCGCATTGGCTCCTTTCTTATGCTTGGAACTGGCATGCCGATGCCGAACGTCTGCAGCAGCTTATTCACCGCATCAATCGCCTCCCTCTGGGATCAGGTGCCCTGGCTGGCAACCCCTTCAACATTGATCGGTCTTTCTTGGCGAACGAACTCGGATTTGATGGCGTCATGCCAAACAGTCTTTACGGAGTCAGCGACCGAGACTTTGTCGCCGAATTTCTGTTTTGGTCTTCGCTCACCATGGTTCACCTTTCCCGCTTCAGTGAAGATTTGATTATCTATTCCTCGGCTGAATTCGGTTACATTTCTCTTGCTGATGCCTACAGTACTGGTTCGTCGCTCATGCCCCAAAAGAAGAACCCCGACTCTCTCGAACTCATTCGAGGCAAGACTGGTCGCGTCTTCGGAGGACTGTCTGGCTTCATGATGACCTTGAAAGGCTTACCCAGCACCTACAACAAGGACATGCAAGAAGACAAGGAACCCATGTTTGACGCCTGTGACACGCTTGGCGCTTGTCTCCAAATCGCGACAGGGACTTTAACCACCCTGACCGCTCATAAAGAGAGGATGCGGGCAAATCTCAGCATGGACATGCTGGCAACTGATGTGGCAGAGTACCTTGTCCGTAAAGGCGTAAGTGTTTCTTTTCGCGGTAATCCGATGTTACACACCGAACTCATTGCGCTCAATAGGTTCCCTTCCGCGAAACTCATCACATTGCCGGTCGAGCTGTAAAGATGGCTGAAGACCGATCAACAACTCTTGCCAAACTCACACTTGCCGACTTCCAGTCACTTCACGAAAAGTTTGAGCCCGATGTGCTGGACCTGTGGGACTTTGACGCTAGTATCGAAAAGCGCAATGCCGTGGGGGGTACCAGTCGCAGTGCTTGTGAGCAGCAAATCACCCTGTTGAAGCAATGGTTGGGTACTTCAGCCTAGATTTATCTGACCGTCTTGTTCATTTGCACCATTCTTTCTTGTATTTAATTCTGTTTTATCCATATACATTATTGGAGCGATCTCAGCTCTTTTGTTTATCTTGCGTGGAGGCTGCCTGCCGCCTTGCGTGTTTCCCACGCCAGCGTCGCCCGACATTCCTTTCTCGAGATTGCAAACCGTCTTGACTTTGAGGACTTGGACCATATTCGGCCTTTGGAACTTGGGGGACGCCATCTTTAAACCTACGGAGATTTCTATACCGGGGCGTGGGCGGGATATTAATTGGTTCGACGCGTCCGTGACATACACACGCGTGAGTGACATTCCTCGACATTTCCAAATTGACCAACCTGACATTCCAGCTTTCAGCAGCCGCATAGAAAAGAATTACACTGGCCGGACGGCGTACAGCAACCTCTGCAACAACAATTGCGCTTTGCTCGGCTAGGGCCAATCGATGATTTAAGTTTTCTGGTCCAAGGCCCAACTACCGAGCTTTTAGTTGATGATATCAAGGATTGCCGCAAGGGAAGTAACCATGAGCACCAATCCTCCTCAAGCATCGGCGGTGCATCTCCCTTCAATGCAGCACCCGTTCGCTCCCTTCTTTATGACGGGCCGATTCGTGGACGCATTATTAGAAGTAACGCATCCTACGGGCAAATATGCAGACACGTTGTGTATAGCTGGTAGCGGGTGGGGACCCCCAGCTGAAATGGAGCGAAGAGAAAGTAACGAGAGCCAGGTGACGATTGTATTCGAGAGCGATGATGAAGAAGAGACTGGGGATACGGCAGCAGAAAGGCGACGACAAATGCGCGACAAGGGCGCGATTTCCTTGGTCCCCGTCCATCGCATTGTGTTGGCTGCCAAAAGTCGAGTTCTCGAGCAGTTATTGGAAGAAAAAGCGGCGGGGCGAGAAGTCTGGCCACCAGCACCAACAGCCGTATTGTTGACCAGGGGGCAAAATTTGGCCGAGTCGCCCAGTACCTCAGATGGAGATTCATCGCGATCTTCGTCATCGGCGTCCTCGCCTGCCCCATCACTACCCATACCTACCCGAAAACGTGTACCCGTGCCTCGAGCGGGGACATCCATTGCAGTCTATCGTCTGAATGCCACAACACCCTGCTCGGCACTCCGGCTCTTACTTGAATGGTGCTATTTCTCGTCGCTGACATCGGCATCATTGGATGCGTACAGCTGCTGGCCCCTCCGCCATCTCGCCAAAACGCTCCAAGTGACTGATTTACTGGACTATGTTGAAAATTGGATTTGGGACCGATTAGATGAAGGAAAACTGGGGACCACGTATACCGATGAAGAATGGGGGCACGTTGTTATTGGACTTGTAAGGGAAATGGAGATTGGTGGTCAAGGCGAAGAGAGAGTCCGCAAGGTTGTTGATGCAGCTGTGGCAGCAAGCGCTCAACTCGCGAAAGATGCAGCATCGTCGTCAGACGACACAATGGGTTCATCGGAACGACAAGTCGCCACCTACCGGTATCTTCGTAAACTGGTAGCCGACTCGGCCACCCCCTTCCCCCCCGATCTGCTGGCCAAGATGTTTGGTCCGTTTGTTGATTTCACGCAATTTGGGATGGAAGAGTTGTGTGAGGCCCATGCGGATCCACTTTTGCCACGGGATGTCTTGGCCGGGGCGCTGATGAGGGTTTTGGTCAGGATGAAGAGCGGCGAGGGAGACGCTTTAGGAGTCGGGGCCGGGAAGGATATGGCTCCACCCTTGATAGCAACAACTCAGAAGCCTACTTCATCCGGGGAATCTCCTCCTAGTGAGGGAATTAAATCAAAGATTGACTCTCCGACACCGGCATCCGTTCTACCGATGACAAGTACTACAACAACGCCGACGACGACAATGTCGACATCAAAAGAGTCAACACCGACAGAGTTACCAATTTCAGCCATGTTGGCCCGACTTCGACAAAGCTCGTTGGACTGCATACATGTGCAAGGAAGCGGGTCCAGGCCAACCACGCCTGGTCGATCACCAATGCGATCCCCAATGCGATCCCCAGCTAAAACGGCCGGCCAATTGAATGAATCAAAGCTGAGCAACTATTTTGAGGCACAGGATTATTTGAGTGTGCCCCCCGCCATGCGCTCCATGGGGTTGATTGAGCATGAAGGGCCTGATGAGCGGCAACAGGGAACGAGAGGAGAATCACACACAAGCTGTAAAATGGGTGCCATAACGCCGGCATCTGCCCATGTCAAGGAAGATGACTATGATCTTGACGAAAAGACCGTCACCCTCGCTACAGCATCGCTGTCATCTCGGCCAGCCATGAATGCTCGAACACTCAGTGAACCAAACATCACTCATACCGCACCAAAGATTCCCACAGCCAGCGCTTCAACCAGCGACTTGCTGGCCGAAGGACCCTCTTTTTCAGATGAAGGGCCTTTAAGAGCGCTGCGGGAGGTGAGGGAGCAAGTCGAGACGTTACGCGGCATGCGGAAAGCCAAAGTGAGGGGAGCGGTCCAAAACACTTTTTTGGATAGTCTGAAAGAATCTAGTGCGCGAATGGCTCGGGGGCGCTTACCCGATTTTGTTTCGCCTCTGAGGGATAACAATCCTCAGCAGCACCAGCAACCAAAGAACGTTGATGGTATTACTGATGCCAGCAATCAACGTGAGCCGTCAGATCTTTTACCCGTTTTACCTCCACCCATCCAAGCCTTGATTGATCATACGCAAGATCGGCCTTCGACTCCCGTTGTCCTGGATGCCGTCCGACAACGGCTAGAAGGGCTGGCAGACTTTGGAACAAACAGTGACAGCACGCCAACTACAACTACGACCGGCACGCCGTCCCCACCCGCGGATCGCAACCAACATGGTGGTGGTGATGGTGACACTAAGGTAGCCTCGAGCAGCAGCAGTGTCCTGGTCCCCCTATCGGATGTCCCCAACGGACTCGTTACGCGCCGCAATTGTTTGAAACAGAGTTGGACGGTCAATGACGAGCCGTACCCTCCCGGATACTTTTTATCACCTGGACGTAAATCACCGGATGATGGAGGCTCATACTCGGCATCTGAGGAAACAGAAAACATCCGACCCCTTCCCAACGCCAAAAGTCTTCTCTCGGTCCCAGTATCCAGCAACGTCCACGCATCCTGTCTATCTCCTCGGGCACGTCCAAAAGGCGGCCGCCGGCCTCCGTCTCCACCACCCCATCACGACCATCCCCTCCCGAACCTCCCACCACCACCCGCCCAACCCAAAAAGCACATTTCGTTCGCGTCCCTTCCCACATTCATCTCCCCGCCTCCCCCCGACTCACCCTCTGAATCCATCTGCTCCTCCATGTTTAGCGGCGGCACGGAAAGTGTCGTTTCGTCCTCACTGGATGAACGTGATTGGCCCAACGTAGCTCTCACATCATCTCATCTGGTCCCGGCCACCCCGGGCCTCCTCCTCGGCCTCTCCCCGCAACCTTCATCCCATTTTAGTCCGCACCCTACGTCACCCCCGACCCCTCCCACCGACTTTACGTTTCTCAGCCTTCCCCCTGCGCCCCGCCACACCACCTCGTTTCTCAACTCGTCGCTCAGGACAACAACTGCTGCACCAGCACCCAATCCAAAGGAATCCATATCGCCAGGTGGGACCATCACACCGGCCACGCTGACCCGATTGTCCCAACCGTCACATCTGGGCACGGGCACCGGTGGTGGAGGCTTTCGACGACTTGGAATGAAGTTACAGGGGGCTGGATCAATAGCTCAGTCCGGGCAAGGCGGAGACTGGAATGGAGCTTTTGGACGAGGGAAAAAGAAACGAAAGAGTATTATGGACTTGTTCAAATGACCTTCTTTATTAGATGACTACTGTGTGACGTTTTACCATGTTTCCTCTGTAAATGATATATACGACCAATTGTAAATTTGTAACTTTGTGAAAATATGTCTCGGATTTAGGAACGGGTGATTATCGATTAAGATACAAGGTTGTGTAGGTACATTGAGTACTAAATGTGTTTGGTAAACCAAAAAGAAAGTGTTCAATTGGGGCGGTGTCCCTACTTTCTACCAAATGTACGGCAAAAGCTTCCATGGCACAACACGGCAGTATTCGTCCCAGTATTTTCCATACTTGCCCTTGCAGCGTTCCTGGTCACGCATGACACGCTGTCCCAGCAAGATGCTCATGTAAATGATGTAAAAGTAGGGCAACAGGTGGTCAAAGCCACAAGCCATGCAGGCTGCGAGGGAAATGAGCAAGTCGCCAACGTAGTTGAAGTGGCGAGACAATCCCCAGAATCCAGAGCAGAGGAGAAGGGACTCGTGCTTTTTGCCGTCCGATGTGATGAACTCGGTACGGATGACTTTGGCGGGTTTACCCCAGATCTTGCAGTCGCCGTTGGTACGACGAACCAAATCTTTTTGGTTGTTGACTTTACGGAAAATGTAGTAGCCGACCAAACTCATGGCGAGGACAGCAAGGAAGTATGGGGTGTTGAGGTCGATCGGGTTGCGGACCAGGTAGTGTGACTGGAGGGTGTACATAAATGGAAGCCAAACACTGTCTCCCCAGGAAAGGTAGAACCCGAAATGGTCGTGAGCAATATCGATGGTACGAAGGTACCAGTCCTAGATGGAGCCATCAAGTTAGGCCCTTGTATCGACGTTTTGGGCAGAAAAAGCGACTCACCTCGTAGACGAAAAAGTCAAGAACGTACATGGCGTGTACAAAGTTGACCAACACCATCGAGTTGGTAATATATCCAATCTTTTGATACTGGGCGGCAGCGAACGACAGGTCAATGAGAGTCCAGGCGACAATTCCAGGCCGGCCATTGTGAAACAGCTTGAAGTCGAAAAGCTTGCCGATACGCGGGTTAAACTCGATACCCATGTAGAGGTCGTAAATGATGGAGCCTGAGAATTTGCGATCATCGCGATGGGATGGTGCAATATGGGCTTTGAGGTAGCAGAAGAGGGTCAAAAGGTAACCGTAGACATTGGCGGCGACGAGAAGCGCGCCCCAGTTGTCGTGAATGATGGAAGCGGGAAACAAGCCAAATCCGAGCGAAGCGGTGAAAAAGAGGGCATGAGTGACAATCCAAGCGTAGAGGCCGTTGACCTGTCAGAATATTCGGTCAATTTTCCGGTCTTTTCAGAACCAAACAAGACTAGCGCAGACTTACGACGTAGGGAAGGGTATATCCGGCTGGTGTCATCTGACCGTAGCCAACCTTGGCAGGCAAGAATGTGTAAAGGGCAGCTTGGAACGCAATCCATCCACCGGCCAACATGAAGCCCTCTGATCAACAAGATTCCAGTTAGTATAAGTTTTGCTTTCAAGGAAACCCTTGATTTACCTTTGGTGGGCACAGGAAAGTGCTTGGTGATGAGCTCGGTAACGCCAGTCTTGAGGGCATGGTCGGATGTTCCGTTCTTGAGGACAAACTGCACGGGTGCGGCCAAAGAACAGCCAAAGCTATCGCAGGCCATCCAAAAGTAGATAACCATCAGAGGGCAGAATGCCATGATGCAGAAGCAAATGAAAATGTTGAGGGAAGAGACATCTGTAGTGGATCTTGGAGATGAGTGTCTGCGCGGCCTGGTGAGAAGCGAGATCTCTAAACATACCTCTAGCTCGTCCCCAAGTCTTTCCAGTCTGGGCAACCAAGTTCTTGACGGCGGCAACGTCCTTCTTGACGGCCGTGCCGACCCTCTGGCGCAGCTCCTGGGCTGCCATTGTGTTGGTGCAGGGTAGATCGTCTAGATCACTCTGGGGTCTCGCCTGGATCGAGCTCCTTTTATACCGTGGCGGCCGCTGTCTCACCGTCGTTACCAACCGCGGTGGGGTGGCCTGACCCCAACCTTAATTGGACACACACCACCCACCACCACCATTAGCATAGCAAGCTCGCCAGCGCAAAGATCCCTGGCAGATCCGTAACGATCAAATTTCTGTCACCGGGGGGTGCCTCTCTCGTTGTCGCCATTCTCTCCCTTTGAACTCTGTATGTACGGGGTTCCGGGGCCAAGTATGTGCCCGGCGGTTTGGACGATGCAGAGGGCGCTATATCAAGAAGGAAAGTCCTGAATGTAGTTGGGAAAACTGGACAATGTCACCGATTAACACGACTGCGAGCACCTTTCACCATAGCAAGTGTGCGCGTCGTGGATTTGGCCACTCCTGATGTGGCTCGAGAGCGACAACTATCGCATGTCAGCAAGGCAGAGACTGTCGCTCAGTCTTAATAGTTGTATTCTGTGCTATTTACGGTGTTGTCACATCTTGGTTGCATCAGACGCACGATGGTGTATATGGGTTTGAAAACCAGAATCAGATCCCAACGACTAAATATCTATCTACAAAGCTAAAGCAAGTAACTACAATTAAGGGAAAGCGTGGCAAGTGCTACTGTCCAGGTGGATTCCGCCTCTCTCCTCTTGTCCAATGCATACTCTGCACTGGCTGGTATTGTCCTTTCATCGATGCAAGTCGAGACACTTGTGGAAACGCGGATGTCCGGTACGTGGGTGGACTAGAAGCAGGGAGGTCGTTATCCGTATGGGATGGCCCATGGCTTGCATCATGGTTCTCGTGAGAGGAATCGTTGTGGGCAACGGCCGCCGTAGCTTGTCCTCCCGTTTGCGATAGATCATAGCCTGCAGTATCATTCGGCGGATGGACACTATGTTCGAGAGATGCGACATGTGGCCAAGATGGGTATTCTTCTGGGTATTGGTTGTACTGCGCGAGGGTGGAGGGATTCGCAAAATGTCCATGGGGTATCGTGCCGCCGGCAGGGCCATGACTGGCCATGGTATCATAAGTCCCATAATATGGTTGAGCAATAGACGCCCGATTGACAGTAGGTCGTCGTGCTCCGGGAAGTTCGTTATGGTCGTCGTGCGTCATTCCGTAAGGACTTTGTCCCCCAGTCATGGAGCGCTCACCAGGACCGCCGCGTGGCAAGAATACCTCGACTTCCTGAGCCCGCTTTCGTTTCTTCTTTCGGCGGTCAATAAACATTCCCACACAGAAACAAGCGGCCAAAGTAAACAAAACTATCGCAGCAGTGAGACCCACGATCCCCGCGACTGATTTGGTAAAAGGGTTTTCCCCTTGACTGCCTACAGCTCCTTGTGGGATTGGAGAGGACGTTGGTCCGTGAATGGGATCTACCCAAATATCGACAATTTTGGTGACAATGCGCGGTGTAGGTCCAGGTATCACGGAGGTAATGGTAGAGCGGACACGTGTGGGTGTGGGTGTGGGTGTGGGAGTGGGAGTGGGAGTCACCTCTGGAATCAGCGCTGTTGTTGGTAGGAAAGTAGGTGTTGGCAAAGTAGAAGGGATAGTGAATGTTGGCGTGAGCGTGGGGACGCCAGGATTTGAAGAACTACTTGGCCCTGGATCAACGGATTGAGTGGGCACAGGGGATGGTGTACTTTGAAGAGTGCTTGAGGGTGAAGGTTGCAGTGAGACAGTAGTAGAAGGAGCTTGTGGCGCTTGTGATGGTTCCCCGATCTAGCATAGTATAAGTCTTCAGTATTACCTTCAAACGAAAGAATGAACCTACCTCTTCCGGGTCAGCCAGCGGGCCGTCCTGAAAAGTCCCGAAACGCTGTCCGTCCTCTACCGGCCCTGCCCCCGCAGCTTGAACTCGAGACCCTTCCAATCGGCCAAGCGCTAGGTCAGGAGCATCATCGTCCCAGTAGTCGACTTCGTCGTCGTCGTCCGGAAAGTCTTGACTGCCGTCGACAATCCATGGCGGCAACCATTCGGGATTATCCCAAATATCTCCATCGTCGTAGCCGTCATCATAATCGTCTGTCTCGGCGTTCTGGTGCTCATCCCAGGGGGGCCTCCCCTCACTGTTGTCGAAAGTAGCATCGAACGGCCGTCTCATGCTCAGCGTTGGACAGATCTTGGCGAGAGATTGGCTGCCTCTTGTAATTTGAAGCAGGGCTACGGAGGTTCCTTGCTCTTCAGGTTTGCCCCTTATACGATTCGAGAGTTTGTGGAGGGTATCTATAAAATCTCCAACAGTAAAGACGGCAGGTCAAATGCAAAGCTGAGCGGCAGAGCGGAGGAGAGGCGATGCAAGTGAATTGCACAGCCTTCTTTCGGTGCGGTGTGTCAGCTCTTGGCGACATTTTTGGCTTTTCCATTCCAGACATTCTTCTGGCATAATGGACTACAAAGGAATCAAGCGGCCGTCTTCAAAGGACACGGAGGACACGCTGCTGCAGCTGCAGCGAGAGTTTGCCCAGATCTCAGAGCAAAAGGAAGTCTATGGCGCCCCTCCTCCTCCAGCAGCAAAAGTTATCCGAGTTCCCAGAACGACCGACGGCAAACGGGAACCTATAGCGGTTTCCAAACTCTCTGCGGCCTTTCAAGCTGACCAGGTTCTTTTGGACGAAAGTGATGAGGAGGAGGAAAGCATCGTTCGAAAGGCAGCCGCCTCGAGACGCAAGGTAGAGACAAAGCCCAAGAAACGATCTCTATTTGCCGAACGTCGAGCGCAAGCTCAAAACAGTTCGGAAGCTACTCCTATCCCTGAATCTTCACCGCACCAAGCATCTATTCCTTCCACTTCCTCCAAACCCGCCGCAAGGCGAGAAATCATCGCCGCAGATGATACGCTTGGCGCCATCCTCTCTGACATTGTCGAAAAGAACCCAGCTGTAGCCCCCGCTCCGCCCACATTCAACGAATCAACAGCAACGCAGCAAACAGGGTTCCCAGAAGTCAATCATCGTAGTCATCGGACATATGGGAAGCCAGTGCAGACAACCTCTGCAGAATTTTACCGTCAGCGTGATGAGGTGTTGCAAAAAATGGAAGAGGCCGACTCGGGATTGACCAAAGCGGGACTTGTTGAGGGCGACGAGGAAAGGGTGCATGATGATAACTTGCGGGCAATACAAGAAATGTCTGCGTCAGAGTTGGAGCAGGCACAAAAGGAGATTATGGAGAAACTTGACCCATCTCTGGTGGAGATGCTCAAGAGGCGTGCAGAGGCAAAGTATGGGCCTGCGGGATCAAGTAGCACGCCTAGCCACGATTCCGTACCAAAAACACCGGAGCAGCCACACAAAGGGAACTCGAGCTCAGAGCAGGCTAGTTCGGAAGACGCCATGCCGTCATTGGAATCGATTCCCTCGAAAAAGGCCGCTAAGAAAGGAGAAGAGGGAAGTTTTCACAGTGGTGCCAACAAAAGTCTACATAGCTGGATTCCAAAAGATCAAGAAGAAAGCGAAAAGTTGGAGTGGATGTCGTTCCTGGGCGAAACCCGTGACACAGATATGGATACCGAGGTCAAGCATGCAAGCGCCCTTCGATTTGATTTCGCTGGAAACGTGCTTAATGCTCCCGAAGACTCCAACAACGCCTCGGGATCTGACATTCCCGCTCATAGCGGATTGTACCATCATGGTCAAGACCCTGACAAGCCGGGTTACAGACTGGACGAACTTTTAATTTTGTCCCGAAGCACCCATCCTGCCCAACGGGCCAGCAGTCTCTCCATTCTTGGCGCAATTATCTCGAAGTTGTACGGATCCGCATACGGATCAGCGCGAACCCGGGCGATTTTGTGGCAAACGTTGCGAGCCAATCTGGTGATAAATGTCCGAATTGCGCTTGATGATCGCCATGACACTGTACTGGCAGCATCAATCGCCGCCCTGTGTGCAGCTGTGGGAACGGGATCCCTACTCAACGCCTACAACATCGAAGAGGATCAGTTATGGGACAAGCTCCTCTTAACTAGACGAGGATATCGCGCGCACGGCATTTCTGTGGGAAATCAAGATTATTTGCGGATACGAACTACTGGACGAGGTACACTTTGGGACGCGGCAGCTGCACTTCCAACCGATGACCCGAACTCCATGGCAGCCATCATCCTTCTCGTTCGTCGCGATGTGATTCTCGGCCTTCTGAAAACAAACATCCTGGCGCGTATATCGTACCTCCTCCGCACCAGAAATCTAAGTTCTCAGGTCGTAATTGACATGCTGAAATTTCTGACACGCGTTGCCCGCCATTCTCGCGAAGCTGCCATGGACATTGTAGAGACGGATCAGTTGATTGATACCATTCGCCGCAAATATCTCAGTGCTGACGCCTGGAATGCCGGTCACTCACCACAAACCAAAGAAGTCAATGAAACGACAATGGGGACGGTCGGATTGGTCGAGACCTTTCACGCCATACGACTTATCCGCGTTCTATGCCAGGGCGGCCGCGACATTGCTGAGGGGCTCATAAACATCAATATCATTGATGACATCCAACATTTTGTCCCTACCGACAAGCTCACACAACCTTCCCTGTCCAATTCCAACCTCCAATCTCTGGTATGGGAGCGAGAAGCACAGATATGGTCCATTTTTGGCATTGTTTTTACTTATGGGTTGGGTGCACGATTCGTGGATGACTATCGAACGGCGCTGTGGACTCGTGCCATCGAACTTCTTCCTGCTGACAAAACGCCCTTTTCTCCCTCGGATTCGTCGATTGTCCAAGTCAAGACAGCATTTCTGCGAATGCTTGGTGCGGCAACCAGAACTTTTGGTGGCATGCTCAGTATTGGCGGAACTGATGATGCCATCAAGCCATTCTTGGATTTACTGGTAAAGCAGGATCTCCAAGATGCGCCGATTGTTTTGCAGACATCCGTATTGGATTTGTATACCGAGTATACAAAAGCATACATCAAATCACAACCGTCCGGCGCAAACGAGTGGGTTCGGCAAACATTGGCGACGGATCTGATGGAGCGAAGCGGCATGTGCAAATTTCCTCTATTCAATGTAGAAGCGCAGCAGGGCGAGGAACAGGGTACGTACGGTTCCGGGGTGAGCAGTCATCTCGTTGGGTTCCAGAACTTGGAACGGGTACGACTTGGGGTTCACTTGCTGGATATCAATGAAAAATTGGAGCATATTGCTTCCCTCCTGGACCTCTACGCTGCGACAGCACCAGCATCTTCCGACACTTGCAATCCATCCACAAGAAAGCTCATGAACGACAGTGTACTGAAGCAATGGCTCGCATTTGCTTCGAATGGCGACGCGACAGGCCGCACGCCTTTCGTGCCATCTGAGGATTTACTGCGATATCTTGTACCAGGACGAGCCATGCTATTATATACATGGTTGTTTGCTGCGCAGACATTGGAGGATCATTGTGGGTCAGACTCTGTGGCAGACATGAGGCAAAAGTGTAGCGTAGCGTTGGCTACACTTCCGCAGTTGCTTCCAGGTGACGAGTACGTTGCCGCGCGGGTGCTCAATCGCTACATACTCCATCCCAAGGTGCAAGAGCTGCTGGCTCAACTCGAGAGAAATGAAACGCCTGGTACTGTCGCTCCAGGAAGTGAAGAAACTGTTGTCAACACCCGCCAACGTCTCCAGGAACTTTTGGACTACGATATGTACACAACCGGTTCGCTGATCCAGTCCGAAGGTCTCTTCGGTCGGCGTCCTGATGAGCTAAATTCCTTACTCTGGGAGCACGTCAACCTTGCGACCGCAGAGACAGATGGTCCCGAAAGTGGGGCGGCTGATCTCAAGAAAGCCATGCCAGTTCGAGCCGACTGGCTTTTTATCTTGTTTGAACGTCTGCTTTTTGAAAGCAAAAAGTACAACCGCTTGGCCGCTAAGCGGCAACTAGTACCGCGGGCGGATGCCGATGCAGTCATTATCGAATGTTTGAAGCTGATTAGCAGACTGGAAGTATATGTGAAGGGATTGGATGGAGGTTCACCCATTGTGCAAGTCTCTCGTGGGACCAAACTGGCGCGCTTGATGTGTATCTTTCTGTTACCATCGACCTCCTCTGATCCGAACGATGGAGAGCTATTCCAACGTGAGGACGTGTCCCGTGCCCTCCGCCTGCTACTTCAAACCTATGCGGCGGACAATGCGTCTCTCCCCGCTAATCAACGTATCCGTGACTGGGATCTGAATGGTGGAAGTGGAGATCAAGGTCGATTTTATCAGTTATATACCGACTTGATTGATCATTATTCGGCCGTGTCATTCGGAGATACCACCTTTACTCAGTACTTGATTCTACCATTGAGCATGTCATATCCCGCGGACTTTCGGGAACTGTTCTGGACACAGCTTGTGGATCTCTTGCCGATCATCTCGCTCAAAGCCGACGAGATCTATAGTCCGGGTGGCATCGAGGATTTTACCCGACCGGTTGAAACAGAGCCAAAAGTGCTCCAAGCGTATGCTCATGCCCTTGTAGAGAAGAAGGTCACCAAAATGGCAACACCCTTTTTGTTTGAGGTGGCGATGGCGCATGTGGCAGGATATGTGCAGGTTGGCACAAGCGAGCAAATCAAAGCCCGCCTGCGTCAAGTTTTGGACAGTGTCGCTTCGCACTGAGGATCTAAGTAGTTTTGATAGCTGTACACATAGATCTTTGCTAGTTCTTCGGGGCTTCTTATGTAAATCATTTATTTTAAATTAATCTGCTATGTCTCTTTATTCATACAATCGTAAATACAAGCTTTTCAACAACCGAGCTTCACTACTAACGGTACTCTTTGTGGTATCTCGCTTTCTAGCTGAACTCGCATCGGCGCGGCCAGCAGCCGTTCCACTTTCGCGGAATCCGCCTACCTGATGGGTCGTATTGGAGTTGGGATTGGTTCCGGAGGGTGCGTTGGGACCGAGGGGATTGACGAGTGTGGGTATGTCTCGACCATGAAATTCGCAGTTATCGAGAAATTGGAGAACCTCTTGGAAGACTGAATCTTTCAGCAGGATCATATGCTTGGCCAACATCTCGAATAGAGAGGATAGACAGCGTTTAGCGTAATACCAAGTGTCGGTGCCCAGCTACATTATTCACCGAATTAGTATACTCCAACGTAACGTTGCGGCAACAGGAAGATATATGTACCTTTTTGTTGAAGGGTTCCAAACTCTTCATGATCCGACTGATTCCAAACTCATAGTTTCCCTTTGCGCAGTAAAGGGTTCCGATGACCAAATTGACGATGCAAAGGTGATAGGTCCTCTTTGTTGGCTCTTCAAACGCCAGACGCTCCTCTTCCTTTTCAATCTTTCGCATCAGCTCTTCTGCTTCTTCGTTTTGGGAAGTCATAATGTACGACACACACAAGTTGGCGAGGACAATGGCCGTGATATTGAGGATCTGCGGTATCAAGTTAGATTCCTTGTTCACGCGTAGGGACAATAAAAAGGGGTCATACGTTGTCGTACTGCTTCTTCACAATTGGCTCGTAAAACGAGATGGCCTCCTTGTACTTGCTCTCTTGCATAAATAGCACATGTGCGACATTCAGCTTCCACACATCGTGCTCGTTGCAAAACTCGACGCTTTTTCGAAAGATTTTTTCGACCATGTGATAGTTTTCTCGATCCCAGTATATTTTTGCCTGGGCCATCAAAACTGGAATATACCGCTCGACCCCATCATCGTACTCATTCACGGCCCGCTTGACCGTCTCTTCGTCGTGGTTTTGCCGTGCCTCTTGCACCTGCTTGGTCAGTTTTCGTAACGCGTCGGCATGTTTTGTGGCGAGGTCGTCGAATTTGTTGTAAGCCTCTTCGGGAGAAGACTGGCGGAGAAGCGTAGCTTCGATGAACTCGTAAAGGTACTAGAAAATGACCATAAGACGGTTTCAAGACCGCTTAAGAGGACAAGTGCTCTTACCGAATCCAGAGTTGTAGCAGTCAAGTGAGGGTTTTCGGCAATCAAGTCAGCAGCCAAGTCTACGTACTGGTATTTGGTATATAGGAGAAGTAGGTTGCCAAACACTTCTGGTGGTGCCGGTACTTGCTGTAACAAGAAGTTGAGCTTTTCGAATCCTCCTGTGGGATCTTCATCCATGGACATCAGCGCTTGGTTGTGAAGTGTGACGGGGTCGAGCTCCTGTTCGTTTCTTGGTGGCATGTCTGTCATAGCTTCTCGGGCGGCCTCAACTATCATTCCAGCAGTTGTAGTACTTGACAAAGTCAAAATGCGCAGCACCATGCTTACCATTCCGCAGATGGTACTCAATAGCCGCTTTGAGGTTGAATGCCTCGACAAGATACGTCTCGTGGAGTAGTTGGGAGTTGCCGACACTCCGAACTTCCATCCCCTCCGTAGCCATTCCCACACTGAGTTCTACGCGTCGGCCGGTCACTTATCATGTCCGCGCGAAACGTGTGAAAAGAAGCCTACCAGGATGCTCTCTTATCCCTCGTTCTATAATGTCCGCAATGTACTTGAGTGCCGGCACGTACTGCTTCAACATGTAATGACACAGAGCGACATTGTACGAGAGATCAGCGCGGTAGCCGACAATCTTGAGGGCATCCAGATACTGGCCGCATGCTTCCTCGAACTTGCCTTCCTTATGTCAAACAGCTAAGCATGGCGGTTTTTGACCAGTTCACACGCGTTTTCGGACATACCTTATACAAAAGACATGCCTGGTTGACCAGCGTATCGGGATCATCGGGAGGAGTCTGGTCTATCAGGGCTTTGCAGCCTACTAGATCCTCCATGCTGTACTTTATGGCTGCCTGAAGCTTTAAAACCTATTCGTCTCCTGGGTCATTACTAGTGTTGATGACACGGCGCAAGTTTCGCTTCCGAACCTTTTCGGCCAATTCTGGATTATCCACTGTTGCTGCCGCCTTTTGTGCCTCCTCATAAAGACCCGCTTTATAGAGACTCTGCGCATGCTGTAGCCGATACATGTCCACTTCAGGATGAAATCGGGTCAATTGCTCGTAACTATTACCGACATTGTAAACAAACAGGTGTTTGATGTCCACGAAGATGGGGGGCACATACCAATCGGCCGCCTCTTGAAAGTCTTGTAACATGAAGTAACAATAAGCCATCAAGCTAAGGATTGGCCGGCTCTCGGGTAAAGTCGTCAGTTCGTTAGACAAGACTTTGACCACATCCGCATATCGCCCATCCCGAATGTACGAGTACACGGTCGTCGTTGCCTTTCCTTCCGGAATCTGATGCATGGAACCCGCCGCAGGCCCCCCACCGGCTCCGGGGTAAGATGTGCCTGGTGGATACCCCGTACGGGGACCATAGGAAGTCATTACGATGGTGATATGACCAGAACTCGGCAGCAAGATCGGAATTTGTCACGAAAATGCGTGTTCTCGCTTACGTGAGCAACATTTTGGAGGAGCGAAGGAGAACGACTTGGGCAAGACCCAGGAAAGAAACGTAGATCATGTCAAGGTAACCTTCCAATCATTCAAGAACCTACGGTCCTGATGGAAAGCTTACTTTTATACCAGACATTCCAAAAACAATACAGCGCTTGCGTTTTTCACCCACGCCGAAAAGGCAAAGCTCAACTATGGAACCCAAAAGGTAGAGATCACTACACCTAAACGGTCTGCGAACGCTTGTCTGATCCAACCTGGCAGCAACGGATGGGGAGAGACTCTATGCGCAAGTTTGACGCATGTTTCCTATGCCTCCAGCGAGCACGGGATCCCATGTGTTGGTAAGGACATTAGCAAGGACGACGCTATCTGCTCCTCCATTAATAGACCTTGAAACAGCACAAGCGGTCATCTATCATGTAAAGTAAGTTAACAAAAAGCTGTGGAAAGGCATGATAGTCCCGGAACTAAACACCGTTACAGGAATGTATGTACGAGAACATCCTATCGCAGAAGAAAGATATAATCAGGAGCAAAAAACTTTATGATGACCAGCAAGCACAGTTGGAGGTACTTTTTCAAGTTCTGACCGTTTTCGGGGACTGTTTCTTACTTGGAATCGGAATAACAAGGAAGCGCGCCGACGAGCGGCTGATGCGGCCAAGGGGACAGAGTTGGCGAATTTCGCAAAGAATCAAACACAGTTCCAATCATCGATGATGCAGAGTGCAACAGACTTGCCTGACGGAAGAAAGCTTCTTGATGGTCGAGGTTAGAACCATTCATTTCTACTGAGGAAGCTAGTTTGGAATCTTATTCGTCACAAATCAAATAGTGTACAGGGCCATTACTACCGGTTCAAACACTGTATATGCCTACGATGAAGAAGGCAACTCACAATATCGAGCGGCGCTGGAGCTGGAAACTCCAAAATCCGTAAAGACAGATATGGTCCGTACACATCTTTCTTCATTAGTATTGCGCTTTAATCGAACAATTGACTTACTGTGTTTTCAGTTGTCAGATCCAAAAAGTCTTGCTAGTTTCTGGATTCCCACCCTTACCCCAGACGCAAAACCATTTTTGGTCGATGCTCCAAAAAAGGAAACTATGTGCACGGCGGAGGAAATTCATCACCCTGTCTCGTACGTTTACTTCTAACTGGATCTTTCCTAATCGATAGTACTGACTATCCTTGCAGGATAAAAAAACTGATTCCCCTAAAGTTTACCACGGCTAAGGGCGATGAGGAGCAGTACGTTTGCCCGGCATGCTTAAAGACCATGACAAATGGTTCAAAAATTGTTGGTAAGTGACAGTCACTTTGGGATAAGCACGTTTGTGATGGCAAATGCTAAAGAACCCCTCTACAGTCTTGAAGAATTGTGGGCATGTTCTATGCAAAACATGCTGCGGCAAGTTTGTGAGGCCAACCAAGAAGTGCCATCAATGTGAAGTCAAGTGCAAGGACCGGGACATAATCGAATTTCAGTCGGATGGTAAGATTTGAGCAGGTCTCCTTACTCTTTGCAAATTTGCTAAAAAATATTGCTGTAGGAACTGGATTTTCCTCGGGAGGCGGGAAAGTTGAAAGTAGTAAAACGAACGTTGCATTCCAGTAGTTTTTAGACATAGGAGCTCAGTTCAAATTTCGTAGATTTTTCTATCTGGTACATAGTTTACAGACGTCCTTTTTTAAAAAAGCAAGGCCATCGGTCATGTCTAGATAGAATGACTGTGGTTCTGCCAAGTGAAGTTGCGAATGAGTGCTGACATACTGGTATTGGCCCATCAAGGGCCTCAATCGATTTACTAGCCAGGTTAATCAGCTCTACATAATATAGAGTGTGCAACAAACAACAATAAAGTAGACCACGAACAAATCTGCCAAGATGATGAGTACTTACAGCGCCGCCGAAACGGCCCTTCGCCGAAGCCGCAAGAAGCTTGTCATAGTTGGGGATGGAGCCTGCGGAAAGACATCATTGTTGATGGTCCAATCCGGTGAACCGTTTCCTGAAGCCTATGGTATAGTTACTTTCCGACAATCAGGTAGTTGCCCTCCTAACATCTCTTTGCTGTAAATATAGTGCCCACAATTTTTGAAAATTACATTTCGCGGGTATGCGTCTCGAAAGAACGGATGTACGAACTGAGTTTATGGGTATGCGACCGAATTTTCACATTCAAGCGCATTTTACTCATGCGTGAAATATCCACAGGATACCGCTGGGCAAGAGGATTACGATCGACTTCGCCCGTTAAGTTATCCAGACACTGATGTGGTAAGTAACGGCATCGTAAAATTAACATAATTCTTTGTCTGACTGATATGGGAATGTGTTAGGTTCTTTTGGCCTTTGATGTGACCAACCGCGACAGCTTTGACGCCATCCGCGAAAAGGTAGTGATTCCCGATTTGCGATCTCTAACCGACAGTAGTTGCTCATACACATCATGAAACAATAGTGGCATCCCGAGACCAATCATTTCCTGCATAACGTGCCCCGCATTTTAGTCGGTACCAAGACGGACTTGCGGCATCATCCGGGACGACTTGAGGATCTCAAGCGACTTGGACTTGTCCCCATCACATTCGAGGAGGGCCTCAAGCTGGCCAACGAAATAGGAGCAACCAAGTACTTTGAGACTTCAGCGAAAAGCTTTGATGGCGTCCATGAGCTTTTTGTTGCCGCCGCTAAACTGGCAAACAAGCCGAAACGAAAAGTGCGAAGCTGTTCGTGGCTCTGAGCAGAGCCAGTACTCGAGGAGTTTGAGGGATCTGGAATTTTTTCCAGTTGCTGGGCGCAAGCAGCGATTTGTACAATTTGGATTCTGAATATATATATAGATTAGAGATACTTGCGTTAAAAAATCCGTCCTGTTTGTCGTTATTCATGTTGACCAGTGCAGATCTGGCTGATCAATCAATTGCTACACCACCCGATGGCGCCAAAGTCTTCAATCAACGGGGGCCTCCCCAAGACTCCGGGGATACGCCGCAAATGGAATATGCTCTGATACGGCAGGATGTGCAGTTGAAATTGTCGAATTCTTGGCGCTGTTCCCGCGAGATGATCTCCAGCGGAACGATGATTCTTGAGGCAAAAAGCTCAGGGAAAAAACGCCTGGACCCAAAGTTCAATCTTGACCCACGTGACCCGAAACCTGGTGGTCCAAGAAAGTGTTGAAGCTCCACTTTGAACGAAATCCAGAAGGCCAGTTCCTGCTATTTGCGACCGATATATAGCTCCTCATCCCTTTGACGAAAGAACGCTTGCTTCTACGAAGGCCAGGGCAAGATCCCGCTCGCTGGTCAATCCTCGCGGTGTCGCCTCGGCTGTCGGAGCACCCAAAATCTTGCGCAGCGACAGCTTTTGTAGGCCGTCGTCGACTGGTTGTGGCAGGTGTCACAGCTGGATAGAAGTCTTTCCATTGCCACAAAATACATAAAGGCCACAAGATACAGAACAAGCTGGACGGCGGAAACCATCAGTAGAAGACATTTGGAGCCGTAACGCCACCTTCAACCGCCGCAGACTTTGGATTGCCAGACATGAGCTCCCAACCCGTTCGAAGCAACACAGTGCTGCCCCCTCGACCACAAGAACAAGCTGGGTCAGGCCATGGATCAAGGTGAGAAACATGTTGCGCTTAATGTAGACTAGTAGTGGCGATGAAACTTACTTTTTGTTTAGCTCTGCGTCAAGGTCGGGTACACTCCCGAAACCATCAAAACCATCAACATCGGGGACAGGAACCTCATCGGGATATAGGCCCGTAGTTCCACCACGACCGTCCATGGCAAAAAGTGAAATCACCAAGAGCCAGTCGCTGAACAGCATATCCTCTCTTCGGTCATCCGCAGAGGTTTTAGCTGCCCACCAATCCTCTTCCCCAAGCACACCCAGCTCGCCTACGCAGCACCGGGTGCGAAAAGCTCCAATTCGGCCATCACAATCAGCTAATCCAGTCACCTCATCAAATCAAGTCCGAGGCCCAAAATTTCCCACACCCATGAACCATTCAGGATCAAGTGAGGCTATGGGCACCTCAATGTCAGGAATGCCTCTTTCTGGAAATTCCCTAGAGTACACTCTGATTCCGACAGCAACTGCTCAGTCCATTGCAACGACGTCGCAACCTTCGGGCACTTTCACAGACAGAGATATTGCTAAAGGAGGGGTCATGAAAGGATTATTGAATAACTTTGTGAATTCCGTACAGGGTAAGCTCTTTGCTCGCATTAGTAAAGTATCTTCCGCCTCACTGAATTGCCGGTACCTCAGGAATGTTCTCAAATGATAGTCGAATGGAGATCTCGTCACCATATAATCCGGTACACTTGACTCATGTGGGCTACAACCAAGAAACTGGAGAGTTTACAGTACGTTTCGCATGATTACAAATGATGAAAATTGTGGGAGGGTCTTAACCACTATTATAGGGACTTCCGAAAGAATGGCAGCTATTACTACAAGAGGCTGGAATCTCAAAATCGGAACAACAAGCCAATCCTCAGGCTGTCATAGACATTATCGGATTTTATTCAGAAACATCCGGAGGCACCAAAATGACTGATCAATATGTTTGGTCCAAATTCAACAATCCATACTCACAACAAGCGAATTCACAACTTCGTAATCCCAAATCCCCGACTGGGGGCTCGCCGAAAGGCAGTCCTGATCACAGCCCGAAATCCGCACCGCCGAAACCGCCATTGAAGTCTGATGAATCAAGGCGCAGACCGCAAGTACCCGCGCGACCTGCACATACCCTGAGCATATACTCGACCGATATCCGAGCAGTTCCAACTCCTGCAGGTGCATCGGTGCCCTCCAAGCCGGCTCGTATGTTTTGAGAGCTATTATTCTTTAAAGCGTATTCTGATTTGTTTTCTGGATATAGGTAGCACAGACTCTATTCTTGAGCCAGTAGCGGATATCCTGCCAGGGAAGGGAACAGTTGCTCAGCGCATGCAGCAGTTTGAGAAAGGGTCTAGTCCGCCCCCCGCACCCAAATCCCCAAAGCCGGTCAAAAAGGCACCACCGAAGCCGAACATCGACAGCGCAATCAAAACTGGCTCGATCTTGTCTAATGGAAAACCAATCTCGCCGCCAATGCCCCGTAAAAAGGAAGAAGATCCTGCCGCCAACTACGACGATGTTCCCAAGCCTGTTAGTCGCCAACCCCGACAACGAGCTACAACAACCACGGACGACGTTATTGAGCGTTTACAGGCTATTTGCAACCAAGCTGATCCTACCAGGCTGTACCGAAACTTGGTCAAGATTGGGCAGGGGTGAGTTTTTGTTGCATCGTATGGACAGAAGCTTAGTTAACTCTATCTGTATTAGTGCTTCCGGTGGTGTTTTCACAGCATACCAAGTAGGATCCAATAACGCCGTTGCGATCAAGCAAATGAATCTGGAACAACAACCCAAGAAGGACTTGATCATCAACGAAATCTTGGTCATGAAGGACTCCCGCCACAAGAATATTGTGAATTACATTGACAGTTTTCTTTTCAAAGGCGATCTTTGGGTAAGATATAGC
Organism: Phlyctochytrium arcticum; assembly: GCA_025602905.1. Classification (NCBI taxonomy): domain Eukaryota; kingdom Fungi; phylum Chytridiomycota; class Chytridiomycetes; order Chytridiales; family Chytridiaceae; genus Phlyctochytrium; species Phlyctochytrium arcticum. The sequence goes on along the minus strand of JAHLKI010000012.1, from coordinate 199,543 downwards.
TCGCCTATTGTTCTTGCTTCACCATATTAATTGGCAATTAGGTTGTGATGGAGTATATGGAGGGAGGGTCACTTACCGATTGTGTTACGGCAAATTTCATGACGGAGGGACAGATTGCTGCTGTTTGTAAAGAGGTACACATTTTTGTTCTTTTGGTGCCTTACCCATTAGACCCTCACTTACACGCCCATTAGACTCTTGAAGGTCTTGAGCATCTGCACTCAAAGGGCGTAATCCATCGAGACATCAAGAGTGACAATGTTCTTCTTGGTCTGGACGGGTCTATCAAACTGAGTAAGTTTACTATTGTTCCAAGCATTTACTATGAAAATGCTGACTCCGTGTGTCTTCAGCCGATTTCGGTTTCTGTGCCCAGCTCAATGAAGACCAGACAAAGCGCACTACGATGGTAGGAACCCCTTACTGGATGGCCCCCGAAGTTGTCACCCGCAAAGAATACGGCCCCAAAGTTGATATTTGGTCGCTGGGAATCATGGCCATTGAAATGGTTGAGGGAGAGCCCCCATACCTGAACGAAAACCCACTGCGTGCGCTATACCTTATTGCCACGAATGGAACACCCGCACTACAAAACCCGGACAACTTGAGCCCAATTTTCCGTGATTTCCTGAAAGTTTCGCTTGAAGTGGATGCGGAAAAGCGCCCCAACAGCACTGAATTACTCAAAGTACGTTTATAATTGCACCACCTCTTTTGAAATATTTTCTAACGGTTCTCATTGTACAGCACCCATTCCTGGCAAATTCGGATCCACTGCGTAATCTAGTTCCCCTAATCAAGGCGGCACGCGAGCAGAGCAAAAAGTAAGAACGCTCGTGGTTTTGCTCATGCCATATGTGTCTAACTATTACCCCTCCCAACAGACCAAAATAAACTTGAGTCTGCGGTTTGCCATCTTATGTATAATTTCGATCTGAGTCTCTTCCCCTTCCTTTTGCAGTCTATATTTTCCCCCAGCTTCCCCACCCTCATTGGACCTTGCTCCCACGTTTTCATCATTTATTAGATTTTTTTTCCGGTTCTGTAACCAATCTTTTCCCCACTTGTGCCTATCTACTTACAATTTGTGGTATCGACACAGTAATGTCATTGATGCAGTCTCTACGATGGAATTCTATGATTATAAAGTTTTTGGTACTGTACAAAATTACGATGGGGAGTGATCCAATCGGGTGATGACTGTTGGCCCTATGTTTACCAGTGGGACCAACTCTGCTGGAGGCGGATTGGAGTGGTTTGCGGCGGGTACACCTCCCACTCCGCCGGTCGTCCCCGGCCCTGCTGCTCCTCCAATACCCCACTCCTGACTTAAATTGGAGCTTGGCCCGCGCAAGCGACGTGCTCGAGTTAAAAGCGCCTCACTATTTACCCCTCCTCGTCTTGGAGTGGTTCGCCCCGACATGTCACCAGTGCTACTCGCCCGCGAGTGGCTCCTGCTAGAATTGCCCATTCCACTGAATAATCCCATCACCGTATCTGGTATAGAAAGGTTGTTGCCAGGTCCTCCAGGAGGAGAGGTTGAGAACGACGCTTCATCTTCGCCATACATGGCAATGAGGATATCTTTCTTGGTGATGATCCCTCGTAGCCGGCCCAGGTGCATGACTAGGATATAGCGAGGACCGAGCTTCTTGAACATATCCTGCGGTATACGGAAATCAGAAGGAAAATGTGAGTCTGGAGCCGGGTATGGGGCACATTTAGTACTTACCGCCACGACTTCGATTGCAACCTTGGGATGCACATACAAGGGAGTTTTATCCATGAAAGCCGCCAACTGAAGCCATTGTCCATTCCCTGATCCACCCAGCTCGAACGATCGCCCTGACATTCCTCTCAAGAGGGTTGTCGGCCTATCTCTGGCGTCGGTGCCGTCATAATCGGATGGCTGTCGAGTATGCCAAGGCCGGCTCGCATTCGAGCGGGTCCCCTCGTTGGTGTCAAAAAACACTGGGGCGCTTGGGGGTAGATTGTGGAGAGTTTTTGACTTGTCTTGAAGAATATGCGTCTTAGAACATAACAAAGATGACCAGGAATATTCCAAATGCACATACCTAGCGCGTACTTGAGATCTTCACGAGATATGTACCCGATCAAAGTAGGATCCTCGAGGTCATGTACCACAGGAAAGCCTTTGTAACCGACCTGATCCAAAGCTCGATCTGATGTCTTATTAGCATTTTAAGCTCATAAAGGGGCAATCGCAAATATCGTACCTATATCCTCCACCTTCATCCCTTTGCCGACGAAGCAGACCAACTCTTCGGCTGGCGTCATCACCTCTGACGCCGACAAACCGATAATCCTATCTTCTCGGGGATCCAAAAAGGGATACTTGTTGATTCGAATTTGCATTTCAGCTATGCCGCCCTTCCCGAAAAGATCGCCCACGACTTTGGCTGTGAGCAAAGTCACCATGCCCGGAACAATATAATTCAGTGTGCCCGTCAGCTCAAACATTACGACAGTAAGAGAAAGGGTCATCCGAGTAACTCCGCCAAGAGCAGCCACGGCACCCAAGAGCGCATACATCCCAGGTGTAACACATGGTGTGTCCGGATGACAGTACTTGAAAAGTGGATTGTCCGGGCTCCCTCTAGATGTTCAAAAATAAGAATAATGTTCATACGCATCTGCATAAAAGTAGTAACTTACTCTTGCCACGTTTGCACCACTATTCCCAATATTCGGCCAAACAAACCTCCACACACCATAGACGGAATACTATCCAAACGGATTATGTGTCAGATGACGTCTCAGGTATGTATGTTAGGCAAGTCTTACAATATGCCCGCCGGAACTTTGGCTCCGAACGTTACAATCGTCAAAGCTGTTCGCATCAGCAATGCGACCAGGAGAGCAAACACGGTCCAGCCGCGTTGAGCTTGACTATGAGAATTTGATTTAAACACGTGGGGTTGGATCAAATTGTTCAGTCACCACGTACTTGCACAACCCATGAAAGTCCGCCTCTTCGCATTCTCGGAATAGCGCTTCCAGCAGATCTGAGCTGTCCACCCTGTTCCAAATAGATGAGTGCCGGTCCTGAATGTCATCAGAACGCGAGACATATACCTTGTGAAATTATTGAGATAGGAAAACACAGCTGTTACGCCGGCAAGAACTGCAACCTCCTGTAGCGGAATATCTTTCAACCAGGAGTATTTCCGGTACCGCTGGACGAGTTGATTTCCCCGGATCAGAAGAACGCCACAAAGTCCCTGTGATGACTGGGTTATTGCTGCTCAACTTGTTATGAGGATATCCAAACTTACACCAAAAACTCCCAGAATGACAAAAAAGATAATCTCGAAAAAGTGCCAAGGGCGAGAGTATGAAACCTGGTACAGTACCCGTTTACCCCGATATGGGTCAACCAGCTGCACTATGGATTGAGTGTCCTTTGAACCGAAGTCATGCGGATAAAGACATGATAGATACCTGAAGCGTGACAGTTGCTACCAAAGCGCAAAAGAAACTTCGAACCATTGTTTTGGAGGGAAAGAACGAGCTTAGCTCCTGAATTCGGTATGTCAGTACGGGCGACGTATGTTGAAGTAATTTTCGAAGGACGGCATACTTCTAATGAGAATAAAACTCCCCCAATTGGGGCTGTCGACAAAAGAATGATAGATTAGGCATGATTCCTCTGAGTATGTCGATGTGATTCGTACCTCCAAACGCGACTGCAATTCCTGCCCCAGAAGCCGCTTTGAGAATAAGGGTGAGATTTAGAAAGGAGCTAGTAGGTCGATGACCCTACCGGACAAGATTTCACGTTTCCTTCCTACAAACGATTTAGCGATAAATTACCACTACGTATGGCAAATTGAAGCATACCTTCATTGTGCCAATACTTGGAGAACAATCGCGGATAAAAATGTGCGACGCAGCAGGCCAGATGAATCATGGGACCTTCCTTTCCAACTGCCAATCCAGAGGCCACCATCAAGGGCTGCATACACATCATTAAATTGGATCAGTCTCGACTTGAGGTCTGGACATACCAGTCCGACGGATTTCACCACCAGCGTCCAGGCGCCGAGGAACCCCTTGATTATGAATCCTCCTAAAATGGTTTTGACTTCTGCAGATCCAGAGCCGGCGGCGTAAGGAGCGAGCCGTATGACAAGAAACGCGCAAGCAGATGCGAACAAAATCTGTGCCCAATGAGTCCAAATACATTGTCGAGAGCCCACAGAAAGAGGGAAAGTACCGAAAAGATAATGTAAACAATCCAGTTCAGGAAGGCGAATCCTCTGATCCCAAGGAGTGTATAACTCCAGTCGTGCCAGTTGTCGCATGATCCATCTGCTTTGAGCGTAAGTATGGGATTTCTTGAGAGGGTGTTATCAAATGTACCGCTATTGTACTGGCCGGTACAGCAAATGCTCCGACTAATATGCCATTCTCTGTTACAGTGGCCAAAGCGGATATCTCCCAGATACGCTGCCACCACATCGATCCAACCGGCCAAGAGACCAATCGATATTCCTAGGGATTCTTCATAAGGAGCAACCCAATACGCAAGCGCCATGTCCTACACACCAATGATAGAAAGTAGTATCCAGGATTGCGTCGCTTCGAATAATGAATACAATTTCCAATCCCAACCGGGCCTATGTTGAGATCGTACGCGATTCTGACGCCGGTGATCTCGCATGAGATCTTTCATCCAATCTGGCAATATTCACTGTTTAGAACTGATTGCTGTCGTTTGGCAACTACAAGGTGAAACCTATTGTGGTGAAATCTTCGTATATGACTCGGTCATCCTCCGGGTCTTCAAAACCGCTACCATTGTCTTCACTGGCATGCAACGAGCTGTCGAGTCGCATTGATGGCCGCCTGGAGCCTGACCCACCCGCATCTCTTCGTAGGAAACCGTCCTCTGATAGTTGACTGGACGAAGTAAACGAGTCCACGGACTCGCCTGAGTGACCCAGAGGTTGTGACCTGACCAACAAGCAAAAACCAGTCAGCTCAATCTTTCTTCATAGGCCAGCTCTGTAAAACTCACAAAACAGCCCTCCCTCGTTCTGGAGGGTCTCTCCATGGGTCCTCGAAGCCGCTGGCGGTAGTCATAGTGCGGCTGGCGTTAACACAAAGTCACTGACATGATGTCCAACGGGAACGGCGAGAACTTTGAACGTCGGAATTGAGGTCCTGACAATGTGTCATGAGCCAAGCCACTCATTACTAGGGAATTTGGACTTTGGACCTTCCGTCCAGTCTTTCCCCACCTACTGAGTATACTTGAATTAGGAGTATGGCGGGAGTATGCTTTGTCGTTGGTCAAAATATTGGTATCTCTTTATATCTCTTTATAAAAAAAGTCTGGTTCTGACTGGCCTTTGGCAAGTTTTTTCAAATGTGGTCAAGCATGAAATTTGTCTGAAAGAGCTGGGTCTTGGGCCTTGCGAACATACGAAACTAACAGATCTGAAGATCAATTCGAGGTACAGCATTAAGCGCGAGCTCAAAAGCTTGAAAGATTCCTTTGTCCTTTCGCTAATCCTCCAACGCAACCATGTACTGTACGGCGGAACCATCATAAGCTCAGGAAGCTTTATAACGCAGTCCAAAAGGATATGTTGTGCGTCGACGTGGCTACGAAATGCTAGTAAACTCGGGCAGCTTTAGTTGTATGTCGGAACCACCTTTGTTCTTCAAAAAACTCACAGAAAGCTCAGGTCATAAAAATTCCAAGGTTCGAAAACTTGCGCAGCAAGTTGCGCAGCTTTCAAAGACATCAAAGGTTGTGTAACGTTTGGAGCACACACCGGTACGTGGGATAACTTCGGTATAAGTACATCACCCATTCGAAAAACGGTTCCCCATAGGTTTTTCATTCTCCTCCTAACGAGAGGGACAGGAGCAATCTAACAGAGAAAAATGCTGCAATTGTGGAGGAAAGTGGACCCTGGGGTGATACTCAGCATGGAACTGATTCAGAGCCGAGTGATTTTGTGGAGGATGCAAGGTTTCAATGAAACCCCGCTAAGCATATATTTGCCATCATTTTTACATCCATGAGCAATCGTTCCACCCAACTTTCGCAATACCAGAATGTTTTTAGCTAAAAAGTTGCGGACGGCATTCTTGTTGACTTTGGGGACGCTCACATCGCTGCTTCTGCTGCTTCTATATAAACAGCGGACATCAAGACTGCCACTGGCTGCTTCTTCCAAAGCAAATACTGGAGCAGTTGGACGCCACTCGCACTGCTGGGAAGACCCCAATAGGATTTACTTGGTCACCTTGAGCAGTGTGCTTCCCAAGATCGATGACCATTTTATGGACCTAGCGGGCGAACTTGGAATTGATCATCGCCAATTGATCCAAAATGTGTGGAATATCGGCAGGTTCAGGGGATACAGCATTCGATTCCGTCTCCCTCAGAGATGTTTGAAGTTTTGGACTCTATACGAAGCGGGAAGGTGGCAAGGAGCAATCTCACGTGCTGAGATGGACTATCAACTTGGAGTGGAAGTGCAGGCTGTGCAAAATAATCCTCCTTGGGTAAAGAAGATTGTATAAGGAGCTTCTCTCTGTTCTATATCTGAATCAAAACTTAGGGGCTGGACAGGATCGATCAAACCAACTTGCAACTCGATGGGATATTTGATTACCCAAATGCTTCGGGAGAAGGGATCGATATTTATATAGTGGATACGTGAGCTCTTAGCATAACTTTGTGGCCGTTAATGGAAAACTAACCTCTTGATTTGACAGTGGAATTAATCTCAATCACACCGATTTTGAAGGCAGAGCTATTTGGGGAACGACCACCCGCTCGGACGATGCTCAGGATATTGATGACAATGGTCAGTGCATATCGACAGTACGACGCAATTTGGGATCATCTGAATTATTTGAAGGTCATGGTAGTCATGTTGCTGGCATCGCGGGTGGGAAAACGTACGGGGTGGCCAAGAAGGCACGCCTCATTGCGGTGAAAGCACTGGATCAAGATGGCCGTGGCCCATTCAGCGAATTGATCGACGGTTTACAATGGGTTGCTCAGCATGCTCCAACAACTGGAAGAACATCAGTTGTTAAGTACGTATTTTTTGGTCAAATAAATCTGAGGAGCCGCGATCTAAATACTTTTCTCAAGTTTGTCGATTCAAGGATTGGTTTCGGAAGCACTGAACACCGCCGTGACTGGACTCTTGGATCTGGGTGTGCATGTAGTTAGTGCAACTGGAAACTCGGGCAAAAATTCATGCGACTATTCGCCGGCGGTCATTACTGGCAACACTTCGGTCATCTCTGTTGGGGCAGTCGACGATACCGATACGGAGGCCGATTTTAGCAACTACGGAAATTGTGTTAGCATTATGGGACCCGGAGTGCGAATTCTGAGTATTGCGCAAGGTACTCTCTAGATCTATATATGCGCTTATTCAGAAGCAACTGAGCATTTCCCCATAGATTCTGTTGACGGCACGAAAACGATGTCGGGCACAAGTATGGCAGCGCCCCATGGTACGGAACGAAGAAATAGAATCTTGGGAAAAAATGATACTTACTTTCCTTTCGCTACTATAGTGTCTGGAGTTTTGGCATTGCTGCTTTCGGCCGCTACAACCAACAAACTTATTCCAACGGATACCGCCGGTCTTAAACACTACCTTTTACTGAATGTAGCAAAGGAGCTGACTGCCAAAAATCGAGATGATGGTGCTGTCACAAGTTGTGGTGTACTTTGCATGTTACCTACAATGAGCGATCCTTCGGCTGGCAGTTCGGCTGGCATTGGCAATGAAACTTAGGAAATCTTTGCATTTTTTTGTATTTTACATATCGCTTTCTGGGGCCACAAGTCTAAGTAGAGAGGAAAAAAAAATTAAGAATCAAGCTGAGCGTACACCATCATATTTTCTAATCGGTCTCATTGATGTATCTGAAGCTGTCTATTTGTTCTTCCTACTGTCTCAATGTCTCGAGGTTATCGTCATTGCGAGCTCACAAATCATGGGTGCATAGGGCACCCTCAAAAAACCCTTGAAAATTTTTATAGATTGACTTGGTAGCATTTCTCCGAGCTGCAATAACCTGAGACATCATAATACCAGTACCAAACCGTAAATAACGGGGCAGCAAGATAATCTTTTTTTTTTGAACTCCGCTAGTGGGTCGGTAAGGTACTAGTCTCCCCGCTTATGGTTTAAATCTCCGTAACAAAAATGGTTTATAAAAAGCATAATCCTCATCTTTTTTCCCGTCACAAAATCCCATCCATTTTGCTTCCACCCCATCGACAAACTCTAGATAGCCGACGACAACATTACCCAGTTTCATCGAATTTTACTACGCATCACTAGCTGATATGGGTTGTTTTCCGTCCAAAAACAATGTTGACCGCAAGGTGGTGCCTCAATCCGATGAAATACCGATGAAGACAAAAAGCGGGGATGCTCAACCGAAATCAACTGACTCCCCCAACCCAAAACAAGAATCTTCCACATCTGGACAGGCAACGTCTGAACAACCTCCCAAAGAATCCGCAACAACTGACTCCCGGCTGGTCTCGGAAGCACCAGTGGTAGTTGAAGATGTTAACTCGTCAGACGGTCAGCAGCAACGTGGTGATTCTGCAATTGGTCGGGCTGTCTCACGAGGTATGTTTTATGTTCTTATTCTCCGACCTTTTTGAACCTGGCACAAATATGGACGATTTTTTTTAGATGTTGGTAAGCCATTGGAAAAATTACCACCTATCGGTGCTGTCGAGGCCTCGCCAACCAACTCCAATTCCCACATTCTCCCACTAGGTAAGTTTCCTCATAAACTTCATGTTAAAGCAAATATTAATGTCGGGGTTTCGCAGCAGCAGAAGGTCCAACTCGACCTGTGGCATTTGAAATTCCACTGGATGATAGTCTTTTTGGCGCTACGGCGAGTTCAACGTCTTTGAACCGCTCTGGAAATCTGGGACGACTTCCCAGTCTGGGCTTGACAAACGATGATATCAAGGCCAAGCTTGCTAACGCCGACGCCCGCTGGAAGGTGGGTTGCCAAATAGATCGTTTATTAGGGGTGCGTGCAAGTCGCTACCGACACCCAATCCTATATGATTGCCGTTTTGAGTTCATTTTTTCTAAAATTTCTTTCTCCGTTTTTTTTTTATTAACAGGACATTGAAAACGACGAATTTGTCCGCAAGAATTCTTCCCGCCGCGTCAAGAAACCCGAACTTAGCTCATCGACCCGGCCCAAAACTCGCCAAGGTCGAGACGAGGACCCAGAAATGCTCAAGCAGCGGTTGATCGAAAAAGAATTCCAGGCCGAAAAGAACCGGCAACGCGAACTGGCTAAACTCCAGTCCAAGCTTGCTCGGATGGATGAACATGTGCGTCGGGTTCAAGAACGGAAACGGTTTTTGGAGCAAGGATCGGCGGAAGACTTGAGTTTGTCGGTTTCTTCGAGCAATCTTTCGTTGGTAGCATAGAAAAAAAAAATTGCCACGAGAAACTGTATATTCAATTCAGTTCAGGGACTTTTGGGGATGGTGACAACAAAACATCGGAGGACAGCTTTTCCGAGTATGATTTTAATTACATAGCATTGACCTTCAATACAATAGCATCAAATAAATCGAGTTGTTTTTTCATTATATGGTCAGCCCCGTAATCGTTCCAGATGTTGAATTTGAACAACGACGTAGGAAGCAACGAACTATGCGCATGTCTACATTATGTCTATCCGCTATCTACAAATAAATACGTATGTACATTCATCAGACTATCATATTCCTAGTCCGTGTTTCTATCTAGGATAAGAAGAATTTGAAATTTTGATAAAAATTCAGCATCGGGTTCTCTCCAGACTTTGTTCTTGTCGCCTCCAAGTCCGCATTCTGTTCCAAAAACTCTCGTTGTGTCATAATGGTCGCTGCCCGTGCAGTACTCTTATCGGTTGTGCGGCTTGAGGTACAAATCAGGTCGTACATGTCAAGCATCAACTCAAAATTTGTTGGGAAAAAAATATCAAACCAGCCCGGTTGGACCAAATAAGTTGAGCAAGGAATCATCATTCCCTGGTACCGAGTTTGAACCACCGGCGCGGATATCCCCTTTACGGCATCGGGCAACGCGTCAAAGTCGGAAATAACCAATCGGTGTTTTGGAAAGTGACTGTTGAGTTGATCGAATAGACGCATGCACATTGTTGGAAGGAATTCGGGGTCTGTCATATTAGGTGCAAACGGTAACAGTGATCGTGCTCTTCGTTTCCAGGGATGGGAAAGGAGAGGGGATACGTAACCTGTCTCTTCCCGCAATTCTAGGTACCGCATAATGTGTGGATCCGAGACGGGTTCGTAGGCTTCCTGGTAATCTCCATCCTCGTCAATCAAAACAACCCCCTGCCGTGCTTCGCCGCTCTGATAATCATACCGCACCAGATCGTGGGAGAAATTGTCCTATAATGTACACCACTTAGATTCACAACAATCATGTGTCTCCTTCGTACCAGCAAAGAACTTACAATGACTTCCATCGCAACAATAAAGCAAGAATCCGGTACATGCTCAGACCACGTAAAGATGGACTGATTAATAATTTCAACGCAATCGTGCCGTTTGGACACCTGCACAACATCCTGCCGCTCCGATTGCCGCTCAGCCAACTTGGAACTGATTTCAATGATTCGGTACTTTGTCCGCTTGTACAGCTCCGGTTCGAATTGCTTGATGTAATCAAGGATATTGACCATCAACGTCCCGTTTCCGGCTCCAACTTCGTAAATGACAAGCTCGTCGTTTCCACGGCTGTCTCGTTTGTACTCGGAAACCATATACTTTGCTAGGGCAAACCCATACCATGGCTGAAGAGGGGCATGATATCAGTGTAACTCTATCGAAAAGTACTCGGGGCACTCACCTTGAACAGTTCCGTAGGTGTATGCCAAACCTGCCTCGCAATATCGTTTACTTCATTATACTCTCCTTCGACCTCCTTGTACAGTCCCGACAAATGATTCATGAATGCGTAATTGTCCCGTATATCATTAAACGGTATGCTTCCCTCCGGGCTAAAGATGTAGGCCTTTTTGGAAAAGTATCCATAATTTGGGTTGTAGAGTGAATCATCGATAAAGTCCCGAACTAGCATTCGAGCTTTGGTTGGGGGAGAGGAGAGTAGTGCGGCGTCCTGAGTCGTCAGTCTCTTGTATTCATGATGAGATGAAGCTGGGGGTGGGACTTTGGTTTGGCCTTGACTTCGCTTATGCAGAGAATCCCTGAAATTTCATTTGTTAAAAAGATATGATGGGAAAATGAAGTTTTGATGGAATATACCAATAATTTGCTCGAAGTGGAGCCCAAGTTCGGAATGAGCGGGAGATCAACGGCGGGCGAGATGCATGTGTCAGAAGAGAGCGGAAGCACCTTGAGGCTGGCCTGGGTACCAGCAGTCGCATTGCAGGCAGGTCTGGGAAGATTGTTCGCTTTTTCAAAAAAAATTCACCGACGTGCTTTTGCATGCAGCAACCCCGCTGGTGATCTTGCCAAATCCCGAAAGACGTGATCGTGGCGAGAACAAGTTTTGACCAGCAACAGCGATATCTTCGAAGAAACTCCCTTGGTTGAGTTTGCTCTTCCCGCAAGCAGTGTATTGCAGCGGAATGTGGCGAAAGTTCGGAGCAGAGGATTTCACGGAAATCTCAGGATGCGTCGGCTGAAGCAAAAACGAAAATAAACCGCTCCTCCTGCGACTGTATACTTCAGGCTGTCACTGACCTGTCTGCTGAAGCAGCAGCCGATGATACTCCTAGAACAAAACCTAGGACCCAATCGCCCTTCTTTTGTCCCAGGCGTACTCGAAAAAGTACCCACCGATCAAATATAGAAGACCTCAACAACCAGATGGAAGGGGACACATTTGTCTGATCAAGTACGTGGGATTTGTTCAATAAAGGAATGGATAGTAAACCACCAAACGAACGATGCTGTACTGGACGAATGAAGACAGCTCGAAAATGTTTATTCCATACAGTCAAAACGGCGATGCAACCAATTTTTCAAATTCAGACCAAATAGAGGAAGGCTGATGATCAAATCCACAAAGTTGGGCAAAGGTACGAATCGTCGTATAAACGACCTGCAAACAAAAAAAAGGTTTAGGTCAAACAAACCGCTTAATAGTCCCAATTAGCGACCGCTCGATCTTGTTCATCGACCAGCCGTCTTCCTTGTTGCCCGCGTTTAGAGACCCTGCCTTTTCTCAAGGAAAATTTCGCATGAAAACCAAACGTATAGATATAATACACGTCATCACACAAGGGACATTACTTTCAACAGGTTATGAGCCCTGTCCGTATTCCTCCCGGTGGAAGCAAAACAACCGCCAGACTGAAATTATCCCTCCTGATAAGGCAGGCAAGGAAGGAATGTGTTATTGCCGATCTGGACCTCGTCCCTCCGAAAAGTGTTCCCGGAGAATGTTTAGCGCAGGGCACTTTTTGGAGGGAGTATATCGCATGGTGCGAATCCCCTGTACCAGTAATGTTACGATTCGATGATATGAATAGGAGATGCAATAGCGCAAAGGTCCAGATGTGCACATTTGTAAAGCAGTGAGGCCAAAAACAAATTGAACAAAACAGAACTCGTCTATATATACCAGTTATACTACTCTACTGTAAGGATTTCTACAATTTCAGTACATAATTTTGCAATCTTTGACTTCTTATCAACTACAGTATCGTCAACGGTTCCATTCTGCTTTGCCTTCTTAACGCCATCTTCTCGACTACTAGCTTTCCGTCCAATAATCTCCTCAACACCAATGACTACCGCCAACTGCAGGACCGATGATGTGGCAAAGCGCAATAAGTAACCCAGGGAGGCCAACAGGCGAAGTACTAAGAATGTCATCAGGATCAAAAAGTATCATCTGTATTCAGACAGAAAACATACCAATTTCATCATCCTCTTCATCGTCAAGAGCTTTAGAGATGGCAGCGACCAACTCCGACACCCATTCCTCGTGAATACCTTCATCCTCTCGACTGCTGCCGATACCCGCGCTAGTCTTTCGAGACTTTGCTTCTTCGATGGCAATATTGTAGGCCAGAGATGCAGCCGCTTGACGCACGGAACTTTCGGGTGAGAGGAGGGATTCGATTAGTAGCGCGGTTGTAATGGAGCGGTAGGGGGTATTGTTGGGTGAGATTGTCTGAGTGAGAGAAAGAAGGTTCTGAAGTGCGTCGGGAGCGACAAAGAAATTGCATGCCTGATGGAACAGATATGTAAATTCACGACTTATGAAAGGATATTCGGTTAGCTTACCAGTCGCAGCACCATGAGCCGTATGGCTTTCGGTAAACTCTCTGGCTTTGCGCAGCCACCACCATAACGGAACAAAACCTTCATTAGAGCAGATCCTATCTTTTTTGTAAATACGGGATCAAATACAGCTCTTCGAGCAAGTAATCACACCTTTTTCTTGGCCAATAAAGATTCTCCGGGCCGAATCATCCAATATAAGCAAACGTATGATGTCAAGTAACGGAAACTGTTGTTCAATTGGGAGCTTTTCCAATAGGGTATGGATAGCAGTATCCCAATGGTTGGGGAGTGACAAGGGTTTGTCGGCCTTCATGGCCACCCGTAATGATTCGGTTGTCCCCTTTAGAGATTCCAATTCCTGTTGCTGGTCCATAAACTCTGACAATTTTTTGAAAATGGCGTCTATGTTTGTGGATTGGGTAAAGAGGACGGGTGCCCCGAGTAGACTGTCGAGTGTGGGTAGTCGTAGCTTGGAATGTGAGTGCGCTGTAAACATTTCAGTTAAAGCCGAAAGATGTGTGGTATATGAGACGTACGAGGGTATGCGGAATAAATCAAGAAATTGAGATTACTCTTTAGTTCGCTCGAATTTGCTCCGGAGAAGCGAGAAAACTGTAAAATCATTAGTTCAAACTTTGTGCGAAATCTGGAGTCATGACACCCTACCTCTTTGCCATCAAGAAAAAAGACAAATGTCGGCGTTGCTGATATTTGGTATTTTTGAGAGATGTCGGGTGCCATACCGACTTCAACCTTCACACCGACAATCTTACTCTGATCGGAGCGCGACCCGCTGCCCATACCGTCCTGGTGGAATTGTTCGTTATGCTCCCGAACAAGCCGTTCAAACTCTGGACTGATGACGCGGCATGGTGGACATGTTTGGGAGGTGAAATCTACGATGACGGCTCTGCGTGCTGAGAGGATAGAGTTGAATTGACGCAGATTTTGCGCAGTTTGCAATTGGGTGGCGCCTGGCGGTGTCGATTGTGCAGATGCAGCCACACTACCAACCATACCCGCAAGTGCAGGCGAAATGTTTGCACCTGTGAAACCTGTCGCTCGAGAAGCCGCAGTAGCCCCTTGGGCCAGCTGTGAAGGACCAAACATGTTTTCCAGCATTGGGCGTAAGGATTGACCCAATGGACTACGTACCCACAGAAATTAAACTAGAATAATGGTAGGAAGAAGATAAGACACACGTACGTGTTGAGAAACTCTGCTGGCAACCCCGTGATATGCGATGGAATGTCCTTTCCGACCAAAAAATTGCAGAGCTCGTTTGAAAACGTATCTACGTTGTAATATGAGCAACGATCTCCTTTGATTTGAATGATCTACTTACTGCAATTATTATCAAGCAGATGATATTTGTCCGCTCTTGAAGGCATGAATCAAGAAAAGTCAGCGCTGAAGTTCCGCAGCTTCCTCAAGGTCCAATCACCTACGTCCAGTGTTCCTTCATCCCGTTCAAGTAATCTACCAATATAAACAAATCAACTCATGCCGGCCGGCCAAATGATAAAGGTATAGTACCAAGAAAGATGTCCTTTGGGATTTGAGTCTCCCCCATTGGGATTACCTGGAGAGGGACGCCGTGATGGGTTTGACCAGGAGGACTTTGCATGATGCCTTGGCCAAAAAAGTACTCTTGGCCAAAAACGACAACAGATGTGTGCCAGATCCCGTCAATCTGCCGGCCGACCAGGTTCTGAGATAGCATTCTGGCCATTCCCTTTGTATTATCGTTAGCTTTTTCATTCCTCTGCAAGGACATGCCCCATATGTACCTGAGATAGGTCATAAACGTATAGTTGCACGCGTGCGCTCATTGCGAAAAATCTTGTCGTCGAGTATGATAAACGCTGTCTTTGGATGCCGCTCGTCCCAAGGAAATGTGTATATAAACTCTCGTTTATCGTTGGAAAGGTTTGCTCAAATTATCAACAAAATTTGGACGAAGATCACCAAAAGCTGCACACTGG
Source organism: Phlyctochytrium arcticum (assembly GCA_025602905.1). NCBI lineage: Eukaryota > Fungi > Chytridiomycota > Chytridiomycetes > Chytridiales > Chytridiaceae > Phlyctochytrium > Phlyctochytrium arcticum. The sequence goes on along the minus strand of JAHLKI010000012.1, from coordinate 184,240 downwards.
CCAATTCATCCACGTCACCACTTTTCCAACGAATTTCAGCGCAGTTTATTCAATCTTCTCCAAATCTTTTCCCAAAAACAAACAAGCGAAAATGCCGCAACAGAACGAAGAAGGCCATTATGATCCAAGCAGAGATCCACTGCATCCGGACCGCATCCTGGCGATCCTGCTCCATGTCGTGCCGAGTCAGAACACTCTCAAGTCGCCCGCAGACTTTTCAATGGCCTTCTTTCATGCCGCTATGCTCGCACTCGGCTTTCGATTCCTGGGATTAGGCGAAGAAAAGAGAGGTAAATTCGCCAACTCGACTCTGTGTAAAGCAAATTATTAACATTGTATTGTTCAAGACTATGACGACGCAGGAGCAAGCGATGTAGCCTTTCCGAGACTCCCGTCTGATTGGAATGCGACGGGGGACTCGTTTTCATTCAGATACAGCCACCCCCAGTCTTCCTTCACCTTTCTCTTAAAAGGCGTCAAAATGATGGACAAGCTCATCGTACATGCCGTTGGGATAGAGGTGCGTGGGCATCCCGTTGTTATATACGCAAATCCTAACATGACAGTACCTAAAGGATGGAACTCTGCACACGATCGAGTTGAGCACAAAGTCATACATTTCGTCGGAATTCCGGTTTCCATACACTCTATCAAGTGAAGGCCCCCCTCCAGAGATTCCTAGTGACGGGGCAGTACCCACAGCAACGGCCGCCACCACAGCATTGAGAAATGCCTTTGCATCAGACGAACAGCTCTATGAAGTGCTACGCGAGTTTCGCGTCAAAATTGTACAGAAATTGATTCCAGGATTAAACAAACCAGGGTATGAGGAGTGGAAACCATCAAGGTATAGCTCTCTCCTTCGACTTATTGGCGTCATTAAAGCGTTATACTTACTGTCCCTCAAGTTCATCCACTGCTTCTGGTTCACGCACCACAGAGTCCCAGCAGCCGCGATTCTCAGCATCGGATTATGGTCATCCGCTTCCCAGGGTGCCGGGCGCATTCGGCAGTGGCGAAGGAAGCTCAATTCCTTTCCCGCGCGGCCCCTTCAGTGTTGGTGATGTCGATCTCGACCCACTAGGCATCGCACCCGGAATGGTACCCCCATCTCAATTTCATCGCATCATGAATGGCCGAGGTGGGGGAATGCATCCTGGAGGTGGCATGTTTGTAGGCCCCGATCATCCCATGTTTGGTGGTGGGGGTGGTGGGGTTCCGTATCCTGGTGGTGGTGGTGGTCCGTTGGCGGGTCCAGATGGATCTCGACTCCCACCCGGGGCAGTACCACCCGGAGCCCGGTTCGATCCCATTATGCCGTTCGGCGGAGGAGGACCTCGAGGCCCTTTTGGTGGTTCTGGACGAGGTAGTGGTCCAGGCTCCGGCAGTGGCGGCGGTTTCGGCGGTTTCGGCGGGTAATTCTGCGCTTCCTAACATACCAAAACAGTATTTTGACTTTGACACTAGTTTCTTTTAGTAGCAGCGGTGAACCCGACAACGACGAATTACCTCCCCCTCCGCCCGACAACTACGACATGATGTTTATGTAGTAGTCCTTCGTATGGTGGGCCTATTACTTGTATATATTACCCCGCGCTCTTGCCTTCATTTCTTTTTTGCCAAGTTGACACTACTGTCAAATTTGAGCATGTTAGATCCGTTTAAACCATGGAATTGCGCATGGTTCAAGTTGGAGGTTCTAGACATATCAGAGATGGTTTGCATGGATGATTTATCTGTCACTATGATTCTGCAGAAGTTTCCAACGAAAGAAATAGAAGAGAGACCTTGCGAACAGACTTCAGTGAAAGAAATGAAAGTGCGGTTCTACGATCACATATTGAAGAATGATGAATTTAAGTTGTTGTAATCAGTTGATATTTTAAAACAGAAAAGAAAATTAGACCATTCCCTTCTTTTTCAATTTCGTTTAACGAAACAAGCGCCCCCATCATTGTCACAATTGCTCCTATCTGCAACTGTCTTCCCAATTTGATCCCAGCTTTCAGGTCGCCAACGACCCGGCGGTTCACGTCCCCCTATCCCGTGGCTGTCCGATAGAACACATCTACCCATCCGGCGGTTTTCCTGCCTGTGATTCCAGTCACCGTCACTTGCGCTATTCCAGGCGTGGGTCCTCCCGGCACGACTGATAGCAGTTGCTGAACTTCCACCGTTTCAGACTTGAGATGGTCGTTCGTCACTGCCCCCAAGAACTCGTAGGTTCTTCCTTCTTCTGGTACGTCGATACGACCCTCCATGGGCGTTATCATGGCCGAACCCGTCAACGGACGCCCTTGGAACGTACGAATAGCGAGACCAAATATGTAATAGTCCTCCTCTTGGTGCATAATGTCGAGCACAGTAGCGATGCAGCTGATGACAAACATGAGTCGTAGTCGTCGTTTGTCACCTGTTCCATTAGCCACAGGCCATGCCGAGTCTGCACACGAGACAGAGACACATACAATACTGCCTTTCTACATTTCGATAACTTGGAGGATGATGGTCCGCAACTACGATTTTGTCAACTGTGACTCCCTGAATGCGTGGCACGTTGTTGCAAATGATGGCACTATTGGAAATTGTTGAATGAGACACTTTTTGAGGAGTCTTTGTGGAGGTTGAGGTGTTACGATCTCTGGCCAGTGGGACAATATTGTCCGGCCACGACGCAGGTAAACTAGTTTGCACAATTCGGAAGGCTCTGTGACATATATGTTGATGGGTGCGTCACTAGATACATAAGTACTGTTTGGTTGCATTTGAAAAGTGCAATTCGGCGGCCAAATAATGTGGTAAATCTTGACGAAAGCGCTTTTGGCGACCTTGGAAACGTATTGGTTGGCGCGGAATTTGACTTCCATTCCAACGTACAACAGCAGGACCATTGGCACTCCACCAGTTGCGTTGTCCGGCAACTGCAATATTTGTCGTACATCCACGGTTTTGTCAGAACAACATATCTTTTCCGCGACAATCGCAAATGTTTTATTGGGGCAATTGCTCACTTGACTCCGTTGCAGCAATTTTGCAATCATGTAAGTGTGGAAAGCCACAATGTGCGTTTGGCTGCGTGTGAAAATGTTGGTGAATTCCCGCGTTGAGAAGTTTGGGTGTGTACGAGACGAGATAATGTTTTTAAGAGCAAGTTTCCATTCGCCTCTGCGTGCATGTCCCAACAGCTGTCCCCATTCTGGATCCGCAACGAACCGCATGTTCTCTTTTGAATAGACGACGTTTCGGAATTTAATGTACATTAAATGTCCCTTCCGAGCCGCCGGTACTTTAGTCTTTTTCGTCACGATATAATGGAGTCGAACGCACTGCCGGCAATTGAAGAACGTCAAGCAACAGTGCCCTCCAAAGTCCTCCAGCTCCATCATCTCCTCGTCAAACTTCTTGCGTTTTCCGTTGGCAATGGATTTTGCTTTGCGCTGCCCAATCGGGCGTTGCAGCGACGGGACATCAATGCCGACCCGTTGCCCGGAACCCGACAATGGCCAGCAGCATCGCCTGACCCAAGGCACGGTCCTTAAACATGACTTTCCACGTCCCCAGGTGGGTATTACCCGTTTTATGCAGCACTTGGTAGGTGGTGCAGGCCTCCTCAATGTACTGGTCCTCGTTCCAAACGCTCCTAATGTTCCTAATGGAAGCCGTGTACCGCGCATTGAAGTCGGCGCAGGCTTGTTGGAGGGATTGAAAGTAGAACTCCAATGCTCCTTGGGTTCGTTGCCAGGAGTGGGCGATTTCCTTTTGAGTATGATACTCACGCGTAATGTTGGCCCACACGGACTGGTCGTCGCCTTGGATGGGATCAAGGAAGTGAAGATGGTAGCATTTCACCAGGATCACTTGTTCTTCCACTGTGTAATCGCCACTGGTACTCACCTTCCACATAAAAGATGGCTGGGGTCATTCCAAGCGAAAGGGTGGTCGAGATCCTGCCAGAGATCTGCAAAGTTCAAACGAACTTAGCGTCAGACTTCGCGTGCATCCTGGCGTGCATCACTGCATCTGAGTGAGTGGCTGTAAATACCATATCCGACGCCAACAATAATTGAACAATTTGAAGTTCAAACTTGGTCTTCGCAAATCTTCAAAATCGCTGGCATCGCCTGGGGCATGGAGGGCTGAACATGCTTAAAGAATCAAGCTCCTTTCCGACCCTGACGCCCGAACCCCCGTCCTCTCCTACACCAACTGAGGGCAACACCCCACGGCATGAGCTTGTCAAGGTACTGCCCAAAGCTTCAACTAGTTGAACCGAAGAGTACACCTTTATCTAAACACTTGCAACTTAGGTTATTGCCTGCGGGGGTGTGGCCGGCTCACTAGCCGATTCACTTATGCATGCGTGAGTCTCTCTCTGATTTTACCGGTCGAGCGTTGGTCTAACTTGTCAAATTCCAAAAAAGCGTTGATACTGTCAAAACGCGGATGGTACATATGACTCTTTGGAGCTTGCAATGCAACTTTGTGATTAACGGAACAACATTAGCAACGGGATGGAACGACGGGTCTGGCACAAAAGTACAATGGCATGTCAGTCTGCTTTCTGTCACCGTAAACCATCCGTGTTTGCTCATCATTTTGAAAAACAGGAACAATACAAGCGATGCGGCATATACACCGGAAGGAAGGCGTCCGAGGACTCTTTGGCGGGTTCGGGTCCGCGGCCGTTGGATCGATACTCGCCACAACCATCTACTTTACAACCTACGAAAAGTGTAAACGGGAATTGATTGATCATGGGGTCAGCGAAAGCGTGGCCTACTTTATGGCCGGTGCGCTGGGAGACTCCATAGCGTCCATAGTATATGTCCCATCTGAGGTAAGAGGTCCAACACTTAAACGCAGCGCAACACTTTTTTTTGACCGGCAAATTTAGGTTGTCAAAACTCGGATGCAGTTACAGGGACGATATAACAACCCTTACAGTGTGTCACCGCATAACTACAAAGGGGATCTACACGCTCTCTCATCCGTGAGTGAATGGCAATAGATCACTTTTTTCTTGGGGATCTAAGTGGTTTTCTGTAGATCTGGAAACGATCCGGTCCTAGGGGCCTCTATTACGGATGGAGAGCAACTCTCGCGCGTGATGTCCCATACACAGCATGTCAATTCACAATATACGGTTCGTGCACTTCAAATTCCTCTTTTACAGTTTTCTGACTTTTCAACCATAGAAATTGCGCGCGCACGGATACTCAAGCATTTCGGAAAAGACTCTCTCACCATATGGCACGACATTATCCCTGGCGCATTGGCAGGCACACTCGCTGGATTCATCACAACCCCTCTCGACGTTATCAAAACCTACCTCCAAACCCAAAGTCGCTCCAAACCCCGATTGCCTTTTGTCGACAACGCAACACCTCCACCGCCCGTACCCCCATTACCATCCAGTAGTGCCAAGCTTGCTCCATACTACACTGGCATAACCCCCGCCATACGCGGCATATACGCCCAACGTGGCGTGCGAGGACTGTTTAGTGGGGCCGTGCCGCGAATGGTATGGACAGGATCACAATCTACCATCATGTTCCTCTGCTACGAATGGTTATTAGCCTTTGACTGGAAATCCTAAACAAATCCGCGCATATATATACCCTCCTTAATCCTGTAACGAAAGCTTTTTCTGGCACGAAACGTAAAAAGCATGTGCATCACACACAACGAGAGTGCACAACTGTATGATAGAACGAATATTATAAATAGAAATTTATCTTCAAAAAAAAACTATATATCCGCTCAACGGGCATGGTTTGCACGAGCAGCAGGAGGATCATCGACAGCTGAGGACTCGGCATCCAAATCAGCCACATAACTGGTAAAATTGAAAAATTCTGAAGTTTGACTCAAACTGGTCGTGGTTGATAAACGGGCGGGGAGGCCGGCGGGAAGTTCCAATAGTGTTGCTGCTGGCGATGGGCCGCCTTCGACATTGGCCGACTTTGGCGTGTTGGCTGCTGGTGTTATAAAGGATTTGTTGGGTATAAGGGACGGTGGAACTTGGGGGGACTTGCCAACTTCAGCGGCGGGTGCAGCGGCAGATTTATTGCTTTCAGCAGGGGTGCTGGCATCTGCCTGCGGTTGCGAAGCAACTTTTTCAGCTGTGGAGGCTTCTTCTGACTGGGTAGGAGTGGTGGTGGTTGGAGGCGGAACAACGTCAATAGCAGGATCGGGAAGAAGTGGAGGGCTTTGGGATTGCAATGTCCGTTCTTCATGGGGCGCGGCTGCGGGTTCCTCCGGATCGGTGGGGGCGACCTCTGCTTTCTTTTTACCCTTACCAGGATATTTCTTTATTTGCTTGACGGCCTCTGCGGCAACTCGATGCACATTTCTTCGGAGGTTTCGTCGAGACGATGACCCACTTTCACCGCCGCTGGGATCTGCTGCGTTGTTGTGCTCGGGGCTATTGTTGTGCCCGGGGTCTGCATCGCCCGCTGATGATTCACCTGTGACAGATTTAACTTCTTCTTGTGAGCTACCCTGTGATAGTCCAATCAGAGCATGTACTGCATCTACCACGCCTGCATGATCAATGGGATCGTTGTTTTTCGTTGGAGTGGGTGTGGCCACATGTTCAGGGCCAACCACTTTGTAGTTGCCTACCACCTTGTACGGTGTTCGCTGCCATTTGCCGAGACCGTCCCATGTCCCATCTCGGTTCTTCTTGGCGGTTTGACGGCGATTTTGAAACCAAATCTGTACGCTCTATGTATCGAGGAAAGAATTCAGCAAAGCGCGAACATAGATGCAAACAAAATTTTGAGCATACCTTCGCCGGCATATTCAAAGTGTTGGCAAGCTTTTCCCTCTCAGCAGGAGGCATTTGCGGATCCAAACGATAAGCGGCCTCTAGAGCTGCTTGTTCTTCGTCAGTGGTACGGCGCCTTTTCCGCCGATTCAGCGGCTGTCCATTGCTATCAAAGGTCTCGGGAGTGGATATGTTGTATACCCAATGAAGTGACGATTGCACAAAGGATGCCATGGATGCTGGCTGAGGCAGGGCGGGGAGGCCAGATGGCGGTTCACTACTTGGATCAGCCTGATGGTGTTGTTGTCCGAGCATGGGAACGACATCGCCACTAGGCGTGTCGGGTAAAGCAGCAATAGCCTGTTGTATGATCATTTGTGTTGGAGTGACACCGGTATTGTGATCACCGGATTCTTGAGCTGCCTTTACTAATTTCTGGAGTAGCGCTGTACCAGTATCATTCGCAGCGGCAGATGACTCTGGCGCCGGCGCCGGAGCTGAAGCGGACGCGGCCTGCTCATGTTGCGCAATGTCTTGATGAGTAGATACATCGCTTATACTCTGTTCGTCGTTGCCTTTACGACGCTTTGAGGACCCTTCCTCTGATTTTAAACCTTCCATTACTATCACAGGTACGCGCTTTTCAAAGAAGTCCCTAGTTCCTCAATCACTGACGAATCGCCTGAAGTGAATATAAGTCAATCCTGACGTTTGTAAAAGGCATTTGGGAGTTCCCCTTTCCTACCCGTAACCAAAGTAAAGCCCGTCCGAAAGCCCTTTGTCGCGGATCAGACGCGCCGTACTGAGTGTCAGTGAGAGTTTCCGAGATCTGATCCAGAACAGGTAGAGGGATGTGGATAGGCCGCAAGTTGCAGTGGATGGCTCTCCTATGAATAATTGTGTAGGTAGAGATTCTGGTCGACGTTGCGTTGGCTGCCAAGGTTGATTTGGCTCGGTTGTTTCGCTCGGCGATGAAGTTTACAGCCAGTCACGTGGGCCATACGCGGCGATAAATGAATTTACAACCGGCCGGTGCCCTTGCAGGCCGATTTCACAATTGCTGGATTTTGCAGAACTGGGAACCAAAAAGTTGCGGTAGAGACTGACATAGGCTCGATATCTTGGTAGTTTGGTGTTTGGTGACAGTCTGAGTGGCTATTTTCTGCTGGAACAAGTGCGGGTTTGGTCCGCAAAAAACATCAAAATGGCACCCAGCACTACCGGCGACTACAAACTCTTCAGTGACAGTGATCTTAAGGAATATGTCATAAAGTTAGGCCTGGATCCTGTGGGTCCTCGCTCAACTCTCCTCGACCGAGTATCACGACATCTTGCTTTGAACGAGACCGCCAATGGTGTGCATACGGGATCTGGTGCCAACGGTGTGAGCAAGGGCGACAAGGAAAAGAAGCCTACAAAGCGACGAAAGAAGAAGGCGGCCTCGGCCAAGCTTCCGGAACGGTCTTCTACTGAGGTAAGACTTTTGCCTCTTGTGTGGACTGGCAAATTCTGAATCATATCGTTAGACTGCCAAGCCAGCGGAGAAGGACGAGATCAAAGTTGAAGTAGAGTATATCACTGCACCAATAGAAGTCGACGATCCTCTTTTCGCAGACTACAATCGAGTCTTTGCCAAGTTTACAATTCAACCAGAAGACGAGGAAGAGACTGGCGAGGGAGTCAACAAAGCGGACGGAGGCGAAGATGTCGAAACCAAGTCTAATAATGGGAATTCTGATTTGGAGGATAGCGATGAGGAGGGAGAAGATGCCAACGGCGAGATGTCCAAGAAAAAGCTCCGAAAACTGAATCGCTTGTCCGTCGCGGAATTGAAGCAGTTAGTCAGGAAGCCGGAAGTTGTCGATGTAATGTTGTTTGGATTACGACTCATTTCGAACTATTCGATTAACGCTTAGATATTTCTAGTGGGTCGATGTCACGGCCGCAGATCCTAAACTTTTGGTACATCTCAAGTCCTATCGGAATACGGTGCCTGTTCCTGTACATTGGAGTCAAAAGCGAAAGTATTTGCAGGGCAAGCGTGGTATCGAAAAGCCGCCTTTTGCTCTTCCAGGTAACGTCCCTTTCTGACTTTAACCACTCAAGTACATTTCTTACAGCCACACTTGGCAGATTTCATTGTAGCGACTGGTATCATGGAGATGCGATCAGCCGTAAGGGACAAGGAGGATACCTCGAAACTCAAGACGAAAACCAGAGAGAGGATGCAACCAAAGATGGGAAAGCTTGATATTGACTATCAAAAATTGCACGATGCGTTTTTCCGGTGGCAAACTAAGCCAAAGTTGACAATACATGGTGACTTGTAAGTACCTGAACCAAGTGAGATGCTGCAGTCGCATTGATACATTCTTGTAGGTATTACGAGGGCAAAGAGTTTGAGACGAAACTGAAAGCAAAGAAACCTGGACAATTGAGTGAAGAGCTCAAAGCTGCCCTGAGCATGCCGCCATTAGCACCACCCCCATGGCTTATCAACATGCAGCGTTACGGACCACCACCTAGCTACCCTCAATTAAAAATTCCCGGCCTTAGCGCACCTATACCCGAGGGTGCCCAATGGGGTTTCCACCCTGGCGGCTGGGGAAGGCCACCTGTCGATGAATACGGTCGGCCCTTGTACGGCGATGTGTTTGGTACAATGGCGCAAACTATACCAATGGAGGTTTGAAATCTTGTTTTCGTCATTGTATTTGTTGGGTTGCTTATCAGTTTTTAGCATGTTGCGCCGATTGAGCGAGCCCGTTGGGGTGAATTGGAGGTGGAGGAAGAAGAGGAGGAAGAGTCCGAACAAGAAGAAGAGGATGAAGATGAGGACGAGGAAGCTGAAGAGGACGAAGTACCCGAGAGTGGACTGGTTACGCCCAGCGGTATGAGTAGTGTACCGAGCGGTCTGGAAACACCAGAGCATATCGAACTCCGAAAGGAGTCACGAAGGTACGCTTGCGCGGACTAATTGATTTCATAACACGTACTCATCATCTCTTAATCTTAGGAATGTCATCGAGGAGCCAAAGCAGCTGTACACCGTTGTTCCCGAAAAGCAAGGACACGTCAAAGGATTCATGGGCAGTCAACATGTGTATGACCTCTCAGAAGCTCGCGGGACTAAGCGCAAGGGCGCAGTGGAAGTCAGTCTCAACCCCGAAGACTTGCAGGAAGGCCTCGATGAAGATACCATCAAACGCAAATATGACCAACAACTCAACGTATCCAAGGCGGAAACAGCCAAAGAGGACTTTTCGGACATGGTCGCTGAGCATGCCCAGAAGCAAAACGCCAAAAAGCAAAAGAAGGAAAAGTCGGAAAAGGGCAAACAGAAGGAAAAATTCAAGTTTTAGAGCTATATTTTCTTTTCTATCCACACCCATCGATGACTTCCTCCTCATCGACGTTAGTGTGTGTGAGCTTTTTTGCTTATTGTCACGACGCATTGTTCTGTACATATCCACTTTATCTTGAATTTAATCTCTTTGTAAGGTTCAATATCGCCTTGCTCTCTCACTTGTGGTACTGCGCTATTACCAAAAAAGTATTTGTGTCCTTAACTTAGTACAACTCGCATTAGCTGACGGGAAAGGGAAGGACATGTATCGAAGGCACATGAAAGGAAAAGAGCCGCTACTCTACCAGAGGGGGGCGCGACCTACACTATAGGAAGAAAGCTCGTCGGATCACGGCGGAATGTACTGTAGCTGTCACGGACGATTTCAGACACATCTCACTTCTTCCGACGTCTTTTGTCCAAAGGATCACGCTGGCGACCGCGAGTGGTCGAACTGGTGGCAAGCGTTTCCTTACTATCGGTAACGCGCCGTGGGGATTGGGAGGGTGTACTAGCTGACGAGGATGGATACGTGGAGCCGCCGGGGGTGGAGAGGGTATGATAGTTGTTGGGGGTAGCTGCTGCAGCGGGGGAGAGGTTGGCAGTAGAATCGCTATAGAGCGTCGCGGCATCCAGAAGGCCTGATTCGCGCCACCGTTCACGTCGTTCTTGCAGGTATCTGTGAGAGACAAAATTTAGGAAATCAATGGGACAATGCACCAAGAACAAAGACCCTACTTTGATGTTTCATTCTCAATCTCATCTTGAACATTTGGGAGCTTGCCCAATCCATGTCTCTGCCGCAAAGCATCAATTCGATCCTTCAACGGCTCATATTGCTCTTGCCGGAGCTTTTTCAATTCTTCCTGATGCGCTCGATTCGTTTCTCGGAGCTGCCGCTGCGCAACCCGAATGTTTTCCATGTCAGATTGCACCGTTCGGAGTTTATCCACCAACGCAAGTTTCTCGGAAAAGAGTTTGCGTTGTTCAGATGACATTTCGCTCATGAGCGCTTCATGCTTTTCGATGCGTTGGGTGGCATTGATGACCTTGGATTTGGTCTGATTGAGACGCTGACTCTCTGTTCTGTTGTCAAAAATCATGATTAGTACTTGTTCACCCATTTCTAATAAAGTTCCGATGGGAGATGCAAAATATCTCCATAAACAATTCTATGATAGAGTTTACTCTGAGTCGACATACCGAATTTCATGCAACTCTTCCAACCTCCGTCGCGGTTCGCTCACCGCCGACATGACTGTTCAGTTCTCCAGATTGCCAATAAAAGGTCAAGTCGTTTGATCCAGTTCTGAAATCCGATCCGTATTGGGGCACTGAACGCAAGCTTGTATAGGGCTGGTTCTAATGAAAAAAACCTAAAATAAACTCTTTGCAAAAAGTGCCAGAACAAGGATCGGAGGATTTGCGAAAGTTCGAATTCTAGCTAGGGCTGGGAAGTGATGACCTTGCAAAGTTCCCGCAAGTCTGTGAAGCCAACAGTGTCAATACATCTACTGAAACCATCATGGCATCTGAGGTAAGTTACTTGCACTTTCGTCTAGTGGAAACCGGATACCTAACCAGGGTCTTTTGCAGCTAGAAAATCTTCTCCAAAGAGCGCTGGAGCGGTACGAGCGAGTTTGTTTATGTTGAGGTGGTGCGGCTCCCGATTGACGAGATCTTTACAGCACGGAGCACCTCAAGGCAGTGATGGTTTCCGACAAAGATGGAGTGATAATAGCCAAAGGTGTGCACTGCTACATCTGTTGCTAGCTGCCCCATCTAACCAGCATAAAGCCATCAACCCAGAACTGTCGGATGATATTCTCGAACCGGCATTCTCGGCTACGTTCTCCGTAGCGAGTGATCAGGTAAACCCCTGGACAATGGTCACCTCAATGCCAAGCACACTTTTCTCAGTCGGCACAAGCTGTTGTTTTAGACTGGAAAGCTGGGATTTGGCAAAAATACCATGATTATGAGCACATTTGATGAGGATCAGGTTGTCCAATTCAACCATTTTCCTTTGGTTCTTACGTTACTCGCATCGCTTGACGCGAGTTCAGGTACTATTCGTATGCGAAAGCTGTGTTTTTTGGGGATTGGGACTTATGATGGTGTACAGGAATGTTGATTGACGCTGGGAAGAGTCTAGCGGCTCCGATGAACATAGTGGCAGAGTCAGTTGCCAACGCACTGCAACATGAGCACAAAACAAAAGAATACGTGTAGCCTCCTCTATACGGCAGAGTTATGTACCGAATTGGCGGTCATCATAGACCTGGGGAATAGGTACCTCATCGACCTGTGCGATAGCTTACAAGTTTCACGCTCATTGTGAGGTGCTACCGGGTTCATGTGTGCAGTACCGAGTGTAAATATATAATTAGTGGTATGTGACAGAATTGGGACAAAATGTTGGCAAGACCTATATAACCTAGCAGTAGAATCAAAACTATGACCGGGCCCATCGACCTAATATAGAACTACCAACAGGGGCAGATGTGCTATGTCGAGATTCCTCGGACAGGTCTTCCTCGTCGCGTCGGCGATCTCTGTCTGCCCGCTTGTTGATTGATGCCCGTTCAGCAGTTTTCCCGAATTTTCGAGCATCTTGTTTGGGTTCGGCGATCTCCTCAACGTTCTCGTCAGATGTGAACTCAGACTGCTGAGCGACTTGATTCCTTTGACGGTTGGTAATTGCACGATGGCTACCTTCTCCAAATTCTTCCTTGTATGTGTGGTAGATTTGAAAGCCTACTTCAATCATGATCAAAATGATGATGGCCCATTCCAAGCGCGTCCCGTGCTCAGTATGCAAGTGACTGCGAAGAACCTCTGTCAATTCGTTGGCGTAATCTAGCTTTTTGTTAAAAACGGCTATCCGTGATCGCACGTCAAGGTTGCGCGACATGCGCTCAAAGATGTCTTCCATTTTAGCGTTGGACCAGCAAAACTCGGGGTGGTCCAAGAGTTCACCGTGAAGATTCAGGTGGCCTCGTAATAGGTAGAGCTCTCCCAAGTTTTTGAGAACCGCTGCACGAGATAAAGGTAGTTTCTTTCCCTGCAGCAAAACCTGGGGAATTTGTCGGGTTTTCTCCAAATGTCGCTCAAGCATATCCTCCAAGGCCCCTAGCTTGACTGATCGTGCCAAACCAGAAGAGTACGCGAGACGGGCTTGGTGATGTGGCAGCGCGTTGCCAATGATGATGCTTTCGGCTGTCAGCCCTCCTGGCCTGTATCAAAGGTTCAACACTTCCTAGCGAACAGAACAAATTTTCAATGTAAGACTCACTGTTCGTTGTCCAAGAAGTAATTGAACCATTCTGTTTCCGCCTCGGGGTAAGGGTTTATCTCTGCCCTTTTAATCATCTTGAGCAATGCTGCATTTTGTGCCTCTGTTGCGCCCCAAGTGGCCAGTGTGCCATCTTTGAAAATGAAGGCTTCTGGGGCAGGCCGGCTACCTTCAAGTGGGTCAACACCCATACGTGGCTCAGAGTCGGCTGGCGGATCAACCAGGCGGACGTGATACACATCGTCGATCAAGAATGGAAGAATCAAGTAGTGGCGTTGGAGAAGAGGTAGTAATACATGGAAATCGTAGCTTTCAGCAGTGCAATAGGCCGTCACTCGTAATGACTGATTGAGGATAAACAAAAGAAAAATTCAGTTTCGATAAAGTGTATCAGACTGGGAGGCGGACGGGCACAAACCTCTTTTGCCGGCGTTACAACGTCGGGTTGATTATCATCCCTTCCAATATCTCGAACCCCCTTCTTCTTCTTGCCTCTCCAGTTTGGAGCAATCGGTTTGTCGGCAGCAGTTGAAAAAGCGACTGGGTTCCGGCCCAGATACGACTGGCTAACTGGTAGTTGATTTTTGAGCGGTCGTGATTGAACAGATCCCAAGGGGAGTAAAGATTGACTGGAAAGTTTTTGACATTGTCGGCAAAGTGAGCTGCTGGTGGCAAAACGCTGTACAGATCAAGTTAATGGACAGAAAAAATTGCGAGAACAGAGACAGACACTGGCAAATACCTTTTGAGCTCTCGTTCCCGTGAGGAACTGAGACCTTGCAATTCTCAATGCTGATGTAGAAGACATTGTTGTAAAAACGCAGGTTTTCCAGCGTGGTTTTTCTTGGACTTGAGCTCGCTCGATCGGAGATTCGCTCGACGCTCATGAAAACGCTGACTCATTCATGGGAACTTTTCCTGGGCGTGCGCTGGCGTGGGTTTTGAGGTCCCGGCAACAGGGCAAGAGGGACAGATTCAGGATTTGATAGATTTTTCTATGTAGCTCTATATCTTTGGTCATTTAGATAGTACCCGATGTATGTACGTTGCCCCCAGAATGAAATCCTGAATTATCTGGGCATTGTGTCAGGCTGAAAATGAAAATCTATCACAATAAGACCCTCGAAATTCATCCTACAAACGTAGCTACACGCAATCTTCATGAGGTACGTGTCCGAAAATGAGAAACGCCCACAATAATACAACGAAAACAGCAAACAAGATATGTACAAAGAAACAAAAGAAAATCATCTACATATTCAATAACCAATCCGACTCGTCAGAGTTCACTATCGTCTGGTCTACAACCTCGCCAATGGGCATCAGCATCCGCACTGATTCCATTTGCCAAGTATGGGTAATGGAGTTACCCCGCGCATTGTCAATAATGAAAAAGGACTTGATGGAAGCGGTAATTGCCAAGGGAGCCCCAGGCTGCATGGCGAGGGAAAAGAAGCAGGGGGGCACAGCTGTCCCGAAGCAGTCCACCAGTTTGGGCCACACCGGTTTCTGGAGCAGGCCCGACCAGCTGCCGGTAGTGTCGGTGGGGTGGACATCGCAGGCGATGGGAGACTTGAGAACGATGGTCGAGGGTGATTAATATTTCTTGGGAATTCATATCGACATTCCGATGTTTTTTGGTTTTTGATGCAGGAGTTGCAATGCACATATGCGTGCTCTTGGTCCGGATAATTTCCCACACGCATCAGCCATCAAGCATCTCTTCGCCTTGCACATCTTCATGGCGGCATCAGCTACGTCAAGGACTGGTGCGGTTATATCAAGCCATGCGGCTATCAGGCACGAAGTTGAGAGCACGTCTTGTTGCGTGAGAAATGATGCTAACTTGCGCGGAGCGGGGCGTTGTTCAACAGGAACCTCACCAAAATTTCCCCCCTTCCATTTCCCTTCGCCCTGTCATCCATCCGGTGGCCTGAATAATCTGGCCTACTTTTAGCTCCTCCCTCCACCGATCCCAGTATCCTCCTGAAATGCCAATCCTCATCTCCCGCTTCTGCTCCCTCCTGCGACCAGCGTCGTACACCGGATATTCAACGGTAATGGTAGGCGGCGCCGCCCTGACGTCCACAATACGGCCTGTCACCTCCGCGCCGGCCATACCGTAGGTAAATAAATCTGCCACAACCGGCTGCTCCGACATGAGCTCTGTCAACGAAATCATCTGCATCCGTTTGTCCATTTGCCCTTCCAAAGGGCTTATGATTTCCATCGTCCGCATCTCCAAGAAGTAGAGGGATCCTTCTTTAGGAATCGGCAACAGCTTTCCTTCGGCCTCCATATCACAATAGACAAGTTTGACCTTTCCGAAGCCGTATCAAACCCGGAAACTGCATGTGTAGCGGATGCCGTCGTCATCCATTTCACATATGCCCTCGCACATCCCGACGCATATAATAAAACGCATTTTTAAGCGGAGCGTCGTAGTAGTAAGCTTGGTTTGCTGAACAATATCATAAAACTATTCCACAGGAGTCCAGCGTAAACAGCCAGGTATAGGCGGGAAAGTCGTACGTGATCATGTATAACAAGGCTAGCAGGGACAGGTTTCCATAGGACAGTAGTAACGTTGTTCAGTGTAATGTACAAATGGTCAAGTACAGTTCTCGGTCTAGGTTACGGGGGGAAGACTGTCTATGCTGGCTATATGCTATGTACAAGGAAAGAAAAGAGCACGACGGGGATTGGCTGGGAGTGCGCGGACGCGTAGCGCGACGCGACGCGTTCTGAAACTAACAAGTGTGATGCGCAGTCGACTTGTTACATCATGGTAAGGAGCATGCGGACTATGCGGAAGTCGGGCAAGTTGTTGAGAGAGCGCAGTAGGTCAATGCGGTGCAACTAGTCGTCCACATTCTGATTGGCAAATCCGCCGAAGAGGAGACATTAGAGGGTTTGAGACAGGTCAGGCTGTCGAGGTGGGTTTGACCGTCAGCTAATTCCGTCCCCCTGCAGGAAAATTTGGGGCAGCAACGATATTCCTCTTTGTCCCACTATACTTCAATTGTGTGGATGTCCGTGCAGGACAGGAATTGTGTGGCGGATGATTGATTCGTGGAAAGCTGCTGGGCTGCGACCTTCTGGCGATGAACTTTTCCAAAACGGGTTTGTTGAATGGCTCGGCACGGAGACCAAGTCCTATCCCAGCTGCGGCTGCCACTTGCCCTCCTCCTGATCAAACTTCAAAACGACGCTCCAGTTGAAAGTCGTTTCAATCAGTGCAGGAAGTCTTCGGTCCGCCTCCAGTTCCATTCCGGTGTCGGAAGAAAAGTCCTCCGGCGGCCCGTCCGGCATGCTTCCTTTCATCCTGTGCTTTGGCCCAGCACGGCCCGCAAAAAAATGGCGTACGTTCCTCACAGGATGGTCCGGAAATGGAAACAGAGGTTGCCATCTTGTCGAATAGTTTGCTTTGGCGGATTCATGAGTGGGCAAATCATTTTCCTCGTGGGCTGGAATTCCTTCGTCTCTTCCATACCGGGTCCAGTTTAACTCGATGCTATAATCGTTGGCCGGGTCGATCATGTTGCGGTAGATCGTCCGTCTCCGGGATCTGGATGGTTCTTACGCGTGAGACGCGCGACGACAACGCGAGGCAATTCCCAGATTTCCAATTTGGCCAAATTCTCGGCAAGCGGCACAGTCATGCGCGGAGTTTCGACCCGAAACGTCTTGGCGTTCCTGACGGCTTTGCCAAGACATTCGCGACGAGAAAATGTAGTTTGCGCATTTGTAGAAATAGAACAGACCCCCAGCTCGGTACCACTGCAGATGTAGTCTATTCAAATCGCTTCAGCGGACTTCCTTTCCTGACACCCCAATACACTCCCTGTAACCCTTACTACCCCGCAATGCTGGACCCTGCCTCCAATGCACGACTGCCTATGGCTATGCCGGACCCTTCTTGTCGAATACCCGCCCACCTCAAGGTTGGCGGCATTCCAGCACCCCTTCCCAATCTGGCCCATCTTGTCTGGATGCTGATCAGGCTGGCCGCGGGGTCAACTCCAAACGAACTTCCGCGCGAGGACCTTCCCTCTGACCGTCACAGCTCCGCCAGTGCACGCCATGCCTTCTCGCCAGCTCAAATGGATGCCCGTGGCACTCGCTGGGTCCGGCTGGTGCTGAGCTCGATTCCAGTCTCGTTACCGCAACTCGTTCTAAGTTTGATCTACCTGTCCCGGGTATGTAGGCGCCAGGCCTTGCGAACCGGCAGTAAACCATGCCGCAAAAAGCTTCCGATCCAATTCATTCGCTGTCTTCGCCTAGCCGGGAACGTTCTCTTGACACACAAGTACGCCAATTCATCAAACGGCGACATCACAAACGGACAGTTCTGTACCTTTAGGGACCCCATCCTTGGATTGCTCAATCTATCAGTCTCGGACGCTGCCTTCTCTCAGGCATGCAAAAAGATCAAGTGGTTTGGCAGCTTCTTGCGGCGGGCCCGCAAGTTGCCTCCTCTGACATTGGCTCAACGGCGCTTGGGGCCGGCTCTGTTATCTAGGAAGACATCCTTCTGAACAGACTTGCTCACACACCCTAATACTGTACATGGACCGTATAGCATCATATATCGTTACATTCCCAACTTAATTTATTTACATCCTTCTCAATCAATTATATCCAACTAGTACTGGTGAAGACTGGTAGGCCACATCCCGTTGTGGTAATAAATCCGGATTGATGGTAGAATGGGAACGATGTCGGAGGGATGTGAGCGGCCGAAATTGAGGTCGAGGCTGCCCATATAAAAGAGACTAAAGAGTAGATTAGACTTTCTGTATACCTGAGGCACCTTGTATATATACCATGTCTCGGGTAATATCACCAGAGGCTTTAGTAAGCTGAGTCATGAACGCGGACGTGACTAGGAATCGTACGGTACAGTCGGGCTAGGAATCGTACAGTCGCACAGCCACCTGAAATATGGACCGCGCGCTGTGTTGAATCGGGAGCATTTCCATCCATCCAACACCCTCCCTTGCTGTGTACTCCGTCATTGATGCGTTCGCCTTCTTTCCTACTCTCAAAGTCTTCTATGTAGTGCAGCCTGTCCGAATCGCTATCTAAGGGTAACTACCCTCCTTGGCTTCAACATCGAGTCTCCGCGAGTGCCCATAGCCCACTTGAACTCATTGAACTTTGGTCCTGGTAATAGTTTTGTTAGAATGTCCGCAACTTGGTCCTGCGTGTCAATTCTTGCTAATTCGACGGCGCCTTCTTTCACCCATTCTCTCAAGCTGTGATAGTGGACATCCAAATGAAAGCTTTGAACATCCAGATGGCGCTGTCTGTCCTTCAGTAATGCCACATTTTCTTCCGACTCCTTCAAGAGTTTTCTCATACGGTTCAATTCGACGGCTTGGTGGGCGGTCTTGTCCACCAATTCATCTCTTTCTCTCTCCACGTCATCCAACTCAGCACTCAAGTTCTCTTGGTCCGTTTAAGCTTGCTCAATTGCGTCTACTACGTCTTGTTTTTGGGCTGCTGTCCAGGTGGCCATGTTCCTTAGCAGCTGCACTTTCAAATCGTAAAAGTGTTCTTGAGGGTAGCTCCGGAGGTTCTGGTTTCGTTGGGTCGCTGGGTCTCTTTCTCTTCTGCATTGTCTTGGGTGTCTTCCTTTACCAATTTGTCTCTGAGTTCTTCCGCATTGGGAATGTCACTGTGGGGCTCGCTGAGTCCATCCATCTTGTTGGAGGACATGGTCACTAAAAGTTCTCGGGGTCTCTGAGGCTGCTCAATTGGTCGGTGGTGCTACCATTTTGCATGGATCTATATTGTTACTTTTCTTACAGAGAACGATCTAATCCTATACAAGTACTGGTCGGAGTGGCTTAGCTCCATGATAAGGTAATGCCGGAGTGCGCAGCATTTCCATCCATCCAACAATTGACGACAGGAAGATCTCGCTACTTGAGTTCCCGCGTAGTTCCACTTCCTAGTGCCGTATCTGGTGTCGTATTTCGAAACGGAGAAGAATCAGTGGGGGCGAATTCTGGGTGTAGATCTCCATCCGAACGCGAGAAGGTCAATCAACATGCTACAAGAGGTTTCTTCTGTCCAGGTAGGCATATTTAGACAAGGCTATACGCACTTTTCGTGTGTGTTCTTTTTCCTCCAAGCCTTGAACTGACCACTTCGATCCGATGGATGTCAGTTTACAATTGGGAAGATTGACGCGGGGGTTGCCATCCTTCTTTCACCACACCACCATACCGTCGAGTTCCCTGCTCAGATCCTGCCAGTATGTATTCAATCCTCAGGTCACCCATGGTATCATTGGTCTAATTTCCCGCCTCGTTAGGATGGCGTTAAAACGGGGTCAATATTGACTCTGACCATTGAGCGAAATCATGAAGAAGAGCAAAAGCAACAAGAAGAGTTTCTCAACCTTCAAGAGGAAATCTACTTGACCTTTTCGCAGCCGCCCGAGGCACCCGTCATCTCCGTCAAATCCACGACCCAAACTTCGTCGACCATACAATGGGCGCCTCTCGCTCTGCACACTGCCGACTTGCGATCCATTGATGTCTACAAAAATGGCATCAAGTTAAATCTCAATACACCCAAGACAGCAACCACGGCCAAGTTGTCGGGGTTGGATGTCAACGCTGAATACGAGGTCTGGGTGGTGGCCCGGACATCAGCTGGCAGCCTGGAAAGTAATCGGATCATGGTAAAGACCCACACGATGGATAACCTTACCGGCATAAATGTGACGTTCGGCACTCTGGACAATCCTGATGATATCGACTCATTGCTGGAGCTGGTTACGGAGATGGGAGCCAAGCACACTGATGACTTGACCGTGGAAAACACACATCTGGTATGCACTGTGCCACGAGGGCCAAAGTACGAAAAGGCTGTAGAGTGGAATATCCCAATTGTTAGCCCGGAGTTCTTGCGAGCTTGCATCCAGCAGGGGAAAATTCAGCCGGCTACGGCCTTCTATGTCAGCAATCCCACCCCAGTTCGTAGCAGTCAGGACCGGTAAAAGATGGGTTGATTGGTGGCTCTGTCAAATTTACATGAAGCAGAATAGCTGCAGACAATTTCTATATATATTGAGCCTTTTGTCCTTCGTATAAAGACTGTTATTGGGATGAAATGGTGGCAACTGCGCAAATGTCAGCCAGCAGTGGCTTAGTAGCTTCCCGGCAGCGGCAGCCTGATGACATTTCAAGAAGTAGTTCTGCCCCACCTTCGGAGTTTTTGCATTGTACAAACTGGAAACTCAACTGCGAAAGGACTTTTACGCTGTCTTTGGACTCGACCATATTGCTCTCGATTTATCTGTCAAAAACTTCCTCAACTACGTTTGTGTCCCTCAGTGCATGAGTGAATCGACGGCAACGCGCGCCGTACCATCCCGATCTCCACAACGAGCTATAGTTTCTCGCGGAAAACCCATCTCCGACAGTCCAGACGTTGCGAGTGTTGCAGACGTGATTGAAAGAGCTTTGGAGAAGCATAAGATTGACTTATCCGACACAACTACACGTTCACTCGAGGAGATTAAGCAACTTTACAAAATCATATGCAAAGTCGAACCGCTCAGCGCACCAGGATGCCGGGGGCCTCGACTTGTATCACGAGAAGATTTTTCTCAAGAAGCCATTCTGAGATGCACTCGGGATCATCTTTCACTTGCCCAACTGTATGCGGAAATCATCATTTTTGATCATCAACTGGCGCAAAAGTATGATTTGGAAGCGCGTCTTTGGCGCTCAGCCCTCTATCCGGGCATCGTCACTCTTCGAGCAAACCTCCAGGCATGCGCGGGTCGTTTGGAGGAGCCAGTGGATTCTGCTTGGGTAGAATTTGTAGAATCCGCTGAAGACCTGTATGAACGCGTGCTCCTTGGCATGCAGGCACGACAGGACAACGCGTTGTTGGATATAGTACAGTCTCAGGGTACTCCGCCAAAAAACTGGTATTACCACAATGGAGCTGTGACCTGGCATCGCACGTTAAACTACATGGGGGATTTGTCTCGGTACCAGAATCTTCATTTATGTGACATCAAGGAAAACAGAGACTGGAGCATGGTGCAGAAGCTTTACAAGGAAGCGTCGATTATTTCTCCGTTCAATGGTACGTCTCTTTGCTCTTTACTGTGAATCTGTGAATCGAGGCTAATCGAAACAATAGGGCTCTATTGCAATCAACTTGCCATCACCGCAATGTACGAGGATCGTCATTTGGATGGACTCCATTACTATCTTCGCAGTCTAACGGGTGATCACCCCTTCGTGGGTGCAAAAGATTCGGTGACCTTTCTTTTCAATCTGAACCGAAAGCAGCTTGAGCAATCTGGATTTGTGACCCCTAGGCGAGGCGGGGCCCGCAATGCAGCTGCCAGCAAATCAAAGACGACAAAAGAAGCCTCGAAAGACGCATCTGCGGTCGGTACCTCGGTCAAGCTGTTTATCCGACTGCAGGAGATGAATGTGACTCGCATCAGTTTAGAACGCTATCCAGCCGTATTTGCAGATTTTGTCACCCAGTTTGCGCAGGCAGCTCCCTCGCTCAGGGAGGCTACAGATGCCAACCTATGGACATGGTTGCAACTCGCTTCTGTGAACATGAGCGTTCTCACCTTGGCCAGCGAAATCGCAAAGGAAAATGCGAACACGAACCTCATTATCGAGCAAACGTACGGGATTGCTTTTCATTTGTTGGACATGGCCATCAAGGAGCAGATGGCGGCTATGCACCAAGCTTACGACGGGCAGAATGAAGACGATGTGACGGGACCCAATTTTGATGAGGATAAGCCTACCACCACTGCTGGTATCTTATACATTGGTGTGGTTCTTTCGTGGTTTGCAGCCACCCATGAGACCGCCAGCAAGTACATCACTGTTTCAAAGTATGCACGAATCTGGTCATCACTGGCAAACCTGTGTAATGGCTTGGCGCGCCTTCTTGCCGAGCATGATAAGGTCTTACTGTCTGGACTGCGGAAAGCCCTACCGTCGGTGCCACACCTACCGGAAGAATGGGAGTTGCGCGGTTCGCAGGGTATGAAGAACTACAATTCCAAGCGTCCCTTGGAATACCTTCTCGATGATTGTATTGCGGTGGGCGGGGAAAATTACTCGGTCGTTCACGGTAGTGCTAAAGTCAAGCAGTTTATGGAGCACCATCTCGCCGAGGATGGCCGTGTCCGCATGACTCAATCTGATTCGCGAATAAAGTCTCTTCGAGTCCGGAAAGTCTTAGAATCAGTTATCGCGCTGGGCGACAAAATCCCGCTAGTGGACTACGATGTAGAGAAGAAATCATTTGTTTACCAAAAGTGGGGTACCGCCGAACCAAAACCTGCAGCAGACAACGTCTCTGCCGCACTCGAGAAATTGACGCTTGATGAAACTGTTGCAGAGGCAAAAGCAGACACTCCGCCTCTTCCGCTGCCGGGTGCTTCCAATGAAGAAGAGGAGATGGAGTTCCAACCTTGGGCCCTTGAAAGCACGCGCCGTTCACCAGCCGATGTCAACAGCAGCTATGATTCTGCGTCCGGTTCAGGGTCTACCGATGATGATATTGACGAGACTGACTCGGCGGTCCAAGAACTGAAGGACCTCCGCAGCAAGTTACACGGTACAATTACCTCCCAGGAACGAGCTGCTCGACCGCATACACACAAATCCGGTACACGACCCTCTAAATCACATTCCGAAGCGCGAATTACGCCAGGATTGACGACGATCGTATTTGACACCAATATTTGCTTACATCGTTTGGCGGATCTGGAAAAAATCGTTGCGTCCGGTCTTTACACCATCAATATCCCCCTTGTTGTCATTACTGAGCTTGACGGTCTCAAAGTTGGCGACGATTTAAAAGGCCGGCAAGCGCAGGCTGCGATACAGTACTTTGAAGGGGAATTCGGCGATGGTGTGTCGAAGAACACGAATCAAACGCTCAAGAAACGAAAACCCTGGTTGAAATTAATCACGAGTAGAGGCAACATTTTACCGGATTTGCGAGTACGCACCGAGAACTGGAGTACGTATGAAAAGACGGGCCCAAACTCTGAATCCGATAAACGGGACGGCCGCCGTCGCAACAATGACGATGTCATTATCAGTTGTTGTGCGTTCAACACCAACCCCAAGGCAGTAGTGGCATTGGCGGATGCGAATGGTGTGCCTTCATCCGGACACTCTGTGGTGCTTGTCACGGAGGACGTGAATATGAAGCTCAAGGCGCGGGCTAGGGGGATTCCTGTTCTGGATAAATTGTCGCGGGTAATGGCTTCGCTCGCTCAAGTACAATCTCCGAAAAAGGGACCCAAGAGTTAGAATACTTGGCGCAGTGCAGGCACGAGTTTGACCTGCTCGCACTCCAATTCCTGCTCTTTAGCAGCCAGCGACCGATCTTTACTCGGTCATCAGTGGGCAGTGCACGGTGTGGACCGCCCATTCGAACGGAAGTCACACAGATTTGCCGTTCCTGGGCCCACATGGGACTCGCTGGATCCCTTACTTCCTCTCACCTACTATATGAGACTCTACGCAGCTCAGGACGGACAATTGGTCGTCCAAGACAGCTACACGCGGGAGTACTCACTGCTCACCCGTTGACAGTTCTCCCCGCCCAACCCCCGATTTGGAATTCTTATACATCGTGTCAACCTCTGTATTGTCCTATAAACTTTTGCTTCCTACGTCTGTTTTCGCCTTTGAAGAATGTATAGAATTTCAAACACTAGATACAAAAAAAAAGAACATTCAACCATCTAATTTCAAGGTTCAACTTATTCCGTTCTGGGTCTTGAACGCGTCCCAACCTTTGTTAAGTGTACTGAAAACGGCGCTAGCAATCAGATGATGTTCCACTGATGCGTCTTGACTCAACTACAAAAACGTCGCGCGCAATTAGATAAAAGGGTTCGCAAAAAAACAGTACTCTTATTGTTGCGACGTTACCTTGTCGGGATGGACTCTACTGACGGCACGCATATACTTGATTTTAACTTGTTGGGGTGTAATTAGTTCACCCAAGTTGATGCTTTTCCATTGCAACTCGGGCCAAAGGATAGAGTCGAGCGACGAGATGAGAGCTCTCAGATTGTCTTCCTTGCCACGGCGCCATCGGTTAATCTGTTCATGGAGCGTAAATATCAAGTCAAATGTGCCTGAAAGTAACAATAGTACCTGGTCGTCAATTTGATCTTTGAGGGCGAGCTTCAGATTTTCTTCATCTTCATTGGCTTGATTCTGATCGCGAAGCTTCTGGACGGCCGCATTCACTGCGTTGGTCACGTATGCGTTCTCTGATGATCTTTTTAGGACTACACGTTAGGCGCTCGTTCACAGTTGGCAGTCCCGCAAAAATAAAATTTACCCGGCATTATCGAATCCAGTCAATTCATCCATGGCAGATCGTTTTGGCGGGCTTGGCTTTGGCGGGGGTGCAGCCTTTACGACTTGCGGCGAGGTTCCTGGGGGCTGCAATGCCTTTCGACATCGCGCCAAACCTTGGCTAGCCGCCTTAATCGACGAATCAGCAGACATGATAAGTTCGTAGTCGTCCCGTGCACCCTCCCATTTTTCCATGGCCTCCCATGCGGTGGCCCGACGAAGTAAGCATTTCAAGTCTTTCTTGTCCAATTCTTGGACGGTTGTACAGTCTTCTATAGCTTCACGGTAATGTCCCGTTTTGAGACGCGCTGCAGCGCGATTATTGTAAAGGGGGATAAGGGCGAGGTGGCCGTTGGGCAAGGCGGTTATTGCGGCGGTATAGGAAGCTTCTGCTTCGGCAAATTGGCCTTGCTTGAAGGATTCGTTCCCTCGCTCTTTATGTGCGGTAGAATCAGCGAGTTGATTTGGAGTAGCGGTAACAGCGGGTGGAGGGGGAGTTACAGGTCGTGGAGGTGGGGATACCCGCCGAGGCGGGGTTACAGGTCGAGGTGGCGGGGTGACCCGTCGAGGCGGTGGGGTATGACTGATGGGTCTCTGCTGTTTTGGTGTCATTGTGCGTGCAGGTTTCGATGGTGGTTCAGCAGGCGGCTGATGGTTTTCTCGACTAGAGTTGGATGATGGGGCCAGAAAAGCCTTTAGCTTGTTGGTGACGGAACGAGAGAGAATGCCAATCGGATTATCCTCTCCCGTAAAATGACTCAGAACAGTAGCAGCTCTGCTTGGCGGGCTCGTAGGACCTGATGTAGACACATGGAAATATGTGTCCTCTGAGTCGGAATTAGCCCGCTCATAATCGTCGTCGCTAAATCGATTGCTGACCGCTGGCTGACTCTGTACATGTGGTGGATTTGACGGGCGTGGTGGAAGTATCGGCCTCTCTTTGTCTGACATGGGAAGAGCAATAGCCCCATCTGGGTAATCATCCTCAGTGGAGTAACTGACAACAGTTGATTTGATCTGCGGACTCGATGGGGGTAGGGGAGACTTTGGCTTGTCCGAGACGGGAAGAGAGAGAATCCCGAGGGGGTGATCATCTCCGGAGAAGGGAATGGCCTCTGTATTTTTTGGACTTGTCGGCTGCGTCAGGTAAGCTATATCGAATGGATCATCACTGGCGGGTTTTGAAATTTGCCCCCGGACAGAAAATCCAGATCCCACTGACTGTGCCCGCCAGTGGATTTCCCGGTAGAGCTGCTGGCATTGATGACAACATTGGAGAAGGGGCTGATGGGTTTGGAGCTGGGGTTCGATACAGCAACAGGAGATGAGGACCCACCAAAGAGGTCATTCAAATGAGTGGCCGTTGGAGATTTCTGCGATTTGATTTGCGCAGCAGCGGACGAGCTAGTAGTACTCGCTCGAGGAGCGCTGGAAGTGGCAGATGAGCCAAGATTATCAAAAAATGAGTCGAGCGCAGGATTGGGTATCGCAGCCGCTTGTCCAATGTTTGCCTGCGCCGACTGAAGGCCAAAGCTACTAGGAGGTGTGAAGGATCGCTGATGTGCGCTGGCCCCAGCTTGTAGCTGCTGTTGGCGTTGTTGTTGTTGTTGCTGCTGGAGGTTCACGGCTTGACGCTGTTGATCCAACGACATCCCGGCCAAGCTTTGCGGTTTTGAAGCATTTCCCGAACCAAACGATACTAGGTTTCCAAAAATGTCATCAGATTTCGCTCCACTTCCAAGCGCGACTTGCGGGCCCGGAGATGTTGATCTGCTATGGGTTTCTGCTGCAGCCGGCGTCCTCAGACCCCCAACAGACGATCCCGAGACTGTTCCGTTTGCCCCAGGCCGGCTATTGCCGCCCATGTATTGCGATTGCGACTGGTGCTGTTGCGGCGGCTGGTAGGCCGGAAACTGTTGCGGCGAGAGCTTTTGCGACGGCATGAAGGCAGGTGTTGCAGAGGCCATGCGAGGAGTAGATGCGGGAGAGAATGAGACGGGGGTTGCTATTCCCGGTGTGCTAGTACCCGAACGAGTTCCTCCCGACAGCTGGCTGAGAGGTGTATTGGCACGGTTTGTCGCACTTGGTTTTTGGGCCAGACCGGCCGACTTCCACGCCAGGTCGCCCAGATCATCCATTCCTTTCCGGCTGTTGTTAATTTGTATTGGTCAAAGTTGAAGTTTCAGTGATGTCTGGCAGGAAAATGTCACTTTAATTGCGCCAAGTTTCGGGAGTGTCAACTCGTTGCGGCGCTAATTTGCTTACGATGCTCGACTTCCATTCCAAAACCTGGCCAGCCGCGTGTCATAATAGTTCCAACCAATCTCGACAACCAAATTCAACAAGGAAAGCAGCCCAATAACAACTTTTTCCCTTTGATTCAAGTCCCATACAGCACAACATGGAAGCTGTCTCACGCCTCAAGCCGGGCGAGGTCGATCTCGGGGTAAGTACACCGACTCCCCGGCTGCTGCAACGGCGACGTGGGCGAGAGATCTCGAGCAAAAATGTACCTTATTGACGCTGATATCTATCCCTCACCTCTCAGACGACGATCATGGCGACTCAATTTGCTGACGGTGTCATTATCGGAGCTGATTCACGAACCACAACTGGATCATATATTGGTAATTTGCACCCGCAATCTTGGTTGAACGGGAAACTAAATTCGAACATTCTGCAGCAAATCGTGTCACGGATAAGCTAACATCCGTTCATGATCTTATCTACTGTTGCCGAAGTGGAAGTGCTGCCGATACCCAAGCTGTCGCAGATATTGTACACTATTACCTCGAACTTTACGCGTGAGTGTCTTGCCGATCATTCTGCCTATTGATCATGATACTCACGCTACTCGAACAGTGTGCAAGAAGGCGAGCGACCCCGAGTGCACACCGCTGCCTCCTTGTTTCAGGAACTTTGCTACAACAACAAGGACAACCTGTCAGCGGGTATTATTGTTGCTGGTTGGGACAAGCATGACGGACCGTCCGTATACGCCATTCCACTCGGTGGATCAATTCACAAGCAGCCTTTCTCGATCGGCGGGTCAGGATCCACATATATCTACGGTTACTGCGATGCAACTTACAAAGAAGGCATGAACAAGGAAGAAGCGATCGAGTTTACAAAAAATGGTTGGTCAAAGTCTCCACACCGTGCGTTTTCCTCTTACTTATGTCCCACTATAGCAATTGCA
This sequence comes from Phlyctochytrium arcticum, assembly GCA_025602905.1. Taxonomy (NCBI): domain Eukaryota; kingdom Fungi; phylum Chytridiomycota; class Chytridiomycetes; order Chytridiales; family Chytridiaceae; genus Phlyctochytrium; species Phlyctochytrium arcticum. Next base: position 156,244 of record JAHLKI010000012.1, on the reverse strand, counting down.
TTGGCCATGTCTCGCGATGGCTCCTCTGGCGGTGTAATACGGCTGGCGGTCATCACAAAAGATGGAGTAGAGCGAATTTTCACACCAGGCAACAAGCTTCCACGATTTTGGGAAGGTTAAGGCTTTAGCACGGGATGTGTTTCTACAGAAATGATGTTCTTGTATCTTAATGCTTCTTAAATGTCATTTGCTCGAGATAAAGGATCGCAAACCCAAAGTCTATTCTAGGCGTACTACTGGCCTATTGCATAGATCTCCTAGTCTATCTATTAGATCGACTGGGAGGAATGCAACCGCCACACCACTAACATACACATCACTAGCTACTAGATTCCTGACTAGTTCCCATCGTTTTCCTGCGTAAAGCATCAACAAACTTGCTTTTTGGTTGCCCAGGACCCGTTATTTGAATTGATTTCAGATTTGAACATCTCCGCCGCGCTCTGATGTAGCCTGCACGCAGACTTTTGGATAACTCATTGTCCAGCAGCTTTGTGCCGGCATCGGTCTCCTCAATATCTAGGGCCACTTCCCAATTGTCGCCCTCTGACAGGTGGAAGGGTCCATCCTGCTCCACATCATTCACGAACGAAGTACATGAGACGGCATATCTGACCACGGGCTGGAATTTGGGAATCGTTTTCGGCGAATGGTCGGGGGAGGCATTTGATGTCCGGCCAATGATCGGCTCCGTCCAACTACGGTCGGTGCCCTTGGGTAGTGGTTCGGCATAAAAATGAAATCGTTTGCCATCAGGCTAAATTTTGTTAAAATCCGATCATATAGAAAGATCTGAATTGGTGGACATACCCCTACTTCATTAGCAACCGTTACCAAACATTTAGGTGATTGAGTTGTAAGCTATGTTGCAACTGGTCAGTATCCTTCAAGCATATCTTTGTCAATTAACAACATACTAGATCCTTCTTGATTTTGCTGAGGACACTATTCAGCACCTTCAGGGACAGCCCGAATGCACGGTCGGCAAAGTAACTGTTTCCGAAGAGATACTCGTCAATTTTGCTGAGCGGAAAGTACTGAAATCCAAAGACTTCTGATGTGTTATGATAGCACACAAATATGCCATCCATATCTCCGATTCGCGCTTGCAGACTATTTAGTTGCATATCAGGTTAATTGGCGGGTTGCGGAAAGAATCTTGATGTTAAAATACCTGAATTTTAAGAATGCCCCTCGCATCATATCGTATACTTCCCTTTCGAACGAGTTGTGCAGTCCATAGAAAGAATGGATCCTATAATCCACATGATCCTTCATAAGACGCCAATAATTAGACGGTGGTTCGGCATCAACAATAGCCAACGCGCACCTTGTAATTATGTGGATCCATTCGAGGCAAAAGCGTGGCACGCGTTTTAATATCAAATGTCTTTTTCGGTAAACGAGGATCTTGTCCATCTAGCTGGGCTCGAAGCAAGAATCCCTCTGCCTGTTCCAATATAGTTCAGGATCTTTTCACAGCTTGCCTAGGATGGCATTTACCAGTGTGAAATGGAAGGCCTCCTTCTCCTTACTTCGCATCTTGGTTTCTTCTGATGACATCGCACCCTTGTGATATTGCTCAAACTCGGTGATACTGGCTGTCAACATCTTTTCCATGGACTTTCCCTGTTTCACGGTTAATCACAGGATAGCTTGAGATCTAGCTGCGTTCCCCACCAAGCTCATCATGACGGTCCCCTCGGAGATCTCATCTGATTTCTCAACATCTATGCTTGTTGTATCTACACCTGACAGCTTCACTGACACTGGCTGGCGGGAGATATTGGTAAATCGATCCGGCTTTACATCGTCAGCATTCACATTTGAAAAGAGATATATTCGTGACAAGCTTACCTCATTGTCAAAATCATCAGAGAATGAATCGACATTGAGAAGTTTCCCGTTAGTCAAAAACATGTGGATTTGGGATAGCACTCCGGTCATAGATGAGGTTGATGAATAGAAACTGGCGCCATGTTTCTGGGCCAATTCGCGTAGTAATTCATCAGTTCCGGAAGGGTTGAAGGCGGGCAAGGCATCGAAATTAAAGTTTTCGGGCTGCAAGACGTTTTTGAGCCATGGATCATAGTTGAAAGTTTTTGTTTCGGGATCTTGCAAAAATTGGGGACCGTCTCTGCATTTGTTTATATCAGAAAAACCCAGCCAGATGTTCAACAGCAACGGCAACATACTTGAACAGAATGGCATCCAGCCCATGAGCCAGCGGTGGGGGAAGTATACCATCTTCAAGTGCTAAACAGAAGCGTTAACGCCTTCTGATTCGATGTACGCAATATTCGCACACACACATTTATAAACAAACCGATTTGGCGAAAATGTCTCCTTGGGAAAGTGTTTGACAGTGAGCTGTTGCCCTTCGGACGCCTTGTATCTCGATTTAGGTATCCCAGGTTTATGGCTAGTTTCAGACCCTTGAGCTTTTGACTTTGTAGCAGAAGGTATTGGTGGCCTGGACGGTTTTACTTTCTGTGACGGTAGGGTGAAATGTTCTTTCCAGGCACTGCTATTGAGTGCCCTCCTCGTCTGCGCTAGTGGCCGACACAGGCATTGCCGAAGCGGCATAGCTTCCTTGTTATGTGGATCTGCAGGATGGAAACAAGAATTGTTTGCGGAAAGACAAAAATTTGTCACGGCAATTCCCTGGCAATTCCGACGCAAACCTTGACTGATTACGTGACACGCGCGCTACATAGAAATATGGAAGCTCGCAATATGGATGATTTTGACATATAGTCAGTCTTCAACGTCGCTATACAACTTGCTACATCCTTGATACCGGCATTTCCTTAATGCTCTGGTACGATCAGGAGATTGCTGGAGATTATGTCTCGATTGCCATACATCCCAACTATTCCTTGATAGCGGCAGCGTACCCAGATGGACGGGTCAATATTTACGATGATGAAGGCCGAAATCGACCCAACACAGACATAGTCAGAGTGGCGGGAGACACCAAACTACGATGGCATCCCGCCAGAAAACTGCTAGCGGCTTGCTGGTCGAACGGTACGACCTTCAAATATCATATTAGATATCCGGACGGATGACTGATCTAGGCGTTGGGTTTGATGATAGGCACGGTCGGGATCTGGAGCGAAGCTGAGAATGTCCTGAGAGAAGGAAACGTCCACGCCTCTACGATAACGGTAGTAGAATGGAGCCCGTCTGGCAACCGTCTGATCACCGGTGATGAGGTGGGAGATGAGCGCGTTATTCTTGGAGTAACGGTGGTTTTGAGGCGTGATGCAATAGGACGGCGACGTGGTTGTCTGGAAAACAGATCCTCGGGGTCGGCTATCTATTATCTGCCAATACCGGCTGAACAACGCCATCACACACTGCGTCTTTCGAATGTCTTTACGCGACCTGGACTTTCGGTAAACATTGTAAACACATCGGGGGAGTGAACGTATTCTAATGTGGATAATAGATCGGGCAATTCACCGCCCTTCTTCCTGTCAGCCTCCAATGGCTCGCTACACTATGCAGATGATATGGGGCACTGCACAGAGAGCGCAGTCACATCCACCCCAATCGCTGCTTTGTTGATGATGAAACATAACGATACCGTGGTGGCCATAACGGATGAGCTGATGATGCATCAATATCACGTAACAGTAGAGGGAAAGCTCACGCAGAAAGCTCAGGTTCATTACGTCGTGCTGCGCAATCCTGGACAGCCGCTGACATACTACCGATAGATGAAGGTCTCTTCGAATGCCAAAGCAAACAGCAAACAGATCCTTGCGCAATGGGCTGGTCCCACTACATTGGCGTTATCGGTGGGGTGGCAACCCATTTGGGTCTGGGACATAGAGAATGAAGAAAACACCATTCTAGACATGGGTATGTGGAACAAAAATTCATTGCGCAGCGCCATTGACTGACCATTCGGTAGGAACGGAAAAGATACGAGTCAGCGCTATTGCATATAGTTATGCACGAAATACTCTCATTGGTAACAATTTCAGAAACGTACCTTCGGGATGTTATGCTAAATGTCGCCGCACAGCTGGAACTGACGCTGGACATGTGATTATGTGGAAAGGACAGTCTACCTCCGGTGGGCAGGACACTGCTACACAGGAGTGGCAAGTAAGCTGACGCGCATTTAAATCAGTCGATGATGCTTCCTAATTTGCCTTCTGTAGCTCGTAAGTAAGGCAAACGTGGGAGGTCCGGTACAAGATCTGGATTGGGGTACGTTCCTATCATAATTCCAAGAGGACAAATGTCTGACCGAGATATCAAGGGGGTCAAAGTGGATTTCTTGGGATCCGCAAGCGCCAAGGAATCACTATTCTTTCTGAGCAGATACTGCGCAAACGTGTTTGGGGACGGAACGCTGCTGTCCAGGTCGATCAAAGCAAAGTCATCATATATCCCGGCGGAAAACAGCCCGTTGAACGGACAGTTGATCTGAGAATAAGGGGACTGGCATTATCTCGGAACTGCGTGGCTGTATGGAGTGGAACGGTGGTGGAGGTGCAGGAATACTCGGACGGTATGTTGCAGGGCGAATAACTTGGGAAGTGGCAGAAATACTGACTGAAAGGCTCAGCTGGCCCACCTTTACGGCGAGTATCGATAGACAAAGGGACTTCACCAAATATGGATCGTTTTGATACGTACCTTACAACTTGGAACGGCGCAGACACCGCTCGTTCTGGTAAGAATCTCAAATCCTTAAGGCGTGATCAGGCCCACCTAAATCCACTTTCCTAACCCACAGATAGAGGTCCCGGCTCGACAATCACATTTCCAGCAGACACTCTACTCGTCGCACTAGATGATCAATTCGTGTATCTCGCCAAATCAAGCCGTATCGATGTATGCAACCACCAGGGCAGTCTCAAGACTGTACTTACCCTGCCAGAAGGCGAAGGAGATATCATTATCCTCGAGGCGATTCCGGGATTCTTGCTTGTGGTATGCTGCTTGCCTTTACAACCTCACGTGCTCCCTAAATAACAACAAGTTACTTAGGTTACAAGCAGGAATTACCTCAAACTGTTCAGCACCCAAATGAAAGAGCCAAAGCCGATCATGTCAAAGCAGCTGGATGAGTATGCATGCTTTGCTTTTGATTACATTCCGTCATTTGTTAAAGTATTTGCGTTGATAGGAAACTTGAGCTGCAAGCAATAATATCAGCCAAATGTAATTGTAATGGTACAATGATTAGCTTCTCTGCGTATGCGGCGACAAAAGGTTCGTGATTGACGAAAAAGTCCGTCCATTCACCATCTCATCAGCAACTTTGCAATAGGTTCATCCCCCTACATTCAAAGCAGCCGGCGGATGTATGTCTTTGACGTGGAACGGGACACTACCCATATGTTCAACTCTACCGATCATGGCCAAGTCACGGTTAGTGCTTTTTTCATCACGCGTGGGAATATTCTCCGTTAACAGTTTGCGCAGCTGGTTTCTCAATATTGGGATTGGGATGATGCGCGGATACTAGTGTGCCAAGCAGAAACCTCACAATTTTCAAGTACGGAAGACATTTCTTTTTGTAGTCGGGGAAACTATCACTGACCCAGATGTAATCAGATAGTTCCGAAGGAGGAAATATACCCGCTGAGGTACACATCCTATCCTGCCATTTCATCAAGTTGTGGCCCAGTCTGACCGGTCCGCAAGAATAGATCTTTTCGTTCTTTGTTACACCCGAGCATGGGATCGTCCTTCACGACATAACGCATATCCCGCCTGACGTCGAAGCGCTGTTTGGTATTTACATGCCGTTCCATTACTACTACAAGGTATGTGTAATTGCAAAAGAAAAATTTGATTCTGTTTGCTGATGGTGCTTTGGGATGTCAGAGCGCACCCGCAAGTAATGGAGCTATACCTGACCTCGTCGAAACAGTTCCTGCCCGCGATTTCGAGGGTCTAGAAAACACGGATGCAAGTATGATGCGGGCCATTATCGACTTTAGCTACCATTTGGCCACCGGCAATATGGATGAATCACTCAAGGTGGGTAATTTTTGCCTATGCGGAAAAAACACTCCAATCTGATCTCGCGCTAGGCTCTAAAACTGATCAAATCTCCATCTGTATGGAAGACCATGGCAAAAATGTGTGTCAAGACCAAGCGCACAGATGTAGCCATGCTCTGCCTTTCGAATCTGGGTAATGCGGCAGCAGTTCAAGAATTGCAGGAATTGGAGCCGGGAACGCCGCAGGAAGTTCGTGCGGCTATCATTGCCACACACTTAGGTTTGTTGATACTCTCGAAACTACTTGGGGGGAGCACAAATTTATGTGACATTCAGATATGAATGAGGATGTTGAGGCTATGTATTTAAGCTGTCAACGGCACGACCTTTTGAACAAATTCTATCAGGTAGGTTGAGCTCTCCGTGTCTACCGATTCTTTTGACCAATTCACCAAATACTTGCAGTCAACCGGCCAATGGGAAAAAGCTCTCAAACTTGCGACAACTCACGACCGCATCCATCTCCGAACAACCTTCCACCGATTTGGCCAGTACCTGGAAGAAATTGGCGACGTTAGCGGGGCGGTGGCAGCATTCGAAAAGTCAGCGACACACGAGTATGGTTTTTGCATGCTGTCAGTCAGTGAAAGAAGATGATTTTAACCGACCTCAGTTCAGAAATACCGCGTATGTTGCTGGCGCGAGGTGAAATTATGGAGCTGGAGAGGTATATTGGTACTTCTAATAGCAAGGTAACGTTAGACTTGACTGAGTAAAAATACCAGTTTCCTCATCACGGAAACAGGCGTTGAAAAAATGGTGGGCTCAGTTTGCCGAATCGCAGGGTGATCACACGGTCGCAACCAAACTGTACAAAGAATCTGGCGATACCCTATCGATTGTAAGGATGCTTTGTATTGCCGGCAATATTGAGCAGGTAGGAGCGTGGCGGGTAGATTCGAGTTTCTGGCATTCACAGCAGCGATGCAGGCAATCGATATGTCAGAAAAAACGAACGATCTTGCCGCTTATTACCACATTGCTCGCGTTTACGAGGGAGAAGAAAAGGTTTTTGATTTCTCAAAGTTCTCCAGGGTCAGATGCTGATATGTGGTCTGTAGCTGCCCGAAGCGCTCGCGTTTTACGCAAAAGCAACGTGTTACAGTCACGCCATTCGCCTCGCAAAGGAATCCCGTCTTGACAGTGAGCTTATGCACTTGGCTCTGCAAGGATCCGATGAAGCCGTGTTGGACGTCGCCAGGTGAGTGCCCATGAATGACCAAACGGACATCTATAGATGTTTATGAAATTCTTCAAGATACTTTGAGAAATCGGGAAGGAATTTGGAAAAGGCTATTAGTTTGTACCAGCGCGGAGGCAATGTGGGAAAAGCGATCGATTTATGCTTCCAGATCGACCAGCCGGGATTACTTGAAGATCTTGGTGGGTGAAGGACTAGTTTTACCGTCACTCCAGTGTTTTCTTAACCGAAGTTTCTTTTTTATCAGTTCAAAACCTATCCCCTGACACAGATTCCACCCTCCTTCAGAAATGCGCAGCTTATTTCATATCCCTGAACGACTACGTCCGAGCCGTAACACTTCTCATGATGGCTCGTAAATTCGACGAGGCACTACAATTTTGCGTGCAGCACGGTATCGGGATTACAGAACAGATGGCGGACTCTGTTCCTGTGCCAAGTGGCGAAGGCCCAGAGGCAGATGAGGCTCGAGCGACATTAATTAAGGTGGCGGACTATTGTATGGAACAAGGGTCGTACCATTTAGCTTGTAAGAAGTATACACAGGTACTAGCTAGTCCTATGTGTACGCTATCAGCGATGTGGATTCTAACTGGAAGTTTGCCAGGCAGGAGATCGGATGAAAGCCATGCGAGCGTTACTTAAATCGGGGGATACGGAAAAAATCCTTTTCTTTGCCAGTAAGTGCCCCATCTCAAAGTCTCAGTATATTGCACCGTAAGCTCATTACTTGCCTAGACGTTTCCGGGCCGAAGCAACGCGAGATTTTTGTTTTGGCGGCAAATTACCTGCAGACCATGGACTGGCGTAACGATCGACAGATCATGAAGGCAATTATCACGTTCTACACCAAGGTATAGGTTTTGATGAAGATTTCTGCTATAAAACGTGCTGATTGGGGATCCAGGCAAAAGCATTAGAATCCCTTTCTGGATTTTATGAGGCATGCGCGCAGCTCGAAATTGACGAGTATCAAAATTACGAAAAGGTAAGTCACTCACCAGCCCGTTCTAGAATGGTAAGCTCATGCATTTCTGTGGCGTGAATAGGGTCTGGCTGCCCTCAAAGAATCTCTCAAATGCCTCATGCGGGCCAAAGACACCAAATCTCCAACTTCATCTGCAACCTCCGTCAATCCTTCCACGTCCAACCCCATCAAAATGGTCAAGATCAACTCGCTGCAGCAAAAGATTGACTACGTTGCCCGATTTGTGGAGGCCAGGGGATACTCGAAAACAGATACGGTGACCATGATGAAATGCTGTGAGGAATTATTGGCATTGCCCGAATTAGAGGTATGCTTGGCTTTTGCATAGTGCCATCATCCCTTACTAAATATGGGACCTTGACTACAGGAGGCTGTCCGGCTCGGAGACATCTATGCACTTATGATTGAAACCCATCATGCGAACGGGTACATTGATGCCGCGCGCGAGCTTTTATCTCGGCTTCGAACAAGGATGGGTGGCGCAGGAGTGAATCTCGAGTATTATATCGATAAAGAAGTTTTGAAACACTTGGAAGATGGGGCGGTCGGTGGTGAAGACGACGGAGAAGAATTTGAAGAGGAGGACGTTGCTGATGACCTCTGATTGTACATCTCTGTAACTTAAAGTACAACATTGTTGTGTACTCTTTTTTGCTTCACCCATTACCTTCGTCACTTCTTCATAGTATTCCAAGAGTTCCAGATATTCAGACCTCTAATGATACTTTTGATGACTTCCCGACCGTGGGAACCGTGAGAAATTTCCTCTCCGACGTGTAAAGGACGGCGGTATCACTCCTACAGTCAAAAAAATCCCAGCTCTGTTTCATTCCAGATGTTCCAAAATCAAAGTACATCCAGCCTGCCAAAGTGTTCTTCTTTTTTCAGGCATGTACTGTACATAGGCACAAGATGGCCTGCTCCGAATATCGTACCGGCAGCAACCAATTGCCGGGATCCCCAGCCCTAGCAGTGCACGTGACTTGCGGTCCAGGCCGCATTCGAATGCATGAGACGTATTTGCCAGCAGCAGCCGCCGCCGCCTCGCAAAGTGTCGCTGTTTTCGCCGTTACCAGCGCATTGCTTCCATCCAATCTGCTCGCATCCCTACAGCGGTACTGTGGAGACCTGCCTTCGTTCGGCCCCAAGGGAACTTATTGCCGAGTTGGACGGGTGTTTCTGAGATATATACCTTCTGGGTGGTCCCCGCCGCTGTCAGCAGCGAATTTAGCAGGCACGAATCAACTGGTGGGCGTTGGGTCCCTTTCTATAGCGAGAAGCTCACACATCTGAGCTGATACTACACATCCCCATCTTGCATCAATAACCAGCGAAGGAATTCCCACTCCCTGCCCGTGTCACAACTCGCCTCTATTCCGCCTCTAAACCCATCCACCGGTCCAAGCGCCTCGGCTATGCGAGGCTCTGAAACGGCCGCCCCTGCTGCCGGCTCAAGTGTATGTCGGCAATGCTCGTTACCAATCGACGGTCAATTCGTACGCGCGATCGGAGGTCACTTTCATCTCGACTGTTTTCGCTGCCAGGTAAAGAAAGATCAGAGCTTGACAGCGACCCGCACAATCGGCTAAATCTATTGATATAGGACTGTCAACAAGTTGTAGCCGAAAAGTTCTTTCCTCATGCAGGGCCCGACGGTTCACCACAAGTCTTTTGCGAAAAGGACTACTTTCGACGGCTAGACCTTCTTTGTGCAAAGTGCGGAGGAGCACTTCGTGGCGCTCACATCAATGCGCTGAATAAAAAGTACCATTTGGAACACTTTACCTGTTCTGTCTGTCCCACCGTCTTTCGACAGCATGATTCGTACTATGAGCAGGACGGGAATGTGTATTGCCAACTGCATTATTCACAATTGTTTGCGGCCAAGTGCGGGGGATGCAAGACTGCCGTGCTGAGGAGCTTTGTGGAAACCACCAAAGCGGAACGAACTGAAAAGTGGCACCCGGAATGCTACATGATCTACAAGGTACGTCTAGTATCATGTACAACGGTTGAACCCGTCTCATCTTCATTTGAACAGTTGTGGAATGTGACCTTGGTGTCGTCGCTAGATGATATAGGCCAATTGACCGGCGGAGCGAATGACAATGACGGTATGGCGCCGGTTTTGGTGATGACGGGGATCTGTATTTATATTCGTTTTTCAGGTAAAGCCGTGGTAGCGGCTCAACAAGCCATTGCGGAGAAGGCCGGCCGCATCTTGCAAGTTCTTTCCGAATTCGAAGAATCTAGTGCAGAATGCATATCAGATATGCTTATTCGTTTCTCCCATGAAGAATTTCGTGAAGGAGTTTTGCAAGCGGCCACCTTTGTCAGTCATATCGCTACCCTCTTCTCGGTCATTGACGATATCGAAATGCAGTTGGTATCCTTTCAGGATGCAACAGGGCTGCATCACGCAAAGGAACCAAAGCAGTTGACGAAAAAGATTGTGCATTTCTTCTCGCTGTTGTCATATGTGCAGGATTCTGCGGACACGCGGCAAGAAGCGACCAAGGAAATGATTTCCTTAGTTACAAGTTTAGCACATGCGCTGAAAATCTTGATTCGGGCAGCTTTGACGGGCGTTCTGAAGCTGGTAGGCGTCATTTGTTCATGCTCTGTCTGAACCACACTGATTTTTTGTGTCAACTTTAAAGGAAAATGCCCATAGCCGCAAAACAGCTGTAATGTCTTTCCTTGACCGGCTCTCTTCCTGTGAATGGCAAGAAGACGCTCAAGCCCAATCGCTTCGCGAATGTGGCCCTGATCCCAACCCGGACCTCTGCTGTATCTGCCGCGAGCCACTCGAAGAGGAATGTCTCAAAATTGGATTTCAACGCGCTCATGGTCGTTGTTTCACCTGCGGCGGCTGTGGTCTAGATTTACGACCCGTTTATAAGGACGCGGTGTTCAGTGCGCACAAACAACGCTTTTTCTGTTCAAATCATGCCTCACCGGGATCGGCTGTTGGTGGGGCGGAAAAGGTCACGCAGCTTGAACAATACATCTTTCTCTTGAGGTGTGCCTTGAAGCGCCTTTGTACGCTGTTGAATATTCAGCGTAAGTTTGGTGTTGTTTCATTGAATGTCGGCAGCACTGGTGCTAATAAAGGTCTACTTAGTTGATACTGTTACACCTTATTCCCCAACTCAGCCCGCTTTTACCCAGATTGAGTATAATCGCACTAATGGTATTTTACCTCCTACGAAACTCACAAGTAAATTTCATGTGATTAACGGAACATCCCCTCAGGTGGCTCATCACATCAGATACCCCCAGACCAACAACCATCACGACAACCCACAATCGACACCCCCACTTCTTCCGTCCCACCACAAACTCCCATCCAGCACTCGCCGCACATCTCCCTCCGTCACCAATCTATCCGCACCACCAATACAACGAGCCTTCTCGATTTGTCTGGTTTAGACCATTGGGCTGTCCGCCAATTGGCTGCACAAGCGCTTTACCCGCTTGTCGACAAATACTTCTTTTTGGATGAACTAATGGATATTGCATGTGCGAGGAAGCAAAGTGTGTGGGGGCGAATGGTGGAAGCCATTCGGAAGCCAAATAAAAGCAAAGGTACGTCAACGCCATTCATCACACTGTAACTTGATTCATTAATGCCTGAATGCAGAGGGGACGTTTGGTGTGTCTCTCGACACTCTCGTCGAAAAGTATGGTATCGACACGTCTCTTCCACCCCGGCCAGGTCAACTCCATGTCCCTCTGATTCTCGACACATGTATCCGAACCCTTCACCAGATGGATCTCTCCGTCGAGGGAATATTCCGCAAAAACGGCAATATTCGTAACCTGAAATCCACGTGTGACGAATTGGACAAAGACCCACGATCGACGGATTTGGGAGATAATCATCCAATTCAAGTTGCAGCATTGTTGAAAAAGTTCTTCAGGGATATGCCCGAACCTCTGTTAACATTCAAGTTGCATCGGTTGTTTGTTACAACCCAGAAACTACCCGATTCAGCAAGACGGAGACAGGCCCTTCACTACGTCATCTGTCTCCTTCCCAAACCCAATCTGGATGTCCTCTGCGTCCTCTGCCACTTCTTGCGCTACGTGGCTACCTATAAAGCACCATCCTCTACTTCCGACGAGGGCGGTAACAAGATGGGACTGGACAATCTGGCCACCGTCATCGCTCCCAACGTTTTGTATTCCAAGTCAAAGAATGCCGCGGATGATGAGAGTCCGCTGGCTGTGGAGGCCTTTAGAATGATAATGGGGTTGCAGGATGAGTTGTGGATGGTAAGTCTACATTGGTATATTCCTTCCTTGATCCAAACTCATTTTTGTACTTTCTTATTACCCAGCTGCCGCAGGACATACAAACTCGCTTGAAGAGTGATTCGTCAGGCGGTACCCCCTCAATACAAATCCCACAACGAAGAGATTCTGATAATGCCAAGCGAACCGACTCGGTAAGTTTTGTGTCAAAACTCGTCCCAAAGTGAAATCATACTAACAAAGCTTGCCACAAACAGCTTTCGCATACAAGGAATGTAGTAGTTACCCCTTCAGATATCGGGCAAGGAAATGTTGCGTACATTGAAGATTCAGAGATGAGACGATAGTAGACAACAAAAACCATCCCACTTTTGCATTATTTTTTTTCTTTTTTCTTTTTTACCGTCACCCCAAGACCTATTCCATGTACCTTTTCCCCCTCCTCTTCCTCTCAACACGACCTAGACTCCCGGGACCTTTTGTATTTTTTTTGTTATGTTGTGATTTTGTTCTGTTTTCTTTTTTCTTTCTTCTTTTATAGATTTTTCCGATTCTGCTTCCATTAGACTTGTGGACATGTCCTTTCTCAAATCTCTCTCTTTTTTTTTGGTTGAGACCCAGGACTTCATTTGTATGGACCAAGGGAATCATTTTTTCATCAGCCGGTCTACATACACATCTGACTCATCAAGCTTTTTTAGCAGCAAAATAGATTTACCCCACATTTTTGCCTGGGAATTTTTGCTTCTTGGTTGATTGCACCCCACTGCTCCTAGTATGCATTTCATACGATTGTTGCTCCCGATTTTCGCAATCCCTTATCGCCCTCATGTTCATGTGGTCTTTCACTTGAACATGTTCATTGGTAAGATAGGGGCAACTATTGCCCTAATTCCGAGCGATATCTGCATGGAGATAAGATGATGAAAGGGTGTTTGAAATCGGTTGGAGGGGGACGGCCCGCTACAGTAGAAGCAAGCGACGCGGTCGTTGGAGAGGGAATACTGCGCATCTGCATGTTTTGAAGATGCAATGCGGTTGCAGTAGGTTCCGCCACCTTGTCAGGCTTCCGCAAACACAATCATTGCAAATGTGTTCAGTGCTGTGACTAGTACTATTCCCTGATGCAGATTGAAGTTCTAGGGTGATGCAGACTGAAGTTCTAAGGTACAAGATGATACGTGATGACAGTATGTAAGGGTGCTATATACATTGTTCGGTGGGTTGCCGCAGCTGTTGCACTTCAACGGCTACGCTAGATGGAGGAGGGGTGTTGTGATTTGTCACGATGCGGCGGAGGCGAACTAGTCGAGCAGAGGAGAATGACTGGGGTGTTTGGGTAGAGGGTGGTCGGGGAACGCTTGGTGGACGGATGGGAGGATATGGCGCTGATTGGGTGGAGGGGGGTGTAGACTTGATCGGAATCCTAGATGCGTGTGGAGTATTCAGGCTGGTTGGTGCGGTTGATATTGGGGGATTGCGCGGTATTGAGCTGCTGAGCTTTCCGGACGAGGAAGTTGCTCGTGCCAAAGAGCTCCTTCTAGACTTTGCCGAGCCATTCACACTGGCTACGCTACCTCGCGTGGATAATGAAGATTCGCTGGCGGTTGGTTTTAGCTCTGTCGTCCACTGCAATGGCGCGTCGAGCAAATCAAAGTCAGCCAGCATCTCTGCTAACTCTTTATCGTCTTGCAGTTGCTTGGCGTCAGTGGCAGACGTGGGAGCAGATGCAATGGACCGCGCAACTGGGAGCGTTGTTGATCTGGTCAAGCGGTCCAGATCAGCTTTCCGGTCGACCTTGCGCCTCTCTTCCTCCAGAGTCTCTGCAAAGGCCCGCAAATCAGAGATGGTCGGAGTTGATCTCCGTCTTGGACCGTGAAGCTGGTGGTCAAGATCACAATCGAGTGCTTGCCTTTGTAGGTCAATCTCTTCAAGTAAGCGCTGTTTCTCGGCATGAAAGCTCGAACTAGATTGGCCCGTTTAGTCCTTTACCATATACGGAGAACGATGAGATTGGGCATTGCCTACCGGAGCTGAGCCATATCCTTCTCAGTTCTTGCAACTTTCCGTGCTGGCGAGCGACGGTCAAGGCTTTTGGTCGGCTTGGCATCTGTATGCAGTGCGTCAGACAAACAGCGGTACGGAATGCTTAGCCAGCATCAACCTACTCAATTCTGGTGGTCTCCGGCGAAGGCTTGCCTCTTGCGTCTCACTCCGCGACAGATAATCAACTAAAAATGCTCTTGACATCAATTATAGAGTCAGCGTCATGGAATATCTAACTGGGTACCCCACCTATACGTTCTGTCTTCGGGTCCCTGCTCATTTCACCTAGATTCTGGGATCGTTCAGTCAGTCTTTCTATCCAGCAATCTCAACTTCTGTGTATGTGGGCGTACCAGGTGAAGGCCATGGACAAGCTGCCGAATCCGAGATACGAGCGCCGCCCGCTGAAATGTGATTGCTGAAAGTCCATTATCAAGAGGCGTTGTCGCTGCCTTCAGTAGCTGGGTCAATTCTACTGTTTTGTTTGCAAAGTACGGGTATTCTCGCACCTTTGATTCAAGACGGTATTCGGCTTCAATCTCCAACAGGGTATCGAGCTCGCTCTGCAGCTCTTCCACCTCCTCACAGAGCTTGTCGCCAATTATGGCACGCAAATATCGCCGTTCTTTCTCTGAAAGGTCATGCAGAGTTTTTGCTAATATGGGTATTGACATGTTTGGATGCCCTCGCCATGGTGTTTTGCCCACCAGTTCAAGAGCGGGCGTTTGCTTACTCCATTTCGTTCATGACTGTGCCGTTGAATGACAACTTGAAGTCTTGAAGTTTGAACAACTGTCAACGACAACTGCTTTCACTGAGGACAACCCCGGGACAACCGATTCGTCTGGAGGAGCAAGCCGAGGAGATCAAGACGGGAGCCAAACCCAGTGGGAGACCAAAGTTCGACTAGTCTTCTTCTCAAGGTTCTATATGCGGTCGAAGACCTGCTGGGGTTGTTGCGAAAACAAGAAGTTCAGAAACGGACCACACCCAAATCACGGCATACAGACCTTGCTATGGGGAGCTATTCGCTTCAGAGAAGTTTCTGTTATGGGTCCGCTTGTTGAAAACCAACCCGTCTTGAGGAATCTACAACTTGTCACAATTTGAAAGCGAGGACATCGCGTGAGAGATATGGTTCGCTGTGATGGTTTTGTAGTCTTGCTGGACCAGAATAGAGGACATTGACGGCTGGACTCATCTATAGCTTATCAGGACATGTTTTTAAAAGTTGCAATTGAATTCTGCCATTCCCTAGGTTCAAATAGCTTCGTCTCTGATCCAGACCTGATTCAGAAATCAGGGGCGAAGCAGATTCACTAATCTGATGACGAAGACTTGTGAAGAAATTTGATAACTTGAAGCGAGAAATCAGGATGATCTGTTCCAGCTCAGAACCCGCAAGGTGAACTGTTCTGGCAGTTTCCAATTCAGCGCGAACCTTGGGCAATCATTTGAACGTACAGTGGATACGGATCGCCTGCACCGTTCACAATCAAGTACACGTATCGTCTGGCGATATGGTCACGGCTGAAACCAAGCCGACTATTAGATTTGGCGAAACGAACGACTTTGGTACTTTTTTTCTTCTCATGTTCACTACCAGGCGACAGATGCAACTGTAGACTTGGAACCAGGTACTGTGATGCCAAAGTACTTGATGCCCGGTTGACTTTTTCTAGCCTCGAGCGAGAGCCTTCATAAATTTTCTGTAGCTTTCATAATCTGAGCGCAACGATCTTATGTAGAACCCTCCATCAGATGTTTGACGCGTCAATCGCTGGTTTTATCTCAATATCAAATGTTACTTTCATCCTGATTGACTCTTTTAACGTGAAGTTGACGAAATGAGTTATACTTCAACCATTAGTCTTGCAGAATTTTTGGTATCAGAGCAGCGCAGCTGTCAAAAAGATTCAAAGTGGCCGGCAGCATAAACAAACGCCGCCTGGGAACTTTCACCAGGACAAAAATATTGCTCGGGAATACCATAGCCTGTACCATAGCCAGGACCCACTGGCAGAACCACGACCACCTCAACTTAACGAGACGCTGGACTCTGTTTTGACAGCTGGACAAGACAAGGGTGAGGTAGGTATGTGTCTATGATATATCCCCAGGTTCTCCAAACTAAAAGAATATGTCTTGCTGAGATTAGAGCCCCCAGTCTCCACAAAGATGGTCCGCCTTGGAACGCAGCTTCCCCCGTCTGCGCAATCCCTTCTCGACCAATCCTCCACCCCTTCCCCCTGCTTTAGCCCGAGCGCCCTAGAAATCCTGGACCTGCCACCCGAGACCGATGCTTCCGACCTCAGACCACTTTTGAGCCACTTTGAAGTTCCATCCATCATCATCAACTTCCATTCACCGTATGTTCGATTGAATTCACTGGACTCGCCGACCCCGACGTGACCTGACTGACAGTTTTGGACAGGCTGTCAAAACGTGTTGCAATAATTTCATACTCCGATCCAGATACCGCCTCGAAAACCATGTCTCTTCTCAACGGATCTATCAACATCTCTGGCCAAGACGTACCGCTAAGTTTACGATGCCAGCATGTCTCCAGCGCAAGATCAAAGCCAGGCCCGGATCCGGCACAGTGGTTACCTCGAAAGCGAAAACAAGAATATTCCCGCCCTCTGTCTTTTCGGGAACAGATGAGGCTAAAACGACACAGCAAAGAGCAGTACTGGGATTATTTGAATAGCAGTGAGTATCTTATGTTTCTGTCATTTATGAACACTCGTACTGAGTGTGTACAATAGTTGCGCAACGTAAGAATCCAACCAGGCCGGTTGCCAACGGTTGGGGCGACCCTGCGTTGAGTTCAGGCGGGACAGCGTATAATTTGGAGATTGACCTTGTTCAAGAAGTCGGAGGATCATCAAGCTATTCGTTGGTCAAGCAAATAGAACAAAGTCCTCTGGCAGCCGTCACCAGAAATGAAAAATCAGACGCCGTTTCCACCCCACAAGAAATTTATCAGACTACCAGCGTACGGGCAGAGGAGAATTCATTGGCTCATCAACCTGCGCCCATACCACAACAATCCACATCAAATTTCACGACGCAAATTTGGAATGGAACAATTCGCCTCGTCCATCCCGCATCTCCGCCAACTCGTATACCATTTGTCACCTTCTCTTCCTTCCATCCCCTTCACACTCCCTTCCCGTCGATCCAAACGTAAATAGCGCCTTCTTTTGACCGCTCTAAACCACTCACGTATTTTCTCAGGGCCGCGCTTAATCTTCGGAAAGGTCATATAGGACAAACGAAATATCTGCTTTCACACCCACAAACCCGAATTTTGTTGGCCAAGACGGAAACGACTCAACCTCTGAGTTCTCTCCTATTCGCTACCGACGGCCCCTTTCAGGTTCTTAATTCAGCTCATCATTGTGTACCTGGCTGGTACTGACGAACCATGTAGGTGGCTGTATCAGATAACATGATGGTGATACCTTCATTCGTCATCCAACCAGTGAGCGCTGAAGATCAAGAATCTATCTCCAATGCTCTAGTTATACTATACAAAGATGTTGGCCGTTTACCGCCAAGGCAAGGAGAACCGGAAGTTAATTGGAAATTTGTTTTACCACAGTTTACGGACGTTGAGCGTGGGAATATGCTGAGTCAGCAGCGACGCGTCCTGCAGCATTTCGCACAAGATACCCCCAGTATTGTTGAAGCTGAGACCCTAAGAGAACCGAGTCAATTACAGAACCAACCAAGGGCCATCAAAAGCCCAAAACAGAATGATCGATCGCCCCCCGGAAAACGAAGAATGAGCGGTACGGAGAATCTAGTGCAAGGGATCAATGCCCATTTGCAAGGGTGTCCCCCATCTTCCAGCCGCAACCGACGTCTATCTCAAATGTCAACAAGTTCAAATTCTTCAGCCAGGGCCAGCCTCTCTCCCCCAAAATCTTCAAGTCCGTCACCAAAACCCAAACCCCCACCACCCCAAATGTTCATTCGGCTGTCGGAAACAACTTACACACCACTTACAGCCCTCCTCCCCGAACCTACCCTTCCCCTTCCACCCCAATTCCTTTCGGACTATAAAGTATATACGGCACACCAACTCGGAACTAAATGCGTTCTGGTACCCTATGGATACACGCTGGAAGACTACCCACCTAAGACCATTCGCACGCTCGCGAGGCAACCTTTAGTGCATCGGCCTACAGCGCTCGAGCTGTTTCTTCCCAACCCTCCGCCCGAACCCGAACACAAAAATGTTGTTAGCGAAGATGATGAGGAACGACTAGCTGGTAAATTCAACTACTGCGCTCATTCCGTTTCTATCGCGTATTAATTATTGGACTTTGACAGCATCCATAAATGTTTTAAAAAGGCTAATGAGTGCCCGTGCAGAACGGACGGCACCCCTTCATCCACACCCCTCAATGTCTCGCCCTACCGCCGCACTCCCGTCACTCGGCCCCGAATACAGCCATCTCATGAGCGACAATGACGACTTACGACGAAATGGTAAGCCTTATCCTACTTGCATTCCCATCCTATCCCATATTTATCCCAACTTGAATAGCATCCAAGACTGTCCTAAAAAAGCTACTGAGTGCACGTACAGCCACACCCTCTTATCCGCCTGCTGCGCCCAGATTGTCGCTCGCAGGTGTAAAGCAGATGATTGTTCAAAGGGCGTTGTAGCAATGGGTTGATTCGAGGAAATTCCATTGTTCATATACATTTGCATTTGCTTAGATATCACGTCACATCCCGTTCAGTTTGGGGACTCTCAATCCATTTGGGTTACTGCGCATTGCATTTGTTAGCAGAATTCTTGATCGCTCCCTAGCGGTCTTGTAAATATATCTCTTGGAAACTACCGAGTAAGGAGATGAATGGGAAAGCACTGGTGCGAGAAATGAGTGCATTCCTCGCGTACAGTATCATAGATTGATGTGATGCAACCCCCGTCCATCCTTCCTATCTATTACATTCGGGGCATTCCAGCTGGACATCACCGAGAGTAAGCGCCTACAACCAAACCAATTCCATACCTGGCCAACCTGTTTCCAAACAATAAACCTGTAGTAATTAAAAACTTGCAAGATACACACAAAAAACTAACGACATGACGCAAAAAAAGGACAAAAAAGCTACGAAGTAACAAAACCAAAGCGGCGCGCGTAAAAGAAAGCAAGCAAAGTAAAAGGGAAAAAACGGGGATGTGCGGTTTTATGCTCAAAAGGAAAATTGGATGGAAAAGAGAGAGGGTAGAAAGTTGTTGTTGGTTGTTGTTGTGGGTTGGACGAAGTTTAGGAAGCGGGTTGCATCCGGTTCATCTTGTCCATTTCCTCAACGGGTGGAGGTTTCATGGACGGAAGCGGGCCACCAGGGTTTATAAACACTATTCAGTTTAAGCGTTAGATAGCGGTTCGAAAAGGGGGGGATGAGAAGAAAATTGCTTGAGGCGCTTACTTGGATACGGATGGGGTCCAGGTATGGGGTATGGCATGCCGCCAGGGGGAAACATTCCACCCATTTGTCCGGGCCCGGGAGGAAATTGGGGTGGGCCGGGGGGGAGCATGTGAGGCGGCAGGAAGGGTGGGAGAGGGCCTCCGGGTGGGCCACCAGGTCCGCCCATAAAGGGATGTGGGTTGTTGGGTCGTACATTCATTGGAGGTGGCTGCAAGGATGACAATGTTAAGGTCTATGGCTTGGGATAAAAACTGGGAGCAGAGAACTTACATGTCCCATGTGGGGTGGTAGAGGAGGTCCATTTTGAGGGTATGGTACATGGCCAGGGAACAGCATGGGACCGGGAGGTCCGCGGGTATCTACGAGCAAGAAATCAGAACACTCCTAGGGCCAGGTTCAAAAGTGCATAAGACTTACCAGGTCCGCCCATAAAGTCTGGTAGATCCATTCCGCCACGCATGCCTCGCATTCCTTCCATGGCAGCAACGGAAGGATTCTGGTGATTTTGCTTGGCTTTACTGGCCGCCTGGATCATGGCCGTCAATTGTGTCGAGGGATCATCGGGTAGACCCATGCTCACAGCACTGCGGTACATCGAGTGAGGTGGCATAGGTGAACTGCGGTCATTGTACATTGGGCCGTTGTGGGGAGGAGGTACTTGGGATGCGGTATGCTGCTGACGTGGGTGGGCACCCATGTGCTGTTGCCGCTGACCAGCGTGCGGTGGGCCTTGAGAAGGTAGGTGACCGGCATGAGATGAGGGTGGGGGCGGTGCACGCATATGGCCGGGTGAGGGAACATGGGGGCCATGTCCTGGCCCCGAATTGAGGGGTGGGCGGTTATAGTTTTGGTCCGGTCGATTGTTTTGCATGTGGTTGCCGTAAACTTGGCTTGAATCCTCAGATAAATGGGATGGCTAAACAGGATTGTGATTAGAAAAGCGGTAATGGGAATATTTTTCCAACAATTTACCTGGCCCATTCCGAAAAATGCAAGTTTTTCCATAACTCTGTTGATGCCGACCTTGTCTTCCTCGGAAGGGTTACCCCGCCCTTGCTGTGACGGATGCTGTAAAACACGCTGATCGATATTGTGCAAGTGAGAGGAATCGCGGCCACGATCTGGCATAGGTCCGGCTCGGAACCCAGATTGCATCTCGCGGAATAAATCTCGCTCCGATATAGGAATCCGATGTCCTGGATGACCAGAAGACATGGCGTCATCTCCGTGCATTCCGGGACGCGGTTGTTGTTGTTGTTGTTGCTGCTGTAAAGGAAGTTGTGACATGGCCTGTGGCAGTCGCCGTTGTTGTTGTAGCTGTAGTTGTTGCTGCTGTTGCTGACCCTGATGTCCGTGTTGCTGGCGCTGCTGCTGCTGCCCGTGAGCTACGTTGCCTTGCGCCTTTAGACTAGCAATCAAATCGTCCTCGGTAAAGTGTTCCGATCTCTGTTTCGCCCGGTAGCGAGACAACACATCTTCTTCACTAAGTGCGTGGCGAGGAGGTTGGTTGGGATTGCTCGATCCTGAATAATTTGTACCAGCAGGGGAGATCGCAGACGGCCCGGCAGCCGCTCCAAAGAGGTTATTTATATCAATTCGTTGCATATGGGCATTTGCAAGACTATCGTGCTGTGGTGGTATTGCTTGTGACAATTGACGCGGCAGACCTTGCGGACCTCCGTTTTGCCTATTTGGCAGGGGAGCTTGCATAAATTGGCGTGAATCGATCATAGTATCAGCATGAACTGTCTGATCAGGCTCCTCACTGAAAAATCTCGCAAAGCGAGACTTGCCAGATGCCGGAGGGCCGACAGCAGCTGATTGATGCGACTCTTCACGAGCTTCCTCAAACAGTCGGGCGACATCAACTTTCCCAAAGTCGAAGCCCATGTCAAAGAAGGCATCTACGCTCTCGCTCTTCTTGTCAGGGGTTGGCTGGGCTTGTACGTTCATAGCTTGCTGCACGCTATTATTTGAGTTTGTTCTTGCATTCGAGGGCCTTGGCGGTGCAGCCTCTATTGGTTCCCCTCTAGCCATTCGCTCCCTATTCCGCATCTGCGTTTTGAACCTTTGAATATCATCTTCCACCGCAGCACCGCTTGGTGCCGTACTGGCTTCAAACGAAGCCCCAGTGGGGGTGGTGTCCAGCTTCAGCTTATCATTATCAGCACTCATCCATTCTGGCTGCTGATCGCGTCCAGTTCGTCGGCCAGTGCCCATCGTCCGGGAATCTGAACCTGATGCACGACCATCTGCAGTGGCTCGCGATTGACGAGCAGCTTCGGTCCTGGCACGCCACGACCCACTGTCATCTGCGCGTGATCTTGGAACCCCTGTGTAGCCAGAGGTAGGGCGCTCTATTTTCTCACCCTCGCGCTCGCGATCAGTACGTTCTGGGCGTTCGCCACGTTCCACCTTTTCGGATCTTTCTCTGTCCTGCCGGCCACCAATAGGCCGATCAGTTGTCCTCACCAGCCTTTCCGACATTTCCCCCTTGTCAGCGCGCTCTGGCCGCTCGCCCCGTTCTGGACGTTCGCTCCTGGCACCATTTCTATCTGACAGGCTTCGTTTCAGACCTTCCTCAGCGCTGGGTCCCTCGCGCGGTTCTTTTGATTTGGGGGTAGCGGGTTGCCTGGCAGCCATTCGTTCTGCGACCGAGTACTTGGGTGGCCGAGGGAACTCATCTGGCCCTTTACCCGTAGGAGTCTTGGGCGACTCTAGTGAATCTGATGCGGATTGATTTTTTCCAGACTGTGCCGAGGCAAAGTTCATTTTAGGTGGGCCAAACACAAGCGTTTTTTCTGCCACATGATGGAAGGATTAGACGAGACATTTGGGGTCAAGGGGATTTCTTCAACTTACCACCCGTCCGAGGAAGGCTGGATGTTCCTGATTTGGGGCGGGCAGAGCGTGCATTTTCTGTCGATGGTGTGCTTCCGTTTTCATACTGGTCCTTGGACGCTTCACCCTTGCCAGAAGGGTGAGCTTTGCTGTGGGCTGGATCAGAATCATTACTTTTCGCCGTATGTGGGGGAGGACGAGCGGCACTGCAAAGGTTCACGGCATGTTAGGAATCTAGACCCACTTGGGCGGACTGCAAAACAAAATACCCACCTCATGAGTTCGGCCACATTGGGAAGATTGTCTGGCTTCTTGACCAAAGGACTATGTTGCAACTTCAATAAAAACTCCCGCGGGTAGGTCAACCGCCCTCCGGGTGCGGGAATCACTGCCGCGGTCGCCGACATTGAGTGCACCGCCCTGGTCAGACTAAAGTCTGCACCGGATAACCTCCTCGTTGGTGAGGGAAGCCAAGTGGCAGGTTGCGACGAGTACTAGAGCGGAAGCAAGGTATTTTCCAGAGATATGACAAGGTTTTCAAAGTTGCCGTTTCGTGCCCGATTGCTGCTGATCCTTGAAAAGACAAAAAAAAAACTTGAGTGGAGGGAGGCGTATTGAACGATGGGAGAGGCCGGTGGGGTATCCGCTGGATGTAGTGTTTCTTTTCTATATAGCGCTCGTTTCGCTATTACAATGCTGGGTCAGGATGCCATTTGTCGAAAGTAACACTTTTGTCCGTCTGCCAGGCAGTCACGGGGTTCACCGCTCACCAGAATCAGGAATTTCAGGAGGCGGCGGGATTGGGTGAGGCGGCGAGGCGCTCAAAACACAAAGGACTCCAAAGGCTAAAACAAGATCCAGGCTGGCCTTTCGAGCAACGGGTGTGCTGGTTATTATACGCGGAGAAGTAGGATGGGAATGGAGATTGGGGCCAAGCGCGCGACGACTGACCAGTTAGGACCCGTGGGCAAAATCAAGGCTTGCAGCACTGCGCAAACGGCCCTAGCCTGCGGATATGTAGGAGGAAGAACCAAACGATATATTACAGGGTGGGAGAGGAAGCCATCAACGACGACGACAGAATGTGTTTTGGCCACATACAGATGTGTGTACGTACAGAGGCAAGGAAACGCGTCGGATCCCAGTGTCTTATACTATCGTATTGATCTGGAACAACACACATGGTGAGTAGTCTTTGTCGCCAATGAGAGCGGCCAAATTCTCTTCGATTGCTTGCTCTTCACTGGCAGAATTACTGATGCCTGCCCCGCCGAGTTTGGCGAAATGCCGATTTAACGCGTCGCGCACCTTGCGTTCTTGTTTTGGTTTGGCCTAGAGGACGGGTGAATTCTTGTTAACGCGTGAGACACCGCAAGATAGGTCTTACTTTCAGAAGCATGGGTTGGAAATCTGGTGGAAGCCCATATCGCAGGATAGATTCGACAAACACGCGCAGCGCTTTGAGATGGATATAGCATGAATACACTTCCCCAAAGTTTGTTTTACTGAGTCGAAGGAGTGTTGTCTGCAGCACAATTAGAATGAGTTAGATACATGTCAGACTCGCTGGTCCCATTAACTTACCCATTGATCCCGTTCTGTGGCTCCCATCTCAGCCAGAGCCTTCTTCTCTGCCGCCATTGCAGGTGCATCCCACTTGAACTCACGCACATTGAACCTGGGAGGTGAGGCATATTAGTAAAAAGCTTGAGAATCTCTGGTGAATGGACTGCGCACCTCTGTTCTCGCGCCTTGTGAGTGAACTCGTCGACAATTCGTTGGAATAATGTCACTGTGAAAAGCGCGTACTCGGAATCCTCTGCGATTTTTCTGTCATGATTTTGTCAGTCAAGGTCATATGTCACGTTTTAAAGATTGGATTTCACGCACTGTGATGATCTTGGAACTACCATCTGTGTCAGTGTTTCGTACTTTGCGATCCACTCATTGATTGACGACCTGTCGATAATTGACTTGTCAGTAACGTACTCTTTTGTAACAAAATCCTTAAAGAGTACACTTACTTTGGCACTGCGACAATAAGTGTGGTCAAATACTCGGAATCCAGCACTAGCTGGTCTTTCTTGACAATATCATTCAGACTCCGCACAGCCAAATTTCCGCTATCCAATAAGAGACGTGTCAGCCTTTCCTTTCATTCAACGCCGCTCGGGAACAGGTGAACCTTACGTTTGTTTGCGCTGAATCCCCTGCAATGCCCCTTTCACGGTCGTGTAGGCCTGCATCTTGTTTTTCATCAGGGTGTCAATCTGATTCACCTCCTAAATATGCTTATATTAGTATATTGCACAGCTTGGCGATTCCATTGTGGCCCCTCCCGCACCTGTAAGATCATGTCGGAAAGTTCGCGCAGCGATCGATCCGTTCGGTACTTCATACTGTTCCAATGAAATGCGCGTAAGAATGAGTCTATGCTCTCTAGCGGATGTCCCGTGTCAGCCACAACAAAACACATGTGTTCTCCTTTGCTGTCATCATACTGTCATTCACGGAAAGGTTGCTCTTCCATTGCTCAATGTCATTGTTGAGCAAATTTCGCATGTTGTCGGCAATTTTGATCGCGATAGCTTCTACACTCGCATCGGCTTTGTTCAGATCATCCGAAAGAACAACCAGAGAATCCAGAGTTCCGACCTGGAGGGAGTCAAACGTGTTGTTAGAAACAAGTTGTCACTGGGACCTCACTGGCAACACGCGTGGGTGTAGTGACTTTCGCAAGTCATCTCCCATGCGGACCAAATGAGGACTCTTCCCAGCCGTGTCCTGCGGCGCAATTGAAGATACCCACTTTGAATTCTGGCAACTGGAAAGGGAATATTTCGCTCAAGTCATTGTGCTTTGACGCGAGCTTGTCTCGAACTTTGTTGACCGTATCCTGCTTGGTCGGATCGGCCGGCGCCGCGATAAACGTGTACTGGGAAGCTCCCTGTTGAGCCATGCTGGTTGCAACTTGATATAATGGTAGGAATCCTGAGGGATTTGGGAGTCGGATGTCGTTCGCGATTGTTCAGCGATGGCTCTCAAAGGATGCGTTGGCATTTCCGCAGATTCTGTTTGTCATGTGACGTGATGACCGCTGTTGAACGGCTGTTCCCAATCTTGCAATCCCCAGACACATTACCGAGAAGGATCAAGTTATCGTCGAATGAATATTCCATTAGATCATGCACAATCCGGTGGGTCATCTTGGGCGAGGTATGTCAAAACACATCACGAAAAAAAAGGCGAGAGACATCAGACAAGACATCTTTGAGAAGAGCTCGCGTGTGTATTAAATGACAAACTCATATCTGAAAGAGACATGATTGTACGGACATTTCTTTATTTGGTTGTTGAGGGAACAAGTAGAAAGGGCTGGGATTTGATGGAGGCTTATGTTACGTTGGATGATAGAAAAGGTGCCAAGGGTAGCAGCGATATCTACAGTATAGTCTAGCAGTAACAATGGGAGGATGCATATATACAAGGATATGTACAAGGAGAATCAGAAAATGTGAGTTGCAGCTGTGAATATGAGCAGGGGCCATCTAGGATCCAGTCGTTTATGTTGGCATGAGAGCAAATCCGATAGTTTTGGCATCGTAATCAACGGAGGTATAGACAAGCTCCAGGAAGGGAATCCCCAACGCAAAAGCTTGGGACTGAGTGTCGCCGATGATCAAGAATCTACATAGGCCGCCCGCTGTCGACAGACTGGTTGGGTCGCCTGTAAACTTGCTGAGTGGGATGGAGACAGTACCAGTGCCCAACTTCATGTCCAAATTTCCGGGAGCATTGCAAGGGATCTCGAATGCTCCTGGGTCGGGTTGTCCAGGTGGTCCAGAGTCCAGGTCGGGTTTGGCCCCAGGAATGGCAGCAATGAGTTGGGTAAAGGCGGCCATAGGCATAAGAACGACAGATAGGGTGGTTTCGATTAGGCCTGGAACGTTGGCGGCGGTAAATGCGGTCCCAGACAGCGAGACGGTTTCAAATGTAGTGACAAGACCTGGTTGGTTGGCAACCATTGGGCCAGAGACGAGACCCGCGGAAAGGGTAGCATCATTTTCGCCGAGGAACAGCCGAGATTGGCCAAAGACGGATGGATCCAAGTCAAGACCAATGAGGGCTCTGGGAATAGCCTTCGCGGCCGCCATGGCGGTAATGACATTGCCATCAGCGGGGTTGGCACTCATACCCAATCCCATGATTCCATCAAAAGGCAGCTGGGCAATTCCACCTGCAATTTTGGAAGCAACGCAAAGAGGCAGGCTAGGCGCTGAAAGTTTGGCCAGGCCAATCGTCTCGGTGACTGAATTGCATAGTACTGCGTTGCCACCGCCAAAGTCGATAATCTTTGCAGCCGCATCGGTCGCTGGAGTCACCAACTTGACAGAGGAGGACTTTGCCGCGTTCAATCGAACCCCGGCCCCAACACAGGTTGCGCAATCTGAACCGGCGACAAAAGAGCTTGAGCCGGCACTGTCTATTGCCACTAAGAATCTTTGTGGAGGAGTGCCGGCAAACATGGCAGCCATGACAAACTGTCCATCCTGTACAGCAATGGATGCAACGTTGTCTGGGTTCTTGGCTGGCCGAGTAGGTGTTGTGCCTCCGGATGTCGGCGTGGGGGGCGCACTGGTAGAGGTCGCAACGACGGCCCCTGCGGGATCAACGACATCAATCACCACGTTGGGTTCTGCGGCAACCGCGGGGGTGGTGCTTCCTTGCTCTGAGGGAGGGGTTTCAATGGTTGCTGGAGCTGGATTGGCCGCCTCTGCGAATGTTGCTGCTTGCTTGTGCTTGACATAGGCCGCAAAGCCAGCGCTGAATCCTCGTCGACTGATCCGGCGATTTTCATCCTGCCTTTGAATCATGGATGTGCGAAGCCAAAAGCGCTCGCGCGGACTGGATGATGGGGTGGGTGCGGTGAGGGCCAAGCAGATCAGGACAGCCATAGTAAGACCGACTAGCATTTTGCTAGTCGACGACCATCGTCCTGGCATACTGGTGGGTACTTTGAAGGGTTATGAAGGGTTATTGCGACGGATCGACAGCAGGCCTTAGAGCCTTTGAAGACGACGGTGGTGGTAGGTTATAAGTGAGGTTGGAGACGAGGTTGGAGACGGATAGCGGGGCCAACCGAAAGGGTCTTCTTCGGGAGGTTCATATATATGCGACTTTGACAAGCGACGAGGCCGCACGACGGCGCGTTTGTCGGAGCGACGCGTCTTGAAACTCGCTTGGCCGCGACCAGCGTCCGCTGAAGGCTCAAGCATTATTTTTAGGGAAAAAAGCTGCAGCAGGAGTCTCTTCGGCCATTTAATTAATCGTTAAGAGGGACGGTTTTTTTTTGGTTGACCAGAGTTTCTTTAGGAGTTTTCTCTGCTGCATTCTACGGCGGGTCTCTCCAGCAAAACAGCGTATAAGCGGCGCGGGCCCTGCTCAACTTCCAGCAGGAGTCCAGAGAAATGTATAAATTCTGGATGCACGGTTGGCCGTCGATGGGCGCCCGGTCAATTCATCTATTTGCTTCTGCTCAACTGTGAAGCCACCCTGGAAGAAGGTCTGGTAGCCCGCTCAATCAGCTGAATCATGAACTTGATTGATGGCAGCTTTTTAATATGATAGCTGCAGACCGTTCTAAGGATGCTGTATGTACATGTACAATGAAGAGCGGCGAAGTAGGTGGAGGTGCATGCGGCTCCATTAATGTGGTACGTACATCGAATATGGTGTTCTAAGAATCATGGTGGCGAGCCTTCCCTTGTCCCATTCTTGCTTTGCTCTGGATCCATGGCCTTGCACCTCATGTTGGATGCATATCGTTTAGGTATCGAAATGTTCAACTCATCTTCATTGAACGAGTGACAATGATTTTATCCGGCCCGTTGCTTGATTTGCGGCATTTGTCAACAAGCGTCTGCCAGAAAAAAACTTGGAGGGATGTACAGGAATTAATATTGATAATTTCAAGATGGTTTATGTACAGACAATCGGGGTAAAGGTATGGGAATATGAACAAGAAAGAGAAAATATACAGAAAAAGAGCCCTAATGCGGATATTACTTTGGCTTTAAGGAAAACCCAATCGTCCGTGCATCATAGTCGATGACGGTATAAGCAAGTTCCAGGAAGGGTAGCCCGAGGACCATGGCCTGGGTTTGCTCATCGCCAACTATCAGAAACCGACAGTTGCCCCCCTCTGCCGTAATGGAGACTGGCTCCCCCACAAAATCTGAAAATGGGATGTTAAAGTTTCCACTGGTCAATTTCATCGACATCGATCCGGCCGTTTTACACGGGACCGTAATGCGGCCAGGGTTTGGTTGGGGGTTTGGATTTTTTGAAGTTGGTCGGAGAAAGGGAGCAGATCCGGGGATGGCGGCAGTCAATAGTCTAAATGCTCCCATGGGCATCAGGTTCACGTCCAAGGCCGTGTCGATCGTGGCAGAAACATCAGCAAGGCTAAAGTTGGTTCCAGTCATGGCTACCGACGTAAAAGTCGTGGCGAGGCCGCGTTTACCAGCGATAATGTTGCCAGAAGCGACTTTGTACAGTAGGCTTGGATCCACGCTTCCCAGGTATAATTTGGATCTGGTCGCCCCGTTTTCTGGTTGTAGATCGAGACCGACGACAGCTTTTGGAATGGCTTTGGCGGCGACCATGGCGGTAATCATATTCCCCTCTCCGGCCCTCTCGCTCAGCCCCAACCCGATAATTCCATCAGCGGGTAACTTTGCCAGTGAACCCGTTACAGATGTTGCTGCGCAGATGGCCACGCCAGGAGCGCTAAGTCTAGCCAACCCCACGGAATCCGTCAAAAGGTTGCAAACGACTGTGTCTTGTCCGCCAAAGTCGAGAACTTGCTGTTTCCCGTCGGCGACGGTTGTGGTAACGAGCTTGCCCGAAGTGGATTTGCTCGCGTCGAGTCGTGCTCTGGATTTTGGGCAGTTCGTGCAGTTGGATCCGGCCACGTAGGAATTAGAGCCGGCCGTGTCGATTAAAACCCTGAAGCGCTGCGGTGGGGTTCCCACAGACAGTTGGGCCACCAAGAGCCCATTTAGGTCTTGTACAACGGCAACATTGTCCGGCAGTCGTGTTGGAGTTGCTGGTGGAGCTGTGTTGGAAGGTGGTAGCGGTCTCGGTATGACTGCTGTTTGAGGGGGAGTCGGTGGTAAGGTGGCTACGCGGACACTGACGGTAGAGCTCACTCCACCCTGCGGACCCGGCCCCGCAACAATAATGATTCCTCCTTTGACAGCTTCTTTGACTGGTGGATTGGTAGCTTTGCTGTTGGGTGAAGAGATAGTTGTAGGTGCAGATTTAACAGCGACGGTAGTTTTAGGTGCAGATTTGATCGTGACGGTAGGAGATGCAGAACGCGTCGTCTTAGTTGCTGATGCGGCAGCCTTGGCTGCAAAAGGTGTATCGACAGGCGGAATGGTAGCAGGTACAGGAGCCGCGGCGGCCAGCACTGCAGCTGCTTCTCGGGCCCTCCTAAATGTTCTGAAGTTCGCATAGAATGACTGAGGTCGAATCGGCCGAGCGTTCCCACGGCTTGATCGAGGTTTGCTGGGAGGTTCCGGTGTATATATTGAAGGAGCTGGCGCAGCGAGAACCAGGCATATAAAAGTCATCATCCAAAATGCCGCCATAAGAGAGAATGTCATAGACCAGTGGTGTGTTCGCATTATAGTAGCCGATAAAATTGAGAAAAATCAAAATGGTGACAAGTGGTGAACGGTGAGCATGCTGGTTTTGTGGGAATTATAGAATGTAGAACATTTTCCTTGGCGGGTGCTCCACCCTTGAGCTGAATAAAATAACATACATAGGAAATCGGCAAGCTTCAAGTCACCGGTGGACACTTTGACAAACGCCAAATGGAACACGTCAGGATATTCGAGGAACCTGACATCAAAGCCCCGAGCCCTCGAAATATAGAACAAAGGAATAGTATTTTTCGCTCAGAGACCTGGGGCCCTCAATTGAGAAAATAATGGCGCGGCACTATCTCGTTTAC
The DNA here is from genome assembly GCA_025602905.1 of Phlyctochytrium arcticum. Classification (NCBI taxonomy): domain Eukaryota; kingdom Fungi; phylum Chytridiomycota; class Chytridiomycetes; order Chytridiales; family Chytridiaceae; genus Phlyctochytrium; species Phlyctochytrium arcticum. The sequence goes on along the minus strand of JAHLKI010000012.1, from coordinate 125,402 downwards.
ATACAGGGCATCCCACTCCTTTTTTTTGTTAAATTTTTGAACATCAGAGTCTGATAGCGTCCGGCGTGTGTATAGAAACGCGAGGGTACCCACAATTCTGACACCATATATCCCATCCTCCTCCTCCACCCACTTGAAAGCCACTTGGAAGCACGCCCGTCGTCGCCCAAGCTTCTAAACCTTTGTCTTATTCCGCAAATTCTAGTAATCAGACGCGTTGTATTGAGCCTGGAGCATTTTTACTCTGAAAAAGGGTGGCTCCCAAAATTTCTCAAAATGCATCTAGGGATTTGGGAAATCAAACTTCTGGCGCCCTATGACAATGATATTTTTTCCGGATGCTCATTGTTTACTATACTATGAGGCGATTTGGTCAGGAGGTGGGGCGGTAGCTTGGGCAAATATCCCATCTACCGTTGGCTGAAGTCAACAGAGACGCAATGTATTGCGGGAAAGTATTCATTTGCACTCGGCGATAGTGTAAATCCATAATTAGGTCTCTTGTCCGCCTCATGCTAAAAACTTTGCTCAGCTGTACTCTAATTTATGTTCTTTGCCGATCTATATAAACGCGACAGAAAAAACTACATTAATAGGGAGAATCAATCTACATCCAAAATCCCAGACTCTCCTTCGACAACTATGACAGATACTGCGGGTGGTGCGGTTGTTGCATCCCCTCAACGCCCGTCCCGTCCCGCATGCTATATCCTCTCCTGTGGCCGGGACGGAACTATCCCCGCCATTGTCGGAGACCGCCATATCCCCATTTTAGATAACACCCGTGCAGTCTTTGTCGTCCTGCCCTTTGGCACCGCCAACATCTTCGCAAGATTTGTCCGGTGGGGACGCTCCATGGTGACAGATTACATTGAGACAGCATTTTCATTAAAAAAACGCTCTATGGTAGACTAGCGCTTTCTAGACTGTGGTAAAATAATTTTGGCTTCAAGAAATATAATAAGTTGTCTGCACATTAAGCTTGTACCCCTTTTCAAATACATCCTATAGACAGCGAACAAACGGACCAGCATTTAAAGAATGTCAAGAAAAACTCACAGAAAAATGCGCGTTCCTAATAGCGCAGGAACTCCGGCACAAAATGTGTTTTGAAATATGTAATATATTAAAAAAAAAATCCCACGGGCTCTAATAGACGCAGAAGACGAGGTTAGGATCTGTGTCAAAAACTGGAAAGATATGGCAGTGCGTAACTCACCTACACATCAGGAATCATATCCTGAATCGTTCGCACTTTCATTGAACTGTGGGATAAGATCGTGCTCTTCAAATTCGATAACGTCAGTCACTAAACTCCACAACCAAACGTAAGAATGCATGGTACTTACCGAGATTCCATGTAACATTGATTTCGTCGACATAGATTTCGAGTGGATGCATTGGGGGTTCCCGGGGGAGGGCTGCAAATTCGACAACGTCAGTGACCAAAAAAAAACTTGTGTAAGAATGCATGGTACTTACGGACGTTCCAACTATTTTCGTTGTCGTCCGCCATCAGGCTCACATGTTCCATGAGCACCTCCGCGGCCATCATTTGTACGTCCGGCGGTAATGTCGCCGAGAACATGGCCGTTTGATGATCGGCCGGCATGTTGAAGCAGGAAATGATGTCTCCAACATCAACTTCAAAGCCCATATCCAACATGCGATGACATTTTAAAAACGATAGTCATTTGGACCCCGATTCAACTCGACGCTGCCGAAAACGAGAGTCATTTGGACCCCGTTTCAACTCGACGCTGCCGAAAACGAGAGTCACTTGGACCCCGATTCAACTCGACGCTGCCGAAAACGAGAGTCATTTGGACCCCGATTCGACCTCGATGCTGCCAAATCAACGCTCAGCAGGCACGCGTTCCCTTGTCCCCCTGGGTCCGAGCGCAACCCGTCTTTTCTCCTGCATCTGCCTATAAAAGGCCCGTCTGCCGCATGCCGTCCCTCCCTCGTTCAACTCCAAATCCGCCCATCGACCTGCGCTCTACCCATCTCGTCCACTCAAAAGGACCATCCCCAGCGATGCCGCTTGCCTCTTCTCTCTGAAACAATGTGCGTATTCGAAAAGCGCATATGACTCCGGTTCCACACTAGATGTTGACTGCAGTTTCTTTCCTTTCAGATGCGTCCCACTATATACTCGAATGGCCTCCCTGCTGGAGCTTCGGATCAACACCCGCCTCGTCATACCTGCCATCAAGGATTTACCTACAACAACAGAAACCATGGTTAGTATTTTTGCCCGTTGCTTGCGCTAGTTTCTCCCAGAGCTTTTACTGACTTTTTTGCTTTTTCTTTTTCTTTGGGGGAGCCTTGACCTGCACCCAGACCATGCCACATTGCGAACTTTCGAGAAGTCAAGTAGCCGTCAGGTGCCTAAAAGCCCTACTAGGTGAACCTTCTATTCGGGGTCGATCGGTGTGTGCGGCCATGTGGATTGTAGGGTGGGCGGTGCTGCCCGCATACAAGTGCGCTTTTGGTAGTATCGTCTGCATTAAGGCTCCCCACGGTCCCATCATCACCCCCTCAAGATTCAAGACCCTCGCCTGCCTTTTGGCGACCCCGACTTGGTGCAAGACAAAATGCGTAGCGCATCAGGTAGACCGGACAATGTGTTTACACATTGGAATCGGTTGTAGTTTAGATCGCAGCTTATCTGTGTGATATACTAGGGCTGTTTACATTGACATGACATGAAGCACAAACATGCCACGGTCCGTCAGACGATCTGCGATTTGAATTGTATTTCACTCATGAATTTATACACGGTTTTGAATATGAGAGATAATAAGTCTCTACCAAACAGACATTACGGACCCCGACCACCTATTATCAAGTGAATGCTGCACTCATTTTCGCATCAGTGTCAAACATCTATTTCTCCTTCTTGGGCGCTTCAATCTTGTTGGGTGATTGAACTCCTGAGAGAATAGTAACGCCAAGAAGCGCGATAATAATGACAGGGGCAATGGCGAAAAGGGTCATGAAGAGGCCGGGCGTGAAAAACACGTATTTTTGGAAAATTGAGCGTTTGGACCACGGGAGTGTGGAGTTGGCGCGTGGGAGGAGCTTCTCTGCCCGAGTGTATAGCTACATATGAACAAGAACGGGTCAGATATCGTTCCAAGCTGTATGAATGTATCAAAGAATGCTTACCGTTCGGCGAGAAGAACTCGTCAAAACGGCCGCCCAGTCGTCCTTGACGATAGATTGAATGTTGGAGAGGATGCCCGCGACTACACCATCATTCTCGGCTTGAACCCTCAGTTGCTCGGGAAGAGTCAAGGCGTTGACGGAGGAAAGTACGACTCTGATGATGTACGTTTGCCCATCATTCAAATCCGGCACTGGTGCTCCTATGTTGTCAAATCGTGAATATACATGACAGAAGTGGCCACCAAGCTTTATTACCATCGGCTACTTCCAAAACAATGGCTTCAACCCCCTTTCCTTCGCGGCATACGCGTTGGATTTCATTCACGACATCCTGAAGACTCTGACTCGCGGCAACAAAGGAGACCGCCGTATTGTCTGCGGCCTCGTCCACGGAACGACGGAGTTGCTTTGTCGAGGGAGCGAGATGAGGTAGATCCAGGGCATGGAGCTAGAAAACCGTACCGCATCGTATGAGCATCACACCGATCCTTCTAATCAATCAAATGGTACTCACATCCTTCTGGTCAAAAACAAGATTGACTTGTTTGCATCCGACATTGTCAAATAGGGGTAAAAAGTCTTCACGCTTGGTCAGGAAGCTGCTTGGCTGTACACTTTTCTTGAATCTGAAGTAAAAAACAGTTCATCAGTTTACCGTAGAGTGTTGTCTTCCGTTCGACATCGCACATACTTCTGCCCACTCCACAGGATAGCTGGCACCGTTTCTGGGTACCCAAAGACAGTCGGCACTAACAGGCATACTGCTAGCACGATCAAGAACAACGAAGACCGCGTATGGCGGTGTGGTGATGAAGACATCGTAGGGGCTAGACTGGTGCGGTTGGTTTGGTGGCAATTGCCAGTGTTGTCACCAGCACCAGCCAGGAATTCAGAATGAGCTTAGCTCAGAGTCGCGTCCCCACAGACGAGAATTGAAGATTGCAACATGAAGATGCTTGAATGCTCAAATATATGTTTCAGCATAATCATCAAATTGCCCATTATCGTCTGGACTAAGACAGGATACTCAAAGAGCATGTTGTCTGGCACAATTCATTGCTCGCACATCTGCGGTGCCTTCTGAAAAAGTGCGTCCCGCAGCTACCAGGCATACCCTCACACCAAATTATAACAGTGAGATGGCAAACTGCCTTATACGTAAGTTTCGTCTTGCCTTGTAACATCTTCACTATAAGTGAACTATATCAGTTTATGTTTGCGCTGAAGTGCAAATTCGGTCGATCCCCACTGCATGCATCGACCGCGCCACATCACCGCGCATGGCTGTGCCCCAAGCCCGTGGCAACCATGGCGATGGCGAACAACAGAGGCCGACTACGGCGGTTCTCTTTGATAAAAGACGCGATTTCATAGTCTTGGGATTCCGCTGAAAATGTTGCGAACATCACGACTACTGGCCAACCGGGCTGCTGTAAGTATTCAGGCCGACATAGGGGAGTGGAGTTTGAAGTTGGAGCTGCGTTGAATGCTCGGGCGCGGAGGAGTTTCGGGCGGGTCGATGCAGATGATTTCGCTGGTGGAATGTTTTCATACGGATAGTAAAGTTGATTGTTGCTGACTAACGTTCTCTTCTCTTCCTCTATTTCCTTCATCTTGGACGATCCTTTTACCAACACTTAGCTTCGGACTGTCGGTCGTAAGGGATATACATCCTCGTCGGAGAATGTTGCGCAATCTGTCCTCATCGAGCCTACCCCTTCCGCCCGCAAGCTCAACTACACCTACCCCCAATCGTTGAGCAATGTTCCCGAGACCAAGGTCACCAAGCTTTCCAACGGATTTACGATTGCCACCGAGGCTAACCCCAACTACCAAACTGCAACTGTTGGTGTTTGGATCGATGCCGGTTCTCGTTTCGAAACTGAACGCACAAACGGCACGGCACACTTCCTCGAGCACATGGCCTTCAAGGTACGTCAAAAATGCAATATTCCACGTATTCAAAAGCTGATCTATTTTGTAGGGCACAAAGAGCCGAAGTCAAGTCCAGCTGGAGACTCAAATCGAGAACATGGGAGGACATTTGAACGCATACACTTCTCGCGAACAAACCGTTTATTACGCCAAGGCCTTGTCTTCAGATGTTGCCCCCGCTGTCGAGATTTTGTCCGACATTCTCCAGGGCTCCACCCTTAGCCAGGATGCCATTGAGCGCGAGCGTGATGTCATCTTGCGCGAGGCTGAAGAGGTTGACAAGCAAAAGGAGGAGGTTGTCTTTGACCACCTTCACGCCTCTGCTTTCCAGCGCTCATCTCTGGGACGAACGATCCTCGGACCCACCAAGAACATCAAATCCATTACCCGCGAAGACCTCTCCGATTACATCTCTACCCACTACACCCCGGACCGCATGGTTCTGGCCGCAGCTGGTGGTGTGAACCACGACGCCCTTGTTAAGCTTGCTGAACAGCACTTTGGAAAGATGGAGGCCGGTTTGAGCCGTCCCCGTCAGAACAAGGCTGCCTTTGTTGGATCTGATCTCCGTGCTCGTTTCGACGATCACCCTACCGCTCACGTTGCCATTGCTGTTGAAGGTGTCAGCTGGACCAGCCCTGACTACTGGGCGCTTCTCGTTGCCCAATCCATCATTGGAAGCTGGGACCGCTCTCTGGGCGCCGCTCCCCACGTCTCCTCCAAGCTTGCCCAACAGCTGCACAAGTGGGGTCTTGCCAACTCGTTCATGTCCTTCAACACATCATACTCTGACACCGGTCTCTTTGGTGTTTACGCCGTCACCGACAACCACAGGGCTCTCGATGACCTGATCCACCACGTCCAGCAAGAATGGCACCGTCTGGCCATGAACATCTCTGAAGCCGAGGTCTTCCGTGCCAAGAACCAGCTCAAGACGTCTCTTCTTCTCGCTCTTGACGGAACCACGCCAGTTGCCGAAGATATCGGTCGTCAAATGCTTGTCTACGGAAAGCGTCTTTCTCCTTGGGAAATTGACGGTTTGATTGAAAAGGTGTCTGCCGCCGATGTCATGAAAGTCGCCCGCGAGTACATTTACGACCGGGAGGTTTGCTTGGTCGGTTACGGTCCTGTCGAGTCTCTTCCAGACTACAACCGTGTCCGTGCCGCCATGTCCCCCATCTACTATTAGATGACGCATATCTGTTTCTTTATTATACGATGTACTACCCTCCTCTCTTTTGTTTTTTTTCATGACCCTGATTTTTATTTCAACACATTGGGAAAAAAAAACTCTAGCTTTCCCCCGTAGAAATGAACGAGAAGCCTCATATCTCCCTCTCACATGAAAGACTCGCCGAATATGTTTTCACTTTGATGGGTACCAAGGGCACCTCAATAGAATCGGGCGAACAAGGAGACTCCACCGGAACAACTCGGGATGTTGAACGGATAAAAACGTGATATTCACGTTTTTACGCGAGACGCGTCTTGTCTGCAAATGACAATTCCAAAAAAATTGAAAGTGTCAGTGGAAGTTCTTTACTCACGACCACCTTGCAAAAAATGACTTCGCAAAGTGACTTCGACGATGCCGATATTGACGATTTGCTAATGAGCAGTGAGGATGAGAGGCCTACCTCGAAACCCCTCAGTATACCCAAGCCGGCTGCAGTCCCATCCTCTGCTCAATGTAAACAATGAGTTCTGCCCTTATTCACCCGAACAAGTATCTAAATCTTTGGAATAGTTATCAACCCTTCGGTATATACAAAAAATTTCATGGGAAAGAAGGCGGGGGTAGTAATGTGTGTTGTGAATGTTTAGATCGCAGGGCCAGGGAAGGAAAAAGAGGAGGTGAAAAGCCAGATCCCGTCATTGGTACCACCGACGACGACGACAAAACCGGCTCAGCAACAAAAGAATAGCGTGGATGATATCTTGGCGGGCCTGGATGATGATTGGGATACGCCGATAGTTGTGCCTGCGGTTCCAGGTTTGTCTTCCCATAGATCCGACACCGCGGATGGGACTTGACAAATTCTTCTTTTAGCCGTCAAAGAGGTCAAGAGTGAGAAGAGAGAACAAGATGTACTGCCGCAGGAAGCGAATACCCGGGAGTTCAAATTTGGAGCGGGAAATACCATCGAAATTAAACCGAGTAATACCGAACCAAAACCGAGCAATACCGTTCAAGTCAGTCGTTGCTCGTCCTTCCACTCTCGAACTTTAATTTAAACTATTCCTGGTTTAGAGTGAGACTCGGGCTGCCATTCCGACCGGACTAGGAGCTCGGGCTGTCCCGTCTTCTTTAGCAGCCAGTCCAGCGATCTCAACTACTGTTCCTCCTAAAACTTCCCCGGCGAAAAAACCGCTTTTACCATGGGAAAAAGCTGCTATCACCGTGCCCGGGCCATCAACGCTCTCATCCCCAAACCCTGTAAGTTTTTGCCGTACTGACTGCTAACAATATGGTTTTCTAATATGGATGGGGTGTAGGCTAGGAATTTGGATGGTAAGGGTACCAGTGGGACTGATGTATTTGGGTCACCGGGATTGGGGGATGAGGGAGCGGGTGCGGGTATGGGACGACGACGGGCAGGCACCACCGGAACAATGAGTCCCCCAAAACCGAATGTGGTTGTAAGTTCCCCATCGCATCCAAACCACGTGCAAACTACTAACAACGGCATTCAGACCAACCGGATTCCATCGGATGATGATGATATCCTGGGTTTATTGGACGAAGTTGTGGGCCGCCGACGAGGAGGAACACCCGGAGGAGCAGATTTCGGCCGGGCCATATCAACTCCTCCCCAGCAAATCAACCGGATCCCATCTTCCGACAATGATGTACTGGATTTACTGGGGCTGGATGATGAGGGTGCAGACAGACGGCAACGGAACAAGAGTGGGAGTATGAAGAGCGGAAAGAGTGGGCAATCGGGGGATGGGGATGGCCGGTACTGTTCAATCCTCCAAAAACCGCCGCGTATGTGATTGCTAACAGTCATACTTAGCCCAACCTTCACTCCCACTTCTTTACCCTCCAAACCGGCCCCTTCATCAACCCCAATATCCAAGCCCATTCCTTCACCAACCCGACAGCGCCAACCAACAACCACCTCCTCCGATGACGATAACATTCTCCCTTCATTCCTTCTCGACACGTCCGGTCCCCGTCGACGGCCTCGACCCGGTACGCTCAGTCCATTTTTTCGAATCTAATCACCCAACTCATATGTTCTATAAAGCAACATTCTCAACACCCCCACGGCCACTCTCATTCCTAGACGATACTCCTCCTCAACGGAAGCCGGACACGGTGTTACCCTGTAGGTTATACGATACGCGAACACGGGTGGATAAGGGCTCACTTTTTTTTATGTAGTTTTGAATTTAGGGGGTGAGCGGGTTGTACGGAAAGGTAAGTCACATTTTTTGGAGGTAGGGGGGAGAGGCATTGATTGTGTAAGTAGAAAAAGGAGAAGTGGTAGTTCTTCCTGAGGTTCCAACAGCGGCAACAACAGCAGCAACGGCGGTATCAACAAAGCCAAAACCGGTACCACAACCGCAGCCGAAACCAGCAACACCCAACCCGAAACCAATACCGCAAACCCAACCTATTCCAACCCCCGCAGAGCGACCAACCCCAGACTCGGATCCGTCCCTCGCAAATGTATCCATCGACCTATCGACTTCGGATGCAGAAAGTGAGGTCCAGGAAGTAGAATTGAGCGATACGTCCACTGAAGAAGATGGCAATGTTGGAAAAGAGGGTATGATTTTCAGTAACTCTGCTGTGGAATCAAGAAATTTATGTGTTTTTAGGTATAGATGAATTGAAAGCCCAGTTGCAGAGTGCACAGAACCGCATCACGGCACTGGAATCCGAGATTAGGGAATGTCGCGAGCAGGTACACCCTCCACCAACAGCAGCTTTTACAGAATTGTAGTTTATGATGTTATTAGCATGCACGAGACCGAGAAAATTGGCTGACCGACATGAACACGAAAATTGACGCTGAGCGAAGTCGAGTTGATATCGAGGTAAGGTGTGCTCATTACCATTGTTGGAGTAAGGGACTTATACATAGCAGGTTGACCGACGGGTGGGGATTGAAGTACAAATGATGAAAGCGGAGCATGAACTTGCCATGGCCAAAATGCAGCAAGCTCATGTTGACGAGGTACGTAAAACATAAAGAGTATGGAGGTAAAAGTTACTGAATGATTGTGTAGTTGTCCAAAACGATTTCAAACGCCGAGACTACCCGACAATTGAGTGAACTCACGCAGCAGGTTGCCGATAAATTCAAGTCGGTAGATGAGCTTAAAGGATCAGTGGAGAGCGAGCGGGTTGAGTGTCTCAAAGTACGTTCCCATTAGCATGAAAGAAATGGAAAAATTGTATTGATTGGAATTTAGGAGAGGGAAACCGCAGTTCACGCCCGGGAAGCATTACTATCTGAACTTCAAATCCGGGTGCAGGATCAGAGTCGACAAGTCGACGCCGAACGCATCAAATTCCAGGATTTGATTGCGCGGTTGGAAGCCACTTTACTCGCCCAAAAAGCCGAGACGGAGCGAATCAAGGAGGAGCGAGCGGAAGAGATTGCCGTGTTGAAACGCGAAAAAGCCGAAATGGAGGAACGGGCACGGGAAGAACGGACCCAGTTTTGGAAAGGGCGGGAAGAGTGGGGACTTGAGCGGAAGAAGATGGAAAAAAAGATGGAGGATGAACGGCAGGGGTTGATGCTTAAAGCTGCGCAGATCCAGGCGAGGGAACGGGCGTTAACTGAACTTGAACAGGAAATGGCGCAGCAGCGGAAAACCCATGATGAGCAAATGTCTACTGATCGACTTATCTTGGATCAAGAGATACAGGCTTTGCAAGCTAAATCTACTCTGGTATATCGGCAGGCAGCACTAACCCGGACCGAAAAAATGCGGGTAGCCGCACTCCGATCGCGGGTTGAAGCCGAACGGGATGTATTCGAATGTTCCCGCAGCGACACTGAGCGGGACGTCAAGGCTGCGCAAAGTGTAAAGGAGGCTGCTGTGCTTGAACGGCAACGGGCGCAGGAATTGGAAGTGGAGGTTAGAGACGCTAGGGAGGGAGTTAGTCGGACTCGGGAGGAAATGGAAAAGGAGCGGACAAAGTTGGAAGAATTACGACGCCGGTTTTATGAGGAACGGATGGCTTTGGCTGTTGAGAGGCATAAGCGGGGAGTGAGGGGTAGTAGTGCTGTTCAAAAAACTTCTGCTCACGAACAACCACAACCACAACCACGACAACCACAAGATGCAGTCTCTACTCCCTCCCTAGTCCTTCACGACCAACAACAGCCACCGCCACCGCCCACGATCACCCATCCACCACCACCACCAGTCAACTCCAACTCTCCGAACAGCACCCGCAACCTATTCCAAAAACTCGATCGGCTCGTAGGCGGGTTATCCCACGTAAGTTTCCCAAATCACTCCTAATGGACATGGGTCTAAATATGATTGGCATAGTCGGAACAGAATTTGGATACCCAGCTACATTACCTGGCTGTCTCGAGTTATCGGCGGCGGATGCGGGGGGTGGGGGCGAGTCGAGTGGGTGTTGTCATGTAGAAGCGGGGCCAATGTGGAGCCGAAATATGTATGGGGCTACATACAATCATAGATCCAATGTCATACTCATATTCGTCGTTGTGGGAACGCGTCTATCGTCTGTGCAAATGCCCACGTTTTTGTAATTTACTGGATGAATGAGAGTGGGGCCTGATTTCACGTCGCGACGGGACGTGACGATCTGTCACAAAAGCATATAAGGCAAACAATACAGCCCAGCACTAAAACTTTATGTCGCGAAAGGCAAATGCATATCAATGAACCACTTTACAGTTGAAGAGGGACAGACGTTTGCTCTCAGGTAGGAAGTAAATGACATTGGAGTCACACCCATCTAACATGTAACTTTGTGATGCGTACCCATCAGGCGCAAAGCTGTCCCAATGCTGAAAGGAGACCATCTGGTAGATCTACACTACCGCGCATCGTTCAGCCAGTACTGGAACCGGGTCAAGGGCGCCGCTGTCAACTTTTTATAGTTAGTGCAAGGCAAAATATGTGTCAAACATGTAAATTTAGGAAATTGTTAAATGTACGCGCCCTTCGAATTATTAAATGGACGCCTTTCCGGTATTTATTATTCTGCTTAAATGTACTTCCCTTTTCATGGGAAAAGGCGCTTTACCACTTCAAATGATGAAAAAACCGCATAGGAACGAGCCGAGGCCCTGATACTTTTTAATGACTAGAATGAATGTTGGTCAATATGGATATTTGGCGGTGGACGGCCTCAATAAACGTATCCTTGGTATATATGATCTCCATCCCCATTTTTGGGAATTCAGCGTGGGAACTTACGGATTCCTCCGGCATTCTTTAAGCCTCTTTACACATGTCTGTTTGTGTGTAGAATCGAGATGGGAATTCGAAAGCGTAAGATCCGAGTGCGTTGGTTGCGCTCTTTGAATTCATGTTTCTGTTCGTGCACTGTGGTGGATTCAAGCTGTTAAAATAGTGAAAACACAGAGAACGACTCGTGAGGGTTCGACCATCTTTGGTATGTGTTCTGCGCAGTCCGCGACTTATTGACCAAGTTTCGAGAACGAGAAGCCAGGTGGCGAGGAAAGCGTAACCTCCGAATCCGCCTCTGAGGTCTCCGTACTATTTAGCAAAAAGCATTGTGGGTGATACTGTAGACCCGGGTTTGAAAAAAAAAACAGCCTTGTTTCTGCCTTTGATCCAAAGACGTGAACCGGTCAATCAAGCAAGTACATTTCATCTCTCCAACAAATCTCAGTCAAAGTCAAGGCCATCAAACCCCCCTTCTTTGATGGCTCATTTCTTTGGGGCGTTTACGGAAATCTCGATATTCTTCGCTCTTCCTTCCCATATATATTCCCAGCCCCAAATCCGTCTTTCCTATATTTGAAGAATCCTTTTCCTGATTGTTTGTTAGCATGACATTCGGCACACATGTAGCATGAATTGACCATCTCTTCTATGCAAACAGAGAGGATCCTGTCGGTCCGCATTTAACTAAAGTCGGTTTGGAAGGTAACAATTGTTATAACATACAGCGTTCCATATGTCATCTAGCCGTGTGGGAATCTCACACTGACCCAAGTTGAGTGGAGACACTGAAAGGCCCTGTGCCGCCATGTGTCTCTCTTCATACAAAGAAAAAAAAAACCGGAGGTAAACTGCTGACGTTCTTTACCCCATTTACAAAAACGCAAATGCCACAAGACGATTCACCCCCCCCCCCCCCCAAACCCATCATCGTCCCGCCCTCAGAATCAGGACATCCCGTCCCTCAATCCGACCAGGCCAAACTTCAGCCTCAAAACCTAGTCCTGGATTTCGATCCCGAGACTCTACCCGGCTACATCCCACCCGATCATAATTACGACCCCGATTCTGGAGTGGAAATGTCGGATTCTGGCACAGAAGAGGTTGAATATTATTATGCGGGGTAACGCAGATTTTGCAAGCTGGCTTTTAGAAGGAAATATTATGGGTCTCAACTCACGACACAGTTAGTGTATATATCATTTCATAGTAGTCCCTCAATATATAAGCAATAATGGTCCTTTTCTCCCAGGAAATCATCCTGCTCAGGCAGGAATCTAAACAAGAATATGACACACAAAAAACAAAAAGTACGGCACCATGCCTTTGAACACCCAAACAGAGGTAGCTCGCTTTTTTTCCCCTTATTCCTTTTCTTTTACCGTTATGTAGCAAAAAATGCATTGTTGGGCTGTTGGGTGATATCACAAAATGACACTTGTCAGTGATCCAAAGGGGGGTGACATTCCCACAAAATGTTTGGTCAAAACCCTCCATATTCTGGCCAAACATTTCATTTTGACTTCTACGTCCTATTTCAACCATCCATTTTTGGTTAGTACTTGTTGTCCCCCACTCTCCCTTCACTCAGAGTCACTCTCCACTCTCATCCATCAACGATCCATCCACTCACGAAACCAATCGAGTCATCTATGGGAGACAAAGTACGACTATATTCGAAAAACAGTGTTTTTACGGCTAGTGTTTCTATTTCGTTTGTTTGCAAGTGCACGTGTATATTCGAGAGGGGGAGGGGGAGCCGTGCAAGGAAAATTGTAAATCGTACACATCCCCTCACTCTAAACCCATCCAAATCTTGACTCTACTCATCACTGCCATCAGAATTGTGCTGACCAATCACCGCCCCATGTCGAATGCAACAATGCGACACTGGCCCGAGTCTGCCATGGCACTACGCGACACTGAATACTCGAGTGTATTATGCGAAAATAAGCAGCTCAATAGTCCCTGTTTGTCTCTGGGCGAATCTGGCGAGCGAATCTGCACGGGCGATCGATGCGAGATTTGCCGGGCGGGAAGGAAAGCAGCCGCGGGAATAGAGATTAGATGGTGATATATAAACGCGGTAGCGGCACAGCCATGGTCCTCATAGCCATCGATGCATGGCGCAGTCGGGCGGACTTTTTTGTCTTCTGTGGGATATCCGTTCTCCGCGGCGGGATTACAAAGTCGATCGTTGAAAGAAACTGCTTGGGATCCAGACGAAGAACGACTGCGAATGTTGAATGTTGTTGAACGGTGTTGAACGACCCTGACTCCCGACGTCATTCCCACACACACACAATCGACAGAAAGCAAGGATCGTGACATCATTGAGCGGTAGTATAAAACAAAAAGGATGCCGGCCATTCTGCGCAGCCTGCGCTTCTTTGTTTCATTGGATTCTTCACGCTCTCCTACTGCAACTCCTACTACTCCCGCCAACGATACTCCCGCCGACCATACTCCCGACCATACTCCGAATATGCCCGTCGCCGTGCCGTCTCACCCGCCAACGCCAGATCCAAGCAAGCCAGTGCCCATCGCTCCATCCCCCTACGAGCACTCGCACGCTAAATCCCCTCGCAACAACCCACAACAACAACGCCGCCGCATCTGGACACTCCCCCCCGCATTCCACGACAAATACCGCTCCATCTCAGACAACCTCGGCTCAGGCGGCTCAGGCCACATCTTTTCAGCAACCCGCCGCTCAGACTCGAAACAAGTCGCAGTCAAACTCATTCCCCGCTCTTCCATCCTCACATCCCATTGGATCCATGATCCCGTTTTGGGCTTGGTACCCAAGGAAGCCCATGTCCTCCGCTCCGTGCATCACCCACACATCATCTCTTTTATAGACTACTTTGAGTCAGACACTGTTGTACTCATTGTCATGCAAGTCTTTGGCTCTTCCTGGGCGTGCACTCCCCTCTCTTCCTCAACTGACTTGAACCCTCTACCCCTCGCCATTACACTCAAAAAACGACGGGCCATGGACTTGTTTGAACTCCTAGAAGTCAAATCTCTGACCGAAAAGGACACCCACGCCATCTTTTCCCAAATCATTCATGCCTCTTGTTACCTTCTCGCACAACACAACATGATTCACGGCGACATCAAAGACGAAAACATCTTGATTGAGTGGTCCCCTACTTCTACTATTCCAAAAGCTAAACTCATCGATTTCGGTGGTGTCGTTCTGAACCCCTGTCACCTCCTCTCTCCCCGCGATTTCACTGGAACTCTAGAATTTGCTCCCCCACAAGTCATTCGCTCGCAACCTTTTAACCCCGAAAAAGCGGAAACGTGGGCTTTGGGTGTTTTACTCTATTCCATGTTGAATTCCGGAGCGGGTCCGTTTGCGACGCCTCAGCAGAGTGCGAGTGGGGGGTTTCGTCCTACACGTAAAGGATCTCCTGCCGTACGGGAATTGATTGATGGCATGCTGACTAAAGATGAACGGGAGCGTCTTTCCCTCAAGCAGATCTGTGATTCCGATTGGGTGAGGTTTGGGCCGGGCCCGCGCGAGCGAGACAATTTTCCCAAAGCCCGAGCGGGAGCGATCCCGACGAGCCCGCAGGGCGAGGAGGGCCCCCGAGGCCAGAGGCCGAGGGTGGCCTAGACATTTTTCCAAAGGAAAAATGGATGGGCGCTGACGATTTTGCAAAGCAAAAATCAAATGCGAGCGGAGTGAGGAGGGCGCCGAGCGAAGCGAGGCAATTCTTGCGAGCGAAGCGAGGGGGAAAAAAAAAGACTGACGCACTCCTTCACACCTTCATTGAACATAGACAACACAACAACAACACACATTAGATTGTACATACATACCCCCCCACACAACACAACACACACATATACTTTTTTTTTGGTTTTTGTTTCATTTAAATCACATTTACACACATGTTTTTGGGTGACTCTACACATTTACTTTTTTCTTTATGGTATAATACCAATATCGGCGCTGATGAATGGAACGGGTGTGGTTTTGATATGTATCTAGTTATTTCGTTTCGAGGTACTGGCTATGACCAAAACGAACGTTTGGGAAAATGTCAACGTTTGCCTCTTTCTAAAATCCACACGACCATAAAAGGAACCGCTACATACTGCGTGGACCCCTGTTCACTGACTAGAATGCTGGAAAATATGTTGGTGTAGGGGGAAATTCAAAGTTTATATGGCAAAAAAAGGCCTCTACAACACGAATCCCTGAACGACCAAACAACATGGTTGGTTGGTCATTTCGACAACACCGGATTATTCTCACGGCTCTTGAGGGGTTTTTTTTCGAATATGTGAAATGGTTGCAGGAAACGAGATGGTGATTGAGTCCATATTTAGTTCTGTAAAGTGTATCAAAACTACTGGTATTGTCGTTAAAGGTTTGAGAATCAGAGGATTGAGAGGATGGGCGAGATTTGTTTTTTTACCCAAGACGAATCGAGATTTCTATAATAAGCTGTACCTTATTGTCGGTGTTTCCGATTGCAGCAAAAAAAAAGTCTCTGGTAGGAGGAAGAATGTCTAGGAAAACTTAGTGGTTTGAGATCCACGCAATCCAAATAAGACTTTTGCATCTCGCGGGGTATAAATCGACCCAAACTCCTCCTACAAATAAGAAGTGGCTGAGGAATGAAAACAGTAAATTCTGCCCAATGTTGAATTTCATTAGACAGACAGTAGTCCATCCCATCCCGGGTTTGTCTTTCCCCCCAAAAAAATAAATAGTAAAATGTTGATGAATGACGGATGGTGAACAAACTGTTTTCGGTCCACGGAAATGGTTACGTTGATCCAATTTTTTTGTGTTTTTGATGATGTCCCTTTTTTCAAAAATTCGAGAGGTCGGATTTCTTTTCCCACGTACTTGTCACCGCGCAGTCATACCCCGCAATATCACCTATTTTGACAGACATGAGTTTTCTTTTTCCTTTATATCAGTAAATACTTTTTTTTCGGTCTCTGTAGTAGCAAGATAAAAAACCCAGGGCGTTGCTGTACTTTGTACACAGAGAATACATTGCTAAAACTTCTTCTTCACTGTTGCATCTCGTTGCGGTATTATGGAATGGATTGACAAAGTCCTAGGTAGGCCAAACTGCATCATTCTTCCCGCCTGGGTTCTAATAAATCTTTGGGTAACTGACAGGTGTCAGTCTGTCTCAACCCACGAAAAACGCCAGATGTTATGTAAACGGCTCTAAAAAACGGATGCCATGAGATAAGTTCATTGGAAGTAAATCCAAGGAATCAGTACATACCCCATACTTCATGTCCCACCTCGATGCGTTTATTTGCCCGCTCCATCCCCTGCTGCGCAATACGTGTCGGTTGATACTAGAGATCTAGCCTTGAGACGAACGATTTATTGAAGTGAATGCCATAGGCGGCACGAATGAGGGATACGGAGACCATGTAATGCAAATGTTTTCACGAACAAATGCCTATTACTTTTTTTTGGCATTGCTGGGTTTTCTTACCATAGGAATGAAACCCGGTACAGGGTTACATTCAGAGTATATGAATACTGCGTACTTTCTGCATTGCTGGTTTTTCAACTTCCTTGCCATTCCAGGATGACATTGACCGAGGCAAAAAAATATTGTTTTACTGGTTTTTACCATCTTCTACATGCAACAATTCAGCCTTGGGACAAAAAAAAAAAATGTCTATGATGACTGCATGCTGGTTTCCCCTGTTTCTTATCCCACGGGAAACATGTCATTCTTGAGTAAGGTGATGTGTACTTTTGCGTTCTTTCCAATTCTACCTAGGAAAACATTTAACATCCATGAAATGCATGGTGGATTTGGAAAATTTCTGATTTTGGAGGCCATATACCATCGAATGATAATAGTCCATGAGCGAAAAAAAAAACATAATTGCTACTTCTGGGTGCTCACACATCACCACGTTCCGGCAGCGTGGAAGTAAACACACTTCCTTTACGATTCATGAGTCTCTTGTCCAGAATATATCTGGATTTTTGACTATCAAATTTATTTTTCGTATTTTGCTGATATGATAACCAAATGTATACATGCTAACAAGATTCCATGAGGGTATGAGCAGGAATGGGTTGGAGGGATGTATGACGGGAATCTTTATACCGCTGTGCAAATTTCGCATCCATCGTGAAAAAAATTGGATAGTAGAAATCACTATTGACAAGCTCGATAGTCTTGGCGTAGGGCTAATGATAGAGAGTCAGAGGGGTACGAGAATGAGACCGTTCTTGTCCAGTCGTGTATCTGGGCATCGAATGAAATGTTGCTGACAGGATAGTCTTGCCAAAATGGTCGAATAGTGTTGAGCAAAATTCTTTGGTTGTTGAAGGAGTCTATATCATTGAGGGGTTGTTGAATACAAATTTCTCTCTGTATAACGCAGCATGTTGCCTCAAAGATACTTGATGTAACAACGTACACGATTGTGAATGATTGTTTTGCAGAGACGATCATAATGATAATGGTGCGTTTTTGTCATCAAAGGAAAGGAATATAAACAGTCAATCTCTTTGTAAACAGGGCCTTTGGTCTTGTTTGTGGGTGGACGCATATTGTGACAAGATTTTCTTTTGAATCACGGTTGATCGGAATACAGAATTGTGGGAAGAGTTCTTTCTAATCACCAGCCAGGGTTTTATATAGGTTACTGTTGTGATGCAAACTCTTCAAGGAGAGAATGATCCATCCTTTGCACTCGGGTATCCCTGCTATATATCCTTTCGCAACAATTTCGAACCCATGGTGTTCAGGAAACGTCCCGATATGTAAATGGTTATAAGGCACGCGTCGGGTTCATAGTATAATGCTTTCTTTCGTAACTTTGGTATGAGTATTTGATACACAGGCTATATGATCAGGTCGTGTGCTTCCCCCAGCTAAATGATAGCGCAACTCCATCAATATCCTTGCGCTCAACCATCCTCGCCAGGTAGGGGGAGAGAAGGGAGCTGAAAGGCTGTACTTCGGCAAGGTTGCAACAGCGACATCTTCTTTGACCGTAACCTTCTGGTGTTTTCTCCCTCATGATTTTTCATCGTCGGTATCATTATCACTCAATCAATTTTCCGGTCTTGTACGCATCCGACGATGCAAGTTTCGATGCAATAACAGCTGCATGCAGCTGCGATCCCCGTGATTCACCGGAGGAAGACGACGTTCCTTGCTGTTGATCGAGAAGGTGATCAGAGAGGTCGTTCAGTGGCAACTGATTTTCTTTTCCTCTCTCAGAATCAATGGACCCATCCTCTAGGCCATCGGTAAGTGCAGTCATAGCTCCATAAAAGACATCCAGGCGTTAGAATGGGTTTAGGCAAGTGCAGATTCCATTTTTGCAGACATCGGGGCATCGGGACTTTGCTGGGTTTTGCTGGCTTTTGCTGACCCATACACGCCCAAGTGGGAGCACATGGCGACCAATCGACAAGGTGGATAGGCAGGTGGCTGCTTGACAACGTGAAATCTCAAGATTTGCCAGTGCTGGTGAACCGAATGAAATACTAAATCCCTCTGAACACATGGCATCCTAAACCGCAAAATATCACAATTTCCATACGTTCACCCAGCGTATGATTTACTTAATCTTTTACGGTATACATTTTTCTTCAGATTGGGCTGCCCGAAATAGGGGATGAAAAATGGTAATTTATTAAAAAGTATATAATACATGAAACAATTATAAGAAAGAAAAGTAAAAGTAATAGTGTAGGTAGCCTAAGGGATAATAGGTACTGATCATGTCAGGAAAGATGATATGAATTGTTGACGCAAATAATAAAAGGCGACTTGATGATTGAACTTGACTGCATAGAAGCACTGCATATTGGATTTCGCTCAGTCTGAATTTTGTGATCGCTTCAAACTTACATTCACTCGCTCCCACTGTCGACATCATTGACTTGACTGCCGCTGCCCTCACCTGAGGAAAGATTCTCCATATACTGTCGAGTCAGTGTTAATTCATCTGCACGTACTCGGGCGAGACGGGCTGGCTCATCTTCTTGTCCGGACTGTTGACGATGTCACGCAAAGTGGAGCCGACCTTGCTCCAGAAGTCCTTTTTGCGTGGGTCCATGATGATTGTACACCATCGCAAAAATGCCGCCCGACGGAGTTGTTTGTCCGTCACCGTCTCATCCTCCCTCAAAACAAAGATGTGCGTGGTAAATCTTTGCAGTGGCGAAGTGGCATGGTTGCCAATGACTCCCGTCATTCTCTTCTTTAGAGCAGACTTTTGGTTCGAAAACTGCCTTTTGGATTTCCTTGGTGATTGCCACGCTGACCTTTCCGGTATTTATCTTGCTCTTGGATACGATCCCTCTCCCCTCGAGTGCTTTCTTGACAACACCCACGGCATCTTTGTACTGAGACCACTTTGGGTTGGTCACTCGGGAGTGGCAACAATCTCTGATACCACTTTTGATGGACTCAGTCAAGTCAGCAGAGGACATATCCAGGCCCCTCCGAAAGTCGGCCAAGTCTCGCTTCACATCGATGATGGCGGATGAGATATTGACAAGCTGCAGGGAAAGTGGCCTCTCTCGAATTGTGAGGTATTTTGTCATTAAGGTATACTTCCTGCAAAGTCCGTGGGTAAACAAACATACCTGCAAAGCCATCAGGTCTTCACGATCTTCGCTTCTCGTCTGCAGGCCATTGATGTATTGGTTAATGGCTTCCGGACCTAGGAGTGGCGCCACGAGCCCGGGGGATGCTCTGGGGGCTCTGGGGATGGTACTGATGCTGCCGGTGATGCTGCTGCTTGGCTGCTGCTCAGGCTGCTGCTGGATCCACTTTGGGTGGCCTGCTTTTCTATTACCCCCGCGGCGCCTGCGGATTCAGTCCAGGATTCAGTCCCCCAGCAGTCCCCGGGGATCTCCAGACGGATCTTGATTGTGCAGCCTGCAGATCTTCCAAGTGCATTTTCAACTTCAAAGCGTCCAGTTCGATAAATTCGCTTCAACAATCTCAGAGACTTGAGATCCCCTTTCACCACCTTCTTGCTCGGAACCCCCACCCAGAAGCTTGACCCCAGTAATGTCTCAGCTTCGCGCTGCCAACCTGGAACGTGCCAGAAGCTCGTCCATCTACTTCCGCCGCCAGCGACTCTTTCATCCAATCACATCTTTTCAAATCGCTCTTCAGGAGTACGAGGCAGAGTGGAAGCTGGTGACAACTTTTGGACGCAGTACAACACACCTATGAGTACAAAAATGGGAATACCAAGATCTCCTACAAATGCAAATTTGGCAAACACCGCAATTCCAAGGGGACCCGGCCCGACCCAAAAGATGGCCCGCAAAAAAAGAGAACAATTACTAGTGTCTTCGCCAAAATCCCTTGCAACGCACGTCTGGATGTTACAGAGCAGGCGGCTCCAGGCGCACTGGCCGAGGACGTAAAGCTGGCAATTGACCACTTGACAGCTGAAGGATACATGGTCAAGAGATTTTTGTCCGGTTCTGAAGGTGGTGCGGATGAAGGGTTCGCTTTTGCAGTAAAAGAAAGCTTGAGCCTTCTCCCCAAATGCAGCTATCTAGTTCTGCTGGATTCTACCCACAAAACCCATCGATACGACTAGAGGTTGTTCAAGTGTATGATCCGTACCCAGCAAGGTAGTTGGCTGCCGGCGGCGCAATTCTTTGTCAGTAAAGAGAATGGCGATGCAGTTGCGTTGGGTTTGCAGCAAGTGAGAGAAATGGTAGTAGAGGTGTGTGGGGTCGAGTGGCAGCCACGAAATATTCAAGTCGATCAATCCAACATCGAAAAGAATGGAATCTTTGTTGCATTTCCGGGAATGTATGCAGGAGAAGAGGAAGTTAAAGTTTGATACTGCAAGGTAACGTTCCGATTTGAGCGGAAAGACGCATTGCCAATATTTGAAACTATCTTAGGTTCATGTCGCCCGCACTCTCATGCGACGGCTGACGACGCATAAGCCAACTTATGCTACAATGCTTCAAGCAGTAAACAAGACAACAATGATTGGTGCCACCGCTTTGGTGCGCGAAGCAATCAACAACGCCCCCAAGAAGCTCGCAGACTACTTGGAGAGCAATTGGACAAATCCCGCGGAGCTTGATTGTTGGACAATGGCTGCGCGCCAACACTCACCCACACTGTTGCAATTTACTTCACCGAACCCCTTGGAGTCCTATCATCGATTGATAAAAGCAGACCGCAGCTGTGGACGATTCTCGGGTATTCAAAAAGCCGGCGTTGGCGTATGCAAAGTCAACATACAGCGCCGCCTAGAGGCATATCGCGACGAGGTTTTGTTTAAATCGAAGGTCTTGAAGGATACAGAAGAATACCCGAACATAGGTCGCTTCCCATTGCCCATTCAACGTCTTTTGATTGACCAGTACCGCGCGGTAGAAAAGCGAATCGAAAAAGGAAAGCCGTCGCCCGACTACGATACCATGGATTGCAATTGCCTCTTCGTTTGCTGCCGTACAAGCATACTTTTCATGCTGATATGTTCGCGGACGAGAAGATCTTAACCGATGCGGTTTGGGACAAGTTTGCGCAATTGTTTGATGAGTGTGGTTTTGAGGTGTACGAATCGAAGGTTCGCGTACTTGTCGAGAGAGAGGAGGTCAGCCAAGTCGATATCTACAGGGATTACAGGAAGCGTCAAGTTAAGGAGGCAGAAGAGAGATTCCTCAATCACGATGAGGCGTATCAGTCTCTGATTGGTCCCAAAGCTGGAACTCTCGAACACGCTTTTAATGATGTTTTGGCACCCAGAGCTGGGACGGCCGAGGCACGTGCAGCTTCATTTTGAAGGTAGGAAAGCGGCTCCTACGTGATGGCATAATCTCTTCCATGGAAATGAAACACTCCTAACTGCTGGTTCTTATCGCAGAAAGGAGCGATCCTCCAAACTACACGGAAGCATCATCATCAAACCCTCCTCCTTCACTCATCCCAGAAGCGGCACCTACAACCATCCTTTCCCCTCCACCCGCTACAGCGCAAGAGGTTCCAGCATCAGACCTACCTGCCACATCTACCCCAAACCCCACATCGACTACCATTCACCTGTAGAGAAGTGACAGCAAGAACCGTGGCTTCAAACGCGCGGGATCATTTGGATAGATCTGTACAGTTGTGCAACGCGAGTTTTTTGGCGGGATCGGTTATTAGCTTGTCGGAGATTGAGAGTTTGGAACCTAAGCACCCCCCCTCTACCCTCTACTCCGGACAGCCACTTCTCCTTCACAGAAAGTTATCGCACTGGCCAGGACGCGTGCGTGAATTCGCCGGTCGCTGAGGTCCAGCAGATTGGCCGTCACTCACTCCAAAAGATGAAATGGTCTATCTTCCAATCGAGCGGTTTGCGAGCTATCGGCCTCCAAGAACATTTATATTCCCATCAACTATTGCCGTCCGATTCAATGCCGCCCTTGTCCTTGAAGTCTTGCGTGAATGCGCATGTCATCAACTGGCCGTTTCTTGCTTGCAACAGCTCATTCAAGAAAATGGGGGGCTGTGTCAATTGCGACTGAATGCAATTCAAGTGGAGACACTCGCCATTTCCTCTGCCATCTCTGCGGTTGCGACCTATGTCGGGCACGGCACCAGAGGCCCGGGAAGCACGACCTCGGAAAATCACATCATGTGTGAGCTTTGGGCCCCCATATTATCGAACGCAGTCAAGCTGGCCCCCAACAGGCTCTGTCTCCCCTTATGGGAATGTGATTATATGTTCCCACAGAACGCGGGGCTGGGGTCGTCGCGTTCGGATTTTGTGGCGATGACAATCGCTACAGATGAGGAGCCATTGCCCTTCCTGATCACCGAATTCGAGGCAAATGGGGTTCGGGTGCACAAAGATTACCTTGTGGCGGTTTCGGAAGCCACCCTGCAACTCAACTCCATCGTCTCGCGATTCTGTTGCGGCCCCGAAGATTTATCCAAAGTCCGCTGCTTTGTCGCCCTCGCTTCAGACTCGTCGATCAGCTTCCGTGTCATTTCTCCGGAAGTGGACAACCAAGCTGGGGGCCGAATCTTTTACCGGGAGACTGATTGCGGAAGGACGTTCCGGCTCGCGCAGCACGATCTTAGCGCGAGAATCGTGGATGCCGTGCTGCTGGGGATATTTAACCGGTGTTGGGACACATCCGTGGACGTAGCTGCCTGGCATGAACATTCATTCTAATCACCCACATTTGAAAGTTAACAAAAAGATGATTGTACATGTGCTTAACGGTACAGCGGTCGTCCCGGGGGGTGGTGCCGAAAACACGTGTTTTATCGGTGCCACATGAAGATTGCGGGTAGCTACGGGATAGGCAGTTTGTATTTCGCGGGTATTATTGTGATTAGTTTTCATTTCAGGCTGATCGGATGCACAGATAATTAAGAATTGCAACATCACGGTACATCATAATGGTCTGCGCAAAAATTGATGTCAAATAATAGGAGTAAATATTCTCAATAAGTGATGAGTTAGCTATCGCATATTTTTCATATGTGTTAAACCTCGATCAATACGCTTGGTTATGGGAATGTCTTGCAACGTTGTTTCACTCCCCATGAGTGTACTCCTTCCAAAAATCCACAGGAGCTACCCTGGGAGCGAACCGAGAAGACGGAAGCGGCTAAGCGGCAACTGACAGGTGTCAGTTTGGTGGTCTGTCTCAAACAATTCTCCACAAATGCCGGACTTTATTCCGATGATATGTATCCTGCCATCTTTTCCTTTTTATCGCGCGTTCCGCAACATGTTGAAACTTGATCCGAGTACTCCGTGGGAAGATAGAGAAGCAATCCTACAGAGGAAATTCCTGCGAACAAGGGATTCTTCGGATCCTGATGGACAATTCTTGGGAGAACAATTGGCTGACGTTGTCATTGAGGTCTACCCTGATGCGGATGCGACTGAAGTGGAGGCTGATGAGACTGCGGACACCACCAAGATTGCCGTTGCACGTATACCAGCACACTCTGTGATTCTGGCCAACGGCAGCAAATATTTTCACACCCTTTTCACGAATGGCATGGCTCAAAGTAAAATGGCGAAAGCGCCCCAAGCTGATGACGGCGTCGGGAGCAAGGACATCTCGCCATCGGATCGACGGCCGGTTCTTGTCAAAATCAAAGGACATCCCGTGCACATTGTGCGTTATTTCATTAGGCACCTTTACAACAGTCGCCATGCTACAAGGTGCAATTTAATAAATCGGTCGTGACCGGCTGGGCAGATGCGCTTCAAATCGCGGATGAGTTTGGGGTTATGTCCCTTTTTGACAAGGCATCCATTGCTTTGCTGACGTCGCTTTATTCTGGTCAACATAAAGACGTCGTTTCTCTACTCCAGATCGGTATGTGTCACATCTTTTTAATCAATATCGAAACAGATGTATAATATCTTCACCATCCAGCATACAAATACTCAAGGGAAACCAGTGAAATTCTTAGAAAAGGGTGTATCGCGTATTGCAAAGAAAACTACCATATCCTATCCAAAGAGGCCAAATTCACCGATTTCGTCGGAGATTATGGATGCCGAGATCTGCTTGTTGAACTGCTTGGGCTTTCTCTCAACAAGAATTGCTAACGAGGAGGATGATCATCAAGGTAAGATTAGTTCCGCTGACTATTTGAGTTTGAGTCTATAGCCTGACTGGTCGATGTTTAAGGTTCACATTCGCGAAAGCCTGCAAGGGCAAATAAAACTATTGTCTCAGCTTGGATCTCACTAGGAGACTCGGTGTAGTTTAAGTTTCCCAGCTCAAAAGTGCGAGCGTGCATATGCATTTTTTACGTCCTTATTCCCTATCCGAAGGCCAACAGATTTTGTACCATAGCAAACATGGAAAGACCAATTATATTACTTCCTCCAAATATTGCTGGACAACTTGCTTTCGGATGGGAAGAAGAATCTAGACATAGTTTATGGTGCAATTGGCGATCGGTAGGACTTGTCCCTCAAACGGGGCCGACTGATTGAACCGCCATACACGCAGATAAAATATCTTGAGCTGATCGCCCGCCGTCAGATCAAGCCGTGAGCGCCCGGACTGTTTTCTCGCACATGCGGGAGCATATTGATGTAACGGCTCTAAATACAGGAATGGCATAAATCCAAAGAATCAGTACGTACCAGGGAATCCTTTATGTACCGCGTCGATGCTTTTCTTTGACCGCTCTGCGAGTTGTCCCCTGCTGCGCAATAAGTGTCGACTTGGGAAGAATATGATACTAGATCTTGCTTTGACGATTTGAGACCACGTTTCTTTGATCCGCTTGAAACTACTGGGATGAAGCCATCTGCATGCACAGTTTGGGAACCGGCACAAACTCTCTCCTGCGTGACATCCTCGTCGGCGGGCCGCTAATATACAGAGACAATTCCTTAAACAACCAAAGCGCAATCTACAGTGACAGCCTTGGCGATCCGTGCATGATCATCTGGTGCCCGCTCTGGGAGTCTTGGGATTGACGGTAGTCAGGGGTGTGTATTATTGCGTGACTCGATTTTGACAGCATGATAGCCAGACCTGCACTTTCCCTTGAGCGCCAAATGTTCCAATTCCCCTCTAGCATGGGAAATGCCGTACCCGGATTCAACGGATACATGGACTCAAGCTTCAATCTAGTTTGCACCAAAGTCGATCTCTCTTTTTTTATGAAAAAAAAACAGGCAGCCTGAAAAAGTGAGTCTCATAATCTTTGCGCAGCATTTAGTGGTCTGGACGCTTTGGAGTGATTGAAAGCATGGTTGCTATTATTTTGGATTGAGGCTGCAAAGAAAGCCCTATTCACCGGCTCGGTAAAATCTCCTGTTGTGATCCACGGCTGGTTGTTCGATTTCAAATGATGGGTTGCGGGAGACGGAAAATTGGTAAGGAGCGGCGCTTTAGACAACTTTTTGTTGCACGTCCAAGGGATTTACTACTTCTGATACTCGTACACAGAAAGAATCCGGGAAGTTGCGAAATGTTGATTGGAGGCAACTGACAGGTGTCAGTTGGTGGGCCTGCTACTCGATCGCATTCTTTGCTTAAACCCCGCCCTCATTCCCGACGGAATGTATCCGGCCATCTTGTTCTTTTTATCTGTCGTTTTGCAATATGCCGAACTTCAATTGGGAGCACAGCGACGCATATGCTATCTCCAACGTAAGGGAGGCATTCGCTCGTACATCATTTTTGGACTCTGATGGGCAATTATTGCGGGAAAAGCTATCCGACGTCGTAATTGAGGTGTATCCCGATGCGGATGCCACTGAAGTGGAAGTCAGTAAGAAGCTGGACGTCGACACGACTGCCATTGCACGTATCCCAGCGCACTCGGCCATCTTGGCAAACGGCAGCAAGTATTTCCACGCACTTTTTACAAATGGTATGGCTCAGGATAAGATTTCGGAAGAGGATCAAGTTGGTCGGGTCACCGAAAAGAAGCTGGTCAAAATCAAAGGCTACCCCTTGGCCGCTGTACAATATTTCGTTGGGCACATTTACCGCAACAAGCTTGATTGCATGCAACAGGAAATATTGAGTTTGAAAGACTGGGAAAAAGTACTTCAGATCGCGGATGAGTTTGGGGTTTTGTCTCTTTTTGACGACGTTTCCGTTTTTCTATTGATGACGTATCTGGTCAAGCCTGGTAACATTTCGAAGGATGTGATTGATCTACTTCAGATTGGTATGTCGCATCATCCAAGCAATGTACCTCACAGTATTAAAACTCATATCAAATGTCTTCACATCCAGCATACAAATTTTCCAAAGAAACAAGTGAAATTCTCAGGAAAGGGTGTATCTCGTATTGCTCAAAATACCATTCTACACTATTTGCAAAGATCAAACTGGCAGACTTCCTCAAAGAACATGCATGCCGAGATCTGCTTCTTGAAATCGCTTTGCTCAGTAAATGATGGCTATATGATGGGCAAGGTAAGATTTGTTCAGCAGACAATTTTGCTTTGGAGTCTAAATAACTGTTTGGATTTAGCTGAGCGTATGTGATGCCCGCGAGCCACGAGGTAACCCGGGTAAGGGCGATGGAACCGCGGGACTGATTAGTATGCTGGGCGTAGTTTTAGCTTACCGGGGAGAAGTATGATCGTACCTATGTACCCACATCCTCAAAGAATCTCAGAGCATATACATTTTGTGCCATATGAACGAATATAAACAGCAGCGTAACACATGTAGATGGAAGCATTTTTCAGCTGGAGTTCCAACTAGGTGACTATAAACCGCGCGCAATATGCGCACTCTTGCGCACAAATGTAGACAAGCCGGAAAGCCAACACAATGTGTCGCTCTCTGAAAAGTTTATGTTCCAGCCAGTTCCTTCCCACATACGCCATAACCCGCAAGTACACCTCATCCCCCACCACTAACGATAGAAGAATCATTTTCTGATTGAAAACCCGTTCTGCAAATTTGGGACTCCCTGTTGGAAGCATTTCCATCTGATCTCTGTGAACTGTTCTTTTCAGATTTGCTATCGTAAATACTGAATATATTTTGACACGAGTGTGCGCTGGTAAGCTCGGACTTCTCGGCGTGAAAGCCAAAACTACACTGAGTTTAGCAAGTTATCCCCTTGGAGATCCAGGCGGAAAAAATGGCCCCATCATCCTTCCAGGCTTTTGCGAATGACCACCTGAAAATGCGGACAGTCATTATAGATTCCAAGTTAAAGTGTGTGCTGGATGAATCTTACCTTGACCATGATTTAAGCTGTCACCGATCCTAATGGAGCATAGCTATTTCATAAAGCAGATCTCGGCATCCATGATCTCCTAGAAAATTTTTGAACTCGCTCTCTTTGAACAATCTCTGGCAGTTTCCTGTGCAATATGAGATACACCCTTTCCTGAGAATCTCGCTGGTTTCTTTCGAAAATTTATATGCTTGATGGACAGAAACGTTACATGAGTTTTGATCCCGACATAGTCATTGCTTACATACCAGTTTGAAGTAGGGAAACAACGTCTTTGACATGACCCGCATAAAGACATGTCACCAAAATAATGGATACGTTGTCAAAAAGAGACAAGACCCCAAACTCATCCGCGATGTGAAGTATTTGTTCCCATGCTGTTACAGGTCTTGACTGTATGCCATCATCCTGTCTATGATAGAGGTGTCCGATTAAGTGACGCGCGATGGGCACCGGATACCCTGTGATTTTAACCATGATTGATCTTCAACTTGATGCTCTTTCGTAATCTTACTTTGAGCCATAACGTTCGTAAAAAGGGTGTGAAAGGACTTGCTGCGGTTTGCCAGGATCGCAGAGTGTGCTGGAATACGTGCAGCAGCAATGTTGGCGGTGCCTGGTGTCACACCAGCTTCCACCTCAGGGTGGACCTCTATGACAACGTCGGACAAGTCTTCCCCCAACAACTGTTCATCAGGCACCGTGTCCCCTGTACGGATAAATGTCTTCCGTACCATTTCTTGTTGCTCTTCCCATGATGAAGTCGGATCAAAACTCAACATTTTGCGAAATGCAGGATAAAAAGGGAGCAATAGTAGGATCCATGGCTTCAAATTTCGAGCATCTCTTGTAGAGAATGGTTTGAGACAGACCACAAAAATGGGAGCTGTCAGTTGCCCCTAATCAGGCGAAGCCGCTTCCAGCTTCTCGGGATGTACTACAGTACTACTCGAATAGTACACTCATTGGGAATCAAAGAAAGTGGTAAGAGATTCCACCGCTTCCGATTTCCCACTCTCCCAAAAGCCCATCATCTGTTTGTTAACAACCAACTGTGGGTCATCAGAGAAAACATTGATGCAAGGCAGCGGCTTATCCCAACCCCAGTCGGATATACCCAGGAAACAATGGCGCCGTTGTACCAGAGGTTTATTTCGTCCCTCCGTTCGGAGAAATCCTACAGCCAATCGGCCCAATTATCATTCAAATTCCTACGTCTCCACGCTGCTCAAAGGTTGTGAGGACCCAGCTTGTTAAGCTGTCCGTTTTGAAACGATCAAGCTTGATGTGGACGTGATCAGAGATTGTCTTTTATGAGGGTCCTTTATCGTCATATGAGCTGGAAACGTCCGGCAGACTGTCCCAAGTACCAATGAACCGCGGGCGAGCGCAGTCCGCGCAGCATGAATATCGTCACGTGCTCTGAAAGGCGATGACAAAATGACGGGAGTTGGATTTGAAGCAAAGTTGGAAGCGCGAAATTCAATCTTCCGCAGTGTCAAAAACAAAACATTCCCTATACCGTGCATATACCAAACGGACCGACAACGTCCTACTTGAGCCAACTCAAAACTAACACATCCCGTCGCTATCCAAAAAATGATCTGCACAAGACGAATCCTCACCGCGTTCACCCAGTCCCGACCTCACCACCTTACCCAACCCATTCGCCTCACACCCACCTTCACCTCAATACGACGACACTACTCGACCGACCCCCTCCCCGTCGAGCGACAATTCTCTCGCTTACCTTGCAGTTTTGCGATCTCGAATGAGTTCAAGAAGGAGTACACTCTGGGAAGATTCCTGGGCGCTGGCGCGTTCACAGAAGTGTATGAAGCTGTCCACAAACTTACAAATCAAACCGTAAGTCCAATCAAAGAAACAAAGTCAAATCGAGGAGATAGAATTTTTACTGAGTTCTGGGTGTTTTGTTTTCTTAGTATGCTGTGAAATTCCTCCCCAAGGACGATATAGATCCCGTCTTACCATATAGCTTCGAAAGCGAGACGGCACCCAATCTCTCACACCCCCATTTACTCAGCTACATGAAATCCTTTGACGCCCCTCCAACCGATTCCTCTCCGCCAGCCTTTATCCTTATCATGGAATATTTTGGGCACCGGTTACGAACCTATACTGAAACCTACGGTCTGCCCTCCATCCGCACCAGTCTCCTCTGGATCCGGCAACTCACGTCGGCTTTGGCTTATCTGCACAGTAAAGGAATACGGCATGGCGATATTCGGCCGAGTAATATCCATGTCGACGGCGATGAAGCGAAACTGATGGATCTGGGGATGGCATGCCATGTTGGGGATGAGGGAGAGGTGGAGCGGGAAGCGCTGGAGGAAGACGTGAGGAGTTTGGGACGTGTGTGTTTGGAGATACTAGGGGGGCGGACCGCTGCTATGGGCATGTTTGATGGGAGTACTGGGGAGGGATTAGCAAGGATGGACGCTAGGGGAGATGTGCCTAAAGGTGAGTTTGTTTTACTTTTTTTTCGATCAGGGCTATTATTAAAACTCTGTAACTATAGAGTTACGGAAAGCTCTGCATGAAATGTATGAAGGGACGACGCCTACTGCACAAGAGTTTCTGGATCGAATTTCGTCTATAGAAGTGGATTCCTAGCAAGAGAAACTAGGACACTTTTAACGTGAGCACTTACCAGCCGTATTCACATGCGGTTTTGCATACCCAGCAGTCAGTCGCACATGCGTCATTTTAATCTCCAACGCCGAAAAAAAACATCATCTAGAAGATTGTATTCTGTACAAACCTACATAACACGGGTCCCATTCAGCCCATACTATCTAGAATTAATGGGTATCCCTGGGGTATCCACCCCCGATCCACCCTGTGTATTGGTAAAGAATTAATGGGTATCCCTGGGGTATCCACCCCCAATCCACCCTGTGTATTGGTAAATGATGTTGCCAGCAACGGTTTTGAAAACGTCTTCATTAGCACCAAAGGCACTATTCCCTTTGACCTTTGATCTACACACTCAAAATGCGTGATGGATTTTTAAAGGAAATAGTGGATAGGTCCCTCTATGCGTTTGTTTGACAGTCGTTGCTGGTTTCGTCGATACGGCTCCGGAGCACCCCGGGTGATGGGCTCCCTTCCACTTCCGGTTAGTTCCGAAACACAACGCGCGACAAGGGAAGGCAAATCCTGGATTCACAAGAAGAGAGTTGACACCGCACAGAAGACGGCAGACTAACAGTACCATTTTTCGAAATGCATACACATGAAAGTTGGAAATGATGGATACACACGCATATGGATGCGACGCAAGATGGGAAAAACGCGTCAGTTTCGTGATTGGTCAGACGCGTCGGGACAGCTTTTCGAATTCTGTGGAATAGAACATAAACAGGAGAATATATGACCTTTTTACATTGCCGTATATGAGTGAGCCAATCTCAGGCACTCTTAATCACCCAAAGCGGCCAAGAGGGAGCGTTACGACGTCCATTCCGACTGAAGAACGGTGGACGGAGCAGCAGCGGCCGCAACCCTCAATACCCTCAAAAACCCGCGGCACGACTCAAGATGAAGATCTCAAGCCAGATCTTGAAGAACGACACCGGTGGGACTCGCATCATCCGACATTACAACCGGAAGAAGAAGGCGATCAGTGGACTGTTAACGTTGACTTGAGTGATATCGAATTGACTTTAGTACCTCCCACCATCAGGAGCAGGAGGGAAGGGCTGACCCGCTTCCTGTGGCCTGGTAAACGACGAAAAAGAGTGTATCCTAATCAGGACGAGATTCCATTACGAATAGCCACGATGGAGGATCCTGGGATTACTGAGATTCGGATGAGCAGTCCGCATGTGGAACAACAGCAGCGGGCATCGGGGAAGGGAAAGGATGGGTCAAGGAAACTGGATGGACCCATTATTCTTCGGACGGCGACTGAGAATGACCCCTCCCCCGAGTTATATTCTGCTTCAACTTCAGCACCTCATCTACTACGGGCAACCCCGCAACACCGATCTCCCACCCACAAATTTTCCGCAACCACATCGAGTCTAGCCAATATATGGCGCCACAGCATCCGCGAAACATCCCGTCACAAATCTCAATTCTGCATTGGGTGTTCATCCGTCTGTCTCGTCGTCTTTGCCGCCGCATTACTCATTACCGTGATTGGAATTATGCCCATTGTATTTCTGAGTATTGCCGAGCGAAACTCGGGAGAAACGGATTTGACCATCTCACCGCGGTGGGGGTCGGGATTCAATCGGTTGAATTATACGGCTGCAAAAGGGTTGTTGTCGGATGGGGTCAGTGGGGGGTTTCCGATTCAGTATAGTACACCCCGAATTGCTGATGTTTCGGTGACTTATTACAAGGCGGACGGGTGTGCGGAGTGGGACTCGACGGTGCCGAGGAATACTGAATTTACATACACGGGACCGACGATCCGGACCGGTGATGATGCTGGCACGCAAGCGAGTAAACAGGCTAGGCGGAATGTGTGCAGCGCAAATACCGAAACCTGCATCTCAACCGAATGTACGGATGGGGAAGAGGTATCGACTTGGGTGATTGATTCACCGCTAGAGAAGAAGTTGCAGATTGGACGAGGATGGAAATCGGGCAATGTACCAGTGGACGGATTACTTATTTCAGAGAATACTGCGCAGGCTCTGAACGTTGCAGTGGGTGATTGGGTTATCCTTAAATTTTCGACCACGCTCTTCCAGAATGCGATTGAATACGTTCGGAACGCGACAATCACAGGCCCTTTTACCAATATCGATACCGTCAATGTACCACTTCGTATTTCGGCAACATTTTCCGATACGGCCACCAACAAATTCCCCCAATGGGTTCGGGGACGGAGCTTCGGGATTATTGAATACAGTACCGCTCTGGAAGCCCTCGCCCCGTATTTTCATCCATCTTACCCACCAGCGTTCCGCTCTTCCCTCGTCCAAGCGTCCCGCTCAGGCATGCACTACGCCGAAGCCTCCCAACTGGTATTTGCATGCGGAATCCCACGGCACGCGTGCTACATGACGAGCAATATCGGCCAGGTCGCCCGCAACATCATTCGCTGGGGAACTACCATCCGCTTCCGGTTAGGCCTTGATGCGGTGACGGGGTATTTTGACACAATGGATAATTTGCGGGGCGTGAGTACCTTTTCACAATTCTTGAGCTTAATTGCGACGATTGTGGTTGCCCTTTTTGTCGGGTTATCGTGTTTTCTGATCTACAATTTGCTGATGGTATCGG
This sequence comes from Phlyctochytrium arcticum, assembly GCA_025602905.1. Classification (NCBI taxonomy): domain Eukaryota; kingdom Fungi; phylum Chytridiomycota; class Chytridiomycetes; order Chytridiales; family Chytridiaceae; genus Phlyctochytrium; species Phlyctochytrium arcticum. The sequence continues at coordinate 91,938 of JAHLKI010000012.1, read as the reverse complement.
TTGAAACGCGGACGTTTGAGTTGGGGATTATGAGAATGATTGGGCAGACCCGGTGGGGAGTGATTCAAATGATCTTGGTAAGGACAACTATACTCGGAAACGTATTGGGAACAAACTCACTGAATATTCCCATCCGCAGGTTCAAGCCATAAGTTACTCCCTCCCCGCCTGGGCAATCGGTCTCGTCCTATGCCAGATCCTCTTCATAGTCGGCAAACGCTTTCTCGAAAACATTGCCACAATCACTTTATCCCCTTTACTCCCACCTGAAGCCATCATAGCCGCCACAGTTCTCGGGACAGCAGTTCCCATGCTAGCCGCCATTTTACCCATCCGTCAAGCACTCGCCGGCAACCTCCGCAACGCCCTCGATAAACGACACTCCAAAGTCAAACCCATCATCGTCACCATTGAGCGGAGCGGACCTGGTTCCGTCGCGGAAATTGTCCCCATGGCGTGTACGGGCGCCTTACTGACGGCCTTAACCTTTATGATCTATTACCTGGTCCCCAAGGCCCTTCTCGAGAATAATCTAACCCTTCTATTCAACATTTTCATTGGACTCTTACTGGGCATGCTCTTTGGCATGGTGATTCTCAGTTACAACGTGCAACCGACGGCTGAACGCCTCTTTCTGTCGTTTCTGATGATGTTGGCCGTGTTTGAGAATAAGGCGACGCATCCTCTAGTCGTGCAAAATTTGGTTGCGCATCGATTGAGAAATCGAAAGACGGCGACCATGTTTTCGTTTGCCTTAGCGTTTGTCATTTTCTTGTCGGTTAATTTAAGTGTGGAAATGAACGCGATGGAGTTCAAGTGAGTTGTGGATTGTGACCTATAGAACGAGACCAGCCCTTATTCATAAATTCTCATATAGCGCGGCTATCAAAATAGGCGGCCAAATTCGCATCTCAACATCTAACACGTACGGTATCCCACGGGACTCCCTGGCTTCCATCGAGAGCATCCTGGAGCAATCAAAACCTCTTGTGCTAGACTGGGCCGTCACCTCCTGGTCCATGCGGCAATTTGAAAATACCGTGGAGGATACATTGGTTGCCAACCTGGGTCGTATCGTGCAATATCCCGTGGACGTGGTAGCCGTCTCTCCCAATTTTCTAAACCTTCCTGAACCCCGCAATGATTTGTTGCTTGTTGGCGAATCGGATCCCAAGTTGGATGTAGATTACCCATCCATTTCGGAACAGCTCTACTCCCAAAAAGGGTTTCGATCCGCCATCCTACCCACCATCCTCCGCAAAAACCTGGCTTTTAGCACGCTATCAAATGGTCAAACCAATTTTACCGATGTATTTTTGCTCACGACCAAAGTTGCCACGAGCGATAGCACGTCCGCCAACTCGTTACAACTCAACGTGTTACAACCCTGCGCCTTTCTCGACTCGGCCCCTTATTCTACCATGACCAAGTTCCCCATCACCCGCCGCGTAACTCTCTTCGTCTCCTTCCCTACCCTCCTCCAACTGAGCAATGGCCGGCTAGGGTCCGTGCAGGACATTGCCCTTCGCAGTATCCATATCGGTCTCGACACGTCCCTTCCGCGTTATAAATCACAACTTGCGCAGTTACTCAGGTCGCTGAATGGTCAGACCCGGGGCACAGATATGTCGATTGCGGATCTGGGTGAATCGCTCAATGACATTCAATCATCACGGCGCTTGCTGTCCACCATATTTAATTTGGCGACGGTGCTGGTGGTGCTCATCATGCTCTTTAGTCTGAATGGATGCATGTATACCAATATTATGGAGCAGAGTAAAGAGATTGGAGTGTTGCGTGCGTTGGGCGTGACGAGGTGGACCATTTTTCGCCTCTATACCTATGAAGCATTCACGCTGACATGTACATCCGGGATACTTGGGGTAAGTAGACCTCAACGTGAAACTCATTTACCCATTCTAAAAAACGCAAATCTCTTAGACTCTAATTGGCGGAGCAGTAGGCTGGTCCATTGCAGCCCAACGAGCCATCATGACTCAAATTCCGATCGGATTCCCTTTTCCGTGGGAAATTACCATTGTCGTTATTGCTGCTTCAGTCGTTTCAGCCCTGGTGTCTACAGCCGGACCGGTATATGGTTTGGTAGCTAAACGCAAAATAGTTTCCATCTTGCGCGAGTGACCACCCGAACGCTCGACTTATACTTTGTTTATTGTTTTCCCTCACTTCTCTGATGCAAAAGCTTTCTAAAATAACATTTTTGTACCTAGACACAACTACATATTTTTCTGTACCAAGTTCACAAAGATCGACTAAAGACTAGGGGCAGGCACATTTCTTACACTCTGAAGCCAGTCTGTAAGAATTTGGTTCAATTGTTCAGGTTGTTCCATCTGTACCCAATGCCCAGCCGCTACCTCCTGTGTAAAACAGATTCAGTATTCAATGTGAAACCTGAGGAAAATCTGATGTGAGAAGAACCTTGTAGACCGCATTAGGCACCTTATCACGCATGCTTTTTGCCATCGCTGGCGGTAATGCCAGATCGTGCGTCGCCAGAACCAATAAAGCTTTATGATTGACCACAGTTGGGCAATCTCTCTCATCTTCCCAATTGACGCGACGCGTGCGGTAATTGTTGAGAGCACCATGAAATGAGCGACGGTCGTAGTTTTTGGCATAGTATTCAAGTTCCTGCATTGCAAACAGCTCAGCAACATATCTCATATTCCTTTCCATACCACCACATTGTACCTTCTCGGTAAGTCGCAGCTGCTTCGTCGGTGGAATGTCGGGTGCATTTCGCAAACCTTCAATGGTGCACTTTTGTAGAAAGTCAAGATGTTCATCGCGGCCTCGGTATATGCTCTTCAGTACTGCTTTGGGATTCGAGTCTAACTCACTGTCCGTGGTCGATTTTTGAAACCACAACTGAGGTAGAGGTCAGCATCGGTCATGTACGCGATTGCAGTGTGGAAATGATACTTACTTGATATTCAAATTGCGGCCAGCGCTCTACGAGTTGCTCTGGAGATATGTAGGCTTTTGTCGGAGCTGCGAATGATGTGCATATAGCTGCCACAGCCTTGACCCGATCCGGGTAATGCAAACACATTCGCCAGACCTAAGAGGACACTTGGTACCCGAGAGCATATTAACGCTTATAATTCATCTTACCATCATGCCTCCCCTACAGTGACGCCAAAGAGTAAGTCTTGTGGTGAACGAATGCTTGTGCAGAAATCCTACCAATCATGTCCAATGAGCGTAGCAGCAGTACCCTGACCGCCAACAAGATCAAGCAGCTCTACCAAGTCCTTGCAGATGTTTTTCATGCCATAGTCTCTAATGTTACTTTCGTTGGCAAGGGGACCATCCGTTTCTCCGTATCCGCGAATGTCGGGTGCGATGACTCGGTAGCCTAAAGACACCAAATGAGGGATCTGATAGCGCCAGCCGTACCATAGCTGCATATGACAAGTAGTGTTGTCAGAACTCACTTATGATGTCGCGGCAATATAATGGGAACTTACATCCGGAAATCCATGAACCAAAAGCAGAATGGGACCTTGTCCCTCATCGACATAGTCTGAGGAAATAAACAAACGAAATTTAGAACTTCCGATCTAATGATGTTTTTCGCGAGTTTTAACCTACGGTAGCGTATTCCGTTGATCCAAGCGTACTTGTGGTTGAAGCTCTCGGGCTCCAAAGGGTTCATGGGCCTGGCTGCGATGTACTTTTTGTATGCCTTGTCGCGAAGACCACTAATTCGGATTTCAAGCTCAAGCATCTTGTCCGATTCCCGTCTGGAAAATCGTTACGGATTCTGGGCAGATCCTGAGAGATGTCCTTCCGGAGATTCACACGGCTTTTATACAGTCGAGTCGCGGCGGAGGATGTTCTGCCGAGCCGTGACGTGATCGGAGTTCGAACCAAATTTCGATTTGACATTTATTTGAGATCTCAGATCACCGTGAGACCTTGAACACCCAGCCAGCATATCGGACGAGTAGCTGCCTTGGGCCATGCAATCGCCGCTAGACACCTTCAGGGTTTATTCCTAAGTCTGGGCTTGTAACCTACCCGCTAGGTCCCCCGCTCGAAATGGCCTTTCCGGGTGGATTCCGCGAGTACATGGCGGTCAAGCGCCAAAAACTGGCAGGACAGGCACAAGAGGTGGCAGTTGCTGGAGCAAAGTCAACCATCTTGCAAGGATTAACATTGTATTTCAATGGTATGTGCCCTCAGAGGGGGCTGACTGAACTATTGAAGTAGACTAATGTGTGATTCGAAGGGTATACGGGGACCGGTCATCTGACTATGATTGAATTTAAGGACTTGGTGAGACACAAGCAAGCTCGGGTGTTCTCTTCAACTTGACTAAGAGCGCAGTGGTGATTTCAAAGGTCTTGGTTCATGGAGCGCTTGTCAGGGACAAGTTGGATCCCGACGTCACGCACATTATAGCCACCCAGGTAAGGTTCATAGACATACTTTAGGCAGAGCAAAGTATTTGACCCTTACCCCAGATTACAGATAGGAAAATGACATTACTCCGAAAGCCGGTCGTCAAACCAGATTGGTTGATTGACAGCATCGACAATCGGAAACTTTTGCCTTGGATTGATTACCGGCTCTATCTGGAAATCGCTCCCAGTCAGAAAACTCTGGGTACCTTTTTCGCGTCAGGCGAGAGCTCTCCCAAACGAGCAACAGTGTCAGTTGCGTCTGACGATCTCAGTCCGAAACTGTTGTCAACCCCTCCCTTCAATCCCGATGCATCAATTGCATCAAATGCGACACATCTTGAGAGTCGCGTAGAAGACCCCGAAACAGGCTTGTCTGAGGAGCCAGACCCGATTCCGGTTGAGGAGGAAGAAGAAGAAGAGAGTGAGCCGCCAGATTACATCTATGGCGTCAGACAACAGACCCTGGATTTGGATGACCCACGAATCAAAGCTGTCCTCTGTACAGCCCCAGGCTTTCTCGACAACTACTTTGGCTCATCTCGTCTCCATCACTTGAGCACCTGGAAATCTGAGCTGAAAGACTATGTTTTTCGCAACGGGCCAAAACCCAAAAACCGGAAGAGTAATCAACCCAAAGTTATCATTCACATTGATATGGATTGTTTTTTCGCGGCCGTAGGCTTGAGAGATCGCCCGCACCTTCGAAATCAACCGGTGGTGGTGGCGCACAGTCTCGGGCTAGTGGAAAAGTCCACGTCAGAAATCGCATCGTGTAACTACATTGCCCGGGGGTTTGGAATACGAAATGGAATGTCCTTGGGTCGCGCACGGGATCACTGTAAAGATGTTCAGGTCATTCCGTACGAATTCGACAAATATGATCAGTGTACGAAAGCCATGTACGCCATCTTGCTGCGTAGCGCTGATGAAGTGCAGGCGGTTTCCTGTGATGAAGCTTATCTGGATATTACCAGCTCAGTCACGGAACCAGATACGGGACAAGAAAATACTCTTGCTGAAAGTTTGAGGACGCAAATATATGAAGCAACAGGATGTGTCAGCAGGTACGTGTGGGAATTGCGCAGCCTTTGCCTGTTTTCCACTCATCACAACTTTTCCTATTTCACAGCATCGGCATCGGGCCAAACAAGCTGATCGCTCGGATGGCCACCAAGATTGCCAAGCCTGACGGCATTTTCATGGTCACCGCGCCCGAGGTTCCGAGTTTCATGCAGTCACAAATGATCAAAGACTTGCCCGGGGTTGGCTGGGTGCTGGCACAGAAGATGGAGAAACAAAACTTGAAAACTTGTCAAGATCTGAGTTCATGGACTGTTGGTGCCTTGCAGCGAGAGTTTGGTCCCAAAACAGGAACAACGCTGTACCAAGGTAAGGCTACTCAAGAACAGTATTGGATTTGTTTTGGCTGACAAGTTCTTCTCTAAGCGTGCCGCGGAATCGACCCCAGTCCGCTCGAAAACAAGCCCCAGCAATCTGTAGGAGCTGAAGTCAACTGGGCCATGCGCTTTCGCAACGCGCAAGAGGTGGAGGAATTCATGCAGAGCTTGAGTAAAGAGGTTGCCAAGAGAATGGGGGCCGCCAAGGTCCGCGGCAAGCAGGTTACAGTCAAAGCCAAAAAGAAAATGTATGAAGGAGAACCGGCAAAATATTTAGGGTGTGGGGAGTGTGGTAAGTCCATTATTCCCTGGCACGTTATCAGCCTTTCCTAAGTTTTTATGTCAAAAACAGAAAATCTCTCAAAATCAAATATACTCTCAACGCACTCAAACGACTGGCGGGTCATATTCAAAGAAAGCTTTCGATCGCTTATGGAGATGCAAATCCCCTTTACTGAGCTACGTGGACTTGGCATTCACGTATCGAAACTGGATAATCGCGCTGAAACGCACCGTGTGAGCGATTCCCAGACTACACTTCAGTTTGAATCTCACAAGGCACCTATTACAACGAATGATGGTAGGATCCCACCACCACCACCATGCAGGGAAATTGCTATGCCACAAGCTGGAAATTCCAAGTCTGTTCATACGTTTGTGGACAACAGCCATTTAGCGAGATATGAGGTGAATCCTGAGGAGATTGATATGGAGATCCTGAAAGAGTTGCCTGCAAGCCTACAGGCAGAGATTTTGGCTCAAATGCGACCCCGAGAACCGCCGGCCAAAGAGCCACCATTACAACAAGAAGGATCCTCCAAGCAACAACCAAAAGGGCCACCCAAGGAATTTGATCCCAGAACCTACCTCCCCACAGCATCCCAAGTCGACCCCGAAGTACTCGCGGCGTTGCCTGAAGATCTTCGCCGCGAACACGAAGCGGCGATGAGGAAACGGAATCTGTTTCTACCCAAAAAGAATAAAGGTATAGGCAAGGGTAAAGACTCTGGCCCGCCCAAACCCAAAATCATTCCTCCGCCAGTTCCCGCCCCGACTCTTGCCGGGCTGACCGGGTTTGATAATATCCGCCCACTCCTCCACCAATGGATCAACGATTGTCGGGCTGGACCCGACGATGAAGACGTGGCTGAAATTGAAGCCTTTATAGACGATTTAATCAAATGCATGGAATTGGAAACACTGGATTTGTTGCTCAAGTGGATGGTGAATAAGGTGGGGGTGAAACCGGGCGCTGGTGCGTCCGGGAAAGGGAAAGAAAATGCTGGGTGGGCATCTGTCACCCGACGATTGGTGGAGAGGGCTAATACTGCCATGATGAAGGCTTATGGGTGTAAATTGAAGGGTCTTTAGACCTCGTGCATATTTAATTTCTTCGCAAATTTTGTAAGTACAATGCGAAGATCCTGCTAATTGCGGGAAACGTATCACATCCGGCACATGATATCAAGAGTTTCTACATGACTAGAATCACGTACTCGGTGAGATTTTCACTGGTCTCTGCAGGTATGATAGAAAATGAATTGGTAGAAAAGCTCGATGTTTGTCTCTCATTCAGGAGATAAAGAATGTAATACAAATCAAAGCAGGGTAACGTGATGGGAATGTATCATGGTGTTATATACACAGATAGTTGGAGGAGGGAAAACACACAGCAACATCTAAGAGGAAGGGTGACGCAAAAGAGACTCGTTTGTAACCTGGAGCTCGTCAAGTTCAGGGCTAACCTCTGAAAGAGCTTCATATGATTCCTATTTGGATAATGTCAATACGTGCGAGATGTGTAAAAACAAGAGAGGAGGGTACCTTGAAATAAGCCAATTGGGCAGCAACAAGGTCCGCGAGCATCTTGAGGGGTTCAGGGTTTTCGACAACAGCATTCATTTTGCCCATAGCCTCATCGACAGCCGCGACAAATTCTTCCTCGGCCGCTTCCATTTCCTGGCGGACTTGCTCGACGTGTTCGGGCTTGGATGCCTTCAAGCGGGCACGGCAAGCGTCATATGCCAGACGGACAGATTGGACATTTTTACGAGCGGCCTATGAAAAGTTCATTGGATGTTAGGCAAATGATGTGATTGTAAATATTTTAAAGGCTGACCATGGCGTAAGCAATGTGGGCTGAGAGCAACTTTGCGCAAGGTTGAACAAACTTTTGTTGAGCAGCCGCGTCCTAAATGACACAGTTAGTATTAAAAACAAATTCGGGCGCAAATTTTATGAACATACCAGCTTCAAACGAGCATTTCCTACTCGTTCCTCGACAGTTGCAAACTTTTTCAAGGCCGCACCTAAAGAAGAAAAACGTAAATAAGACTTGCGAAGACAATACTCTTTGTGGGAACCTACCGATAGGTTCCTGAGTACCGAGCTCCTCGGCGGAATGCAAAGCAACGCGAGCAAAAGCGTGACTCAAACTAGGTGGGATCTCGTCTCCCTTGGATCGGGGGGTAGTTTGTATAGGAGCATTGACACCGGCGGCCTTTGCGCCAGTCTCCAAGAGTGAAGTGGCTCGGTCTCCGACGTTGGTTGCAAAGTCAAATACAGTATCCTTGAGAGCGGGCTCATAGTCATAATGGGGGAGAGTGTAATTGCGAGCAATCTTGCCGAGATTTTCGGTCATCAGGCGAATCTTGTCCACTTTCTTGAAACATGCAAACACGTCAGAATAATTGACTCTTTTTCCGCTCCACCATCTGACTTTACCGCTTCCAGTTCCCGATATTCAGCAGGGAGTTCTGTGATATCACCGACCGTTCCCATGCGCTCTTTGGCATACTGAAGTCACCTGTTAGCATCTCAACAGACATTCTCTTTTACCGAGAGGACTGACCTGCTGGAACTGACTGAATTGTTTGCCGACTTGCGAACCGAGGGGCTGCAGCTTTGCACTCCAGTTGGAAAATACATTGGCGATCTGTGCGGATGCGTTGTTTCCTGCGCTCATGGCGAAAGTCTTGTTTTTGTAAAGGGAGATGTCTGTTGATTGAATTGATCGGCTGTGGACACCGTGACGTTTATTGCGCATCTGACGGTCTCTCGGTCTGACGGCTTTCGAGACATGGCACAGTCATGTACCATACACCACAGTTTGAACTTTGAAATTTGGGAAGGCAAGATCCAGAGTTTTCCTCAAGCAAGATGACCAAGGACGCAGGGAAAAACAAGACAATAGACTTGTCGCTGTACCTAGTCACAGACTCGGGGCTGCTGCCAGAAGGTCGCGATCTGGTGGATACGGTTGCTGAAGCTATTGCGGGAGGGGTCACTCTGGTTCAGTTGCGCGAAAAGAAGCTGGGAACCCGGAGCTTTCTTGCCCTTGCTCAACGTCTGTTGAAAGTCTGTAGAGCCGCCGGGGTTCCCCTCCTCATCAACGATCGCATTGATATTGCACTGGCGGTCGATGCTGACGGTGTTCATATAGGGCAGGATGATATGCCACTTGCCACAGCGCGGAAACTACTGGGACAGGACAAGATTATAGGTATAACAGTAGAGACCGCGGAGCAGGCGAAAACGGCCATTGCAAATGGTGCAGACTATTTGGGCAGTGCGGCAATCTTTCCTACGGGGACCAAGCAACATCCTGCAGGATTCAAACCATTGGGGGTAGATGGCGTGCGCTCACTGATGGAATCTGTTCAAGAACACAATCTTCCCATGTGCACCATTGGCGGAATCGGCTTTTCCAATGTAGAAGAGATCCTGGAAGGGGCTGTCGTGCGTGGAGGGCCGGGTGGCCGGGTTTACAGTTTGCAGGGCGTGGCGGTCGTATCCGCCATTATTGCAAACGACAACCCGCGAGCTGAAGCTGCAGCGCTGGCCGCCAAGATTGCAGCAGTTAAGCAGCGAAACGTCTCAACTCACTAGCAATTTCCGCTGTATGGAAACGAAGGCTGCTAAAATGTTGAGCAAGAGCACATCTCAATCCTGATAAGGCGCCTACCTCCCATGCCATGCGCAAACGATTTGGTTTCGCACAGGACATACCCAATGGAGTTAACAGCAGTTAGCCGAAGGAAAAGACTCGTGTGTGCCTTCCACGCGCAGCATTCATGCCAATGGCGCATCACCTTTTCGCACTTAGACTACAGTTTATCTAGCGCTCAGACTAGCGAGCAAACCAGTATAGCCCTGGTATATATACATATTTACAACCCTCTTAGACTGACATCTATCAATCTATAACTCAATCATCCCAATCATCATCATCCCAGTCAATTTGCATAGACTCTTGTATCGCAGCAGCATCCTTGTCCGCACGATACATTTCGACTTGAACGGAGGGTATAGATGTATCCATGACTTGCATCGTAACAGGGGACGATCGAACGCGTTTTTCGACCATAATCTCTTCAGGCTCATCCACGTCGGCATCCGCTGCAATATCATCCTGACTACCTTTTCCGATCGGCGATAGGCAGCTTGATTTTAGCGAATCCTCGTCCTCTACCTCATCGTCATCAACAATGAAGCCGCTCAAAGTATCATCTTCGCCATCCAGGGATGCGTTTCTCTCAATCTCTTCCATGATTTCACGCTGCGTGGCAAACGACATGCCACGGCGACCGCCGCCGCCGCCGCCTCGACCACGACCCCACGCAAACCCATCTGCAACATTCCGCCCCATGCCACCTTGATCCGGGCTGAGTAGTGAGCGTTGGTAAAAGGCCAGCCGTTGCGCAGGCGAAATGAATGGCTTCAAGCCCGAAGTAGGTGTATCGAATTGCGACTGGGTACCATTCACGACGAATCCGTCCAAATCATTGTCCCAATTTTCACCACCAGAGCACTCATCGGCCGAAGCACCATTTTCGGCGCCAGAACCGGCAGATGAGCCCTCGGCGACATCAGCTTCATGTTCAACAAATGGATTCAGATGCGCAGGGAGCGTTTTGGGTTTCTTGCTGCGCGGTGACTTTTTTCGACTGTCGAGCGTCACCTTCTCTGGGATGAAACCTTCGGGCCCGTCCTTGGAACGAGCTTTTGGCGGTGGTCTGGGCGCAGCACGAACAGACAGTCGTTCTCGCAAATCGGAAACTTTTAGCCGCCGCTCCCGAGCTCCCTTTGGGCTATGCCCATTCGCCGCCTCCAGAATTTTGAGGGTGTTTGTAGCGGGAACATGCTTGGCGACGGGTTTAACGCGGCGGAGACGTTTTAGCAAACGTCCACTGGGTGAAGTGGGAGACAATGGCATTTGAGATAGAGCACTTGGATCATCATGGCGTGGAACCTCTGGGACAAGAAATCTGGCATCTGCATCCCTGCCCCTGGTATTGCTAGTAGTTTTCATGACACTCCGCTGCGAGAGAGGAGAGTCATCAATCACGAAAAATCGAGCCCTTTTGCGATTGCCAGCAGGCGGGGTCTGTGATACCTGCGTGTTACCGTTTCCATTGTCCACGGTCATGCTACGGCCGCCCAATTTCCGCTTTCTGCTGCTTCCGGGAGAAGAAGTTGTCGATTCTTGCGCCTTGGGAAGCAGCTCACTTTCCGATTCGAATGAAAATTTGGCAAGCGTTGAGCCGAGACTCGATGACACTTGAAACACGTCAGGATCTTCATCCGCAAGTTCCATTGCTGCATCCTGCTCGATCCGTTCCAGACGTTCCAGAAAGGAGCCGACCATGTAGTCGTCCGCGTCACCACTTCCAAAAGAGAGGGAAGCAAAACTTTGAGAAAGTCTCTCATCTGCCGGGGCGCCAGCAGTTGTCGCTCGGTCAACAACAAGTATCTGCGAGCGCCGCTTGGGTGATGGAGATGGAGGAGGTTCCATGTCGCTTGCCAATTCATTTTCATCAAACATCAATGGGTCCGGGTCATCAGGTTGGGACATGTCGCCTTCAAAACGAGTTCCATAAGGCTGAGTTGGATCATACACGATAAATGGATCACTTTCTTCGTAAAGCATCTCTGAGAGAGCACCCTCGCTTTCATCGCCATTATTATCCGGCAATTGTGGGAGGTCTGCATCGACATCATTGGCGGGTATATGGCGCGGTAAAACTATGATATCGTCCTCATCGTCGTCATTGTCATCCATATCCTCGCCCGGAACATTGCCTTCCTCCACATCACCATCGGCCGCATCGGACGAATCATCACTTTTGGATTTCGATTTCTGCGAATTCTTGATTCGCCCAATTTTGGATTTGCGGGGGGATCGCTCTTCTTGTAAATCTTGTGAAAGGCGTAAAACGGACAATTTGGGAGTTCTGGGAAGTGATGATAGTCCCTCAGCTGGGAGTCGACCATGGCGGCTATTGATTAAGCCTTGCCGTACACTAGGCAGAATGTGTCCCGACTTTGACTTCAAGAGAGGAGTGGTATCGCCAAACATTGAGCGAGATGCTGGTGGTAGCAGCGAGGATTTTGTTTTGACAGGGCCGGCCTTTAAGGCTTCTTGCATAGTCATAGATTCAATCTCATCAGAATCATCTTCACACTCCATTGCATCCACTCTATCCATTGTATCCATCGCATCATTTTGCGAACCGAGTCCCAGAAGCGGTCGATACTCCCGTCGTCTTTTCGGAATGACGACAGTGTCTTTTAATTCCTCAACAACCATAGAAGATGCAGCTGATAACGGTAGGGCAGAGCCAATTGCGCGAAGGATTTGCTCGGGTCTCCACCTAATGCTGCATGGATCAACCTCCAAGATGTCATCATCCACTAGATTATTGGATTGTTCTTCGGCGTAACTATCTTCCAATGCAGCTTCTTCCGCCAACCCAAGTTCGTCAATTAGGCGGACGCTGGCCACGAGATTCCTTGTCCTGCTGGACCGCTCGAGGGCGGTCAGGCGGGGAAGTTCTTGTAGTTGTATGTACGGATATCGGGAAATATCTGGTTTGGGAAGTCCTTGGACAAGGAGATCTGGCCGGTATAAGTCGTTGTACTCTGCTTCCTCGGCTGCACTGAGAAAAGGCCCTGAAGTCTCTGTGGAGGGACCAGTGGCAGCCTTGCCAGTCTTGCTGGTTTCTCCCGCACCAAGACTGGAGTTTCGCTTTCGTTTAGAGTGCTGATTGTGATATTCGGGGATTTTAATCTCCTCTTTCACACAAACTGGGATTACATCAATGGGTAATACCCGTGCTTCCCATTCGGGATACATCTGAAGTTTCTTTCCTTGCTGGTCCATGATAGCTTTTTGCACTGTCTTGTATTGTGCTTGTGATCTTCGGTGAGCATCCTCCTCTTTGCCCTCCGTCAAGAGCAAGACAATTTTACCCTGCCGTTTCCGACCTGTTCGTCCCATTCTCTGCAACATCCGGATGGGTGAATTTTGAACATCGTAACAAATAATAAGATCGACTTCGCCAATGTCCAGCCCCTCCTCGCCAATACTGGTCGCGACAAGAACGTTGTAGTTTCCGTTTTGAAATTCTGAAATGACACGTAACTGCTCCTTTTGGGAAAATCCTTTTTTGTTTGTGCGTCCGCCTGATGACTGGCCGACAAAGGACATGACCCGAACCATCGGCTTATGCTGCTGCAGCACACTGACAATCTCATCGACACTCTCACGGTATTGGGAAAAGATCATGACCCGGGTATGTGGCAGTTCAGCTGCGGGAACTCCTTCCTTGATTTTCTGCTCACGTCCTTCGTCGTGTTCAACAAAATGTTGGACGACTAGTCCGATAAGGCGCTCAATTTTGGGATGACTTGAATAGGTTGGGAGGTCGGTCATATGACCAATTCGGTCAAGAACCTCTTGAAATTCATTGATCTTGAGCAGCTCGCCCCGGGAGCGAGAGACCTTGGTTCCGGCCTTTTTGGACTCGTCTACATACGTAGTCAAGTGGCTGTAACAGGTGCGGATTCCGTGTACAGTGAGAAGTTGCATCCCCGCCGCAAGCTGAGAGGATAGAACAAGGATGTCAATTGCGAATAGATTGCAGATGCCTTCACGGTACTTACAGACATCGCCACTCCAAAATCCCCTTCCAATGCTGCAGCACGCCCCGGGGTCATGCCGCCACCTCCTCCACGACCTTGTTGCGCCCGCATCTCTTGCCTCCACCTATCTCTTGCCAACAAAAGCTCGTATCTGGTGACATTTGATGGATCGTGCCGGTAGAAAGCCTTGCCCTTGCATAACCGATTGATGTATATCTCACAGACGCGTTGCAAAACTTGCTTGATGGAGATAATGGCGTCAGATAGCGGAACAGTTACTGTTTCTACGGATCGTTGGAAAATGTACGGCTTGATATCTGGCGAGTCCTCTGTCCGGATTTCAATTCTCGAAATGAGCATGTTCTCAACAACTTGCTGGACTGTTTTGGTGTCTGATCCAGGCGTAGCAGTCAGAGCAAGTATACGAAACTGTTGCGTGGCCTTTTTGAGGGCACGAACGACTTCACAGTACGCGTGATTTCCCGTTGCTCGATGGGCTTCATCCACCACGAGCAAGACCACCTGATCCCCAGGACAGATGCCGCTGCGGAGATCATTCTGCATGACTTGAGGTGTCAAAAAGAAAACCCGCTTGTTGGCCCAACTTGCTCTTCGCAGCTCCGGAGATGTGGACCCTGTGAGTTCAATTGTGGCATCCTAACCAATTATAGTAAGCGGACGATCATTCGTTGAAGTAGTCACTCGCGCTTACCTGGGGTATGGCCGTAATTTTGAAACAAGCCTCGATCTGTTGCGCCACCAAGGGCTTCGTCGGAGCCATGAAGATAATCTTGCCATCAGGGAACCACCGGAAAAAGTTGAACATCACAACAGCGGCAATAAATGTCTTTCCCAATCCGGTAGGGAGTGCTACCAGCGTATTGACGTGCAGACATTGGCCGACAATGTTGTATTGGTAGTCTCTGACTGATACGTTGGTGGGGTATATCCATGACTTGGCAGCCTCCAAATCGATGCGATGACTGAGGGGCTTGGGAACAAATCCCGGTGGTGGAACTGCAGGTACAAACGGTCGGGAACCGTCACCATTTGGTCCGCCAGTGAGCTGCAGTGGGGGCTTTGGGGAACTCGAGCTTGCTCCATTCTTGTTTAAAACAAATCCCGTCAATGTGCTTTGCCGCTGATTTCCCGCATCATTCGTCGTGCGGCGTTTCCGTTTAGTACTCGCCCCTGCACTGGTTGCCGATTTTGGCTGCTGTGGCCATGCCGCTGCTTGTGCCGAAAAGGCATCAAACGCATTTACATTACTTTGTAGTTGATGCTGGCTTTCGACGGATGCAGCTACGCGCAAGAGATCGTCATCAATGATATCGTCGAAGAAATCATCGTCACTTGGCATTTCTATGCTATACCCGACAGACTTCTTTCACAAAGCGCTCCGTCAGACTGATACTCTGATTGCGCTGATTGTGTCGGAACTTTGCTTTACTTATGCGATAGTCACAATATGTAACGCCAACTGCTGCTTCCTCAATGTTCAACGCGACATGGCAATCGTCTGTGTCTCCGGAGTGTGATCGTTCACCGGATCTTCGTGGACTACAAGAGATTTTGAGTCCCAACTGATACCAGTTCGCCCCTTGAGTGGATCTTACCTTGTTCAAGTTGGTTTTGCTGGCAATCTGGAGATGTTTGCGCTGCAGGGCGAAAAATACAAATTTTGGTCGTCTGAACGTAGCAAGTGGCTGTGGACGCACTATACGCTGGTAAGGGCAAATGATGGTCACACAAGGCCCAGAGCTGAAGTTTGACGTGATGGGCGCTCGCACAAAAACAGAAGGTCCTCAATGGAAGAAAAGAGAGCTCAGAGCAGAGATTTTCTTATTATGGCTGTCCTATTGGCGGACTACAGCGTTATGGGGGTTGAAAAGATATAATGCAGATGTTTTTAAACAAGGAACGTGCAACGGTTTAGTGGGGAGGGGTGGGGGAGGAGAGTGAGAGTGAAAAGTGCGAAAAGAATGTACAAAGAAAAACAAGAAAAAACAGTTCAGTTGGGTCTTTGGATATAGGGATCGACTTTGCAGAACGAGTCTACATGTTGGGGGCCCTTTGGGGAGGGGAAGGGCGAAGACAATGTCGACGAATTGCGCGTGCAATAGGTCCTAGGTGAAGGCAATGCTGGGACGTTCAGAAACGTCGGGAGAGGCGGCTGCCATTGCTGCTTTCAGATTCACTTGAGCCCCCAAGTGTCGAGTCTCGAGGGGCTACTGTCTTTGGAAGTCCGGCCTTGGGGTCCTTTTTCCTCACAACCGGCGAGACCAATGCCGACCGTGGCGAGCTGACCGAACTTCGTCCCGAGTCAGACCCAGACTTGCGCCGACCGTATGCCGCTACAAGCAGCGGGCCTATGGGGCGAACTTGGACCACACCGGCCCAGTCGATGTTGAGCACTAGACCTGGCTCCGTATCGGCAGAATTGCGAGACAGTGCCCGGCAAGGGAATGCTGGCTTACGCTTGGAGGTTCGGGGAGAGGTGTTGGGTGAAGTAGAGGCCACTGCAGATGCAACGTGAGCCTTGGCCCGACGCAGATGGTGGTAGTAAGTGTCACTGGCGAGGGAGGTTGAGGCATGGGTGGAGCGGAATGCTCGGAGGGCCTCGCTGTTGGAGCCGACGACAGAGTGAGCAGACGCCTTGCTTTGCGCAACCGTCTTGCGCTGGGGCGACGCCTTGGCCTTGCGAGGAGCTTTAGGCATGGTAAGAGATCGGTAGACGATAAGTTTGGAGGTTGGGTGTGCAGGGGGGGTGTTGTCAGAAGGCAGGAAGAAAAAAAAACACTTGGGTGGGATGCGGGCCGGCAAGAGTTTCTTGTTGTCGGTTGTGGAAGTTGGTTCTGGGGCAAGGAAGCGGTTCGAGAGAGTCTTTCCGGAGAGTTTTCTAGTGCGGGTTTCCAGGCGGAAATAGGAGCAAATGGTTGCAATGGGGGGCGGGCGGCAGGGTTTAGGTGAGCGTTTTGTTGCCGACCCTCGCGTTCGGGCCGCGAGCCAACAATCGAGACCCACTCCATTAGGCCATTCTGGGACAAAATGCTTGTGTAAGCCGCGGAGTTTCTGCGGCCGTGACTAGGAATCGTACAGTCGGGCTAGAAATCGTACAGTCGCACAGCCACCTGAAATATCGACTGTCTCTGCGTCAGACTCGCGTGGAAATAATCGCAACGCGCGAACCGGCACACACAGATATATATATAAAAGAAACATCCTACGAAACGAAAATAAGAACACTACAGAACTACGAACACTACAATGATACTAGCTACTCGCTCATCGCCAGGTCCATGAGTATACTCACATCCTCGTTAATTGAATCGTCTAGACCACCAGCGCTAAGGTCACTCATGCCGTTAACATCAACAAAGTCGTCCACATTACCAGCAGCACCACTACCAGTAGGCGTCACAGCAGGTAAACCACAGGCAGCCCTAATGCGCGCAGCCTCCCTCACGCGAGCTACTTCGCATCGCTTTGCATTGTGGTCTATAGATCCACACGCGCTACATTTGGGCTTCGCCCTGGTAGCTGCCTTGGCCGTTGCGGCACGCTCCTGCTGCTCTCTAGCTACATGCGCCGACAACGTAGGATCCGCACGGGTTGAGGTGTCTGTTCGTTGGCGTTTGGAAGCGTGATGCTGGGCCATAGTGTCGGCACGCTTGTTCCGTACCGGGACCAAGACGGATCCGCTGATGATTCCAACCTGGGTGAGTTGTTGCAGGGCACGCTGCCGTTGGGATGCCGTTTGCAAGGTATCAAACCGCTTTCGTACAGCAGCCAGCTCAATTTCTAGTCGCTCATAGGGATCCATTGTCGCATCGAATGGACAGTATGGATCAATATTGGTATCGCTAGGATAATATCGCCAAGCCGGATGGATGGCTGACAGTGGGATCGTCAGGTTGTACTCGTAGCGAATTTGGTCGGCGCAAGGTAAACCCATTGTGACGGCGTACTGGTGATTGCACTGTTGCAGAGGACCCTCCGTGCGAGCTTGGATAATACTGTCATAGAGGTGGTCATTGAAAGTAACGCGCGAGACATGTTCCCGAATCTGATGGGTCTCATTCAAGATTTCGCGCATCTTCGTACTCAAACGGTCTTTTTCGACGTCGAATGCGTTCTGGATGTCGGTGAGCTGCTTGTCAATAAAGGTATCCATAGCGGCAAATATGGTCATAAAGTCGCCGACCCCATTGTGAAGCCAGTCTTTAAGGCAGCGATGCGACCCTTCAACTCGGGATGTAGCCCTAATTCCCAGCGTTAGAACCTGACTTGTCCAAAACTTCACAAACCGCTTATGATGGACGAGCCATGTATCCTCTAGATACATGCGTATCATTGGGAAATCGTCATCAAGTTCGTCCAAAGTGCTTGAACAGCGGCCGCATAGTCCTCAAGGGTTGCAGCATAGACGACTGAGTTCCAAAGTGTGATAATACTTTGCTTGCTTTCGTCCGTAACATCAGGGTATTTGCGCACGAGCTGGGCGCCGACGTTCTCCACAATATGAAAGATACAAAGCAGGACACTAATTCCTGATAAGAAAGTAAATAACCCAGCACAAATAAGCCTCGTTTAAGCTGAAAAGATACCTGGAAAGATCGACTCCAAGGCATTCATCAAAGCAGGGGCACAATCCACAAACGCAGTTTTGATTCCGCGGCTGCCTGCCAAAAGACCAGCTATATTGTTCAACGCCCAAGTGTAATCCTCCGCAGTTTCGCCTCGCAAAAACGCGTAACCTACGGTAAAAGACTTTCCAGTGCCGTCCACACCAAGGATGTTGAAAAGCGGCATCTGCCACTTGTTGGTTTTGTATGTACAATCTAAGATCAGTACGTCCGGGTATTGTTGCAATTTAGCGATGCTCTTTTCATGCGCAAAAAATAAGTGCGTTAGAGCACCATCATCGCTGGTTTGGTAGCTAACCGTATATTTGGACTCAGGTTGATTCAGCCCGTCCAACAAGCACTCTATGGCAGATCTGCCCTTTGCTGCTTCCATTTGCTCCAGGGTGCGAAAGTTGCGGATATCCTTGTCAATGACTGGTTGATTCGGAAAGGTCCTGCGGAATGACAGAACAAGCTCTTTCACCGTTGTTCTGGCATGCTGCCTCAGATAATCCTTGTGCTCATCATTGAATTGCCGATATGCGGCAAATGCAACGGTTGCGGAATTCCCGTGGTTGTGCTCATTGGAGGATTGGTGCAGGTACTGTACCACTTATTCTTGGGACCCTTTAACCCTCTCTTGTCCTGCGCGACATACTGCTGGAATTTGCACCCGCATCGCAGGCTTCCCCGGTTGCGCTTCTTCTGATCCTCTGAGTCTACGGTGGTTTCCTACTTCTCGCGGACAGATCCCCAACGAGAGCAACGAAGATAGAACTTCTCGTTGTTGCTAGTTCTTGTGAGTGCAATTCCATTTGCTTTGGCTTTAGCCTTGGAATACTCGAGAAGCTCGTCAAGAGAATTGAAAGCAATCGCATTAGCTGCCGCACCAGTTTCTGCAGTCGCAGAATCTGTGGACGGTCCAGCGATCATGGTGAGCTACAACAAACGGAAGGAAACCCATCCTGTTTAATGCGTCGCCATCGGCGGAAAGACGTAAACTGGGGTTCTTACTTTTAGTGATGCGTTTGGAAAGTGTGTATGTGCAGGTAGATCCTCACGAGGGCGCTGTGCGTCGAGAATCTAGAGATCTCGAGCTGGATCTGGAGCGGAGATTCAAGCAACGCAGAGACAGTCGATATTTCAGGTGGCTGTGCGACTGTACGATTGCTAGCCCGACTGTACGATTCCTAGGCACGGCCAGTTTCTGCCCGCCTGACCAGGCTCTCGAACGTGTCGACCCCCGGACCCTCACTTTCAACCAGAGATTGGCCAGATTCGGCGTGGATCTACATACTTTATCGGTGTGTCTGGGGGGTCAGAGCGAGTCGTTTTCCGTGGAGCGCAATGTGATGTAATGCTTGTGGGTTTGGGAAAGAACCCAGATCTGCCCTACTCTATCAGAGCAACTTCAGCTAGTAGTACTTGACTCTGCACCCCGGAATGTCAATGCATGGCGCGATCATTATGGTGTGGAAGGAATTTTAAGCACAAAGTCAAAAAAAAACATCTTTTACGCCCAGTGAAGTCGCAAGATATGACATCCTGCTATGAAAGATAAATCTTTGAGTCCAATGATGATGCAAAGTCGTAAGGATTGATGTTTGCCTGCGTTTTTTCAACTCTACTACCAACAACCCAAAAAAAAAAAACCATACAGGTTCCGGAAGGTGCACTTTTCCCAAAGAAATGTTCCCACGCCGCGTAGTTGGTACCGCGGCCTGATGGCTGGATGTACAGTACCCATAGACTCAATCATTGCAAAAGATAAAGACATGATGTATGGTATGAAGTTGGTCCAGATCTCAGATCTTTTCACTGACCAAATTGACCTCGTCCATTTTTGAGGCAAGGATGAGTTGGAAACTAGGACGAAACTAATATTTGGAGTAATACACAAAAGTTATTACAGCTTCCAAAACATGGAGGAATAGGCAAAAGGAATGGTATAATTCACTCACTCCCCATGGCAGGACCACAATATGCATGATTGACGACGGGTAAAATTTCTAGGACCCATTTGCAATACCCATTGGTTCAACTCCCTCGCGGTAAAGGTATCGGCATTGGCAACGCTGAGCCTATTGACATCCATTCTCTCAGCCAATTTGATGAAAGAACTCTCACCTGTAAGAGTAAAAGCAATGGCCTCTTCTTGGGAACCCTTCCTTACTACGGGAAGCGCTTAGCGAATTCACCACCCAAGACATCTACACTGCTATCAAAAGTCGTCTATCATCTCTGATGTCTCACAACGTTTTCCTTCCACAGCTTTTGTGGTCTCATCTCCGATTTTCAGGGATGCATGTCATAAAGGAAATTGCCCTCTTGAAAATCCAAATCCGGGAAGATACATATGGATTGATCTAACATAGACCCTCTTGATGCACTAAGTAGTTGGCGCCGGTGCGGCCGTAACTGGTGGACTGGTCCGAGCGTCACTGTCTGCTTCTTGCAGACTGAGATCTTCTCTGATCTATGATTTGGGGGGCGAAGAACTTTTTCCATAACTTCACGACTTGCAAAAGACACTCAAGTTAAAGGGTATAATATATATGTATGTGAAGTATATTTACAATGATCTGTGTGTTATGTACATTGTGTTGCTTTTTTTGGGGTTTTTTTTTATTTTTTTTGTATTTTTTTTTGGTTTTTTTTTTGTTTTTCTAGTTGAAGAGGCCGAACCACCTCGGGGCGGTGGGCCGTGGCTCCTCCCTCTCTTGGAGGCTAGCGCCCGCAAACAAGTCTTCTAACCCCGTCGATTGTTCCCGGGGAAAGAATGTTTGCGGACGCATCGCCTCCGCGAGGGGATCGGCCTTTGGCTCGGCCCACCGCCACTGTGAGGTGGTCGGGACCTCGTCGAAGGGGCCCCGCCTGGGGGGTGGTGGCGGCTGGTGCCGCACGGGCCAGGCCCTCTGGTTGAGGAACGCCGGGTTGGTGTCGAGTCGATTAACCCGGTCGTCCCCAAATGGCGAGGGCCGCCCGTGCGGCACCCGGTGGTTTTGGAAATGGTGGGGGTTAACCCACCGTTGTTGCTGTTCCTGCCGCTCCCGCTCTTGTCGCTGTTGCTGGTGGTGGGGGAATATGTGGGTGGGTGTTTCCCACCACTTGATGGGGTTGTGGGGCGGGGAGGGGGGAGAGGGGTAGGATGGAGGGGAGGGGGCGCGACATGATAGGTTAAGGGAGGACATTCCCTCCACCAGATCCCTTTCGGGAACCGGTTGATGTAGCGGCTGGCGGACTTGTTGTGGCGTGTGGCAGACGTCTGGTACCATCTGGTAGCCCAAATCCTGTAGCGTGGTGGTTGCTTTCGGGAGGCGTTCTCGTCGGCTCCTCTCAGTTGGTGAGAGCCACTGGTAGCCGATTTTGTAAGAGTTCCATAGGTTGCTTGCGACGAGATAGAATGCAATGCCAGCGTATAGAGACGCCCAAAAGGCTGGAAGGGTACTGATAATGGGTAGGTTGAGGCTTTGGTCAAACGCAAATGCAACGAGGGCGAGCAGCGGGCCCATTGGGGTGACACGGGATGGTTTGTCGGACATGACGGACCGGCGCTGATAATTCAGCAAGGCCCCAAATTCAGTCCAGAGGCAAAGAAAGATGGCTGTCTCGATAACAAGTGTGGTGCGGTGGGTGGCAAACGCATCAAAACACTCTTTGGTGAAGGATTCCGAGATTGTACAAGACATCACAGCGGAAGGAAAGATTGCCTCGATAATGTGCTGAGGCCGGAGACGATGAATCATAAACCATCGGGTATCGGAAGTAGTAGCGGAGAGTGTAAGTCCTACGCGCGACAAGTTCATCATAAAGGGTTGGAAACCTTGACAATGAGTTAGTATACATGACAATACTGGAAAAGACTGAGACCGCATACATACCATCGACAACACCGTGGAAGAAGAGACGTAGGAGGGAGAGTTGAGAGAAGAGACCGAGCATGACAACAGGGAGTGGCAAGAGATACGACATGGCATTCGAGAATTGACGAAATCGACGAAGTAGCGTTTCCTTGATTCTCTCCTTGCGAGAAGTTGGACGACGACGAGGGGGGTGTTGTTGAGCCGTCCGTTGCTTATGCTTGTACATGTCGATCATTGGTTTGTAGCGGGCTTCTTGTTTTTTCAACTCGTGCTCGACAGCGCCTTGACAGAGAATACACACAATGGGATACTGAGTCAAGAGGTAAGCTTTGCGGTCCTTGGCCGTTGCTAACTTGTAAGCGTAATCTGGGTCGTCTTCGTCTGGTAGCCATGATGCCATTTGGTTGGCGTGCATTTCTTGACGGCGAGAGCAATCACCACAAAAGATCTCATCCGCCACGAAAGTCCGACGACGCTGTCTATTCCTCAAATACGGAAGACCACGATGGTATCTCATTTCAGGCAGATCCGACGCAATGTCACCATTCTAAACATTGAAATAGGTCAGATCGACGTGGTCCTTGGATGTTATTTGCGCAACTAATCTCTTACCTTATCCATCACATTATCACAGTCGCAGAAACGACAGTACCACCTGACGGGTTCGCCTTTCCGATTGAATGTGGGTCGTAGCATCCCTGGGTTGCTGCGAAGTTTGGATGGGAAATGGGGGGGTATAGACGGGACGCAACGAGCAGTGAGACCAGGGAGATTGGAGGTTGTGTTGCAATAAAAGCAAGTGAGGCGGATTTCCCGGTGATTGCGATCGAATGACCATTTGCGATATTTGTAGTACCTGAATATAGGTTTAGAGCTTGCTCCACACAGCGGATCGTTTCAACAACTGGAACTTACCAAGAGCGGACAAAGACAAAGGTGAAGAGTACGAGGATCACACAGATCCAAAGCAGCGGCGAAGACGGAGTCGGTGTCGGGTAAAGAGTCGTGGTCGTCGTAGTCGAGAAAAGGGTTGTTGTGGTGGCGGCCATGCCCGAAGGCGATGGTGGGGGAATATGGTGAATCATTGTGATGGATCAGTGAATGATTCAAATCTTTCCTGGAGTGCCAGGGAGCGGAGCCCAGGAGTCTCGCTCTTTAAGCCCCGACGCGCAAGCCACTTGAAAATGGCTGCGCTTGGCCCGGCGATAGTCCCTGAATCTCAGGATGGGCCCGGGCCGGGCATGGAAAGATCCCAAACTAAACCATATGGGACTTTATGTGCTTTACGAGAAACCGTGGTACTCGAGTAGCGGCCTGCATCAGTATATATACCGCGGTCGATTTCACCATGTGGAAAGGATTTGGGATGTCACTGAATTTCATTGAGGTGAAGGTTTCGTTCTTCAATGCAGCTACGGTAGCTACAGCGTACTGATTACAGTACAGTACATGCAGTACGTTAGTAAACATGCTGAGTATCATACATGGATTCTTCCGGAAAGTAGGGAGCGGCAGATCCTCAAAGTAAAGAGAGATTGCGCAGAGTCAGGGGGCCATCTAACAGTTCATGGAACTTGTTCAAATAAACATTGACTTTGACTTCTGCGCAACAATATCGATAGTACCGGCGGAAAGAGTTAATCGTCCGTAGTTTTAGCCGGTTAATGAAGGAGCAACATGCCGAGACCAGTGGTAAACAACTGAGGTCCCAATCTTGCGACGACATGTTTGAAAGGCTGCAGCTGGGATATGTCAATCAATGGCCATGGTGAATGCGCAGGTAATCCAATGGCATACGGCTTCCATTTGACCAACAGGTTGAGAGGTTGAGGCCCCTGCGAAGTGTGACAGTTGGACCAGCTTGCAATTCAAGCCTACGCGAAAAAAGCTGTGGGACACACCAAAGACCAAGTTACGGGTGTCCTCCTCGTCGAGGTAGTCAGCACTCCTCGCAGAGCATTACCGTCCGGAGAGCAAAGATCACACGATCTTTCAACTATCAAGATTCAACTTTCAGAGTCTTTCAACCTCTGGTGCTAGTCGGAGTTCGCGAAACCAGGGGCCGGCCGACAGAGTTTGTCAGAGACTCAGACAGCGTAAATTAATTAAAAGTATTATAAGAGTAAATGCAAAATGGGGGAGGGTATAGATGTAACAGAGAGTATGGGGGTGGATGAGCTATTCAATGTGAAACTAGGGAACATTCTGCCAACGATTCTACATATTCAACATTAGAGAAGCTGGCTAGTTGCGCGGCGTCTTCATCGAGGATAGTTTCCACTTTGATAGGAGTCTCGTGGGCAGACTCCCGGAAATCGAGAGAGCTCAATGTAGGTGTGCGGGACAAGCTCACCCCAGCGTTACCACTTGAGCCTTGCCTAGATACGCTTGCATGCGATGAAGGATCACAAGAACTGGGTGTGCTTGCCATGATGCCGGATGCACTGCTGGTTCGTGAGTGAATGGACGGAGACCGATGCTGCTTGAGTGAAACGCGCTTCCTCACTCGCACAACGTGTCCAACATGTTGTACCAGCTTTTGAATGACTACATCGCAGTTGTCTACATGGACAAGTGGTTCGATATGTCGAATCATATGCCCTTTGCCTTCCTCCGTGGAACAGAATAGCACGCGCCGCGAATCCAGACCAGAGTTGAACAGCCCAGAGGACTCTAGGAGACTGACAATCTGGACCTCTTCTTCATCCGAATTGACCACCATAAGGAGATAAACTTCATTGTGAGACTGAGACACCAGCATGTGGAGAAACGGAAGAGCAGACTCGCGGAAAGCGTGGTTGGGGTTGGTGGGATCGGGTGATGGGTTCCATAGTACGATCTAAGGTCAGATCAATTAGTTTAGATACGAAAAATGAGAAAAAATCACGCATCCATACATCTTTCATCGATACGGTTATACGGCGTTTTCCAGACCAGTTTCGTAATGCGCTTGTCAATGCTGATGGTGGCCGTTGCTGGGTACTTCTTGATGAGCCAGTGTTTGAGTCCGGGTCTGATCCGTCATCATTTCGCGTTGATGGCGGCTTGGATCTTGACTGGCACCACATGTAGTAGCCGGTTGACAGAAGCGTTATTACAGCTACGGCTGCTCCCGCACGCTTCAGCACTTTGGAACGCCGTGTTGACGTTGACATTGTGATGTTTATGAGACGCTGTTGGAAAGCTGGCAACTATTGAACACGGTCGCTGGGACGTGCTTTGGGAAAGTCTTGAGTTGGAGTAAATGCCCGGAGAATAGAGATCCTGGTCTGCCGGAGTTGACTGTTTCAGAAATGGATAGCTGCTAAAGATTGCTGCTAATACCGAGAGCTCTGCGAGAGCTCGTTGACATTGCGAATGGTGGCCTCGTCAAACTTTCACGAGCCGAGTTAACCCTAGCCACGGCTACAGTTGGTCAATTGGCGGCCAGAGCCTGGGCCAGAACCAAGGACCCAAATTTCCATAGCAAAGATGGTCTACATTGAGGTTTGGGATCAGTATCAGGAGGAGGTCGAAAAGCTCTATCTAGGAGCACCCTTCAAGGTATGAACCATGCGCTTAATTGCCTTCTGTTGCTGACTAGGATTGTCTCCAGACCCGATATGTTAGCAAATACCGACACACGGATGGCAAGCTTGTCCTGAAAGTTACCAACGGCCCAAAGGTACTATTTCTAAGCGACCAGATCCAGCGTGCTTGATTTAAGATCACTTATCTTGTCTTTACTTGCACCTAAGTGTCTTAAGTTTCGCACGGAGCGTATGCAAGATCTTCGAAAGTTTGAGCGATTGAACCTGTCATTGATGCAAAAGATGCAAGCAAAGAAACTGCCTGAACCCATGGACATTGACCGTATGTGGCATTCAATTTGGAATCACTAGTAGCTTGACTGACATTTGCTTGAATTTAGCAATATCAACCTCAGCAGCACCACCGGCAGCCTCACAAAACTCGTCAAATACAGGAAAGAAGGGAAAATCAAAGAAGAAGCGCTAAATTTCGAGATCTGCGATGAATTATTGAGAACGCGCGGGTGATGCCCGTCGATGCATCTCTGAAATGCCCCAATCTGCCGTTAAGCGTTCCCTACAGGACCGGGATCCACATCACACCCAAAATTATCCACTTACCCGTACCCGGAGGGATCCATAAGCTTGCCCACCGGGAACGCAATAGCATAATTTGACATGTCCGCTGCGGTATGCCACACACCCACTTTTGAGATTGTGTGTTGAAAGAAGATTTGTACCTTTCTGGCAATACGCAATCAAACTTTGTATCGAATGCACGGCCCTTTGATTGAATGTCTTCTAATTTCAGTCCAACCAGCAACACCATAGTCTCCGTTGCCAGAGTACACACTGACTTCTCCTAAATGGTATAAGTGTTTGTAAGTGCCTTTTTTTTTGGTATAGCGTGTATATAAGTTTTGCCTATAGGAATTGTAAAGGCCCCAGGGTGGACGCTTTTACACGTGGCCTTTCAGCCTAAGGCCGTGGCTTGGCCAGTGCTGGACTTTTCCCCCAAAAAATTCCTTCCGCTCTCACTCTCCGTACCTTTCGGACGCTGAAATCTCTCACCATGCCCAGAGGAGTCAAGCGCAAGGCCGACACCCAGTCCCTGGAGGACATGGATCCGGCAACGGTAAGCAGATCGCAATGCTGGTTTTCCCGCCTGTATACAGGCTAAACCCTATCTTCCAACAGCTCAAAGCCGAGTTTGCAAACTTTGCCAACGGTCTTAGGGCCGTCGCCAGTTTCTTCGAAAAGTCACTCCCAAGTCTTCTCGGAAAACTGTCCTCTGCCAATGACAATGCGGATTATGAAGAGGGTGGCAAGCGAAAGAGAAAGCGGAAGCTCAAGGTCGAAGACGACCCCAGCAAACCGAAATTGAAGCAGCCCAACTCGGCATTTTTGCTTTACGCTGCAGATGTCCGCGCGCAGGCTGCCAAATTGCATCCTGATTTACATGGTGCTCAGTTGCTTTCCGCTATCGGTGGAATGTGGCGAGAGATGCCAGAGACGGAAAAGACAGTATGTAATCCGATGCAAAGATCCTGGTTCTCACACATCTTTAACAATTCCTTTTAGCGATACAAGGAGCAAAATGCTGCTTTGCGTGCAATTTACTACAAGACAAAGGCTGACCGGGACAACGACGCCAAGGTCGCTGCAACCCCCGCCCCAAAACCAGTACCAGCAGTTGAGGAAACTGAAGAGTCTAATCCCACCACCGCCACAGCCTCGTCTGAGCAAACGCCAGCTGCCTCGTCCTCTTCATCAGACGATGAAGAAGATGCAGAGGACAGCGACAATAGCTCATCCGAATCAGAGGGAGACAGCACCTCAGACGCACCTGCTCCATCCACCAAATTGCCCCCATCGGCCAAATTGGCCGCCAAAGACCAAGTCAACGGGAAAAACAAAGGCAAGAAGATTATCAAGTCAGAGCCTTTGTCTCAAGAAGCGCCGGTCACTCCCTCCAAGACTGCTGCTATCACTCCGATGAAGTCTACTACTCCATCCAACAAGGTTGTCGCACCCGCCCCCTTCAAACCTCAAGCTGGGGCACCAAGCAGCCCCAGTCCCAAGAAGCCTGTCCAGAAGAAACCCGAACCCCAATCCGCATCCCAAGAGGCAAGCGCCAAGAAGCGAAGAGCTCGTCCAGGAAAGAAGGATGAAGCCGGACCTTCTACCCCCGCAGCACCCGCTGTCGAGATCAAGGTCCCGGAGACTGCTTCCAAGCGCAAACCCCGCGTAGTCAAGAAGTAGGCGGCATGATCCGCTTGTTTTTATGAGAAACACTTTGTACTCTATACTCTTTCCTTTTTTTCAATACATTTATCTTGACTCCAAGCACCGGCATGAGTTATTCAACCAAGTGGAAATGCACTGATCACCAGGGACAAAGGACAAACGATGATGATGTAAGTTATGGAAATCTATTTGGGCGTAAATACATTCAGAAGTTGCTCCGATACAGCATTGGGATGCGTCTCCCTCAATCGCTCAATTGTTGACTGCAATCGAGATAAGCTCTCTTGGTATCCAGATTTTCGCAGCTGATTGACTAAGGGCAACAGCATTCGAGGCTGCACGACTTGCGCAGCCCGCAAGACGGTTTTCCTGGTCAGGAGCACGCCTTTTGGCGCATCAGTGCAAAATAAGAGGTTGCGAAACGGTTCGCTGGTATCTAAAGGGGCGTAGTGCGCGCGGAGTGAATAGGAATTTTGGGATATATGTTTCAAAGACTGTTGTTGGGATTCGGGCAGGTTGTGATTGACCGTGGTCGTCAGCAGATGGATCAGTCGGTCCAGGAAGAGACATAAAAGGTCACTCGCGGACGTTGCTCGTCCCGCAAGTCTGAGTTCGGTTAGAAGACGGTCCCAGGTACGAGCTTCCAGAAACACATTCTGATCGATAAGCGACCGCGCGGCTTGTATCAAATCTTCAATGATTTCGTTTTCCTTGCTGGGTGAACGCCTTGCGCTCTCAAAACAAGCCATCATGTATGGCCGGAAAATCCGCCCGCTCTCCAGAATACTAGAATCCGGTTGCATCTCGGGCGGGAAAAGTCGAAATGTCCCTGCATCTGGCGAAGCTGTAGATGAATCAGCGTGAATGGCCTTCCAGACTTGCATGGCGTCCTCCGGGGCACCCGTACCCAAAAAAGCAAACATGAGTGAGACAAGGGTGTCAGAGGTGGGTGGAATGTTCTGGCGGGCCATCTCCTTTATCAGCGCCCGAAACTGTTCTGCTCCTGCTTGGCAACGATCAAATGCCTTGACTAATTCGCTGTACATGAAGGGTGTGGGCACAACACCGCAGTTGATCATGGCGTGATATGTCTCCAAGACCCCTTCGTGCTTCCGCTCCTGTCCATAACTTTGCACGAGTGCGACAAACGTAGCAGCGTCCGGGCTAATGTCCAGTTCCTGCATCTCCTGCAGGCAACCTTGAGCTTCCATCAACTTCCTTTCTCGCAACAGATGTAATATGGTGGAATTGTACTGCCAGGCATTCATTTTCACTCTGGCCGGGGTAAGGGTTGGATCTGACGCAGGCATAGTATTGGAACTTTTCTCCTGGTTGAGCAGCGACCTCATCTCGTTCCGTATGGCAGTAGCCGATTGAAAGTCATTCGCAGCGCTGTAAGCCGATATAAGGGCCGTATATGCGTAAGTGTCCGGCTTAAGTCCTTCGGCCAGCATTTTGTTGTACCAAAGTTGGGCGTTTTTCTGATCGGCCAGTCTAGCGTACGCCGCTATGACTGTGGTATAAAGTGCCTCATCGGGAACAACTTTGGCACGTATCAACTCTTCCCATCCGGATTCTACGGCCTGAATATTTCCTTTTCGAGCAAACATGGCCAATATTGAAGTAAAAACTTCCTTGTTTGGAGAAAACCCTGAGTCGGTCATGGCATAGTACCATTGTAGTACTTTTCCCGGATCTTCGAGGGGCGGTCGAGAGTACGCATTCAAGAAAACCATATAAAGTACATCATCGGGAAGAATGCCGCGAGTGGTCATTTCTTTGAAACAGGCGAGCGCATTTTTTGCTCTGCCAAACTTGAAGAAACCGCTGATTAGACTAGTATAAAGTCTGAGGTCAGGAGTAACGTCTTTTTCCACCAACTGCGTATGATAAAAGGTAAATGATGCGAAATCCCTTGCCGTCACACTTCCATCCACCAGGTCCGTAAAGATCAGGCGGTCGGGTTGGGTAGTACCACTTCCGGCAAGGTCGTCATACACAGCCCGCGCATCCGACCAGCGTTCCGCTTCGCAGAGGGCCGATATGAGTTGTCCGTAAGCAGGAATACGGGTAAGGAAATCCTGACTTTTGGCGTTTTTGTAAATTGACAGAGCATCTTCAAGTAACCCTTCGCGCAAAGAAGCGATGAGCAATTTTACTGTAACTCTTTCACTTGTTCGAAGAATGCCGGATGTGTGGTTCTCGTAAAAGATCAATGCTTGTCGAACATCTCTCTGTATTAACAAGAGAAAGGCACGCCTCATGAATCCTGCTTCATCGTTCATTTCCGCCAAACGCAAGAAACCCAACAGGTGCTCCAGTCGCAAACGTACACCCGGAGTTCCGAGTACATCGGTCAAAGCTTGGTTCGCCCCGGTTGAGTTTTTCGACTGCAAGAACGACTCGATCATTCCAACATATTGCTCCAAATCCTGCCGATTCTTCTTTTTCGGCTTCTCAATCCCAGTACTCGACACAAGCGCCGCAAATTCCTCGATAGTAAACTGGTCGTGTATCTGAGCCTTGCTTCGACTCTCCACAGAGTGGGAAAACGCTCGCCGCTGGTCGACATGTGAGGCCAGTGAGGTTGATGCAGATCTGCTTATCTTGACGTTCGGTAGCCGCCCGAAGAGTGATTTGTTGCAATTGCACTTCACGCTGGAGGACTTCTTGGTGGTCCCTGAAGGTGGAACAATCTTCCTAAGTTGCCGAGCAGTTCCTCCAATAATCCAGTAGAGCTGGAGTATATCTGTCACATACTTGCTCATCTTCTTCAGTAGCACCTCTCGAGAAGGTCTGGAAAAAGTTTGACGAGCACCTCAGGTTGAAATTTGACGCTGAGCAGTCGTTCAAAAAGGGCATGGTGAATCTTTTAAAACGACATTCTGAATCCCCGAGTGATATGAGCAAGTTTGACGGCAAAAATGAGCTGAGGGCTGTCTAGATCTTGGGATTTGGTTTTGGCAAATCTGCACTCAACTCACAAGCTTAATGGTGTTGCCATAGCAACTAACTCTGAATTGTTTTTGGATTTGCGACGTTGATGACAAAGTTCGAAATTTTACAGGAAAGAACACCCATATACTACCAGTGAAAATGCCAAGAACCAGGGGGCTGGCAGTGGACGGCGAGGGAGGGAAGACAAGGGCAGGTCGGAAACGAAAGTCGGAAGCGGTAGCGACTCCTGAGAAAAGCAAACAACCCGCGACAACCGACGCAATTGCTCCTCAGAAAAAACGGATAAGGAATAGAGGCAGAGGCGAAAAGGATTCTTCAAAAGAGACGAGTGATATTGTTCAGGATGAGGAGCCAACCTCTGAGTTTCCGGCGTTGCCGCAGCTTACCGCGATTGATGACGAAGAGTTGGAACTGGAGGAGCTCGTTTTCGGTGGAGATATCGATGGGCGAATGAGTGATCTATTCGGCAAGGCCGGCAAGGAAGCAGTCACAAACGCCGTTATAGATGATGTCCGAATTGACGAGGATGATGTTGTGGAAGACGCGGAAAGTGAACAGTCTGGTGATGAAGCGGTATGTTCAAAAGAGAACTCATTTAGCAGGACGAAAGTCTAAATACGCTCGCTATACAGGGAATGGGCTTCTTCCTCGATACTGGAAATAATAGTCCGGAACCAGCCGAGCGCAACCACGTTACAATCGATTTGAGCGACAATGAGGAACAGGAAGAGGAACAAAGCGAGATTTCCACACTTGATCTTACCGATCCCTCGAATTTGCCACCAGCATGGGAAGATGACGATACCCATGTGTCCGTGAATATATCTGATGCCAAACGCCTGCGTAAATTGCGAACCACATTTGAGGAAAATACCATCTCAGGAAAAGAATATGAGCTGCGCCTGAGAAAGCAATTTGAAAAGCTTCATCCTACGCCAAATTGGGCAGTGAGACCCTTCAGGGAACAGCATACCGGAGACACCGTCAATGACTTGCAGCGGATCTTGCGCACTACCTCTTCCATTATCGACACCACCCAATCCCGCCGAACCTTGAACCCCGATAATCTTGAAGTCGTCCGTTTGAAGGATGCCAATCAAGCAGCATACTCACAGGTAGGACTATATCTTAAGGTACTCTGTACAAATGTGTATATCTGATTTTTCTTTACAGTCTGTGGTGCAAAGCGTCAAGTTCCATCCTCGAGCGCCTGTGCTTTTGACTGCCGGATATGACCGAACTGTTCGTCTTTTCCAAGTACGTAACGGATGAAAAAACGTTGTTGCGAGTTCTCAGTTTAATTGTTTTCCTCAGGTCGACGGAAAAATCAACCCCCGGATACAAAGTATTTATATCAAGGACCTGCCAATACATCGCGCCAATTTCACTCCGGACGGAAAAGAGGTCCTGCTTACCGGGAAGCGAAATTTCTTCTATTCATACAATATTGAGGCCAGTTCTGTTCAGCGGATACCTGGAGTTCGCGGTATGTGAAGCAGCCTCTTTATCGGTTGCATCAGCTCATCGATTTCTCCAGGTCAAGATGAAACCAGCTATGCTAGTTCATATATGTCTCCGGACAATAAGCATATCGCCTTCTTGGGACGGGATGGGCACATTGTTTTGATTTCTCGTGAGACAAAGCAGTGGATAGCAACCATGAAAATGAACGGATCGGCCACTTCTATGGACTTTTCTGATGATGGCCAAACAATTTTCTCTTTTGGAGGTAAAGTCTTTTAAACTATGACATCTACATTCGCGCAGCTGCTAACAGCCTCTGGTAGGCGATGGAGAGGTTTATCAATGGGACATTGGTAGTCGTAAATGTATACATAAGTTTGTTGATGAGGGATGCGTCAAAGCTACTACCCTCGCAGTGTCGAGCGGAAGCCGTTTCATAGCCACAGGGTATGTGTTCAAGCATCGAGAAAATACTCTAAAGCTCTCCGTAAACTGACGTCTTATCATCATAGCAACGAATCAGGTGTTGTCAATTTGTATGACCACGACAAATTCTCAACAGCTTCCAACCCAACACCCCGCAAATCCATCCTCAATCTCACCACATCCATTACCACCATGCAATTCAATAGGGACTCTCAAATCTTGGCACTGGCTAGTAGGGAGAAGAAGGACTCGCTCCGCTTGTTCCACGTGCCATCGCAACGCATCTTTAAAAATTGGCCAACATCACAGACTCCATTGGGATATGTCAACTGCCTTGATTTCTCTCCAGGTGGCGGGTACTTGGCTATTGGCAATGACAAGGGAAAAGCGCTGTTATACCGCTTGAGCGCATATAGTGCCATGTAGGGCATGTCATCTACACAAAGTCAAACTCATTCTTCTAAATAGTATTTATTGTTTTATTTCTTCTCTACGAACTTTGACTTCCCCATATATCAGAATGTCAGAACAAGACAGCTCCGGTCAATGTGGAGTGAAGAGACTCAAAGGATGATGTTGACTCCGTATCTGTACGCAACGCATGTTCCTTGAAGCGTGCGGGCATCAGAGAGACAATGTTTAATATATGGTTTCAACTCATAAAGAATCGTTACAAGGCAGCCATTTACGATCTAGCGTAAACGACTTGAACCTCAAAACCAAGTCGTGGGTACCCTGGGTGCATGCAAAAAGAGTGGTGGGTGCGAATGTGTATATATTTGTGAAGATGGAGATCGAGTGTTTAAAATTTACACGCTTGTCAAATTGAATGCAGAGCAGGATGGGTTGACATTACTGGGAAAAAGAACTAGTGGTGCGCTTCCTCCTTGCGCTCGACAAGTGCCGGGAAAACACCCTCCTCTCGCTGCTCGTCCCACTTCTCAACCTGCACAAAAAGAAAAGAATTTAGCGATTGATTCTCAAGATAAATGAGGGCAGAGTCCTTACCCATTTTGTAGGGCACAGGGAAGTGAAGGCGCGTTTGAAGTGTTGGCAAGGAGCATAGTCCTCACCCTTTGCCTTCGTGCACTTGTAGTAGTCAACGTAGTTTTGCCAGCAGTTCTTAGTCTAAATAGTTTTGTAAGTCCTTTGGTCGTTTCGTGATGCGGAGTTGGAGGAGAACAGGATGTTGCTTGCGGCGCATCTGTCCTTCCCGAAACCGATTCTCACCTGGTTGGTGTTGGGAAACCGAGCGTCGAACCCGGGGGTCTTCAACTCAAAAGCTGGCTTCTCTTCAGACATGAGGTTGCTGTGCGTGTGAAGCGGAAGGGTAGGTGGGTATTGAATAACGACGCCTTGGAAGACCTCTTTGCTGCCGGATCTCGCCGACTTGCCAATTCGAAAGGCGACGGGTGGCACAGCAGTTCACGTGTTCCATCTTGATTCTGGGAAATGGTTCAAATGGGAATCTGGGATCTCTATAAGTGAAGTTTGGGCCAAGAGAAGACCATCTGAACTGCTAAAGGGAATGCGCAAAATGATTGCCAAAGCATGTTGGTGTCAGATGCAGTGATTGTAATGTTCGGATAAGCTTGCTACAGAAAATGCCTAGTATCACTAGTGCTGGTACGCCTTCTCATCTTGAATGATCCAATCCAGGATTTTGGGCGCATAATAGGTAATGAAAATGTTTGCACCTGCCCGCATTGCCCCACCTAAAGCTTCTTCGACCGCTGTCCGCTCGTCCACTACCCCCTTTTCTACAGCCGCGTATATCATGGCATACTCTCCCGAAACCTGGTAGATCGCAAGAGGATGATCCGGGCACAGATTTGCGGCATCTCGAACAATATCAAGGTAAGGAAGGCATGGCTTGACCATAACAATGTCGGCACCCTCTTGCACATCACGAATCAATGCCCGCCGAGCAAGACCGCGTGCCTGGGGAGGTAGCTGATAGCACTTTCGATCACCAAATGTCGGGGCTGAGCCAGCAGCGTCACTATGCAGTTTGATAAGTCCCCCATTCCTATAATTCAATGGAAACTTAAGATCACATACCGGAATGGGCCATAGAATCCACTAGCAAACTTGGCTGAATATGACATGACAGCGGCCTTGTTGCCTAAACCTTGCTGGATCAAAATCTCCTTAATCGCTCTTATTCTCCCGTCCATCATGTCGGATGGGGCAATCACATGACACCCTGCTCGAACATAGTTCGCTGCTACCTCCGCCAAACGCTGAATCGATGGAAGGTTGTTGATGGTACCATCTTCGTTCAGTACTCCGCAGTGGCCATGGGATGTGTATTCACACAGACAAAGATCGCATACGACTAGAACAGATGGGAACTTGGATCGAAACAGACCAATTGCTTGCATGACGGGAGAAGCTGGGGAATCCGCTTGGGTACCCCGATCATCCTATCAACTTCATATCAGTTTGTGTAAATCAACCTTCTGCTTCTACTTCCCAACCTTGACTCCTTCGGCTGTAGGTACTCCGAAAAGAATGACAGCTTTCAAACCCTTCTTGACCAACGGCGTGAAATGCTCTACCAGAGTGTTGATTCCCAGACTATCAACAATAGTAACTTAGCACTTATAGACGATGTCTTCATAATTCGAATAGAGAACTTACCGGTATTGCCCTGGCAGTGTCTTAATCTCGGCTTTCTCGTCTGGTTTGTCGTGTACGAACACTGGGTATACTAGACTTTCACGAGTAAGTTTAGAGATCGGGCCAGACTGCCAGGTCCGCAATAGGGGGTGGCCATATCCCGAAGCTAGCAGCGAGGGGATCTCGAAAGAAGGAGAGAATTTTGCTGTGGATGTCATTGTGTTGTGAGGCCGACGCAAGCAACCTGCACGAATTTCAGATTTGATTTTTGGAAAGTCATGTTGCCAGTGACTCAACTAGAACATCAAACATCAGCGGCAAAAATAACGGCGTCAAGGATATACGACAGTCTCAACCACCGTCAGGAAGATGCTATATATATAGGGAAAAGGGCAAAAGCAGAGACTATTAATAAAAAAAAACCTGATCCTACTATGTAGGCTTGGTATCAATAGTACTTTGAATTAATGGAAACGTTAGTTAAATGTAGCAGAAAGGTATGTACAAAAGTAAGGAAGAATCTAGTTTGCTCCAAATTGAATATGGCACTTTGCGTTCGTTGACTTTATCGAGCGGCGTTGAAGTAAGTGTAGCGTGACGTGTAGAACACTTGGGTTCCCGCTTTGAACATACGAGCATACTTGAGCAATATCGCATCAAGTTTCTTGGTGGTGGGCGCCAGATCTGAGACTGAAAGGTAACGTTAGATGGTTGTGTCAGAGTGTCAGAAATGCTCGCAGGTTGAAACGTACTATATGGAACAAACTCTTCATGGGCCCATTTTTTCCGTACGTTGAAAAGCATCTCGAAGCGACCTTTCTCATCCATGGGCAGCCGGGACTTGGGAAAGTATATGATAGACTGTCCAGTGGGGCCGTCCTCCACAAGACAAAGTCCCGCAAGCATAGACAAGTCCACCTTGAAGGGTTCGGGCACGGCGCTTTGCCAATCCAACATAAACAGATCCAAATTTGTTTTTGGGGACTGATGGTGGAACCCGTGTTAGAGCTAGCGAGGAAGACTAAGGATCATGTGTTCTTACCTCCGCATTGGCTAAAGCTTGTTTCCCAATAAAGCGGCCAACCTTGCTTGCGCATAACTTTCGGCGCGAGGAATCTAAATGGAATATGAAGAGGGGTCGACAGTGATTACAATGAACGCATAGTACCATCAATGGCATCGTCATCCTCTGTGGCAAAGTATTTGACAGTATGTCGAATAAGCTCTGGAGAATATCCCGAGTCCATCATACTGGCCAAACATTGCTCCACCGAGAGGTTGTCCAAATCCAATTCGTCTGCTGCCGCCGAGATAAGCAGATACTTCAATATTGATTCCTGATATGAGGACTCGAGCAAGCGCCATTTGCCTAGCAAATGCATGAGCTGACGCTGTCCTTCCATTCAACAATGATCCTTAAACAAAAAGACATACCATCGATCTCCACAGCACCCAATTCCTCCAATCCTATCCGCAGCTCGTCTTCGCTTGCTTGTATTATATCAAGTAGCTCTTCAGTCGTGTAATATTGAGAACCTTCAAATTTCTTGGCGGGAGGATGAGCTTTTCTGATGTGTCCTTGATGGATGAGCTATTTGATTACCTCATGTTGGTTGCCGATATCCTCCTGCACGGATCCACGATACAACGCGTTTTCCAGCAACTGCCGCAGTTTATCTAATCGAGCCTGACAAGGGACTAGTTCCCAATAGCATGCAAGACTTTCTTGGATCTCATACGATGTGCTCAGATTTTGTTGCTGCGCTGTTCCAGTGGGTTTGGCGAAAAGGAGCGTATTGGATGTTTGCACGCTGCTGACCACATATGTCGCATTTTGTGTGCATACAACGATAGATTCATCCTCTGTGCCCTTTATTATCAAATCTCTGCAAACGGTCTATCAGACTGGGCTGTATTCTGTAAGAAATAGTCAAGTTTGTCCTTACTTTTTGACCAAAGATCCGTTGTCGTCGAACGCTGCGGCTAGTTCAGAGGGTAGCTCGAGAAGAGTGTAGTGGCCTGACGGGTTGAAATTGACTGGAAAAGTCAGAACTGCGGTCTCTGCTATTGTCATTTGGGAAAGGGTCGAGTATCTGGAGAGCAAGTTTTCTGTCCGACAAGTCCGAAATTTGCGCTGTCATCAGTCAACCAAGCGGCTGCGCTTGTTGCGCAGTTTTAAGATCTTCACCCTCATAATTGAGTGAGCATCAAAGAGAAAGAGCTCTGAGAAAAACGTGCTGGAAAGGCAGAGTCAAAAACATGCACCTCATTAGATTTTCAACAGTGTTTATTTTGCCAAAAGATATGCCGCTGAAATTAAAACGAAGGAAGGTTGCCAATCCTTTGCGAGTAAATCCGATACGTTACACAAGCTAGCTTCTGTAGTTTTGCTGGGACGTTCGGATGAATGTGAATAGCAGACAGACGCTTTAACTTTGCTGTCACATTCGGGGTAAAGATTTACCTGGGATTCTCTGGGAACTTATGTGCCCAGCCGCAACCAGTACAATCCATCTACAGCGATTAATTTGTAAAAATATGCTAGAACTATTGGTAACAAGCTATTCAGAGCCATGACCCTCGGCAAGTTATTGTGCTGGAAGCATATGGGAACCGTTGTGCCCTGGCTCTAGGTACTTTCCAATACCGAGGAATGCCAGTTACCGAAATACCCTCCACTTCACAATTCCGATACCCCATAATGTCCCTCAAGGATGCTCCGGCATCCTTTCCGAAGGTTTCTCCATGGTTAATTATAATGATTTTCGTTATTCCAGGGCGTGTCTGAGAAGCATGTTTCAGAACAGGTTCAAGATGCTTCATATTCGGGACCGGAGTTTAAAAAAAATACACGATCATACCCTGATTTTCTCGCTTTTTGGGTATACCGCATTTACTGCTCCTCTTTCATCATAAAATCCACCAAAAGGTTTCCTTTTCCAAAAAAAAAAGAACAAAAGCAAGGCTGAATTTCGCTCAACATGCTCCGCAGGATACGTCTGTCGACCATTTGCATCTTTACGGTAATTGCGTGCATCGCTTGGAGGACGCTTCAAGTCTCGGCTAGTTGCTGTTGTGCCAATGAGGCGACGGACGCTTTTGAAGATGCAGTGGACCCGGGGGTGAATTTGACAAAAGTATATTGCAACCACGATGTGGCAATCTACTACGACGATGACATGCGTGCGCTCAATCGCAGCCAAACTCGCTGGGTGGGCCCGTTCATGACTGAAGTGTACCGGTTCCTAAAGACATCCTACGGAAGCTGTTCGGTTGCTCGAGATATTCCTCCCCCCATGGGTCCCGGCTGTGAACAGTTTGGACTCCCGAAGCCGCTCTTTGTATACTGTCACGAGAATAAACTTCTGGGCGGGATGGCGAGTTTCCGACATAATGCGGACACGACATACAAAAATATCATCGACGTGGGAGCAAAAAACTGGTACTTTGACGATGATGCTCTGCAAGACGTACTGGTTCATGAAACGTGCCACATGGCAGAAGCTGCAGGACAGGGCGTCAATGGCTCGCCGATGATAAGTGTTTGGGGAGACAGCAAGTGGGCAGAACTCTGCGTATTTGATTTTTACAATCGCACGGGTCGAACGGCGGAAGCTTCTCGCGTATATACCACTTTTTCTGCCAACACCGACAACAACCTTCCCGTCAATGGGGCGAATGTTGCATGGTTCAAGGATTTCTTTTACCCATTGTGGGTGGAAAAGTCAAATTCGGCTATGTTTATGGAGGATTTTTTCGGATTGCTCTCTCAGTATTATCCGACAGTCGCCGACACCATCAACATTAAATATGCGCACGATCTCAACATCGGGGAATTTATTCACTTTATGAGTGGTGCAGTGGGGCGGGATTTGAGCGGAAACGCACCAACGGTATTCAATTCTGGATGGAACGCAACACAGTTTACCAATGCAAAGGCGGCCTTTCCCGCCGTCACATATTGATTGTATCACTGTACCATCCTGTTGGATGTAAATATATTTTATTCTATCTTTTGACAGAGTTTGCCCCAGAGTATGCAATGAATTTGGCCATTCCAGAATTTGGTTTAGGGTCAGCAAATACGTTGTGCGAAACCCCGACTTTGAACAATTCGCAATTCACACAAATCGCAAACATGGCCGCCTTAGCTGCCTACGGTAAGCCTTTATCAGTAACTCCATGCAATAACGGAAGGACACTCATCTCCAGCTTGCAGGGTCAAAGTTCAAGTCACTCATCGACAATTTTGAGCCAGTTCTAAACAATGCAGCCAACGGCGTTGATATTGTCAGTGATGCAGCAGCCGAGCTTCAAGACTCAATAGAATACTTTAAGAAGATTCCGGCCGACCAGCTGCAGGCAGCCACAGCGCCGCAACGGGGAGGTCGGGGCCGAGCTGCCGAAGTCGACTACACGACCGAGCATGCCGAACAAATTATGGCAAATCTGAGCGAGTCGCTGAAACAGTTTCTGGATGTGCAGGCTGAATTCGAAGCCACGAGACAGATTCTCAAGCAGATGAACTCAGAGCTTTCAGTCAATCATGCCACAGTTGAGGATAATCAACTTGTCAATGCCTTCAATGAAAAGTACGAGGCGTTCCAACAACTCTATGCCACGAAAACGGATGAGGAAAAGTACCACGGATCAGAGGATTACGTTGAATATCAGCGCAGACTGTGGGAGAAGACTCATCCTGGCAAGCCATTTACATTGAATGCTTCGAATGAGGAGGAGGATGATGAATTGGAGATTGTCAGTCAAAATGAGAGCATGATTTGTCCCATCACGGTAAGCCCAAAATCTTTTGTTTATACACAAAGGAATTTCTCATTTATCACTTTTGTATTTAGCGATCCTATCTGGACGACCCCGTCACATCACAAGTGTGCCGACACTCATACTCCAGCGAGGCTATTACTGCACATATCAAAATCTCTCAGCGCAACAATCATAACAGCCGCGCCGAGTGTCCTGTCGCAGGATGTAATAAGTATGTTCAATTAAGCGATCTTCGAGTGAACAAGAGCCTCGCCCGCATTGTCGCACAGCGGAAGGCTCAAGAAGAAGCCGAAAGTGCCGAAAACGAGGCAGACTACGAGGAAATTGACGAAGAGTGATAATTGTACAAGTGTTTTAGACCAGCACAAGAACCGGTATTATTTAAAACTAGATACATATCCAAAAGTGAAATACAAGAGAGACTCTAGTGTGTTGAGTAACACACTCTGTTTTTTTCTGTTATTTTTGTGTACAATGAGCACGCTTGCCGAAATCATCCAAACAGTTTGGGACTATGTGACCTCATTCGTTGGTCTGCCTGTACAGTGC
Source organism: Phlyctochytrium arcticum (assembly GCA_025602905.1). Classification (NCBI taxonomy): domain Eukaryota; kingdom Fungi; phylum Chytridiomycota; class Chytridiomycetes; order Chytridiales; family Chytridiaceae; genus Phlyctochytrium; species Phlyctochytrium arcticum. The sequence goes on along the minus strand of JAHLKI010000012.1, from coordinate 51,137 downwards.
GTCGAGCCCGGTCCCAAACGCCCACCCCGGTATCAGGCTCCTCGGGAACAACAAATACTTGCTCGGCCGATTCGGGTATTTGGGGAACATATACTTTTTTCTTGGAGAAGGCGTCCTTGGCTGCCTCGATCTCGTTTAATTGACTCTCTATTATGGCTTTGCGACGCTTCATGCTGATTGTCTCGATGATAACTGGGAATTTGGAGAGTGCGTCCATTAGCTCGTCTTGCCCTGTGAATAAACAAACATGAGTGTTTGCATCTTCCACACATAAGAAACGGTTTCTTACGCCTTTGCAATTCAACCAATGTAGCTATCCGTTCCTCTTCTGGTACGACTGTTCAAGACAAGGCATGGTTAAGAATATGTACGCCTACGTCCCTGAACGTTTATCATGCTTACGTGTCATCCCTGGTGGTATCCTAACGTTTTTCGATCAGTAAATTTGTCCAAAAAAATCACACCACATCGCAATCACATACTTGACTTCCTCTAAATGTTGTTGCCGAGCGCGTTCTCGGTCTGCCCACTCAAGTTTACGATCTACCAAACTTTTTTGCAATGGCCAGATTAGGGCTTCTTCAGAACAACCTCGAAAAAAACCATTGAACTCACTATTTTGGGACTTGGCCCTTCTTTGTTTTTCGCTCGACTAATGTGGGTTCAGGGGTTTTGGGGACGGGCTAAAATACGCATTGACCAATCAACGGACACGTACAGAGACGCGTTCAATACGAGTCTTACTGGTGAGAGGTGACGAGCTTTGGCGGCATTGATGGAGATGAAGTTCTTCTTGGACGTTGTAGACTAGACTGCCATGGTCAGTACGTTCGAATCCTAGGTTGTTCAAAGGGCCATCTCGCACTCACATGAGCCGATCCGGCTGTTGATGGTCGTGATGCTTCAGATCCATGACTTGATACCAAAGTACTTGAAGACTACCCAACCAACAAATTACTAAATCTCTTCCAACCCGTAGCTCATCCAAGAACATACACTTATCCGACGCGTCTGCAATTTTGACGGTACATCCTCAAACTGCTTTAATTTGAACGGCCGCGGCTCAGGTTTGGCATCCTCCTCTTTCTGGGCTTTGTTGGCTTTCTGCATCGATTTGAGCCGGAGCCGGTTTTCCTTGCAATGGTCCTTTGGTTTTCCTCCCGAACGGATAATGTCGTCCCTGGTTGATTGGTGTTAGCTTTTGGAAAATCCCACAAGAAAAAGTTGAAGATAATTTTTACCTCACTCCGCGTGACGGTTTGAGGATCATGCCGACGGCTGTACCGGCCATTTGCCTGAGGTGCATCTTGCGGGCTTCCATGATTCCTCTAGCTGGTTTCCCGAGGTTTCTTGGGATACGTTTCCCTTTGCTTTGCGCCAGGGTTTGCTCGTCTTGAAGTCTTTCCAATGGGATTCTGCTCCGCGTCCGTTTCCGAAACTTCGCTTTCGCGCAAAGTCGTTTAGCCAATTTTGGTTACATCAAAAATTTCACGTGAGCAAAATGTTTTTGTAGTTTGGGAAATTTTCCAACCCCGAAAACCCGGCGGAAAAGCGAGCATTTCCCTGCACCTTAGTGTTTTCAAACCCAACTACACACTCCACCCATAATGTCTATCCTGGAAATCCCGACCCTCCCGTCGCCGCCAAAGTCCTGGGACAAAAACAAGGACAGCGTCGTCCACAGCGGATTCGCTCCCCTGTACAAGGCTCCCATCGAAGCTGCCGGAAAGCAATTTGTTTCAGTTGTCCGACGACACCGGTTCAAGCGATCCCTGGAGGAGGACGAAAAGATTGAGCAAGCACTTGAAGAGGCCCAGGCTGAAGATGTGTCCATGGAGGAAGATGAGCCCGAGTCCGCGCGATTGCTCAAGAGTGATCCGTTGAAGTGGAAGGTAATACATCACATCAACTTTCGGTTGGATTTTGTCTATAGATGCTGATCTTGTATATTACAGGAACAAGACCACTACGCCGTCCTCGGTCTCTCCAAGCTCCGCTACAAAGCCAATGACGATGATATCAAGCGAGCCTACCGCCGCAAAGTCCTCAAGCACCACCCCGACAAGAACCCCGACGGCTCCGACTCCTTCTTCAAGTGTATCCAAAAAGCCTGGGAAGTCATGTCCGAGCCCACCAAACGTAAACAATGGGATTCCGTTGACCCTAAATTTGACGATTCCCTGCCGAGCGCTAAAGCCAAGGGCGATTTCTTTGAAATTTACACCTCGGTGTTTGAGAAGGAGGCCCGATTCTCCAAGACTCAGCCTGTACCTTCCCTTGGAACGCCAGACCAGACCCGAGACGAGGTTGAAGAGTTTTACAATGCGTGGTTCAACTTTGACTCGTGGCGGACGTTCGAGAACCTCGATGAGGAGGATACCGATAACATCGAGTCTCGCGAAGAGCGCCGATGGTTGGACCGTAAAAACAAGACGGAGCGGACCAAACGCAAGAAGGCCGATAACTCCCGTGTCAACAAACTGGTCGAGCAAGCCTTTGCTTTGGACCCCCGAATCAAACAGTTCCGTGAGGACGACAAGTACGCCAAAAATAGCAAAAAGCGCGAGAAGGAAGCCGCCGCTAAAGCTGCTGCCGAGGAAGCCCAACGTAAAGCCGAGGAGGAGGCTGCTGCCAAGGAGAAGGCTGATGCGGAAGAGAAGGCTCGTGCTCAAGCCTCTAAAAAGGACCGTGAAGCCGCCAAAAATGCACTCCGAAAAGAAAAGAAGACGATACGCCGTCTGGCTCGTGACAACAACAACTTTTTACCCGCTGATGCCTCTGCCAGTGCCGTTGACCAACTTTTGGGCAAATTGGACGCGATTCTGGAAGTTCTGGAAGTCGCTGGACTCGAAACGTTCCGCAAATCCCTGGAAAAGGCTGTAGCGGACAAACAGGACCCGATCGCCATTATTGATGAGCAACACAAGACTTCTGTTGCGTCTGCTTGAGAACATTGAACTCTTGCTGTCTACAGACATTCTCTTTTTATTTGTTTTGATTTTTTATTCTAAATTATACTTTTCTCAATCTATCTACTTACCATAACATTGCTCAGACCTTTTTTTCTGTGTCGTCCCGTCAAATACGAGCAGTCCAGTTCATTTCTCCCCTCCATTGAACTTGCACCAGATTTCTGATTTCCGACAACACAAACCGGATCTATGCTGAGCAGCCAACCCCAAAGCAAAAGTCCAACGGTGCATGGATCCCTCCTCAGATACATACCATCTCTTGTACCTGTGACGATTGACCAAAAAGACAGAAATTCCCGTCTTTGCCTTTGTACATATACACGGGCGCGTATCAAATAACCTCCTTTTTCCATTTTGCACCGGCCCGCGTGGGGACAAAAACCGCGTTACGCAAAAATGTTTTCATCCAGCTTACACAAAAATGTTTTCATCCAGCTGACACTGCAAGATGCACTCCCACAATTTGGTCAGGAGCAGCGGGATGTATGTATTACGAACTGGTCGGGAATTTCTCAAAAATAAATGACACAAGCATAAATATATATGAGAAGAAAAGGACGTGGGTAGACGATACACGTACGGCCGGCCAATACGTAAAAGGTCTTTTCAAAACCCCCCGACTTTCTTACCCATCTCCTTGCCCGCATCTTCACCCATCGTTCCCTGGACCTTCCCCCGAAAATTTAAAATACCTGGTTTCTGACTCCGTGGGAAAGAAATGCTTGGCGCAGTATCTCACCAGGTCACTTTGTGTCTTGAGGCATGCAGTGGACAAATCCTACGAGGTAAAGACGGCGCAACCCATAATTTAGGATTTCGTGTCGAGCGGTAGTGGGTCTCTCATCCCAGCAACAAAATGCAACGGTTCCAAAGTACTTTTTCAATGGGGGGTATTCCAACAACTGTATTCACACAAAAAACCGAGAGATAAATACATAACGAAAACATAAACATGATGGTATCGGAATGGGAGAGAGAGAAGAGAGAGAGGGAGAGTATGTATATAAATTGTGTGAAATATCAACGGTCTCTAAGCCGTCGATTTCTTACTCTTGACCATCTCAGCCAACTCCTTGACGCGGGCTTTAACCTCCTTCTTGGACTTTCCTTCTACCTCCCCGGCAATTTTCTCCCACCGTTCGTTGGGGGCAGCCCTAAACTGCGTTGCCGGGAATTTGCGCATGGCCATTTCAAGGGCAAGCTGTTGGTCGGTCGACCAGGCCGGGTTGGGTGGAGCCATCATTGTCGTGGTGGTAGGAGTAGTAGGAGTAGTAGTGACAGGAGCAGTGACAGTATGCCGTTCAGTGGGAACATCGTTCAATTCCAATTTCGCAGCGGGTTTCTTCACTGCCATTTGCATTTTTTGGCGGTCGGCGGATTGAGCCGTTTGAACGAGTTTAGAGTGAGAAATAGATTCCTTGGCAGTTCGGTTGCGTGCCAACTTCATTTCGGGAGATTCATTTTCATCACCGCCATGTTCATTCACGTATTCGGCGATTTTGGTCCATCGGTCAATCGTTCCCCCGGGAAACATTTTAACGGCCTTGATGAGGGTCGCGGTTTCTTTGGGGCTCCAGGGTGTCTTGGTCTTTTTGTCGTTGGCCACAAGTGTAGGGTCGGTAGTCTTGTTGGACTCCTGCGCGGATGCATCGCGGGATTCCGTAATGGCCATATGCTCTTCATCCAGAATGATGATCGGGTCATGATGGGCCCGGACCGCTTCTTCCAATTTCTGGCGGAAAGCCTCAAGACCCGGTACATCCAATGCATCCATGATTTCGTCCAATTTGCCTAGTAAGTGGTCAACAGCACTGGCCGACGCGTCATCGGACAGGAAATTATTGTTATCCCGGAATAGGCGTTTGACCGTCTTCTTTTCTTTCCGAATAGCATTTTTGGTGGCTTCCCGGTCCTTTTTCTCAGCTTGGGCACGAGCTTTTTCTTCCGCCTCCGATTTCTCTTTTGCAGCCGCCTCGGCTTCAGCCTTCCGTTGCGCTTCCTCAGCAGCAGCTTTGGCAATAGCTTCCTTCTCGCGTTTTTTAGCATCCTTGGCGTACTTGTCATCCTCCCGAAACTGTTTGATTCGGGGGTCTAATGCAAACGCTTGTTCGACCAATTTGTTGACACGGGAGTTATCCGCCTTCTTCCGTTTCGTCCGTTCGGCCTTGTTTTTCCGGTCCAGCCATCGTCGCTCCTCACGCGACTCGACATTATCCGTATCCTCTTCATCCAAATTCTCGAACGTCCGCCACGAGTCAAAGTTGAACCACGCATTATAAAATTCTTCGACTTGGTCCCGGGTCTGTTCTGCCGTTCCCAATAAAGGCATAGGCTGGGTCTTGGAAAACCGGGCCTCCTTTTCAAACACTGACGTATAAATCTCAAAGAAATCGCCCTTGGCTTTGGCGCTTGGCAACGAATCGTCGAATTTAGGGTCAACTGAATCCCACTGTTTACGTTTCGTCGGGTTGGACATAATCTCCCATGCCTTCTGGACACATTTGAAAAAGGAATCAGAGCCATCGGGGTTCTTGTCAGGGTGATGTTTGAGGACTTTACGGCGGTAGGCCCGCTTAATGTCATCTTCACTGGCCTGCCATCGGACTTTGGAAAGACCCAGAACAGCATAATGATCTTGTTCCTTGAACCACATTACGGTTAGCACATTGCAACGGCACAAGGAAGATGTATATAAACAAACCTTCCATTTTAACGGATCACTCTTGAGCAATCGAGGCGACTCGGGTTCATCTTCCTCCATGGATACATCCTCAGCCTGAGCTTCTTCCAGTGCCTGTTCAATCAATTCATCTTCTTCCAGGGACCGCTTGAACCGGTGTCGTCGGACAACCGACACAAATTGCTTGCCGGCCGCTTCGATGGGGGCCGTGTATGGCTTGGAAAATCCGCTGTGGATCACGCAGTCCTTGTTCTTGTCCCAGGATTTGGGAGGCGATGGGAATGCGGGGAGAAGTGTTTGATCAGCCATTTTCGTCAATATTCTCGGCCAGCGAGTGGATGATGGATGATCTTGCTAAAATCTTGTGTGAGGAAAACTCATCTTTGAAAAATAGTGGTAGGTCACGTGCAGGCGAACCTTTGGTGAATTCAACATCGACGACGACGATGAACCTCTTCACTTGCAAGAAGGACAATCCCCATATGTGCCCGTAGACTCATCCATTGCCCCAACTCTCTGTTGTCGGACAAACTCCTAGTGATTTTGCAATACTCCGTCATAGCAGTCAACATTCCGGGATGGTGTGGGAACACACAACCGTAGTGAAACGATTGCGATTTAGCGCATATCGGGATGTTGGGTATGGCCCGGTATGCGAGTGGGTATGTGACCCAGATGTGACCAGCCACGAGCGGTATAGATATTGGGTCCAATGGGCCCAGCGCAAGTGTTGGAACCAAAAGGCATAGGAATGACAGGTGTCGCTCGAGTTGTCCCTGACTGACAGGTGTCACGATCCACGCGGCCACTGCATTACCCCCACACATCTTTTTTCTGTGCTTGATCATTGTCTCGCCCCATATGTTTCCTCATATATAAATGGGAGGGTTGAGGTGCCCCTCCCTACGTCCCGCCCTCCGGCCAAAAGTCTTTACTCTCAGGTTATGAGCCGTTATTGAGTTTGCCCACCGGACATCACCCAAGAAACGTGTCCACAATTGACAGGTACCGATGCCAAACAAGCTGGCTTAAAGGCTGGGGCAGCGAGTAGGAGCAAGACCAGACGACCCGGACTTGACTGGTAAGCGTCCTTGACCGTTTGGTTTTTTTTTGTTGTAATTGCTTTGCTAACTACTACTGCCTGCTTTTAGTCGACCATATGATGGCGACTTTACCAACGACGACCTCAAGAACCTCCAATTCCCTATCGCCGAGGAGATGGTAGTCCACCACCGGCAATGTATCAAACACGCAAAGGCACCCTTCACGCGGGACGAGCGCAAGCTCTTTTCAGACCTGATTGACAACAAGGCCGGCATTCCGGCAGAGTCCAACATCACCTATTTCGGGACACTTGGGTTGCCCATCTACGGATTGGGGGAATATGGTATTTCTTTAAGCACTGGTATCACAGTGGAGTATCCACTTCTACACTAATCCCTTCTGGATTGCGGGCTACCCTGAGGTGGAGAACACCCTTCCCCATGGCAACTGGGAGCCGATTACTATCCCTGAAAAGTACTATTCGCCGGGCGAGGTGGCGGCCATCGAGGCTTTCATGCGATTACAGGACACATGGCCCCACAAACTGGTCTGGAAGATCGAGTCGCTTAAGGCCGCAAGGACTCAGATGCGAGCCACGAGAAGGACCGCAATGCCATGCATTCATGGCAAGAATGGCGCAAAGAGCTTCTAAGCGCATTTGAGTTAGCAGCCGCGACCAATCCAAATGCCACCACTGTCAAAAAGGCCTAACTCTCGGTATTTCTTTGGAGTTTAAACATGCGTTCTATCTGACCGGGGACGTGGGTTGACAAACAACGCCCACACCAACTTGCAGATCATCACGCCGGCCCAGGATGCGCGCTACAGCCGGCGTTTCCACAGCAGCAACACGAGTGGCGTCAATGGCGTATACTGGTCCAAGCAACGCAAGATGTGGATAGCGATGATCAGCGTGGAAGGCCAAAAGAAGTATCTTGGGGCTTCCGCTGATTTCGAAATAGCCAAGGCTAGGAGGAGAGCGGCCGAGATCAAGTACGATTACCAGCCGTTGGAACCGCAAGGCGACATTTCCCTTGTGCCCGACTACTCCCCCGATGATTTCCGCTACGTCAAGGCCAGTGGACTGCCAAAGTACGTTGTTCCTGAGGGGACTTGTTTTGCACTGGCATTTTACCACAAGGGCAAAAAGTACCGAGTGGCATCGTACGATTCCGTGGAAGAGGCAGTCGAGGCGAAAGCGAAAGTGATTTTGGATTGTGACATGGAAGAGCGTGGTTCCCACCTCCAAGTTGGAAAACCGGAGGTTTTGGAGCAATTATTCGAAGCTCGGGAAGAGGAGAGCCGACAAACTGCTGCCTGGGTTAGGGAAGACGCAGAACGCCGTAAGAGAAAGCGCAAGGAGCGGGAGGAGCAAAAGTCCAAGGCCTTCCCCATCCCCACTGCCGCTACTGTCGCTACTGTGACCACCCCCATGGACAAGGGCGAGGAGGTGCCCCGCTGCATCTATAAACGCAACAGAGCCAGCGGGCCCGAGTACAGCATGACGATCATTCATAAGCGGGATTTGGTTCCTCGGAACTTTCCAATCTGGCTGCCTCCACGATGGTATGTACCTTCCCCTTCTACAGTTGTGTGGTATCTCAAGTCTAATGCATCAAACAGATCTACTGCTGAGCCCTCTCGTTGAAACATGTTGATCCGCCCATGTGGAGTGTTCAATTTCTAACACAGGTAGGCATTCTATTTGTGTCAATGGACTCGACACCAGTCAGATCATTAATCTTTTCAACCAGATCTTCATGCTGAATACTATCATTGCCACGAATGCCTGGCGGTGTGTTATTTGCTTGGGAGGTGACGGGTTTGTGGCGGCGGCGTGGTGAAATCGCTCACCGTCACCTTCCCCTACCTGCGCTCATACCACCATGCAGCAGATGATGAGTTTGCTGTATTCATTGAATCATTCCAATCGAAGCTGGGCCTTTACTCTGAGTCTGACAACTCACCAGATGATATGTACGAGCACGCGCCCAACTCTTCGGATACGTCTTCTTCAACAGCGGAGCTGGATGATGAGCCAACACTTGCTCAGTCAAACGTCCCAGGTGTCGATCCACTTTGTTATCCCTTCGCCAGTTGACGAGAAGCATTAAGTGCCATACTGATGCACATGCCAAGACATCGTATGTCTGAAAAACTACTGGAAAGTATTTGGTGGTGGGCACGCCAGTCTACTATATGTACATCTTCCATCCGTACGATCTATCAAGAAAGAGCTGGAATTATATGGCAAAAAGGTGCTTATATGAGGTTTTTCCTGGTAAACTTTATTTCTAATGTTGGATCTTGTAGATTGGAGTAGAATCACGGGAAACGGTCACTAGAAATGAGACAGCAATCACTATCAATAGGCCGTCTTCGATATTGAAGCAGGAGATTGCTAACCCCAGTCGAAATGAGGCATCTCCGTACTCAGTCTCAACACGGGATAGTGGCCGAATTTTGTCCATTCAGGAAAATGGAACCGCGACCCATTCCTACGAATGCCGATAATAGGCAGCACCCGTATGATAAATTCCACACATTCGGTATTCACTCCTTGCTTTCAAACCTTGCCCTCAGCCTTGTACTTTGACACGCGACAGCGCGAAACTTGACCCTTTATCGTCTACTCACCTATTATTCTTCATGCTATTATCTCATCTTTTATTTCTTCATTGTCTTGCAAATTTACAATTATATCAAAGCATATATATCAAACCGGTGAACCGGAAAAATAAAAGCGATGCCGAAAAGTTATTCACCAGTCAATATCAGAAATTTTGCCGGTTGCTTCTTTTTGTTTTTCCCACTTCACATTCTCTCTGCATACCGTCACATAACCGTCCAATTTTGCCACCATCGGCGGCATTGCCAAGTGTTGCTTTTAAAGCCAGACCACTACGTACGGGCGCCGCCATGGGTTCTAATGGTTTACAGAAGGGCACCTTATCGAGTTTCTTCCCACGCCAGTCTCACAACCAATAGCAAACTAGCAGCGACAGAGCTGCTTCAAGTCAGCACGGGTGATGATTTGGCTACCTACTGCCAAGCTCATCCCCCAACACCGCAAAGCTCAAATATGAACACACAGTGCGCAGCTTTACCGTCCGCGGGGCCGAGAGGTCCTTAGAAAGTGCAACCAAACCCTTCCCAGCACGTCAGGTTCACAACACAGACAATTCACAGACTGAAAAGGCCGCTCGCACTTCGCTGTGATGGCACCCACTGCGTGTCTTTCATCTAGGATTTTGCTATTCGTCCGTAAAAAATTCCTATATAGCCAGCAACGTGCCGTACTATTATTCGGCGTACTCTTAGGTAGATCCACTACCCCTTTCAACCTTTTATACATGCAAGAAGGCTAAACCCCATCTTTGCCCGTAGACGTCGGCCAAAACTCCTGGTGTTTACAATATATGCCTTTATGGCAGTTACCCTTCCCCAAAGCTTAGGGATGGTGTGGGAAAACAACCGTATGAAACGGTGTGAGTGCGGTATGCATTGTGGAACATCAGCTTGCGTACGAAATGGGCCAACGCAAGTTCATGTTTGTCGGGTCAGAGACAGACCACTCAATGCAGCAACGAAAATGTGTATAACAAATGGATTGGATATTACAAACAATTTATAAGACAACAGTGCAACCACCTTCCCTGACATGACGGCTGAATTGCCGAAAAAAAGCAAAGACAAAACGCGGGGGAGGTGTGAGGTATCATAGGTATCAAATAATAGGTAGTCAGGAAGAAGGGGGAGAAAGCAGCGGAGAAAAAGACCACCGTACGCAAAAACGCAAAAGAGTGACCAGCATCGATAGGCAAGCAATACAACCGAGAAGAAACCAGAAATTCCTAAGAAAACGACATGATCAGTAAACTCGCCACGGGAAACCTGTAGTTGAGAAAGTTAGCCCAATCTCACCATCAGCAACAGAATACACCGTTAGTCTCCATGTTGAAACCTTTGAGACAAGTGGCCAATAGTGATGGCGAAGAGCTATTATTGGAAGCGGATGAGATCACTGAGAGGATGTTTATTTGGGCTTGCTTGTTGTGGTTTGGAGTGATGGAAGGGTGGCTGATACGAGTGGAGTTAAGGGTTTTGACTAGAAGAATGAGAGGGTTGCGGTGGGTGCGGGAGCTCGTCTGAAGGCAGAGTAGCGAAACAAAGTCAAGGACTTGAGGAGGAGCATTTGATGAGAGAGGGAATGACTGCTACCTCGGGGTTTTGAGGATGTCAAAGTAGAAGCGGAAGTCATGGCACGACTCATCCGATCCTACTCAAGAGCCGGCGTTGCTTGGGGGGACTCGGGAGAGACTGGCTCCTCCAACTCCTCGCCATTACCTCGTCTCAAATGCGACGGTCTCTCACCTCCGTGGGCTGTCATATAGTCGAAGATGCGACGGATGTTCCTTGCCCCGTTCACGTCGCGATTCCACGTGGTTAAGCAGACATGCGAACAGATTTTGACCGCCCATAGCCGAGTGCGTTTGGGGAGGGCGCGTCGCGCGAGGAACAGAAGATTGACGTTCGGAATTCATCAATCATTCGCAGGCGGCATTGCCCTCTCAGGCGCTTTCGCAATTCTTTGACCGGCATAGACGGATGGCCGGGAGAATTGTGGGGGAAGATGCCATCGCCAAGGGCGACAATAGTACGCGGATCGTAAGTTTTTCGCTTATGAATGAACGTCACGCTGTACTGCGGCCCGCTGGCTCTGTTGCGTTTATAGATGCAGCGGGGCACCTTCTCGCCATTGTCCATAGGGGTGATCGCAGCAGCGGGAGTAGCGGAAGCGGCGGGAGTGGCGGGAGTGGCGGGAGCGGGAGTGGCGGGAGTGGCGGGAGTAGCGGGACTAGCGGGAGCAGAGGAAGTAGCGGGAGTGGCGGGAGTGGGGATGCGGGAGGCCTTGGACTTTTGCTCCTCTCGCTCCTCGCGCTTTCTCTTGCGGCGTTCTGCGTCTTCGCGAACCCAGGCAGCAGTTTGCCGGGTTTCCTCCTCCCGAGCTTCGAACAATTGCTCCAATACCTCCAGTTTTCCAATCCGGAGGTGGGTACCACGCTCTTCCATGTCACAATCCAACATGACTTTTGCCTTTCCCTCGACTGCCTCTTGCACGGAATCGTACGATGCCACTCGGTACGTTTTGCCCTTGTGGTAAAATGCCAGTGCAAAGCAAGTCCCCTCAGGAACAATGTACTTTGGCAGTTCACTGGCCTTGACGTAGCGGAAATCATCGGGGGAGTAGTCGGGCACAAGGGAAATGTCGCCTTGCGGTTCCAACGGCTGGTAATCGTACTTGATCTCGGCCGCTCTCCGCCTAGCCTTGGCGAGTTCCAAATCAGCGGGAGGCCCCAAGATACTTCTTTTGGCCTTCCACGCTGATCATCGCTATCCACATCTTGCGTTGCTTGGACCAGTACACGCCATTGACGCCACTCGTGTTGCTGCCGTGGAATCTCCGGCTGTAGCGCGCATTCTGGGCCGGCGTGATGATCTGCAAGTTGGTGTGGGCGTTGTTGGTCGCGTCGCCGTCCCGATGGTGGACTACCATCCCCTCAGGGATAGGGCCGTCACAAACAAAGGTCTCGGCTATCGCTCGGTGAACGCTCAACCAAGGCCAGACTCCAGCAACACGAGCATTGCGGTGTCCATACCATCCTTGGTTCAAGGGGATGAGACCTCTTCCTGCGGTGAGCCGAAGGTAGCCTGACTCTGAACATTGGACGTGCGGGAGGGTGGGATGGGTCGTCCAAATGTCAGTAGCGACCGAGGTGGGGATGGCCGACATGTCCACGGCTTCGTAGAAGTGGGCCTCTTGCCGTCCTCCCTTCCTGTAGTTCTGAAAACCTATCAGGAATTGGAGGTTCTTGAGGTCGTCGTTGGCGACGTCGCCATCAATATGGTCGACTAAAAGTAGGCAGTAGTAGTCAGCAAAGCAATTCAAACGACAACAAAACAAACGGTCAAGAATGCTTACCAGTCAAGTCCGGGTCATCGGGCAATCCCTCAAAGCTGATGAGGACGACGCGGGCGACGGACGTCAAGACTTGCCGGGGACCGTAGCAAAAGGCGGGAGACGACATGGCCGCCTTCTGACACTCGGTATCTGTCCGTGGGACAGCCCTCGGGGAGGAAGCATTCAGCAACCGGGGTCCCTTGCAACTGCTGCTCCAGTTGGGCGATTTCATCGTCCGGACCCGTCTGAAGCTCGTCCGAGACATCTTGCTTGACCACCTCTTCTTCTTCGATGGGAGCAAGGGCAAAGTCGGCGTCGGCGGCGGGGGGTGGTGGTGTGTTGTTGGTATGGTCGTTGATGGTGGAAGACATGTTTGTGTTGGTGTTGTCGGTGGTGGAAAACATGTCGATGGTTGTCGGTGAGGAAGAAAAGTTGGCGGGGGGGAAACAGGGTTGCTCGTCTATCCTTGAAAATTCCGCGTAGCTCCTCCTTTGTTTTTTTCCCAGGCTCTCTGTGGCGCGTGATTCGAACTTTAGACGATTCTCCCCGGAATCCCCCGACCCAGACAAGACTGGCTCCCGCACACACAGCTCTGTAGTGATCGTCTGTCTCAAATCATATATTTATATCGCATGTCGCGAGAGCATCAAGTCTCATATGTCCGAAATACGCATCGTCATCCTCGCTCTCTTGATTCATACAGTGGTGGATAAGAAGACAACGACTGAAGGAATCGTTCCATATAATCGCAGCAGCAGACGTTACGGCGGATACTGTATATACCACTCGAACTGTCCGTGTTCTTGCTTTTGAGCGTACATCTTGCAGGATCGCGAGACGGTGACAAAAGTTTGCAATCGTAGCAGAGTTGAAGGCATTGTTTGGCTGTATTGGTTGCTCGGTCTGCTCGTTGTTCCATTGTTGTAATTCTCATTTGGACTAGAGTGGGTGACAGTTTTGTTTTGGGGCAATGTCTTTCGAAATGCACACTATTGTGGAGACAAAAGATTCGGCAATAAGCAGGAGTCCCCATTGTATTGTCTCATCAGTCAAGAGATCCCCATTTGAGTAGATCTTAGCTTCTTGTATATACCAGAGGGCCAATCATTTCCCCTCTCTTGTTTAGCTTGAGTTGACTACAGTTTACACCTTGATCAAGACCTTGAAGTTTATATAACACGGTATCTCGAAATGCAGCCTTTTCAAAACCACGCACGCGTTGGCGTAGATCGTGGCTTGGCTCTTTTGTTACGAGAAGACCGAAAAGGCGGATCTGTCGTAAGCAATTTGGCCGAATTGGGACTAAGTAGGACGGGTTGTTGCGTAAGCGTCGGGGTTTGATGCGGGAGGCTGCAGGAAGGGTAAACACCGCGAGGACTTCAAGAGTCGAGAGTCAGATCAAAGTCTGAGTCTGGTTGGGGAAGAGGAGATTGTATTGAAGATTATGACAAGTTATAGGAGTAGAGCAGGTTGACCGTCTGAAAGGGCGAGGGAAGACGGTCTTTTTATAGGCGAGGGAAACAGGAGGGGGAAAATTACAGATCTACACTAAAACTGCGAACTGAACTACGAACTGCGAAGGATGGAAGGTCTTGGAATCTTTGGGGCAGTGTCGGGGCAGTGTCGGCGGTGTGCTGTCGCAGTTGCTGCTGCAACTGAGAGGTGTCAGATCTGGAAGTTGATGGGAGGATAGTGAGGATTTGGGTGGTTGTCATGGTAACAGCGCGTAGGCGGTGACACTTTTGCTTGTCATCACAAACTCCGAAACTCACCAGGCAGACAAAGCTGCTCATCAGCCTGCATGCAGCTCTTTTAGTCTTGCCATCTTTGATCTCGGAACCGGCTTGGATTCTCTTGACTGGTCTTGTCATCTTGGATCTCCCACACCAGTCTCTGCTATTTTGGCTGTTCAACGGGCTTGGATCTTGGACAGCGGAACCCAGAGGGAAACAGTGACTTCCTAGCCTTGGAGCTTTTGCAAAACTTACCAGCAATGACATTCTTGTAATGGGAGATTAGGTTGGTATGACGATATGGACACTTGTGTGTAAGTCTCTGGGCTTGCAAGAAGGTTGCATTTGAGCAAGGATGTGCAAGCTTGTTCCTCTTGCGAGTGCAACGTGAGGGGTTGATCTAGCGGGAGATGTTCTGGGTTTTATTTAGACGATCCCTATGATAACTCCCGGCATTGCTGCGGTTGTGCATCACCACTTTAATCGGATACCGATGGGGGACGCACCTGAATAACCACGAATCGTGCTGGACATCCTTTGTTGCCAGAACCAATACGTACACGGCCTACGGAAATAATGAGATCATCGTGCCCATTTTCTACACGGTGTTCGATAGATGCCATTGGTAGTTGATCAATCCGGACTATGTTCCCCGGAGTACTGTACCAAGGAGGCTCCTAAGACTACACATGCGGTTGCTTTTACCGTTTTACGGCTGTCCCAAATCTGGACTGCGCTAGTGGTTCGAGCCATTCAAATCCCTACTTCACCCTTGTTCCTTACGCTCACCTCCATTCTTCACCACAGCGCTAGTTCGACCGGTTGCAAACGCCGATCCAAATGCAACATGCAACGATCGTAAGAGCAACTCAAAATCATCAAAATTTGCAAGCAGAACGAATGAAAATTCAATGTAAAAATAAACAAAATGTTGAAAAAATGGATTATGAGACAAGTGCAAATGGCGAAAGACACTCTATTCCTTGAACTCGACGGAAACCACTTTACCCAGCATGACAGCAGAATTGCCATCTTTTTTTTCCACAGCGTAGGTGAGGTACAGGAGATGAAATGAAGTTGAGTCGAGGTTGAGATGAAGTTGAAAAAAAAAATCCGCGGAAGGAAATGAAGTTGAGGTGAAGTAGGAGTGAAGTTGAAGTAGGAGGCGAGGTAAAGTGGAGGTAAAGTAGGAGGTGAGGTAAAGTTGAGGTCGAAGGAAAGGTTGAAAGTTGAGAAAGTAAAAGGGAAAAAGTAAAGATTAGAAAAATGTGACCAAGGATAAAGAGTACGAAAAGCAAAACATACCAAGGAAGGCAATACGGGAGAGACCCTCGCAGTTCTTGAAAGAGTCGACGACAAGGGGCTGGATGGGCTCGAAAACAACTTCGGCAGCCTCGTTGGCCTTGAGGGAGTGGGCACCCTCGAGCTTCTTCATGCCGGTTTCCTTGCCCATCTTCCAGTTGATGGCCTTCATACGGCAAGCGGAACGTCCACATCGAACGAAACCAATGGGAGAGTATCCGGGCTTGACTTCACCGGGAATGTCGAGTGTCTGGATCTGGGCGACAAAAGACTTTACTGGCTTGAGGGACTTGTCTTCCTTGTAGATCATAATGTCACCGGCGCGGGGCATGTTGTTCTTGTCGAGACCCTTGATGTTCATGCCAATGTTGTCACCGGCCTGACCCTTCTCGACCTTCTTGTGGTGCATCTCGACAGTGAAAACCTTTCCGGCACATGGGTTGGCGGCGGTGTGAGTGGGGACAAAGACGACATCCTTGTTGGGGATGACGGATCCCTGCTCGACACGTCCAGCAAGAACATCACCGACACCCTTGATCTTGTAGATACCGGAAATGGGGACACGCATGGGAGCGTCACCCTTGCGCTCGGGCATCTCGGCAAAGTCGTTCAAAGCGTCCAAAAGAGTGTGGACGTGAACCTTCTTGCCAGCTTGGGTGGCAACGTCCTGACCAGAGTACCAAGACATCTTCTCAGACTTCTTGAGCAAGTTGTCACCCATCCATCCAGAGATGGGGATAACGGGGACATTGCCCATGACAAAGTCCTTCTTCCAGCCGGTACGGATCAACATGTTGCGCATCTCGTTGGCAATTTCGTCGTAACGCTCCTTCTTGTAGGGACCAGCGGGGTCAGAGTCCATCTTGTTGATACCAACAACGAGCTGCTTGACACCGAGAAGGTTGAGAAGACGGGCATGCTGGCGGGTTTGGCCCTGGATTTCACCAGCCTTGTGGTCACCCTTCTGGATGGCGGTGGTGAAGTTACCGTCGGCGGGGACCATGAGGAGACCGACATCAGCCTGGGCCTGTTTGTGGGATCTAGATCAGTACTCTGAATGATATATCACCCAAAATAAACAATCAACTTACGGCTCCAGAAATCATGTTCTTGATGAAATCACGGTGACCGGGGGCGTCAATGATGGTGTAGTGGTACTTGTCGGTGAAAAACTCCTTGGTGGTGCAGGCAATGGTCACACCACGGGCACGCTCCTCCTTTTGACGGTCCATGTAGAAAGCGAACGCAAAGGAAGATTTTCCAAGGTGCTCAGCCTCTTGACGGAGCTTGTCCATCTCACGCTCGGGGATACCGCCGAGCTCAAAGAGAAGACGACCGGTGGTGGTCGACTTTCCAGAGTCGACGTGTCCACAGATGACAATGGACAAATGGGGCTTGTCTAGTTTGGGGGCACTTTGTTTAGTTTCGTTGTGGGGATCGTCGTCGTGAAAAAGGCTTACCTCCAGACATGGTTGATGGATAGAGTGGTTGTTAAAGGGAAAAAAGTAACAACGGGCGTGGGGGAGGAAAAAAAGAGGAGCGACGAGGGCAGGCCGGGTTTATATAACTCGGCGTTGAACAGCGAGGGGGCAGGGCAAAAGAAAAAGCGTGTGTGGCGCAAGGAGCAATCTGATTGGCTGTGGGGGCTGTCCCAGAGTGGGAGGGTGACTGTGCCGCTCTTTGGGGAGGAGTTGCTGGGAGAAATCCCTTTCCTTCTTTCGCAGTTTCGTTCTCAGTCTCAGAGCAAGGGGGCCTTGCCTGGGCCTGGATGGAGCCTTGAGCCAATTGATCTTTGAGCAGCAGGAAAGGGTTAGTTACTAATGGGCTTTTGAGGGGGAATGACTGGGAGCTGGGATTAGTCAGATGCACGCTAACCTGAGATCCTGCATCCCGATAAGTCCGGCATTGTCCTTTGGGTATATACCACTCATCTGAGAATAGCCAGCAACTGTACATGTATGAAGAGAAATAGAGCAATGTCGAACAGTTTGCCTAGCGCAATGCAAGTTTTGACTTGTGGCCCTCGGCTCCCTGGAAAGAAGCATCGGGAGAACCCGGGTGTGGTGAAGAAGTCCTCCCGGCGAGTTCCGCGCCATCAGCACAAACTCCGCCAAAAGTGTTTACCCCGTCGAGCTACACATCAGGCTACACATTTTCCTTTCGTGCAAATTCTATTCAGACTCTTCTTGCCAGCGTACACTCGAGTATATAAATACCCCCCTTCCTCGCTCTTCCCTCCCTACTCTCCTACTACTACTACTTCTTCGAAACCTCATCATGTCCCTCGCCGAATACGCCGAGTCCGCCACTCTCGCCATCTTGGCCATCTTGGGCAACTCCTTTGCCTTTTTCTTGTCACTGGCCCTCTTTACCCGTGAGCTCGTTCTTACTGTATTGGGTCTGCGCACTTTGCCCCCCAAGCCGAGGACTATTCTGATTACCGGCGCTAGGTGAGTTGTTGTTTTTGTTCCCGGCCCGTCGCCCGAGCGAGGCATTTCTTGGCCCAGACATTTTTGCGAAGGAACAATGGATGGGCGCCGATGATTTCGCGAAGCAAATTCAAATGCGAACGGCAGAGAGAAGGGAGATACTGACGAAGCTCCGCAAGGAGCGAGGGACACGATTTTGTGGAGCAAAATCAAGACGGGCTTCACACATGGTGCAGCAATACGACGATTACGCTCGGGGGGAGGAGCATGCAATTTCTTACAGACTCGATTGGTTTGGGGGACGAGGGTTGAGGGGATGGCTACGCTCGGGGGATGAGGAGCATGCGTTTTTTCACAGACTCGAACGGATGTATACAAGAGGTCATGGAGTTAATAAGGGGGGGCAGAATGTTAAAAGAAAGGAAAGATCAAAGGCTAATATACGTTATAATTGAATTGAGTAGCAGCGGGATTGGCAAGGAATTGGCGCTGCGGTATGCAGAGCCGCGCGTGCGTCTTATATTAGTCGCTCGCGACACGGCCCGTCTCAAGGCCGTCAAGAAGGAATGCGAGGCCCGTGGTGCATCCGCCGAATTCAAGTCCCTCGACCTCTCCAAATCCGAGGACGTCCGCGCCTACATGACCGAAGTCGACCAGCGTCAAAACATTGATTTGATCATCGCCAATGCCGGGCGCACCATGGCTCCCCTCCAGGACGGCCAAAACTTTAGTGATGCCGCTGTGGACTTGTACAATGTCAATGTCATGGGTGTCTTTACCTCCATTGCCCCTGTAGTCGACGGCATGAGTCGCCGCGGACACGGCCAAGTCGCCATCGTCTCTTCCCTCAGCGGTGTCTTTTCCCACCCCGATCTCGCCTTCTACGGGTCAAGCAAGGCAGCTCTCAACTCCTTTTGCCGGCATTTCCGCCCCAAGCTTGCCGCCAAGGGTGTTCACCTCAACTGCGTCGTCCCCGGATTCATCCAAACCCCCATGACCGACGACCTCAACCAGGGCAGTATCATCCTTCGCATGCGCATGATTACCGTCGACGCCGCCGTCAAGAAAATCATCAAGGGCCTCGCCAACGACAAGTCCTTCATCTCGTTCCCTGCAAGCATGTATTGGCCCATGTACATGGCCAGGTAAGCCTTCCCCTCTCTCTCTTCTCCTACGCACATAACCCATTTTATTATTTTTATAGCTCTTTGCCGCCCCCGATCCAGGCCATCCTGACCAACATTGCCGCCAAAATGACCTTGTCCGACACGCAGTCCTAAACGTTTCTTAGTACTATTTTACCATTCCCTTTTTTTAATTGTTTCACATGCTGATGCCAGTCATCCTTTCATAGTTCCCCTCATTTCACTCCCTCATAATTCGCCATTTTTAATAATTTTTAATTCCACGTCCTTTCATTTATCTTTATCTTTGTGTCGCTGACTGCCGAACTGCACAACAAATCTCTGAATGTCGAGCAGACTCTACTCATGAGGTTGATACCCAACATCCCTCTCTCAACTTTACACACATGATGGTCACCGACAATGTTTTTTGTTTTTTATGTTGCTTGGCTGGAGTCTTGGGCTGCCATCTTACCACTGTTTTTTTTCCCCCCAATATAACCACGAGTAGACACTACATTGAATGATCCTTGCAATGACAATGTCACTCTTGGCCCGAAAAATCGCAGAGATTATCTCCAACCACTTTGCGCAGCAGGAAAAGACCTATGTATGAAAAGATCAAAGAATGGGATAACACACCACAGAACATAATTGGAAGCTTTGGCCAATGAATTCTCCTTTAAGGGCCATTCTTCTGATTATTGTTCATCTTGTTACTGTACCTACACAATCGGGTTCATTTTTTTGGCTTTTTAGTGTGGGAAGGTCCACAGCCGCTAGATGTCCATTTCGGGCAAGCACACAACCTACAACTGCAGAACGTCCCTGGTCGCATCTGCTGGTTGTATACCCAGAGCCTTTCGGAGTGTTCTCCCGTTGTCTTAAGCAACATACTCAATCGTGAGTGTGGGATCTGTGCACGGCTCAGTTTCCCACCTGTAAATATTTGTTTTCAGTCAAATCAATATTTAGTTGGCTTTTATTGCTGTATTTGTTGGTGTGCCCAAGTTCAAACATCAAAGCAGGGATTGTTTTAAAAGTGGGCATATATGAGAGAAAGCCATGGTCGTTTTGGCCGGGCCTATCAGACTGTGTCGTGCCTTTGTGGTTCCATGTCAACATGATCCATCATTTTCGCATGGTTTTCAGGATCGGGAGACAACGGCTCCGTACGGTAGACTGGAGAGCGAATACTACAAATAAGAAAAAGCTCAATGCGTAATTATCGATTGATGTTGAGAGTAAGTCACACCGTACCAAGCTTGGGGGGCGAAGGCAGCAATATCTGGAGTCCCCCATGTCATCCCCTCCATGGGACACATTGACTCTGACCTCCAAACGTTTTACGAATGCCTCTCGTCCCTCACACGGGGCCGCCAAAACCCGCTTCAGGTGGGTTTATTCACGAGTCTTTCTGACGCAATGTAAGGACGGAAAGGGGCTGCGGAGGGTACCATTTCATGATGATGGACTGGTTTAGTCTGGTTTTCCTACCCCCCTTTATAAGTTCTTTTCGCCTGGGTGGCCTGGCTGTCCTGTATAAATTTGATGACGGCTGACTGTCTGCTCTTTTTTCATCTCCGAAATTGCAAAATCTGTCTTCCTCACAGGCTTCTACCGAAATGTTTGCTGCACACCGATGACTTTATTTCCCGCTCCGGGCTTCCCACCTTTCGGCGTGATCTGTCCCTTGGACTGTATATACCTACTCCTAAAGCAATCCTTTCTTCACTATTTTTGAATCGCTTTATACTCCTACTCCTCTGCCTGACACATTAGCTACACTACTTCTCCTTTGAGGGCTGACGCGTATTATTTTGTTCCCACACTTGCTATGGTGTCCTTTCTTCTATGGGCAGGCACAACTGTCCGTACTTAGTAATTGGCTTGCTGGCTTCTTATCTTTTCAACCCTATTCGGCATATATATACGCAAGGGTAACTCTTTGACGCTGCCCATTTCTTTTCACTGGCTCCGGTCTATTTTGTCAACTCCAATATATCATTTTCCGGCTCTGTTCTCTTCCTACTCTCCGCATTTCGGAACGCTATTACGTTTGTCTTTCCCTAATGCCCATTATATAACCTGTGCTCGCTTCCCACCTCTCAAATTTATGGCTCCACTGTTTCTTTTTCTCTTCCTTTACGAGATATCTTTTCACTACCACTGTTCGGGCTCTGTTCGCTTGCTCTGGGGGAGGCGCGAAAGCCCCGCTGTCTACTTGTCTATATTCAATCAACTAATACTCGATTATTTTACAGTGAACGAAGCGAAAAACTACCAGCCTAAGAACTTTCAAGTCGGCGTACAGCGGAGCTTTTTGTTTAAATTCGACAGCAGATGCGCGCGCTTCTCTCAGGACTATCTCGGGCAGTGCTTGATCACCCCGTTCAGCAACGACTTGGCAAAGCCAGAATTCGTCATCGGATGAGCGGTCCGATTGTAGCTCTTTGTTTAGTCCATACAGCTTGTCCCGCAAGGAGTTGGTTGAGTGGCAGGTCGAGTACTGATTAAAAAATTGAGCAAAGGTGCCATCTGCTTTGAACGGCAGCACTCGTTTTTCGTTTGTTGACATAATCTCTTTATGTTCATCTGTCGTGAAGAACCCAGTGATATTCTCATCATCACCTACATAGCAAAAGCTATGTATGTTGCTGTGTCATAAGGTTAGAAGATCGGCGGCATTTTTGTATTACAAAATTGTACTCACCTAAAATGTGAGAATGTCATGCCAGCCTGGTACATCACGTCTTCGACGCAGCGACCGGAAGTCAAAAGCCACTTCTTCCTGGGATCCATCCCTTTGAATGTTTGAGTGAAGATTGCTCAATGACATCATTGAATTCTTCAGTTGCGTCCTCTACTGTTGTTTTGCCGGAGGTTTCCTCAGTAATGATGGTTTCAGAGACGACGGACCCCTCAGTTCGTCTCGGGTTGCATGGAGGTTTTCCAGTCCATCATAAGGATGCTGTAGAGCGACAGTCTGTAGTGTCGTACCTTGGCGCAATCGCCAAATTTGGAAACTTTAACGCCTCAACGCACTCCCATACGGTCTCGGACCGGCCCAAAATGTGTAGAGCAATGTCCACGTCTCGAGTTCTTCGGATAGAGCCGTATTTTTTGACCGCGAAACCTCCGATGACCTTCCACAGGAGGGGGCATACTGATAGTTGCGTCCATGAGAATATGGTATACTTGCATCGTCCAAACACACAAGTCGCTTAAATTTGTGGTTCTTTGATTTGATGTCTGACAAAAAGGTGAGACTCTAAATGATTTATAATGCAACGCAACAAGGCCACATACATTCATAGGACTGAGCGGAGTTCTTTTCCGCGAATCGTTGGCCGAATTAGTGGCGACCGCGGACGCATTTCGCTTTCATGGCAACATCGAAGGAGAGTTTTCGAGACCAGGAGTCACACTTTGAGTTGCGTTTCTGTGTCGCCTTCCGTCATTCCACATCTTGGTACAAACACCGGTGACAACCGTAATTGGCCAGGTTCGGGTTCTTCGATAAGAAGAGCTCATAACGCTCATCCAAAAACGACAGATCAGTGGGTGCATCGGTCACATCACTGTCTTCTGACACGAGCGAAAATAAGAGCTCCGGAACAGCTTTCTTTCCCCGTCCCAAAGTCGGTCAGGGCTAGATATCCATCCATCCTCTCAATGAATTCGAACAATTTCTGGGTATCTCCCATCTCTCCTGAGTACTTGGGTATGTTGTCCAAGAGCTTCTTGTGTGAGGGTTTGCTTTCGCTGGTAACAATGACGGTGTTGATTGGCGAAGCTGCACGAGGTGGTACTTGTAAGGCGAGTACTTGGTCAACGAAAGCATCGAATCTTTCGCTCATCCTGGCTTCTAGTCTGGCCTCAAGGCGCTGAGATAGGGCGGCGATGGTATTGGCGTCTTGTGTTGGAAGTAGGAGTTAACGGTGTTGTCTCCTGGTAACTCAACGTGTAAAAGTCCTTTACTCGATCCAAATATGCCAAGATCCTCAGCGCCGTCTCCCAGTGCCGCCGTGCGTGTCTGTGGTTAAATCGTCCAACGTATCCCATGGCAAATTGTATCTCTCGGTGAGTGTGGGTGGCATGAATTGGGGATCCTACTAATTCACGGTATGGGACGTTCGTGATCACCTCATCATCTGGGATTCGGGGGGCAGGGGTGTGATCCATTTGACTTGGAAGCATTGCAGTAACGTAAAAGTCTTCAACATGGCTTTCCAAAAAGTCCCGAACCGGACTGTTAACAGGTAGCAGGCTGGGGGGGGGGGGGGCTTTATTGTTAAGTCGTTTCAACTTGGTGATGCAGTGTGCGAAACGGATTGCAAGATCAGATCCATTTTGTCTTCCAAAGCGAGCGTCCAGTCGTGCCTGGATCTGATCCTGTCTTTGGTTTACAAACTGGTTGGTTCCTGGGTTGCAAAGACAAAGTGTGACATGGCCGAAATCATGCTCGGAAGGTGCTCAATCTTGGCCAGTAGATTGCGAGAAAGGGTTTGCGGATGTTGAGAGGGTCGGATGTGGAAAGGAAAAGAACGTTGAAGAGTTTGAGCGAGACGAAAGTCCTGAGTGATGATGGTCGTGATCTGGGTCGTTCTCCAGGTCAATCTCGCGAGACTTCGGTTTCTGACAGGTTTGGGTCTCTGACAGCTAATTTGACTGCCCTGTTGTGGCACAGCCATTGGAGTTCAGGAATGGAACTGTCAGTGGTGAGGAGTACTCGGTACGAGTTTATGCGTGAATGCGCAACTCGAATTTCCTTTTGCCAATTATCATAGAACCGCATGCGTACGAAGATTTTATCCTACTTGGCTCTGGTGAAAGAACCTTTCATATTGACCTCTGGGGCCTGGGCACCTGGGTGACCACAGATCGAATTGGGTCAATTTGTTCGAGTTACCTGGTACAAAGCAAGTCATAGCACAAGGCGACTCTGTGGGGGTGTGTGAGCCTAATAGCGATCCTCTTGGTTGCTTTTGGTTGATGTATTCTCTTGATTAGTTCTTTTACTAATGTGCTTTCATTTCTTTCAAGCGGCACTTGGGAAGCAAAGCATGCCTTAATTGATCTTTTATACATGATTTTTTAGTTACCCAATGTATTACTTTACAAGGGATTCAGTGCTTTTCAATTATCATGGCCACTCAAATGACATCTGACCGCGGGAAAAATTGGTTGTCTCTGTGCTCATTTGTTCGGACCCATGTGTGCTGTTGCTTCCTCATTTGTTGCAACAACCCCATTGCTGCTTATATTATTAGCAAGAGTTTCCTGTTTGAATTCATTGCGGGTGTTCCCACGAGCATCACTTTCGTTCATTGGGCAAGTAGCGGCCTTCGGTCATCATGCCTAAAATGTTTATGCCGGCAATGGAAGTAATTGGAATTGGAAATTTTGTGGAGCGGTAGACAAGGAATGGGAGAGCAAAGTACAGTACAGTACAAGCAAGGCGGATGGAGGAAACATCGGGAAGGAATTGGCGACGGGATTGTGACACTCTCCAAACACCCCTACTGCTATCAACGCATGGTTCTAGGCAGTCCTATATTATTCTCATTGTGCAAAATAGTTTTCTTGGCGCGCACACTCATCAAGGCCGCCGTCACCAGCACCAGAATGATGGCAATCCTCCCTACCGTATCATCATGAGCCGTAGCCTCGCATCCCCATCTGGGCTGGGGAATTATCACCGTTGAGGCCAATGCGGTGTCTAAAGTCGGCCAAAAATATTTGTATTTCGCCCCAGGGATAGACTCGATGCAGGAGCAGCAGGACGACACTCAAGTCCCCGAATGCAGCACCGTAGGTGCCGTCATCACCAAAATCTTGATATTGTTACTCCGGACTTAAAAAATCTCAAGCAAATTGGTGAGGAATGAGGAGGGAGCGAAGCGGCAAGCAAAAATATCTGAGAATAAACCTTACAGCGGGGTACTGCATGGAGACTTGTCGCGGAACCTATGGGCGTTCCCACGTCCAGGCCAAAAGCAAACCGCTTTTCGTATTCATTGTAATAGTCCGTTCCCCTACAACATGTTCTGATCGCTATACATTTATATTTGAATAAAGTTACTACTCGTCCATGTACGTCAGTGCTAGTCCTAATCGTGAGCAGAATGGATGGTCCAACAAGTTATTATACGGCTGCCTGCGAAGTATACCAACGAGACAGGGTGAACGCAACAAAATCACTGGAAAAAACTTGACAGAAAACTTACAAAATCAACCTCTAAGCTTTTTCTTGATTATCTACTAGTGAACAGCTTGTTCGTGCCTTTATCGCGCACAGCAATTGCGGTCTCAAACACGGCCTCTCCCGCCACGGGAAATTCGGGTTATTCTCTCAGGCCCAGGATCAAAAGGGCGGGGGCTACTCTTCAGGAAACTGCAGAAAATGCTGGCCCGTCCAGTGGTAGCTCATCTTCAAGAAGCGTGAAACGCAGGGCGAGTGAGATTGTGGACCTGAGGGAAGAAGCGGTAGTAAATTCTTCCGACGTCTTGGTCTGGGCAAGAGATTCCATCACGGTCCAGACGTACTTGCAAAAGGCAATAGTTTGCGTTGAGCACGGTGACGTGCGGACGAAACAGCAAGGGAGGCACTTGATCCGCCTCTGTCGCGATGCCCGGTGTCTGGACCGAGCCATCCTCGAAAATGAACATGGGCTCCCCGCAACACCCGCAAATTTCAGCACTGGGGTGTACAAGTATGATGTGTCATTCATCATAGAGGCACTCACTCACGACAGTGACTTGGTCGATTTGATCAAAATAATGGTCAAGAAAGGCCTTATAGTGAACAGTTCGTCGTGGACCGGCTGGCTTTGGAACAGGGACGTTCCACCCTCGTCCATCCGACGGTCAATGCTACCTTACCTCCTGGAGACGGTTGCGGGAATTGAGCCCTCCCGCACCGACTTAGACGAACAAGATATCCGCTCGATGTGGGCGGCAATCACACGTAGCGCCATAACAGACGCGTCCGGCGTCGGTATTTCTTTGGAGTTTAAGCATGCGTTCTCCAATTACGACTCCTTTACCAAGTCTGACATAACAATACATACCATCGGCACCAAGCGGAACGTGGGAACGTGCATCGCGGAACGTGGGAACGTGCATCGCGGAAGTGCAAAAAGAGTGGATAAATGACCATGAAATCCACAAAGACCAAATCAAGGCTCCGGGGGAAACAGCGCAGCAGTTCATTTCCTTTCTTTATACGGCCAGGGTAGAGGATTGGGGGAATATGGTATTTCACTACGCACTGGTATCGCAGTGGAGTATCCACTTCTACTCTTTGGATCTTGTGGAATTGGACGACCGACTCTGGTTTGCGGTCAAGGAAGGGCCATCCTTCCGAATTGGGCCGGATCTGAATGGGCTCGTGGGAGTACTCCAGTATGGAGAATACCTTAACGAGGTGATTGTACCAGCGTGCAAGAAGGTCCGGGAACTTGTCGCGGCATCTCGAGGCATGCCGGATCCCGCCATCATCACCCGTTTACCGTCTCTGGAAAGTGCCAATATGCCGCGTTCGCGCACATCCACAGCACCGGTAACTCCATCCAAGAAGAGAAGGAGCATCTAGTGTCCGTCGTTACAAGCCATGGTAGAGCCGACGGGATGACTTTTGGCTTCATGCTTTACCATACGATGCCTTTTTTTCTCGACCTCCATGATTTTCCAAAGAAATCCTGTGTTATCATATCTCCCCACCCGAAACCGTTTTACCCTACTTTTACTAAATTCTGTCTATATCTTCAAAGTCGTCCTCCATGAGGATCTTAACCCTCGATAGTCGCGCAGCACTTCCTTGACATTATCACATCTTGCAGGGAATTTATCTTTATAATTTGGAATTTCTGGTATTCTCCTCTTCTCGTTGTCGCAATGCACAGTCTCAATGAGACTGTGCACTGCGACACCGACCACATTCGCGTTGCTTGCAAGTTATAGCCAGCCTTTGTCCCGTGCTCTCAGGCTGGGAGGCCCTTCCCAATCTGAGCTTCTTCAAAATTGAGCAACCCTGGTGTCCTTGATTGCTCGGGGGAGAGACTGGCCAGGTGGGCAGGCCGTCGTAGCCGCTGCCTTTTCGATATACTGTAACCATCAATTTCTAAAGACAATGAATTGACATTTGAGTGGCTATGTAGGGGAGTGTCTTTAACAATGCTCTAACAATAACCTTTACTGCAAAATGGATTACTATATAGGGGAAAAGGGCCCATTAGATCCCCATTTCTTTTTCCCACGACTGCTGCGCAAACTGCTCGGCACAACCGGCTGACATAAGCCGCTGCGCCGCTCTGCCCCAAGGCCCCAGAAATGTGGAAACGGAGCGGATTTTCAAGGCCCGACTTTCGCGGGCACCCACAAGGGGGGTTGGAGTTTCCCTCGCCGGCATTGGACGACCGCTGGTTATTAGGACCGAAACTAGAGAAGGAGTATGCCCGTAACAGTCAAACCCCACCCGGGCCTCCAAACCCCTCCGTACGAACTCCTCATGCCTCCCGAGACGACGACTCCAATTACCCACCCCAACCTCCGCACCCTTATTATCGACAACTACGATTCATACACGTTCAATCTGTACCAGTACTGCTTCCCCGTCGCTCTACCTGCCGCAGACAGCCGGGTTCCTGTCGTGATTCGCAATGACCAGTTTTCGTGGTTTGTTTTTACTTGTTTGTTGAATGGAAACATTGGACTGTCTTATTGATGATTTGTGTGGTTTATAGGGAGTACGTGGAACAACACCTCTTACCGCATTTTGATTGTATTGTAATCTCGCCTGGCCCCGGACGTCCCGAGCGGCCTGATGTGAGTTACGCGTTCTTATTCCAAATGATGATTCCGTTGTGCTAATTAGAAGACGGGTAGGATTTTGGAATATGTGAACAAGTCCTACAGTACGCGTCCCATATCCCCATCCTCGGAGTCTGCCTGGGACATCAAGGAATGGCAAGCGTGTTTGGCGGCAGTGTAAAACGCTTTTCTCTCTCCTCCCACATGTGTTCTGTTTGTTTATACTACGTTGTAGGTCATTCAGGCCCCGGAACCCGTGCATGGACGTCTGAGTCCTGTACATTACATTGACCGGCCAGATAAGGCCGGGTCAACTCAACTCTTTGATTCCCTACCCAACCCATTCCAAGCTGTCCGTTATCATTCATTGGTTGTGGCCGCAGACGGTAATGTTGCATTCCTGGTCTGCAATTACACGAAAAACTGATCAGGAAGGAAATATAGATTTACCACCTTGTTTACGCGTAACGGCCACGACGACTGAAGCCTCGGGAGACTGCATCATACAGGCATTAGAGCACGTCGATCGACCCATGTGGGGTGTCCAATTCCACCCAGAGGTATAATAAAACATGTCATGCCGCAAACTTATAGTTTCTGACTCGATTGGCGATTAGTCAATATGTACAGAAGGCGGACAACAAATCATCCACAACTTCCTACGTATGGCCGCAGAATTCCACACCAAGGTACCCATTCTTATTCTCCGTTCACTGATCTCCAACTCACCCATCTTCGCATAGAACGGATCGTCCAATCAAGATACTCAACCGTACCCCTTTCACGTCCACTCTATTTCCATTATATCCACACCCCTTCCCTCCCCTGTTCCTACCACATCACGCTTTGAGACGGTCGTACTGAAATTGGATGGGCCGTATATTGACGCGGTTCGTGTTTTTGATGCGTTTTATAAGGAGGAGGAGGTGGCGTTTTGGTTGGATAGTGCCAAGGTGAGTAATTGGGGTTTCTTTTTTGGGTAGTTGCGATCGGGGTTTATTGACGATTTTTGGGGTTAGGTTGATAAGGAGAAGAGCCGGTTTTCCTATATGGGGAGCATGTCTAGTTCCATGAGGTAGGTGATTTTGGTACACTACAGGAAAAGAGAAAGTATTGATGTATGATTTTGCCAGTTTTTCAGTCAAATACGAATCCCCAACCCGGCATGTATCCATTTCCCATCCCCAAAGTGCGTCTCACCCACTTATACCCCAATCCGAGACGTTACGCCAAGACGACACCTTTTTCGGATGGATGTCACGGACCCTCGACACATTCGGCATGAACAGTGTTCCCGTCGTCCCGTACTCCCAACAATTTGAAATCCCATTCCCCTTTCATTGCGGGATGGTGGGCTACTTTGGCTACGAGATGAAGGCCGAAGCCATGGCCTCCCGTCGCGGTGCCTCACACCGACAAACCCATTTTGACGTCTTGGGAGCCGAGGATACCCCCGATGCAGCATTCATGCTCGCTGATCGCGTACTGGTGTTTGACCATATTGAGCGGCAGATGTATATCATGGGGCTGAGAGATACCGCATGGGAGTCTGATACGTGTCGAGAGTGGATAGAAGAGACTGCGCGCCGGATGACAGAATTACAGCTGCGGGAGAAGCAAATTGAAGCAACGATTCGACCCATGGCAACTGATACAACATATACCCTCCGGCCCCTCAACCCCCGCACCTCCTACATAAACAACATCCATTCCAGTCTGGCCCATATCCGTTCCGGCGAATCCTACGAACTCTGTCTGACAACCCAACTCGTTTCCCCTCTCCCACCGTCAACGTCTCAAACCCATATCTACAATACCTACCTCCACATGCGAACTCGGAATCCAGCACCCTACGCCGCCTTTCTACGATGGGACTCTTCGCTAACCCTCACCTCCTCCTCCCCCGAACTCTTCCTGTCCCTCTCATCCACAGGCCACGTAAGCATGAAACCCATCAAAGGCACGCTCCCCGTCGCCACAACCCAAACCCATCCGAGCCTCTCCCTCCCCGCCCTCGCATCCCTGAACGCGTCATTAGTCACCCAACTATCCACCGACGAAAAAACCCGCGCCGAGAATTTAATGATTGTCGATTTGATACGGCATGATTTGAATGGGGTCTGTGTTGGGGGGTCGGTGGCGGTCCAGAAATTGATGCAGGTCGAGAGTTATGCTACTGTTCATCAACTCGTCACGACCTGTGGGGGCCAAGTCGCGGTTGGGAGTGTGGATGTTCTTAAAGAATGTTTTCCACCAGGTAAGAACATACACCTTTTCCAAATACATCGCTTACAACCCATCTAACTCTTTCCCCAAATAGGCTCAATGACAGGCGCCCCAAAACTCCGATCCCTCCACCTCCTCGAATCCCTCGAATCCACCATTAATAAACCCATTCCGAGGGGCCCCTACGCAGGCACTCTAGGCTACTTTTCTCTCACGGGCCCAACCAGTTTCAGCGTTATTATTCGGACCGCAGTTTTTACGCCCCACCAAGTCCGGATTGGCGCCGGTGGGGCGATTGTCATGATGTCGGATCCGGACGAAGAATGGGATGAGGTGGGGGTCAAGGCTGGGAGTGTTTGGCCTAGGTATGTGTGATTATCTTTTATGCCATATTGCCGAGTTTTATGTATCTGATTGCCGGCTTTTTTTTCTTTAACGTAGTGTGGTGGCCGGATGTGGTATTAGACCTTTGGAATGGGAGGAACATCAGGAGGAGCCAAAACCACCATCTCCAGCTACCGCTACTCTTTCCTCCCAAACTTAGTTCCGCCCTTGGAATCTCTTGTTATTTATGGACATTGACTGTTTCCTTCAACTGTTTCCTTTGCTGTGTGTGTTCGTTTTTTAGAGATGTTTTTCTTCTGATAATATTTTTTGGACATGAATTTTTCTTTTCTTCTGTAATGGGCTTTATAAACCACAATCTTGATTTTTGCCTCTTCCAAACCTGCTTCCAAACGTGTACACAAGTATACGCAAAACGAGGGACTCCATTCACAAAACACAAAAAAATTCAAAACAAAATGATGGCCCAACGAGGGACGCAGGAGGTAAGGCCAGGTCCCAGGTTACTGCGGAGGGGGAGGCGGGGGTACATCGCCGCCAGATGGGGGAGGAGGAGGAGGAGCCCACGCAGGAGCTGGCGGAGGCGGGGGTGGGATTCCATCTCCTCCAGCAGGTGGCGGGGGCGGGGGCGGTTGTTGTAGATGTTGCTGAGCCATTTGTCCATAGTAGTCGTATCCGCCATAGGCTTGTTGTTGGTAGTAGTCGTGGTAGCCGCCGCCCATTCCGCCCATGGCGGCAGGAGGTTGCGACCACGGTGCAGCGGCGCCGTGGGGTGGAGGGTGGGATGTGCCTGGGGGCGCCATACCAGGAGGACCCATTCCAGGGGGACCGTAACCGGGCGGCATGGGTGCGGATGGGTCATGTTGCCAAGGAGCTCCAGCTCCAGGAGGTCCTGCCATAGCCATGCTGTTTTGAGCCCATGGGGGCGCCGCTGACGATCCTGATCCAGGCGCTCCGCCCGTCGCCCAAGGAGGTCGGGACCCACCACCACCAGGCGGACCACCCGGTCGACCCTGGAATTGACCTGGTGTACCACCAGGGCCTTGTTCACCCAGCTCCGCCATCAAATTGGCCAGTTCACTGTCAAGCTTCTCGTCTCGCTGATCGGCTTGGCGCAACATTTCGGGATCGTTACGTTGCATACAATCACGAGCAGTGTGACCGGCACCGTTACAGATACGACACACCAGGTTGACTGTGAAATTCTTGGCTTCAGGACACTCGAATCGTCGATGACCCGTGTTGCCACAGTTGGGACACGTCTGATTCTCGTCATCACGAAGGGTTCCATTCAATTCAGCCAGCTTCCGCAACTGCATACGCTTGTGCGCGTTTTGATCTTCAGGGACACTGGCCGCCTGCATTTGAGAAATAAGTTCATGAATCTAAATTGCATTTCAAGAATTCAAATAATAACGTACCGTCTCGATAACCTTCTCGATGGCCTTCATGGCAATTTTCACCTTTTCTTCGGAATCCGCAGTAACCAAACAATGAAGATCCTCCTCTTCACCGGGTGCCAAAGTCCCATCCGGACGGGATTTACCATCCTTGACTGATCCGTGTCCACGAATACTAATTTTGGCTCCAGACTCACTCTCGATCGATTTCAATGTTGAACCACGCGGCCCAATCAATTGTCCAATGAAATTAATCTCGGGGTAGTCCTTGGCTGGAATGTACAATTTATCAGAGACTTTTGAGGGTCGTTTGTAGTCTGCGGGAGGCTTAAAGCCAGGAATCTTGCGTAATCCTTCATCCACAAGTTTGTGGCGCTCATCCTCGAGTTTCTTCCGGTACCGGTATTCTCGTGTGTTGATACGCTTACCATCGGCTCCATAGACGGGTGTGGGTGACGGGGATCTGTCAATTTGAACAGGTTAAATAAAGGATGACAGAAACCTCCTTTGATACAGTAATCTCACCTGTCTTGCTCTGCTGGAATATAGTCTCCAGTTCGCAGCTTTGTGTTAATTTCGTCCAATCGCACGTGGATGACATATCCATCCAACTGATCGGTTGACAGTCCCGCGGGGAGGACAGTGGGTACGTTTGGCAAGTTGATCTTGGCCTGTGGTTCGCTCCATCGCGATCGACGCTTCCTGGGTCGTCCTTCTCTGCCTGTTTGAGTTGAGTAGGTAGATTGTGAGGGAAAGGTCATTGGCGTTGTGTCAGTGTAAAGGTCAGGATCAGTCAGCGTTAGCGTTAGCGTCAGCGAGCGAAAGTTGAATGATTGGTTAGAAAAGAATGCGAGCACGCAGGTTAGTAGTTATTCAAAAGGTAAGTCCATCAGACATGCTGAACGCATTGTGAGGTATGTGAGCAGTATCAGGGAGAATGCGGTAGGAGGGCTAAATTCAATCTATTGAACGTATAGAGAATATAAAGTCCCCATTCCATACGACGAGCTTCCCACCACCAAGCGTCTATTCCCCGATGACTACCACTCAGCGACACCAAAGCAGCAGCTTACGCACATAGCTACGAAAGCAAAAGTCACAACCAATCAGTTAGACATGAATACGTTACCTTCATCATCCTCCACCTTGACTCTTGAACTCTCTTGCTTGACGGAATAGCGGTCATCGGCCTCTGATTTGACTCTGGAATCCTCATGCTTGATGTACCCGGAATGCGATGAGCTTGAATAGCGGTCGCGGTCTCGGTGACTGTCGCGATCTTTATGGCTGTCGTGGTGCCGGTCCCTGCCTCTATCGCGGTCGCTGCCGCCATAGCCATTAGACGGAGGTTGCTGGCGATCGTCGTAGCCGCCGCCGCCGTTGCTGTTACTGTAGCCATCCTCGTCGTCAAAGCGGCGCCGGCGGGTGCCCAAGGGCGTGCTGTTTGTGCCTGTCCGGGCGTACATTTCTGCTAGTTTGAAGATCTCCCAAAGGTTCACCAGGGAGGATTTCCGTCTTTTGAGCTCCTTCCTCGCCTGACCCCGACTGCGCCACTGGCATTCGTTAGGTGCGCAGTCGTAAAATCCTGGCACTTCAATTATGCTGGCAAACATGTATATCTGGCAAGAATCAGAATGAAACAGGCCACTGGCAATGGTAGGTTTGTATCAAAGCACAAGTTGTGTGCTGTATTGTGGATTTTTCAAGACGTTCGTACTTGCACATACAAACACATCAGACGACACCCGGCACGTAGTTTTTGGCCGCATCCCAATACTGCACTGCCTTCATCCCCTTCAAAAACTCCTTGACCCGCATTTCAGTGCTGAGCGGTTTGAACCGAAACATTTTGAATTGCCGCTCCTTGACCTGCCCTTCCCACACTAGTACGCAGCTATTTGGCCCATGCATTTCCTGCCGTCGTCGCCGTTGCTCGAGATCGGCTGCTTCGA
Source organism: Phlyctochytrium arcticum (assembly GCA_025602905.1). Classification (NCBI taxonomy): domain Eukaryota; kingdom Fungi; phylum Chytridiomycota; class Chytridiomycetes; order Chytridiales; family Chytridiaceae; genus Phlyctochytrium; species Phlyctochytrium arcticum. The sequence continues at coordinate 17,154 of JAHLKI010000012.1, read as the reverse complement.
CTGTGGTGGGGTCCGGCTCCGCCTCCCAGTCGATCCGCTTTAGCATCAGCTTTTTGTACGCGTTGATTCCCTTGGGTCCACCCTCCACGACCACCACGCAAAAATCAGGATATATAATTCCAGCGCCCGTCAAGTTTAGCTGCTGTGCGTTCATGTCGACCTTAAACTTATGTTGCGGAAGCGATAAATCGCCAACTCGGAAGACGGCAACATTGACCAGCTGACCGACACCGTCAGCGAGTAATTTATTCCGTTTCTTGGCTTTCCGCTCTGCATCTGTAAGTTTGTTGGCCGCATTCAAGTCATTGGCTTTCTTCTGTCGAGCGGCCATCTGTGCCCGGACAATAGACTCCATTTGTGTAGGATCCTGCACAGCTTCGTTCCCCAGCACTCGCATCAGGTTGGAAATTTTGAGTTTGGGCTCGTCCGGGGGTAAAAGACCTAATCGGACCTTTTCCTGCTTCTCCTTTTGGATTTCGGCACGTTGTTGCCGACGGAGCTTCTTTCGTTCCTACTCCATTCGTGTTATGCTGGCTGTCATGCTACTGATATACAGAATGGACATACCTTCTTGGTCAACATCAGGGGTTTTGGCTTTGGATCGGCGGGTTCGTTGGGTGGCTGGATGGGTATAGGGTGCTGTATGTAATTGGTAACTATCGATTCTTCGGTGTTCAAAACTTTATAGGCCCGGAAAGAGTCGTAACCGTCCGGAACTAATCCCGCATCCCACCACTCCACCGCTGGAGGAGGATCTTTCTAAAATACCAAAAGATAGAGCATATAAGAATTTGGCCCAGCAAATAGCAGCGAACACACGAAATGGACGAACCCGCATTCCTTGTTCCGCAACTAGATCAATCTCGGCATCCATTCCTGTCTTTCGTACAGACTCTGCAATCTCCTTTTTCAGCTTTTCCAATTGGGCCTATAGATCAAGTTTCGTCACATGGCTTTCCCCTCTACAAAAAGCACGAATGAGGTCTTACCTGCGCACGCAATTGGTTTGCCTGATTAATGAACCGTCCAGGCTGCACAAACTTGAACGACTTGCGGACTCGCTCTCGCCGATTCACCACATTTGCCCCTCCCAAATTCGGATCATAATACGGATTCTTGGTCGGATCCGCAAAGTCAGCCAGCTCTTGCTCCAACTTGAGGTTTTCACCATTGGCCAGCGCTTGTAATGAGGATAGGCGTTGGTTGGCTTTGACAGTGGCAAAATCGGGTTTGGTGGTGAGGGATTTGGCGGATTTGATATTGAGCTGCCCAGACTTGTCCATCATAAGAGCGGGATGGTATGCCATGTTGAGACCTTTTTGATCTTTACCACCAGGCTATAGGATTAGATGTCAATACTCCTCTCTCAACCATGTCAATCGAAAACGTGAAACATACCATTAGAACGGGGTTTGCTTGTAAGGACTGTCGTATCCGGTTTTTGGCCTCTTCAATCCGGCGTTGAACTTCATCTGGCTTTGGCAGTCCTGTGGGTATGCCCGGCCTTGCTAATGGCGCTGGGGAAGGACTTGCCGTAGTCTTTAGCAGACCTTGTCGACGCATTGTAGCCATCCTCTCCTGAATCTCTCGGGCCTTTGCGGCAACTTCCGCCTTGACCTACACATAGCTCCTGTTAATCTTTGGTTGGCGTGAATCATACAAACGTCGGTTTTACCTTCTCGGCATCGAACGGTACGTCGGCTGTCGGAGTGTCATTCTTTGTTTTCTTGGCATCACGTCCCGGGCCTCCGTCCTCTCCTGCCCGTCGTTTGAGAGAATCTCTTGAGGAAGACATGACTGCTGGTCCCTTCTTGCGAAAATCGTCCCGGCAATTCGACGTTTGATCAAAGGGAAGTCAATGCACTCTAGTGGCACAGTCATGCCCAATACTCCGAAAGGCCAGATCAGAAACGCGAGTTGGTCTCTGGGAGTTGTCTTCAACTTGTCTCGACCTGGGCAGGCTGCAGGAAAAGCCGGGAAGTCGGCATTATCTAAGACCTGCCACATATAAGGGATGAGTAGCTGGGATGTTGGAAACGTACACATCCCTCTGCTCAGAGTCTGCTATTGCATTGATTAGCTGGAATTTCAGCAAATTTGGTGTCCATTTGCCCATTTGTTCTACTTCCCAAACTTGCACAGACAGGAAACAGTTCCAAACTTGGGTATTATACAAACATATCTATTGTGGTCATTGCCCGCAAGAATAAATAAGCATGCAAGATCCATTATTGTTTTGATCAGTATACACAAAATGTGGGTGAAACACACATGGCAAGATCTATCCGGTGTGATAGAGTTTAATTGGACTTTTTGGTTGGGTTGGGAATAACAACCTTTTGCCGGCCATCACGACCAATTCCTCGGGCCCACTGGTACAAAAAGACGGGAACAACCGCCGCAACCAAGCATAATGTAGCAGTTCCGGCAATATCCCGGAACAAGGCCAAGAAACCTGCCAACCAGGCAAAGAAGGAGCTGCCGGTTGTGATGGTGAGAAGGAACATTGCGTTTTCGAGCAAGTGGATTGCGCCGGCGACAAAGGGGAGGAGGTTGGCATTTGCAACGGGGTTTTGTTGTGCTTGACCGCTAGCCTTGAGACCGACGGATGCGAGGATACCGTAGTTGACTGCAGTGGCACCGATGCGGCTACAAAGTCAAATAGAATGAGTCTCTTATCGCTGTACCATTATCCAAATAACGACACCACGTACATGAAGTTGACCAATGTAAGGATGGTCAATACAGTGCGGGCAAAGCCGCCCAATGTTGCAAGCTGCTTTGTAACTTCACTGCCGCTGTAGGCAAACTGGAAGGCTGTGAATGGGGCAAACGCAAAAGTGGAAGAGTTCTTTGGCAGAACCATGGCAGCACCTCGGCGAATCATCGACAGCGAGCAGAGCTGAATCACACAAGTGTACAGAAACGGCTGCCATGTCGCATAATCCGTGACCTTTCTTGATAAACCGGTGAGTGAGGCGGAGGACATGTTGCTGCTTTTTGAGAGGTAAAACGGGCGTGGGATCTTTGTTGGCAAAACCAGATTATCTTGCGATCTTGGGCCTTGTGTGAAAAGTATAATTCTGCCCGCAAAGCGGCCAATTGTGTTAATGAAAATTCCTGCCACATCCGAGTCGATCCGGTTGCACCCACCCTGGTCGATCTGGGCGATTCGCAGGGCGAAACATCGGAAACAAGAAACTATCAGATTGCTGTGAATCCATTGCCAGCAGGATTGTCGTCGGAAGGGTTCTGGAGGCTACCATTGAAGAACTTGGGTGTTGGCTCGAAAGGCCGATCGTTTAGTTTACTGTCAAAAAAAGGAGGATTTTTGCCACCTTTAGCTACTACATCAACTCCACAAGCACAAAATGGCTACCCACCGTGAAGGCAACTTTGTCAACGGCCTCTGGGTCGAGAAGGCCCCATTGAGCCCTGCCATAGCGCCCCCAGTAGCCGAAGTAGGACTGACATCTGCACCCCTGGAATCCATGTCTTTCTTCTTTGCCAGCTACTGCAAGAAATGGAATGAGGACTTTGTTTTGTGCAAGAATGAAAACAAGGATCCCAAGGAGTGTTTGAAGGAAGGGCGGAAGGTCACCCGTTGTGCATTGGATTTGTGAGTATTACCCTCCAACTTTTGGAAAGACTCGAGCATTGGGCGGGTCCCACACTCTTCTTTTCTGTTTGCGTTTCCACGAGACATGGACTCATTTCCTTTTGCCATACAGAGTCAAGAAGCTGAAAACAAATTGCGACAAGGAATGGCAAGAACACTGGGAATGCCTCGACATGAACAACCACCAACTGATGAAGTGCCGCAAACCCGAGCGTGAATTCAACGATTGTGTTTTTACCAAACTTGTGAGTTCCGCTCAACACATTAACCAAACATCGCGAGTTATTCATCCGACTGTCTATAGGGTCTCACGAAAGTCATTCCTGAAACACCCGAAGGCCAGACACCAATTCATCTCAAGGAAAAGCCGTTGTACTTTTAAATTATCCCACTTCACAACTTCCAGATTGATTGCTCGAATTGGAGCTCAAGATTGTACCTCTCTCTCTGCTCTCCCATCTCCCTTCTCATTGGCTCTCATGTATCAAGTCTCTATCCTGCCTTCGTTGCCGTCATGCTTTTCATAGAAAATATACCATTTTTACACGGACCCACCTGTCTGCTTCTTGGCAGGACTGAGATGAAACAATTTGTTCCTGGTTGCGCCAAATGCATAATTCGTAAACGCTTTTTTGGCATCGCGCGTTGTGTGCAAGATTTTGATTGTCGTTTAACAGTTCCTCCCATGCTGTCAAAATATTCAGTTCTGCCCCAAATATGACGTATATGCGGGGTAAGATTGAATATTTGATGCGGACTCCTCTGGGAAAAGTATCCCTAAACCGATTGACACTCAAAGGCGAATGGCACATTGTTAAAAAATAGTTCATGTTCGCATATGTACGTTGGTGGCGGAAGATATACAGAGGAAAAGGCATTGGGTGAGCTGCGTTCCTAACGATCCTCGCACCATTCGTTTTCCTAAAAATCCGTGGATAAGCATGTTTGTGCCATTTAAATCAAAGCATGACACGCACCTTTCGGATTTGTTCCTCTTCCTCTGGTGTAAAGTCGTTGACGATGTTGAAAGTCTGAAAAAATACATAATCAGACAAAGATGGATTGACTGGTGGTGACTTTAGAAGACAAACCTTTCGGATCTCCTCGACAGTCTTTCCCTTGATCATGTTGGCAACCGTCTTGCATCCCAAATCCAATAATCCCTTCATATCCAGATAATTGGCAGCCAAAATGAGTTCAAACAGGGTTCCCTGATCTACATTGGTAAACTCGCGGTCCCACTCGTCGATATCTTCCGAGGTCTTTGGCTTAATTTCCTCTTCTGGGGGCAGAGGAGGGTCATCCTTGTGATGTGTGGCATATTCGATGACTGTGAGAAAAAAGAAAGCGGTTAGTGGGAGAAGAAGCAGCAGGTGAACGCAGCAAGATGAACCTTTTTGAAGAATGGGACCCGAGACGTTGGGCAGAGGAATGGGCTGGTCCTCGGACTCGCCGACATCCTCCAGCATGTTCTTAATCAGGATGGACTGGCATGCAATCTCCTTCACGACCGTGACCTCTTGGCCGTCGCTCGACGTGAGCTTGACCATGGCTAACCAGTTTTTCACGTATTCGTAGGAGGTTCGTTGGTGTTTGTATCCTTGGTGTCCGTTGGGATTGTCTTGGCTGGTCTAGTGGGTTGCCGACCGTAAGTAGATGGAGGTGGAAAGCCAAAAGGCCCAGCAAAACTCCGGTCTTCGGATGAGGCGCTGCGCCACTCGCCAGCGTGAGTCAGGCACGTCAGCAATTGCGCAGCAGTCGTTTCGCTCGATCAACGGAAATTTTATCTTTGGTGGAAATTACCCAAACTACAAACTCGAAAAAGATACCACCGTTTACCTTTCCTACTATCTATTGACGATCCAGCTGGCTGCTTAGAAGGCCCCATATATCCCTGGACTGTCTCCCGTTTTCCTAGCAAAAGAAACCCCCGTATATACCCTTCACAAACTGCCCAACCTGTCTGACTCGGCCGACTACCGTCGCATCTGCAGGCCCTTTGAAGCGTCTGCGGCGGGACCGCTTCCATCGTCTTCAGCACAATACAACAATCCCTGGCAATTCTCTGACCTTCATTTGGCCGAAACCCCTTCGACAAAGTTCTCCGCGCCGGGCAAACCCGGACCATTTACATTTTCGGAAGAAACATGGGTAAGGCATCGGGCATGCATGTTTCTGGAGCGAGTGGCTAGTAAAGGAGATGATGCCGTTCTTCGGAGCACGAAAACCTATGGTTTGGACCTGTAAGTTGTCTCTGACATAAAATGTCAAATCGTTTGTTTTTATGTCCCAGCAAAGAGTTTAACTTTTTGTCTTCGATTATTTTCCAGAAATATCAAACATGTTAATGTGGCCAAAATATTACTTCACCGCTTTTTTATGACATCTGCCATGCAAGCAAGTTCGTATCACGAAATTTGCGGTGCCCTTCTGCTCTTGGCGTCAAAGATGGGAGAAGGCCGAGACGCCAGATCCGTCCATGATGTTGTCGTGCGAGTCGCTATTGCGGCGAAGAAATCAATGGTGCAAGAGAAGGACTTGGCGATGTGGCAGTCACGAATCAAATATTGGGAGGGCGAAGTTTTGAGCCGGTTAATGTTTGACGTGATGGTGGAATTGCCGCAAACGAGTGCATTGGCCATCATTAGGTACTTGGATGGTGGGTGCTCACGCAATCCAAGACCATTCCATATGTGCTCTAAACAAAACTTTGAACATCACAGGCAGCGAAAAGCTGCAGGCAACCGCCATGACATTCTGCCATGATGCGTAAGTCTTCCACCGAGGATGAAATCCCCACATCTTTTCTAAAGCAACACATCCCACAGAACGGTCACGACATTATCCGTCCGAGCGAAAGCCGAAGAAATCGCGTATGCGGCCATTTACTTGGCCTGTGCCCGTTGCAAAGAACCTTTGCGAATGGGCTCTCAAGATTGGACTGAAGTATATAAAGTGGATGTAAAACAAATGAAGGGTGCGTTCGTTATATTCTTTCTCGCAATGCGTACGTGGCGCTAACTAGCCTATTTGCAATTAGCATATGCATTTGAAATTGCCTGTGCGAGGGATGAAAAGAGGACTCGTGCGTACACAAAAATTCGGATGGCAGCCTGGAAAGCGCGTACGCGCCGTCCATCCTCGGCAGGCTCGTCTTCCTCTACCCCATCACACTCGCGAAACTCACATAGTAACGGTACACCCCATACACACGCCAACGGTCACCATTCATATACCCAGAAGCAACCCAAAGCATACCCGACAAGCCCAAGTAAGACCCCGAATCACCAAACGCGTCCGCACCATACATCTTCATCATCATCGCGAAGTGGGGCCAGTACGAGTAAGAGACCGTCCGCTACCTCATCGGGGTCTTCCTCCCGAAATCGATCTCCGAACAGTCAGGGACATTCGGGCTCGGCGAGAAAGTCACGGTCGACGGTGCCAGCAGGTAGTACTCCTTTAACGCCGGTAGAGACTGAATTTCCTGGTCGTCGGCCTCACTCTGCAACGGCGGAGGATCAAATACCGCCTCCTCCTCCACCACCTCCCCTAGAAGATCTACCGCCGCCACCGCCGCCACCACCTCCTCCACCCCCTCCACCCGCCACATTCTCAATCCCGCCGCCACCACCTCCCCTACCTTCGCCATTGCCTAACGCAACCAAATCTTCATCGAAACGACCTCACCCCTCATCATCAACATCAACACGGGCCAAAAGACCCAGATCTCGCTCCCCTTATTGAGTACTTTCTTTGCATCTGCTGTACCTCTTTCACACCCTTTTGATGTGTCCAAATTTACTGCATGTACCTGCCCTGCTGTCTAATTTAACCGCCCATGGCTGAAAATGATAAATTGGTGGTCCGATTCTCGAGTAAAATTGTTTGGGGTAATGTACCGTGGTCAAGCACCAATTCTATAAGAAAGCAATCTCAGCAGCAACACTTGGCGTTGGGCTTGGACGTGGGAACGCGGACCCGCGCCACGCGTATTGAACTGACAAGTCCAATTTGCGAGGTTCAAAGTTTTACGTATACACGAATTCACGGAAGGTGCATAAGCAGACTAATCGGACTGACCCTGGCTTGCCCGACACCTAACTGATGGGTCCTTGATACCCCTGGAGCGTCCATCCGTCGACTTTCTCGCGCCTTTGGCCTTCATCACAAATCGCGGCTTGTTTCCCCACCCATCTTCTCCTTATCTTCCGTACTTGTATCGATACATGGTTCTCAAAAGGGGGAGACAGAGCCTCGCTACCTGCTATCACATAAACCGTTGCCATGCGTTTAGTAGCCCAGGACCTGGCCCAGGACAAAAGCGCGTCATGGCCTGAAAAACAGAGAAATATTGTAACTGATAGTGCCCCTGAGTAAAACTTTCGAGTCCAGGATGTTCAAGATAAAGACGAGACCTGCATAGATTTACCTAAAACTGACTGAGTTGCATGAAATGCAAGATTTAATTATAGGCCGGACATCGGTGGTACTCTCGCTAACGTCTCCCTCCTCAAGTCTTGGCGTGCGTCAGGATTTTTACAGACAGGCATGATGCCGCAATGTATACCACACATGTACAATCGCATTCGGCACGTAGTTCCCCAATAATATGGGCCATCGCCTTTCCACAACTAATTTATGGCGACACCCAACCCGCCATAGGAGTTGTGATGGCTGATTTGTACGCCGGACAATACAAAGGCTTGGGCCGCTTTTGGAGAAGCTCACTGCCGAAAGCACGAAAATGTATTGGGAGTAACACTTGACAATGGGTTCAAGTCTTGCAAAGTTCATTTGCAGAGGTACTCTGTAATTTCAAATTCCTCCCCAGGTTGACGGTGCTTATTCGTCAGAAATATTTAAAAAAAAGCGGTAGGCAGTTCAAGGCCTGCCTTGCTTCGATGTCTCCGCCCAATTACGGAGACTCTGGCATGTAGCAACTCTCTAATTACCTTCCTCTTGGGTTAATCTCATGTAAGGAGTCGTTTTATTGCATCGAACGAAACGTTCACGTCTTGAATTCCTGCAGTGTCTTACATTCCTTCTATTTTGTTTCATTAGAAAGGCCTCACACTCATCCTCCACATCAATCAAATCCAAACGACCCAGGTCCCGTTCTCCGTCAGAAAGGACGGCGAATCCGTCCAAACCCCGAAATCCTAGCCTGTAAAAACATTCAAAATACCCCACTGTCGAATCAAAAAAAGACCACGTAAATATATATTTCTTGTACCGAAGGAAACATTCAAATCCTAAAAACCTGCAGTGTCTCGGAATTATCCTATGTCACCCCTCTGCGTTCTTTATCATCATTGCATGCCCATTATCTAAAGCAAAATTTTTGGTCTACATATCTCTGCGTGAGTAATGGTACCTACCCGCCTCGCCCAGCAGCGCCGCATAGAGATTATCATCGGCTTCGCTTGCACGGTCAACGGATACTCCTATTTAGTGTCAACGCGTTGTTTTTTCGAGGAGCGATACCGTCGAGCGTGGGAATATTGCCGATGCACACCACGACCCATTTTGTCAGAAACGGGTGACACTGAGCCTCATCTCAAGATTGTGAGACGAATCTCAGACTTAGAGAGACTCTGAGAAAAGCTGACTTAGAGTCTGACCGTGAGAGGCAGAATAAACCAACAGGTAGGGAGACCCGACAAGTCAGGCAACATTTCCCAATCAAATTCATATTGTGTTCTCTACTAAATACTACACCAAAGTCAGTATTTAGTGTTGGTCGAGAATTAGTATAGGTTGAGAAGTCGTGTTGCCAACACTGATTCTGATGACCAACCATAATCCTTGAAATTGGCTCAGGATTCATGGTTCAGAACTAGTGTTGGCAACACTAAATCTTGGAATTGGCTCAGGACTTATGGTTCAGAATTAGTGTTGGCAACACTAATTACTGACTTCGGTGTAGTGATGGTAATTATATTCTCATATCACCGTGCCGGGTGTGCCAAGGGAAACCCAGGCTGGCTAGAGCCAACATGCGCTAATGAGCGGGGGAACAATGAGCAGCAGTCCTACCCGATTGGAAATATGATTTTAGATTCTGCCTTCTTAGTTCCGATGTGACCTGCTGATACGACGGAATACCGGAATAGGGACTTCTATCCCTGGACAAAAACGAGCTCTGAGTTGAATGATGCAACAATTTTCGCTTTGATACCAAAATGTTCCCGCTGCCTGGTTCCAAACATCGTTTCCTAGCTGAGATATCCGATGAACTTACTGGGTGACAAATATGTATAACGGCAGTGACCAAGGCAAGACCGTGAGCATGGATGATTTTCACCCTCGTAGATGCCTTTGACTGATCCCCTCCAGGGCATGAATCGCTACATTTGAATGACCGTCTGATTCACAAGAACACGATGACAGCCACTTTTGCCTGACACAATACTTGTATAGTGCGGACCACAGGATTCGTCTATTGAGTGGGGTTCCCATATCCAAGAAGAGACGGGAAAAGATCCACACATCATCGTCTCATTTTGAGCGACATGCCTGCCAGATTTGACCAGCTTTTGTGGCATGCCACAGATCACAGCTCTTCCTCGAGTGGTTGCCAGGGGATTGAAGAGGATAATATTGCCGTCAAGACAGATCTGTCCCATAATCCCCACTGCTACGCTGGCTGTTCTGGAAAAATCAACCATCGATGTTCGCAGAGTATCGGGCGCGGACAACGCCAATGAGGGTTTCGTTTTCCCACGTCCTGACTGAATGAATGCTACTACTACTCTAATCTGCTGTTGAGTGTGGAGGTTGCTGCCCAGATCCCGTAGATCTGTCTGACAGCCGTGGCACCATTCGGAAGATAAACAAACACACATTCGAAATTTCACACCCCGGCAATGTTTGAACTTGACACTAGGCATCCCGTCCAAGACTTCGAGCAGATGTCCAAGCTGATAATACGCAGAATGTACCATAAGAGGAAGTACCGGTATACGGGATTGTCGCTGTCAGAGTCTGCGGAAGCGCTGCGACTGGCTACTTTTTTTGGACCACGTTTTCGGATCGCGTCAAACGGCCAACTCCGCATAAAAAAAATATACAATTCCCAGTTCCGTCAACCGCTAATATACCGGGAAAGGCGGGTGGTATAAAAGAAACGGCCGGAACTTGCAAAAGGACAAGTTATCGTTGGCAAAAGTGCGGAAGAGCAGGTAGCTACCGGCGTTAGATCCCGTCTCCGATATCACTCTTTACTCACCCCACCTGCGTTAGAACAAACTCCGACAATGTCGTCCCTATTCGATGATTTGCTGCTATCCTTTGGTCGACGGCGGCAGCGGAGGGCCTCTCTTGCTGCTGGCACTCTCAGCGGTCTCCCAGCTCAGGCCAACAACCCCGCCAATATGCCGACTGGCAGTAGTAGCAGCGCACCCCGTAACCCCATCATGACAGATCCGGGTCTACTGGATGACTCTGATCCCGACGACGATTCAGCCGCTGTCCTTGTCGGCAGCAATCCGGGACTTGCTACGGCTGCAGCCACTGTAATCATGGCTGCTGCGGATGGAGGAACCTATGTCGGCCGGCGACATCGCCGTATGAGCAGCCATGCTCATCACGTCTACTGTCAGCACCATCGCACTCACAGCGGTGGAGCGCGGCGGGTGGTCCATGATGAAATGGATGTTCGCGATGGATCTGGACATCATCAGTACTACTCTACCGGTGATGACAATCATTACTGTGGCGATGAGGAAGGACCTACCTTGCCCAGATCTGTATCAGTTCCAATGTTAGAATCAGGCCGGACGCCAGGACCAGACTCTTCTAATGCTATCGCTATCCCAGCATCAGGTCGCCGCCGCAACCATTCGGTGCGCTCCAACGTATCAACTGGATCTCCTGGCTCTCATCACCACCACCATCACAATCAGAATCATGTGACATCTGTTGCGCCCGTTGCCGTTTTGCCTTCACCTTCCCCACCATCGTGCTTGCAGTACCCTTCCCTCAGCTCTAGCCCCAACACCTCCGGTGCGACAGCCGGATCTGGAGTTCAGTGGAAAGAGGGACTCCTCGCTCGTCCTCCTCTCCCTCTATCGGCCTCCTCCGGATCGGGAGCTACAGGAACAGCAACGAACAGCGACGACCAGAACAACATAAGCAGTGAAGGTGAACCATCACCCTCAGCTGAACAGTCATGGAGAGACCGGCCCACTTCGTCAAGCGAACATGAGATGACATATGTCAACAGTGGCCGTAACCCGCTACTCTCGCTAGCCGCTGCTGCCCTGGCAGCATCCGCATCTTCATCCCGGCCCGTCAGCAACTCAACAGCCAGTACCGCCACTACCCTCGCTGATATCAAGAAGAATGACTTGGTAGATCCTGTTCTGGCCGCCATGGACAACGATGATCGTGATAGCATCATCTACAGCACCAACGGGGTGGGAATCGTTGGCAAAAACAACAGCGGCGGACGCAAAGGAAACGATAACCGCCAAAACCGCCGCCCAAGTTACTGCTCAACCTGCAACAATGACGATACCCTGGATCGAAAGAACAGTTACAAGGATCACCGCTCGGTTCACACGATCATCAGCGGAATCGATCCTCTGGATCTCATCACTAAGCGTGACTTTCTCATCAAACTCTCCCGTGCTTGTGCCATGTACGGCTCACCAGGCCACCGCCTTGAGTTCCACCTGCGAACCGTCTCGGAAGCCATCGGTGTCGAATCCAACTATTTCGCTCTACCTTCTCTCATGCTCATCAGTTTTGGAAATGAAGATCATTCCAGTACCACACATCTCGTCAAAGCTCCGCAAGGATTCAACATGTCCAAGCTCTCTGCTGTCAACGCTCTATGTAATAGCGTCGAGCAGGGTGAGATCCTAATGGAAGAAGCTCTGGCCCGCCTAACCGATATTCGCGCCATGCATGAATATTCTCGCTCGGTCTTTTTGGCTTCTTTTCCCATTACTTCGTTCGGAATCTCTCTCATGGGATTCGGTCTTGGATGGATTGAAGCCCTCATATCAGGTGCCCTCGGTCTTCTCGTCGGTCTCTTGGTGCTAGCGGCCGAGCGATTCGTCAGCTTTACCTATCTACTGGATTTCGCTTCTGCGTTGACAGTTGGAATCCTCACCCGAGCCCTTCGGACCATACCCGCCTTCGAATGCCTCAACGATACGCTGGTAACTTTGTCAGCCCTTGCAGTCCTTCTCCCCGGTCTGTCCCTTACCATCTCCATCATCGAAATATCAACCAGGAACATGGTCTCTGGCACGGTTCGCATGTTCCATGCTCTTTTCACTGCCATGTTATTGGGTTTCGGCATGTCTGTCGGACCGCTCCTCATAACCGCTCCCGCCCTCTCGTCAACATGTCCATCAACCGCCATTTCCCCTTACTACTACTTTCTCATCTTTCCACCACTCTCCATCTCACTCTGTGTCTTCTTCCAAGCTCGCGGAACAAAACAAATTGCCATCATGACTGTCGTCTCTGCACTCGGATTCATCACGTATTACCTCCTCAATCTCCTCCCAGCGGTCCGCAAAAACGGACAAATCTCAATCGTCGTGTCTGCTTTCGTCATTGGCCTCACGTCCAACATTTACGCCCGAATCTCGCGCGATGTGGCTGTCGCACCCATCTTGGCCGGCATCTTACTCCTCGTTCCTGGATCAGTCGGTGTCCGGTCGACCCTTGGATTTCTGGGTGCCAATTCAACGGATGGCACAAACTTTGCTTTCCAGATGCTCATCATTGGCATGAGTATTACGATTGGACTGTTTGCAGCAAGTTTGGTTGTATGGCCAATTCGAGGACCCAAACCCAAGTTTATGACATTTTGATTGATACCCCCTTGCCCCAACTATTTAATATTTCCATTGCCCTCCATAATGTACATACATCTCCTACCTGTCTTCACGCTAGCATGTGTCTTTCTGCTACTCAAGAAATAATTTCCAATAATAAATAAAGGTCGTTTGTATTCTCACCCTTGAACGGCGTAAAATTCCCACCCACAGTTCTCAGACTGCAAATTGGCATCCTACTCATCGAGCCGAATGGGCGAGGTATACCACATGAAGGGATTGCCGATGTAATGTAAAGGTTTAAGTCACAAGTCGGTCGGCAAGGACACAGAGCAAAAACATTGGCAATGCTCATATCTTAACAATTGTCCGGGCTTATCTTGTGACTTGGCACAATAAAAAAGGCCTTTAAGCAAAAATCTACATTGGAAATTCGGATTAGGCACATCTTCACGGTGCCAAGATCCGCCAAATCATCGCACAATGTTTAGGGGTTCCGCAAAACCCTCAACTCGCCGCCAACATTTTGACCGGCATGGCCCTAGCTCGACAATTTGACATTTCATTTCACTTTGACAGCCGTGTTTTGACAGCCCTCCCTCGCCCTTCCGCGCCATATAAATTCGCGGGCTCTTGCCTGTTTTTCGTTTGCCATTACTCGTTTCTCGTTTCTTGTCTACTGCATTGATCACACAAATTCACTACTCTCGCCTTTTTCATTGACCCATTCACCACTCTCAAATCTCCCATTGTTCATCCCGTTCACCAACACCACGCATTGGAGGTTTTTCCGGACCCCACTTGTCTGTTCCCTTCTTGACACCTATCTTCACATTTCATCATGCCCAATTTCTACGTTACCCGGAAAGTCGGTCGCTTGAAAAACTTTATCAACCCTGCCATACCGCCCGTGCAAGCGACAGAAATGATCAATGACCTCAAGACGGCTACTCGCGATCTCTCCAGTGCCGTTTTTGACGCTTGGAACCTTTTGATCATTCACCATCAGCGCCAAGCGTCGACCTTTCTGGATCAGTGTCGCCAAGCTGCTGTGCAACATTTCCAGGCCACAGGACAGCAGATTTCTGGAGGTATGTAGGGGAGCTTTATTTACACGATTCTTCCCAAAGCATTCCGCTTACCCAAAATGTATCTTTTGCAGATTTGCTTGTGCCTGATAACGCAACGCTTGTGGGTTGTGGAAGCGACCAAATGTACTTCAAACGAGCCCTCCAGCAAGCAGTCGACCTACCTCCCCGCCACGCAAATGCCTCTCTTGCGCAAGCATATCACCAGTATCTCAAACCCGCCATGTCCACCAACTATGCGCCAATCTTTCCGCCTGCGGTCCCACAGCCCATCCCCGGTGCCCCATTGCTCTATACTCGCCGTGACTTTACTTTGCATCGGGGGGATTTCACCGAATTATTCGCCATCGAAGCAGGGAAAATGAAAAGGGCTTTTTGTACGATGATTGCGACTCAAATTACGGAACATCTGGAGCAGACCCTATTGCATTACCTGGCTGAGCACAACGCGAACGTGGAGGCCCCTCTTGAAGAGCGAAAAGAGCTAGGTGTGTTTTTAATTATTATAAACCGACAAGCAAGCGATTCTAACCGGTCGACCCCGTTTTTTCTGCAGTACGACGCACAATCCTTTTCCTGCAACCCCTGTACCTCCTATCAAGCACCTTCCATCAGAACGCACATCACACCTTGGGCGCCGGTAATCAGCTTCTTTTCGGCAACTTGCCTACTTTTACCGCCTCGCCATTAGCGCAACAAAACTACATTGAGTTTACTCGGTATGTTCAACATGCATAGTGAATGATCCAGCACACTGGCACTAACATCCTATCTGGTTTTAGACCATTAGAAGCGTTGTGTTTATTCGGTACACGAGATATCTGTCAATGGAGACGAGGAGCCACCCGTCATCACATCAACCTCTATCGCCGAGATGAACGCTGATCTACGACTTTCTCTCTGGAAATGGGACCGTCTGGTCGGCAGTAGAAAGAATTGGGCCCATCTTCTTTTGCCACTTTTCCAATATCTTTCCGAGTACGAATATGAACATCGACCGCACCAAATTCCAGGCGGACCTCGCATCAGGAGAACACTCCATCATGTCAAGCTATCCCCGGAACGAACCGATCGAGGACCTGAAAACGGCTACGCCCAGTTCGACTATTACGCACTTTGTCAGATTCTCGGACGGTGGATGGGTAACAACCCGCTACAAGTGATGCATCCAGGAGCGACCGTCCCGGAGAATTTGTCCCGCGATGGCAACAACCTTCCGAATGATCCGGTCGCCCGCAACAATGTCATTAGCCAACTTTTTCGCTTTGGCAAAATCAAGTCTCTGCGCAACGGCATCCAACATTGGACATTTCGGAATCGGGGTCAGGACCTGCCCATCAGAAAAGTCAGCATCATAACCAACGGAGACAATACCATGCTGACATTTGAAGTCCAGGCGCCGCCGAATTTTCATCGCAAGTCTTGCACTCTTAATCTTTTATTGCGCAGCACATTAACCAGTATCATATAGGACGTATTCCGACTGTGGCCGACTTGAAAGACTACTCACACCCCGCCCATCGAGAATTCCGCCGCGTCGAAAATCCGGATCAAGCCGGCGGTGCGTTGCATGCACTGAACCGACGCCCCATTATGACCGCAGCTCGCGCATTGAACATGACCACCCCCGGCGCAGCAACACCCAGTGCCCATATCCCAAACGCCGTTGTCCCCCTTATTCGCCCCATCATCGGCATCGATTTCGGCCAGAGGTTCCAAGCGGTTGCGGTGTATGACAACCTGAGCTCCGCCGCTGTCCGAACCCACTCCCTCGCACAGGCCCAACCCCATCAAATCGGAATTATCAAACAGATGTCCCGCCACTCGCGACGCCAACAGATACGCCGTGTTCGAGGTCGCCAGTATCGAGAAATAGACAAATCTGCATGGTTTGAACGGAAACATGCGTGTCGGGTTGCTCAGAGTGAGGAGCTCCAAGGTACAAAAAAAAAGGACATGTCACTTTTATAGCGATTCCGTGACTAATCTAAAGTTATTTCAACAGCTCTTATGCAGCTGCTAGAGGAAGAAAAGACGCACTTTGCGGAGCCGGAGTCGCCCGAGCAACCAACTATCTCAACATCGTCTACCTCCAATTGGACCAAATCCGAACCCATTTTTACTCCCAATTTTACTACCGATCTTCGGTAACAAGAGCAACGTACCAGCAACGGGCACTTGACCTGACGGCGGCTCGCTCTCACATCCACCCCACATTTACCAATGTCCATGGTGTATCCATCAAAACCTCCCTTGACCGTATCGGCTTTCGTCGAACTCCCGTCACAAACCAACTTCTTTCTCGACCCACCCACCGCCAACAAACTCTCCCCCATATCGTTCAACCGGCTGCACCAGCATTGGTGGCCCCAATTGTTGCCTGTGGCTGGGCCAACTTCAAGCCTGGAAAGGGACAGCCAAGTGTTCCAACCAAAAGCCTTGCTCGCGCAATGGCCGTTCATGGGGCAACAGTCGTCATGATACCCGAGAAGGGAACCTCAACTGTAGACTCTGCCCGGTTCCCATTTTACGAGGAATTTGCTGCTGGTATACCGACTCTGGGCGTACCTCCAGGAACACGCTACCAAAACGGAGGGCAGACAATTCCGGCCCGGGGAACGATAGTCACTTGCAGTGCCCACTTGCAGAA